>CM051234.1:350527550-351727550 GCA_027917425.1 Gastrophryne carolinensis | reverse complement strand
AGCACCAACAGGCAGCAAGGCCGAGCCCACACTGGAAAAAGCGTGGCACGCCTTTTGATCAATACGCTTATCCTCTCCATCTTTAAGTGTAGTGGAGTCAGGAGAATGCAACACAGAAGAATTGGATAAATTAAGCACAGGGGCATCCACCACAGGTGGCGATGACCAACGCTTAACAGTATCAGCTGGGAAGGGATATTTCTTGTCCCAGCCCAAGGGAATGCCAGGAAGCCGCGCAGGCTTCTCCCATTCTTTAAGAATAATTTCATCAAAATGCTTTTGATCTGGAAATTCTAAATGAGTTTTAGAGACTCCAAAGAATTCCCCTTTTTGAGGAGGGACTACTTCAGGAGGGGTGATAACCAAAACCTCAAATAACTGAGCAAGAGCCTTAGGGGTATCCACAACACTAGCTTCACCCTGCTGTCACAGTACCAACAAATTGCTGTTCATCAGAAACATCTGAATCCTCATATAATTCTCCTTCTTCTAACTGAGAAGGATCAGACCAATAAAGCATTTCACAATTATCCAACTCACTTACCGGAAGGGCCTGAGTCAAATGTTTCCTTTTAGCTGAGGCCTTCTTGGCCACAGAGCTAGACATTAATTTTTCAAGATGAGCCAATCTGGCACATAAATCAGAATGCGACTCACCACCCATGACAATATCACTGGGGGTATGGACAAGACATGGCGGAGTAGGAGATAAGGCAGAAGCCGCAGATGCCGAAGCCTGGGCCCCAGTTTGCTGCATAATAGTTAATTGAGCACAAGGGACGCAAAGAATTGCGTTATCCCCAACAAGGGATGCCCCACATCCAAAACATTGCCGAGTCTGTGCAGAGGGAACTGCATGCCCGTTGTCCTGAGATGCCTCCATATGGTGTTTAGTATTATACTATAATTGATTATAGTCGCCAAGTATATATGGGATTTACGCAATAGCTACCCAGGATGCCCCTTTAAATAGTCCCAAGTGGGAGGATATTAACACAAATGGACCCCCAAATAAGGCTTTAAGGGCTAAAGACCAGGAGAAACCCCTTTAAAATAAAGAGTTTCCACCTACAAAGAAAACAAACAGTCACCAATGCACACAATACAATAAATTACAAAGCATGAAAAAAATGTCAGAAGCTCCCTTCAGCAAGCTGAGGGGTACTCACAGCACCTTTAAATATGGAATGCTTCACGAATTTGCGTGTCATCCTTGCACAGGGGCCATGCTAATCCTCTCTGTATTGTTCCAATCTTAGTATATGTGCTGCCAAAGCAAGAGGGAAGACCATAGGGAAGCAACAGGAGCCAGGCAGACAAAGAGAGCACCCAGGTGCTCTTGAGAATGAAATGATTGCTGTGTGCCTAAGTCCTGCCCACCCCCAGAATCACATGACCAAGAATGGAGGGAAATTCAAATCTGAACATAGCCAGAAAACAAAGAGCTTTAAAAGGTTAGCAAAAGAATGCTGCCTAGACAGAAATAGGAAAATCTAAATAAAACATATCCTATTAAATAGTATAGTAAACATACATAATAATATATATGTAATAAAGATTTATTTTATATATCTTTTTTTTTTTTTTTTTTTTATTTGTGTGCATGGTGACAAATAAGCCCAGATAACGCCCCCCCCCCTCCTTTTTACCCCAGCAGGGTAAAGGAGAACTAAAGGGGAGAGGATAGAAATGCACCCATAAGGCACAAGGGGATTATAAAGGGACAGGGGCATCCCATATCGAGAACACCAACCCGGAAACCGCCTACCCACATTTGGGTCTCATGGAGGAGTAAAACTCCTGTATACACCAGAAGGTGTATGTATCTACCTTTGCCTGAACCATACAGCCAGGGCTGGGAGGCATACATTATAACCAAACAGGTTTAAAGAATATCAGACAGAAATAGAGAAAAAAAGGGCCCGGGAGCAAACCCGGCTACCTGCAGCTTGAAGGAGAGTCATCTTCTGAATGCTTCGCCGACTGCAGAGACGAAAAGACTGAGGAATAGTGGGAGGAACCCAGTACTTATGGACCAGGAGGGGCTCCTTTTTCCATGTCATCTCTGCAAGATCGCCCTCTACAGGCCGGGTTCCCAAGTGTCATGAATATTTGGAAGTGGGGTGTGTGACATACTAGGAATAGTGTCTCCACAAGTTATTTTTTGAGCTATACAACTGTATGATATATTGACTCTGTATCCCTTCAAATGTAGATATCCTTAATTGGGAGTGTCACCCTGATGACATGCCCCCGCGGATTTGCACACCTCACTGGGGTCAAACATAACTAATACTTAGCTGTATATTGCTGATTTCTCTGCCATTTAGGAAACATCTGGAAGGTTGCAGAAAAAAAAATTTCACCGTCTCTTTCTACAAATTCCAATTTTACAGCAAATGACATGAGCATGAGAAGAGTACAATTTGAGTTATGCGTGACACAGAAAAATAAGGGGTGAAGAGACTGAAACGTGATGCCTTCCTGGCCTCTTATTGACTGGAGGCAGGAAGGAAATTAAATGGTGGAGACCTAGATATTGGACAGAAGACAAAGTGTGTTTATTGCTTGTATTCTAAAAGACTGAGAAGGGACCATGGCCTTAATAAAGCCCAGGTGGGAAAAGGCATTGAACAAATTGGCCACAACCACAACTGAATAATAAATAGTAGAGATGAGCAAACCGATTCTTACAAAATCAGAGTTCGCTCCAAAAGAGCCGGCTCCAGGGTTGTGGGGGCCTGTCTTAGTCTTAGTGGGCCCCAAAGTAGTGAGTCACATGATGCCTCCTGCTGCTGATCGCCCTCCAGTCCTTGTCAGTTGTCACCTGGTTCTCGCCACCTTCTGAGCTTCCATCAATTGCCCTCTATTCCATGCCACCCCCAACGGGTGCGCCCTGCTTGCAGTATATAAAACAGCACTTCCAAAGAAAAGGGGAACCACCTGCAATTGGCCCACAATATAGCCAGACAATGGTGCACACCAAAAGCATCTATTAATAAGACAATTCATAAAATTAATTGTGCAGCTACGAACTAACACGTAACACAAGTCATTTAAAAACAATAACAATCAGGATAGATATCACAGTCCAATGTATAAAGGATCTTACAATATTTGTGCAAAGTGTCACAGACATATCCAAAAACCCCCCTCCAACCCCCTAGCAGTATAGAAAGAGAGTGACCCCCCCCAGAATATTATTGTAAACTATACACAATAAAAGTGTTCTCAGTACAAATGAAGTGCCAAGTGCAATAATGTGCAAATAAACCCCTTACTGATAAGACCTATAAATAACCATATAGCAAATAAAGAGAGCAGGAAGGGGAGGTTGTGAATCAATTTTATAGTAATCAAACCATATCACCCAATTAATGCCTGGACCCGCGACACCCCCCGGACACCCATGCGTTCCATGACATGAAAATCACATTACTTCCTCAGGGTAGTGCTGCCGACCTGCTATGCTCTCTCTTTATCTTACCCGCTGCATTCCGCCACTGGCATGCTTCCAGTCCCAGCAGCACGCAGCGCACACATGCACTGCATATGCCAGTGCGGCGCGCATCACACAGGTGCTATACGTAGACCCGACATGTGAGGGCTAGCCGTCGTGCCCTCTGAGAGGCGAGGGTGTGGCTGAGCAGACATGCCAGCACAATCGGGAGCCCTTCCCTGCAGTAGGGTGTACCTGAGACAGCTACATCAATGTCCACGGTGATAATACCAGCACTGGAAACAGGTAAGTAAAGAGGAGCTTACTAAAATATTACAATGTGTAACAAAATAATACACATGGGGCCTGATTTATCAAGCACTTCTGTCAGACAATATAATTTCAGTGCAAATTAGAGCAGTGCAAAATATGATTTATAACTTTTTTAGCATGTTGCTGCACTGCTAATGTGCATTATTATGTTTATTATACTTTTTACTACTCTAATCTGCACCGATGTGGCATAATATCCAATAAATAAACTAATAGCTACTTTTAGAAGCTCATGCTATTACGTTATCAAGGTGAGTGGCATGATTCAAAGTAGATCCTAATACTAACTAAAGCTGCCCATATGCCCATAATAGATACTATTTGAATGAATAAAGACTATATTTGTAATTACCTGTTGCCTATAACAGGCCTAGTAGAAACTGCAAAAAAAAAAAAAAAAACACACACGCGCTTTTGTGTACTTGATTAACCCCCCCCTTTCCCCAGATTTTATGAATACCAAACTGAAGTGAAAACGCCATACTAAACAAAGAAGAAAAAAAGGCCTGTAATAAAAAAAGCCCCTACTAATATCTAACAGAATCCAGTGTAAGTGACTACTGTTCATAATCTTCATATCCAAGCATAATGAATTGTGCAATCCATCAACTAACACCCGCAATTATTGCACTTGACATTTTATTTAAAGTTAGAAGACTTTTATTGTGTATTGTTTACAATAATATTTTAGGGGACCACTCTCTATATATACTGCTAGGAGGTTGGAGGGTTTTTTTTTAGATATGTCTGTGACACTTTTTTCCTTGGACTGCAACATCTACCCTGATTTGTATTGTTTTTAAATGTCTTATGTTAGTTTGTAGCTGTACCATTAATTTATTAAAATGTATTATTAATTGATGCTTTTGATATGCAACATTGTCTGGCAGTATTGTGGATGAATTGCAGGTGATTCCCCCTTTTTTTTAGAAGTACCCAACTGTTCACTCTTGCTGTGGGTGTGCCATGTCCTACAGCCAGATGGAAGACACATATCCCCTGTCTGCCACTGGGCTTCCACCACCTTGCTCCTCATTGCAGGGGTTACCTGCAGTGGGGATCTCGCGCTGATGGGAGAGCTGTGACCTCTTCCCAGCTGCAAAGCAGAGTGCAGCGGGGGATACCTGCGCTAGAGTATAGCCAGGCAGAAGGCAAGTTCCTTTTTTTCTTTAAGGGATTTGTTAAAAAATTGATTCCAACGAACCTGTATTTCTTGGAGAAATTTGGTGAGTCGTCCAAATCTAATTTTTTACAAGTTCGCTCATCTCCACTAAAGAGATAAGTGAACCAACCACCATTTTGTGAATGCACTGCCTAAGCCATGATTTTAATTGGTGTTATACTGCTATTTGTCTTGTATGTAAATCTATTTTGAGTCAGAAGTAAAACCATGATCAAATGCAATTTGAGTAGAAACTATGAAACACATATACTGGTTTTAGCCAAGTCCCAGATACAGAATATACGACGACACGTTGATCCAATGCCGTTCAATAATCTAATGCTGATGTACTAAATGTAGCAGTTTGCTAGAAGCAAGATCAATTTTCCAAGGTTTAGCAGAAATAATTTGGCTGCTGTGAGCAGTTGCCTTGGATGTCTCATTTCTTTTATCTGTGTTTGTGTTGGGCTATTCTCTTAATTTAGTCCCATCATTCGTCAACATTTCACTTTTTATGCCGTGACTACTTTTGTTCCTATGTAAACTGCTTTAACTTGGGAACTTGAGTTCTCTTGGGAAATATATTAATCTGACTTTGTTTTAACTATTACAGCAGACTTTTTTTACCTTGCCTTCTAAGGCACTGCCACAAAAAGGATGACCACATTTCACATTCATGGTGTGTCATAGAATATGTCACCTATGTGCAAGGAGCAAGACAGATGGGGTCTATGCAGCAGGTGGAGTGTGCCTAGGCTGGCATGGGCATTATGCCCCTCACAGTGTGTGAGGAGCTTATTCAAGCACAACATATCAAAGCAGTATGGATTCCATTCACAGTCTGTAAAACCAGTAAAGGAATTAGAATGTCATCACATGAAGCCAGAGAGAAGAGGACAGAATCTGCATTTTGAGGAGACCTCAGAAGAAGATGGATCAATGCTATAGAAGTTATCTATTTGAAAATGAAAATTTTCAGAGAAATTAAACATTCTGCTTTTCACTGTAATCCCTCTTGAGCTGACCTCAATACACTTATACCACTTTGCCTCCAGTGATTGGATACCCTCGATATAGAAGGAGACTTGTCGCTGCTAAATTAACCCGGGTACTGCCTCTTCAAGTGTATTATCAGGGAATTGTTGCTCATGCAGATATTACTTCAGGCTAAGATACAGAAAGTAACATCCTACAGGGGACTGTAGAATGAATAGCAATGTTCCTCAAATCCGCAATCTTGATAGTAGCTTGTGATTTGCGAGACTTTTGAGCTGACACATTGTTGTGAAGCAGCAACACACTTGCTGACAACACACTTGCTGACAACTTCCCAAGGCATTTCTCTTTTATTGCCCTGTAAGGCCTTCATTATTAAAGGATAAGTGTCTCCAGTAAGTGTCTCGTATGTGGCATGAATTACAGTAATACAAAACCTTTTGTATCCCAATAAACTGTTGCCATAACCTGCACAAATTTATTTGGAGTTTGTGACCCTTGGACATCAAGATCATCGTGGTGGACCCATGTCTCATCACAACAGTTATAGAATAGAAGACTCCTGGATTTTCAATAAACATGTCTAAATTCTATTGGCTAAATTGCTAGTACCATGTTTTTTTGCTAAGGTGTCAACATTAAGGGACCCCACATAAACTAACATTTGACATTATCAAAACATTATGAAAGATACTGTAAACTGTGCCAACTGAAGTGCCTAATTAAGAAGCTATAGCACTGACTATGACTTAACAGTCTTCCAAAACCATTGTCTTCAATGGGTCGCCATGAACTGGTGTCATCTTTAATTGATTCCCAAGTCCCTATAAAATGTTCAGAACAAAACCTTTCTTAGTATTAGGAAAGTACAACATTACCATACCCATAAATCAAACTTTAGGCTTTCTTTATGCTTGTTTTTCTGTAAGGAAAATATTCATGAAATGAATCTGCAAATCCCTTGCTTTCACTGTAGACCTGTACTGTACTGCACATGCCATCCTGTCACTTTCAGTGCTTTCAATACACTGAACTGCTACTGTGTGTGTTGCACATCCAGCCATCTCTCAACCTGCACAGGTAAGCTCAGCTCCCTAACACTGACAGAATAGTACATAAACTTATTGAACACACCTTGTACCAATATATATTGTATGATAGGATTGCTGCTTTCATCTTCAGAATGAGAATCATAGCAGCAAGTATACTCAACAATTACCTCTGCTGTGCCCGTACTTACTGTGAGTCTTAGAGTGCCATTTGTTTCCAGTCTGGTATTTTTGATGAATTTGTATCCTTGAATTTGCATAGCAAATGAGCAATGAGCAATGAGAGACTTACCCAGGGGTACACCTAACACCTCTTTAGCTTGCTTTACAATAGTCCATGATGGCAGTACTTTGGGTTTAAGTAACAGAAACTCTGTTCAAATGGGGCTTCTGGTCAAAAAAAGAGAGGCTGTAGTGGAATATAAAGGTTTACAACAATTCCAAACCATGGGCTGTGGGGCTAGATAGGTACAATAACTGTATACGCCATTATGACCAGAATTGAAAGGACTGTATTCACCACAAGGTTTGAAACTAAACAGACTGTCTTGGCTGATGTGACGGACAAGAACTATAAAATTCCAAAGACTCCCTCCCCACCCTTACCAAGTGTGATGCTCTCCTTATTAGCAAACCCTGATTGTCATAATCCTCCTGATTGTTATCCAACAGCTCACATATTTTATGACATATATTCATGTGTGTCAGTAGAAAAACAATTGTGCCTCTTTTGTATAGCGGCCTTATATATAAAACACACCATTTAGTATCATGCTTAGCATACTCGTCCACTTTGGAGTGCGAGCATCTCCAAGCATATTGTGATGCTTTTTTTTTACAGCAAGTCACAATGCCACATGTTAAGTAATCAACTTGGATTGGTGCACTAGGTATTGGGCGGCCTGTGTTATCACCTGTTGGACCCTTATCCTGATTATAACAGTGCCAGTGAATGTGTGTACCACAAACTTTTAGGTGCCCCACGCTGTATTCAATAAATGTTTGGCATGCTGAAAAGATTTGCACTGTATGTAACAGGCGCTGGTCAATGTTTCATGATTACAGTTACAGAATACCATTGCTGTGAACAAAGAGGACAAACTTTACAGTGTTACAAATATAAAGTACAGCGAACAATACAAAACTAGATGCCACAAGGTTAAAACCAAGAGTTGTGAGCACAGGAGACAATAGGAAAGAGAGCCCTGCCCTTGCAAGCTTTAGTTATTTGGCATCATCTGTGAATAACACTCAATACAAAGATATGGAAGAAGGTCTACGAATCAATCCCGAACTTAGAATCTATTGCATTACAACTCTTCGGCATGAAGTTTGTCTGTAGATTCTACCTACTGACCGACTACAAAAAGAACAGTTACCTTGTAGGGAAGTTACCCTTTCCGGGGTCCCATCCCTGTTGACCTGACCCACCGTAAAATATGTAGCTTATTGAAATAAATGAAAACTGGAAAGATATTAGTAAACTAGTAGAGTGGGCTGGTTAGTATAGTGGCCCCCTAATAGTGCCAACCAACAGTTGAACAAGGGAGTCTTTGGACTTCCCCCCTGTTACATACAAAAATTGCAGGGGCTCACCAAAAACCACCACGCCCGTATAATAAACACAAAATATACAGATATATCAAAAATATACAAAAGACATTTTATTGTTACTGAACGTCAACAAAGTTTAAAAAGCACTCACGTGCATAGTCATGTCAATACCTTAACTCCTAAAACATCCATGTGCAAATATACAAGGAGTCAGTATACATTTAATGTAGTCCTTATCAAACCGGTTAAACTAGTTTCGCCTACAACGGCTTCCTCAGTACCCTTTAGAGTTGATATAGGTGCTAGTACATCACATGAAGCTAAAACAATATCAATCATTAACGTCAGTTTTGTACCATTGAGTATCATATGAAAGTCAAATATATATACATAGTAGAAAAAATCACCAATCCAAGGTGAGTATACAAAAAGACCATAATATATGTATTATTTTTTACCTGACTCAGATTGGGTAGATGCTCGTTGTCTGATTGCACAACAATGGGAGAAGGACTATAATATGTTCTCTTAAGCAGCGTTGTCAGCATAGTCCAATACCCCAGTAGAGTGGGGGGATGCAATTGCCCCATTGGAAGCAGGGGAATATAGGCTGGGGAAAGGGAACAAAAATGGCCATCCCAGTTATATTAATAAATGGACACCATGCCACAGCTCTTATAGAGTCAGCTATGGGCCCATAATGTGTAAAAGACATGCTTCCCAGGTGTCCGTAGGTGAGGGATGGTGCTTGAAAAGCAGGAAACACCCCATATTTGTGTGGTCAGAAAGTACAAAAGATCTGCACTGCACCTAGGCAGAAAGAATAGGTACATATGTCATGACTCCAATATTTACAATAATAGGTGCAATACCCAAGGAACCACAACAAAAAAGGGCTCATCACCCTGTAGAATCAACAGCATGCATAGGTAGCAGAGCCCATCACCATACAGGATTCCATACATGCATAAATGGCATGGTGAGAGCAAATCACAAGCCACTAGTCAGTTGTCTAAAGACAAAAAGTAAAAAGCATGCTCCAGTTTTGCTGTTAAGATCACATACCTATAAGATAATATGGGGTCAACATCGCTCAAGCGCAGGTGCCAATTGGGGAGACGTCCCAGTCGGGTGCTAGCCCGGGAGATGGTACGGCAGGCTAGATTGTTATCCCTGCATGGGGCGTCCAACCACGTGTATATATCCCGTCCTTCTAGATGGAGACCGTCGCATAAAATACGCGACTGAAGAGGGCGGGATGTATACAGGGGGCGTGTGTCCTGTGCAGCGTGCGGCCGCATAAGCGTGCCGTCATGCTGTAGATGTAAATGAAGGGGACAAGCCCCCGCTTCCCCCAAACGCCAAGCGCATGCGGGGGGGACACGCCGGGAACAGGTGCGTCAGTGCTAATGACTACACTGAAGATTATAAAGCGCGCCTGTGTTCCCCGGCGGAAACCGCGCCCCCATGTGCGCGCGCACACACCTGCCAGGGGAGGGAAGCTGAGTGGCACCTGGCCACTTACAGGAAATCAATGCCTGCACTGGGCTCCTCCAAAATGGAGGAATACCCTATGTCCTTATATGAATGTCTTAGTTGAATATCGAAAGTCACTGCCAACATGGCAGGAACCCTCACTCCCTACATAATATAGGAGTAGATTTAAAAAACTATTTGACAAGTCTTTGTATGGAAGAATAATACCCAGATTACAGACAGAGAGACCTAAAAAGGGGAGTGGCTACCATCCCTATAAGATACCATACGGCTGATGAACCCCTACATTTATGGGGAAAATATTGGCATGTCCGGATTACAGATAGAAAATAATAATAAAAATTACCTAATAATAATAGTATCATGTCTCCCATTTTGTTCGTGCAAGGAGCAAGGAGCATTCACCCAATCATGAGGAAAAAACAGTTAGAAACCAACAAGGTTCATATGCAGCTTTGCTAAGACCTTAAAGTTCATATAAACACAGAAATAGCTTTAAATGTACATTGTATTCTAATGTGGAATACATATATGAATAAGGGACATTGAGAGGGTAAAAGTTAGTACAAAATATTAGTTGAAGGGGCCATCCTAAAGTAGTCCCAAAACCCCTGATGGCAAAGTTCACAAAAAGGGGACAAAACTCAAAGATTCATTTAAACCAGGGGGGTGATGGGCCCTAAAGTAGCTAATCCACCTCGCCTCCTTCTGGAGCGTAAGTTTTTCCATGTTACCCCCTCTTACATGTGGGTGTATGCGATCAATTCCTACAACTTTAATTCCAGTCGGATCTCTCTGGTGGTGGATGAGGAAATGTCTACCTAAAGGGGTTTCCATATTTCCACTCCGTATGTCGTAGGTATGTTCGTAAATTCTTTGTTTGAGCTCCCTTTTTTTTTTCCTATGTAGAATCTGCCACAAGGGCAGAATAATGCATAAACAATGTTCTTTGACCTGCAGTTTACATAATGTTTTAATTTTAAAGGTGGTTTATTTGCCAATTGCAGTATTTTAGTTTGAGATACATACCTGCACATGTTGCAGTTTTGGCATCTTTAAGATTGCGTGCCCTTCGATAGGTGAATTTTGGCATAGGTGAAAAAAACCTTGAGATCTCCTCATCACTAGTCAAAATTGGCCAATGTTGTGAGAAGATCCTTTTAATGTCAGAGTGATGTTCTGTGAACGTCAAAATCATAGACAAAGGGGGGTCCTTATCTTTCAACCTGGGTTTGTATAGAAGCTCCTGCCGAGGTTGTGACTTAGCCTTATTGTATGCTTTACGGAGGACTTTTGATTTATAGCCCCTCTTAGAGAGGCGTATCCGTATATTGTCTGCTTCTTTCTTGAAATCCAGCTCTCGTGTACAATTTCTTCGGGCCCTAATATATTCCCCATAAGGGATACTAGATAGAACAGCATTGACGCACCTGTGCCCGGCGTGTCCCCCCATCTGCGCGTGCGCACGCGCTTGGCGTTTGGGGGAAGCGGGGGCTTGTCCCCTTCATTTACATCTACAGCATGACGGCACGCTTATGCGGCCTCACGCTGCACGGGACACACGTCCTCTTCAGTCGCGTATTTTATGCGACGGTCTCCATCTAGAAGGACGGGATATATACACGTGGTTGGACGCCCCATGCAGGGATAACAATCTAGCCTGCCGTACCATCTCCTGGGCTAGCACCTGACTGGGACGTCTCCCCGATTGGCACCTGCGCTTGAGCGATGTTGACACCCCATATTATCTTATAGGTATGTGATCTTAACAGCAAAACTGGATTTTACTTTTTGTCTTTAGACAACTGACTAGTGGCTTGTGATTTGCTCTCACCATGCCATTTATGCATGTATGGAATCCTGTATGGTGATGGGCTCTGCTACCTATGCATGCTGTTGATTCTACAGGGTGATGAGCCCTTTTTTGTTGTGGTTCCTTGGGTATTGCACCTATTATTGTAAATATTGGAGTCATGACATATGTACCTATTCTTTCTGCCTAGGTGCAGTGCAGATCTTTTGTACTTTCTGACCACACAAATATGGGGTGTTTCCTGCTTTTCAAGCACCATCCCTCACCTACGGACACCTGGGAAGCATGTCTTTTACACATTATGGGCCCATAGCTGACTCTTTAAGAGCTGTGGCATGGTGTCCATTTATTAATATAACTGGGATGGCCATTTTTGTTCCCTTTCCCCAGCCTATATTCCCCTGCTTCCAATGGGGCAATTGCATCCCCCCACTCTACTGGGGTATTGGACTATGCTGACAACGCTGCTTAAGAGAACATATTATAGTCCTTCTCCCATTGTTGTGCAATCAGACAACGAGCATCTACCCAATCTGAGTCAGGTAAAAAATAATACATATATTATGGTCTTTTTGAATACTCACCTTGGATTGGTGATGTTTTCTACTATGTATATATATTTGACTTTCATATGATACTCAATGGTACAATACTGACGTTAATGATTGATATTGTTTTAGCTTCATGTGATGTACTAGCACCTATATCAACTCTAAAGGGTACTGAGGAAGCTGTTGCAGGCGAAACTAGTTTACCCGGTTTGATAAGGACTACATTAAATGTATACTGACTCCTTGTATATTTGCACATGGATGTTTTAGGAGTTAAGGTATTGACATGACTATGCACGTGAGTGCTTTTTAAACTTTGTTGACGTTCAGTAACAATAAAATGTCTTTTGTATATTTTTGATATATCTGTATATTTTGTGTTTATTATACGGGCGTGGTGGTTTTTGGTGAGCCCCTGCAATTTTTGTATGTAACAGGGGAGGAGGTCCAAAGACTCCCTTGTTCAACTGTTGGTTGGTACAAAAAGAACAGCACTTTTTTTTTAATGCTGCTGGTGGAAAAGGGAGCAGACTACACTAAAACACTTATGGTGGGACTGTCCAAAGACCCAACTAATCCTAAAGGCAGCCTCAGATTTAATGAAGGCACTGTCTCCGAAAAGAATATTTCTTAATGCAACCAGAGCTTTGCTAAACATCTACAATATTCAAGATTTAAAACCCATAGAAAGCTTCCCCTCATTTCTAAAACCGCTGCAGTAAAGGCCTGGTGGAGCATTAAAAAGGAGGAAACACAGCGCCTTGTGATATCTATGTGTTCAAGACTTCAGACAGTCAACAAAGTCAACCAAGTATTTGAAATTAACATTTTTATCTACATTTATTTGATTTGTCCAATTAGTTTTGACCCCCTGAAATGAAGGGCATGTGCTTTGGTTTCTCACATTTTTATGCAATTTTTTTGTTCAACCCATTGAATTAAAGCTGAAAGTCTGAACTTCAACTGCATCTGTTTTGTTCAAAATTCATTGTGGCAATGTACAGAATCAAAATTAGAAAAATGTTGTCTCTGTCCAAATATTAATGGGCATAACTGTATTTGCGTGTGTGTCTAAAAAAAGACCAATGGTAATCACTAATAATCATTCCAAGCGGAAATCCTCATTTAGCATGCCCTCAGATTTCAGGCTAGAACCTTAACTAGTTCTGGGATCCTGCAGCAACTTTGTTGAGTGTGTGGCCTTTTCTACACCTCTCACTTTGCTGAATGATTGCTGGTGATTATTAGCTATCCAAAAGTCTCTCTTTGACCAATATCAGTAACACTTTTATTGTTCGCCAAGTGCATTGCCTACAAGAAGATTTGCTTGACATGGCAGCAAAGGCCATTGAGAAGTAAAAGAGAGTGAATTGCCTAACTATAGAAGAGAAATACTACATTTTAGTTATAATAATAAGACACCTTCTCCAGGAAGTAAATTATTAATCTCACTGTCTTGAGGGTATGTAGAACCAGGCTACTTCCTTACACCAGTTACGGGGAGGCCGATTCATTAATAGCGCCAGGTAGCGACAGATGAGCGACTGTAGCGTGATTTTTTCAGCGCCAGCCAGTATTCGCTGTGCTTGGCCGGCGTTAGCTTGATGACAGCGACTCAGTCGGTGTGCGGTAATGTTGAATACGGGCTGGGGGGTCGCTGTTTCACAAGTCCAGCGTTGTATGTGAGCGCCTGACAAGGAATGGCCAGAGTGAACGGCTAGCTTCATATTCATTAACAAATCACGCTCCGAATGTGCTGTCGCTGTCCATTCCTTGTTTAAACCCCAGAGCGCTGGCGGCGATGTGTATTAACTAGTTTTTAACCCCTAAACAACCATATTTTTTGAATGTAACATTATACATGTTTTTAGAATCATTTTGTAATATGAATACATTAATCTCAGACCTGTTAGATCAATTCTGCACAAATTTTTTTTACATTTTTTTTTTACTTAAAAATAAATCCTAACATTGCAGAAGTGGTCTCCGATTTTTTGACATTTAAAAAAAAAAAAAAAAACATAATACCAATTAATTACGAATAATTATAGATTGCTCCATTGAAATGCATTGGACATCGCCAGGGAGCGACAGCTCATACCTGGCGCTGTGAGGGAATTTGCAGCGGCGCTGTTCGGTCCAGGCGGCTTCATGATGAATGCCGTGCTAGCCGTCGCTCTCGCCGGCGCTAGCCTCATTTTGCTTGATAAATGCGTCATTGTGACCGCCGCCGGGCGTACTTGAGTCGGTAGTCGCCGTTAGCTGCCGCTACCTGGCGCTCGTCAGACACTACCTGGCGCTATCGCTTGATGAATAAGGGCATAAGATTGTTCATTTCCTGCCTGTATGTAAGCTTCATCAAGGACTGTATATTTTATAAATTTATCTGACGCCTCCATTGTAGGACAATCATTTGTGTAAATGGAAATCCGAATGGTAGAATGCATGCATCCCTAAGGAGTGCAGGTACTAATGGTCTGGACCCTTGATATTAGGGTTCCAAGTTTGACTTGCAGAGTTCTGTTTGTGAGAAAGCTAACTACCTTCCAATAATGGCTGGGTTGATTGTATTAAACACACATCTACAAACAGCATCTAGCTGTGTCCTCAGGCAGTGCACTGAGCGGACCGTCGTCCGGCCAGCGCATTAGTCCCAGGCGCCAGCTCGGGTGGCCCACATCACTGCATTCTTGCACATATACGCGTGCGCATACACATGACATTTATGCACTCTAGCGGCACACTACAGGCAGCACGGCCACCAGAGGCTGATTTAAATGGGCCAATGAGCCTAGCCCTCAATCAGTACTGGGCTATCAGCCCTTGGAATATAGCGGGTCAATCGGCAATCCCTAACCCAGCATATCCCTGCACGCTTGCCGTAATAAAGGTGTCCCTGTCATCAGTGGCCGTGATAGCTAACACTTTAGGTTTGTGCGGTGCTCTGAAATCTCTTGCTTCTTCTATTTGACCCAGATTGACCTTGACCTTGCCTCCTCTGTCCTCAGAATCCTGCCTCCAGCTACAGTTTTGACCTCTGGCCTGCCCTCTGACTCTGGATATCCCTCTGCATTGATACCCTTTCTTTATCTGACTTCCCATGAAGGGGGGGGGGGAACTCAAGCATTCTGGATGCCCACTGAGCTTGTTTTGATTAGCTTTTGGTGGAACCAACACCCATTAAATAAAAAATATGTGTTGGTCCGGTTTAAGTTTATACAACAAATGCTTTTACAATGTATATTCAATGCACATTCTCTAGTAAAAAGAAGTGAATATTTTTGGAAAATTAGACATGTGGGATCCCTAGACTGAGAGTACCAAATCTGACCTTGCAGAATAAGATGTGTGGCTGAAAATATAAGCCACATTTAACTAAATCATAACAAGATGATATCACCAGATGGGTTAACGACTCTTTCTCACATTCAGGAAACAACTGTCATTGCTAATAAACTGTTGAACTTTTAGTTGAATATATAATACTTTACAACAGTTTCTGCTTGTCTCTGAATGTGATTTTGAAACTTTTGCCAGAATGACTGCAATTTACAGTTATGACAATTTATGAAAGTAGATGACGCTGTTATGAATGCTTAGTCTCTCTATGCATTTTTCTGCTGTGTTTTATTTCCTGTATATTCAGCTCTGCTCTATCACTTCTTACTGCATTCATGTTCCTGTAAAGCAGGTTGCTGTAATACCACTAATGTTTATCTGTATTTAACTTCGCTGCACCCAGCACTCACACTCTGCAACAGATTATCACACAGTGACCGAATGAAGCCACAGCGACGGGTTAAAGTCCGGTGACCAATCGCGGCCCATGCAGAGCAAAGCCCAGAATGGGAAATAGCACGATCGATGCAAAGATCAACATAATGAAGCTTTTCCAGAGACATCTCCTGTATACAAGGTGTGGTAAAGTGTATGGGAAAGTGCTGGATGGTGTCTATTTCTCCCTTGCTTTTCTCAATCAGGCACAATCCATGCCGGGTTTACAGGACCCCAGTCCACATTCCCAGTTCTCTATGGGTTTTCCCCCTAATCCCAGTTTTCACACAGGTGATGAGGCTAATTGCAAGGAAGCCTAATAAAAGGAGCCACTGGTGTTTCCAGTTGGGTGTTGGACAGGCTGGGATGAGGAGCCTGGGCCTTGCTGCTCCCAATACTGACAATGCTGAATTGCAGCCGAAGGACTTTATGTGTTATCTGTCTTTGGAACCTGTAGATTAACAGCCTGGACTTGTATCCCCCGAAAGAGGACCTGTTATATCAAGGACTTGCAATACGCTGTAATTATCCTACACTGGACATTGCTAAAGTTGGTGAGGTAACCGCTTGCTGTACTGCATTGTATCCTGCATCATACTTTGAAGTTAAGAAGTGAAGTTTGCCTGCTGGACTTTATTTTCAATAAATTGCTTATTATTTGACTAAGAACTGTCTTCAGAGTCATTGCCAGTGGCCATAGATCCTGACAAAGGAAATATAAAGGAAATATAAAGGAGGGAGAATGACCAACAGCTCAAAGGTTAAACTCTCAATGGCCACGCTGAACAATGACAGCTATGGAAGCTGGAAGTAGAAATGCAATTATCCAGAGATAACTTGTGGGTGGTTATCACTACAGAGAGGCCACAGAATAATTATTAGGACTGGGATAGGAAAAACATGCAGACTAGCATAAGCTAGTTGAAGATGATCATCTTATTCCCATGCGTAGTGAGAATACCATGAAAGACATGTGGGATGTACTGAAAAGACAGCAGGAAAGATCCAGTTTAAACAGCAAGTTGTTTCTGCTGAGGAAACTTTACAAAATTATGCTTAGCAGAGAGCAGGACATGCAGGAGCATATAAATGCAATGTTGGAAGTGATCGCACATGTCAGATCAGTTGGTGAGAATATAACAGACAGTCATGACACCATGAAGTATGTGCTTTATGTCCCTGTTTTTGAAGAAGGACTATTATCTGTAAAACATCTGACAGCCAGAGTACTCACTGTAAGTGTTTTATCCTGGATGGCAAGCAGACCATAGCGAGAACCAAACTGGATGACCATCTGTACTACCTTAACAAAGGAAGGTGAGACTATGCACCCATAAACACAATGACTTTATACACATGTGGCACATGTGTTTAGGTCACAAACACCCAGAATGCATACAGGAACTACAAAAGAGGAATCTGACAATGGATCTGACAGTATAAGGTTGATTCAGAGAGACATCAAAAGACATTTGTTTTTTCCTTTTCCCGCTCGCGTATGAGTGTACCAGTGATTCTAAGCATGCATCGCAAGCCTTTAGTAAAGTCTTTGTCCGTTCGTATGTCATTTTCCAGCTTTGGTTTTCGTTTATGTTACTCATGTTACAACGTAGGCTTTCGTTTTTGCCCTTTTTCCATCGTCTCCCCGAACGAATCATTTACGCTTCCCATTAGTTTCAGATTTCCTATTTCTATAAATAATCGTCCAGACGAAAATCCTTACGACCTTACGCCTGCGCACTACAAACTTAACTCCTTAATGTGCTCGCCTGCATATTTGGTTCACTCACTTCTGCTACAATGCTTAGCTAAATCACTTCGCGCTCAGTATATTCTTCTTTTGTCCACCCCTAAAACTTACCTAAATCACTTCGCAGTCTCATTCTTCTTCCATTTCCCACCCCTAAAACTTACCTAAATCACTTCGCGGTCAGGCAATTCTTCATATATAAATTTTGTTTTTTTCATTCGTTTTGTGGTAACCAACACTTCATGAATTTATTTATAAAACCAAATGACACAGAAACAAGTTTTTTTTTTTGGAATCTTAAATGGCATTTTTATATTGCCTTTTTTTGTAAACATTTTTTTTTTAAATAGAACAACTTTGAATATTAACTTTTTTTGGGGGGTAAAATGTGTATATCAAATTTACAAACTTAAAAAAATAAATAAATAACATGTTTAACCCTTTAACCGCCAGCCTGCCTTGAGATTTTGTCACCCTTTGTTGCCAGACCATTTTGCACTATTTTGCGCTCCCCATGTTCAACTGTGATTTTTGAAGGGATTTCCCAGGAAAGTGATATATTGTTTCTTTCAGCAGAGCGTGGGCTTTAACATGAAATGCCTTGTTTGTCATTTTCTAAGTATTCTCAATATTTTTGGGTAATAAATGTAAGTTTATCAATAAAATCTTATTGCGTGTGAAACCCCAATTTCTCCCGGTTACAGCGGTACCACATATGTATAGGTAGACACCCTTTCCTGCCCAGGAGACTCCCCCGAACTGAAATAACTCTTTAGGAGATTTTCTGATAAAATACAACTATGCTATGCAATATGTGCACCTTGCAGTTTTTCAAGAAAAAACAACCTTTACATTTGAAATTCCCCCAACAAACTATATATTCCCTAGAAGTATACACCTCAGGCTTTCTAGGTGTACCAGGCTCGTTGACATGAGTGCAGTTTTCTGGAAGTAATCCCTCAATGTATTATTTGGTTGCACAGGGTTTCCCTAACAAAGAATAAAAAAGCAGAATCAAAACCACATTTTCCTAAAAAAAACTATATGCAAACAAGAAAGAAACTGAAAATCTGAAAAAGCAAGGTCCCTCAAACAGAACAATACCCAACATGCATAGGTTCTGTCAAGGAAAGAGTTGCTAAACACACCAAAGTAAAGCATGTGCGTAATGGTAATTTTACTTCCAAATTTCAGCTCTGCAGACAAAGTGCGCACCTTGTGCTTTTTCCACCAAAACAACCCTTACATTTGGAATATCCCCCATAAACCATATATTCCCTGAAAGTAAACATGTTACGCTTTCTATGTGTACCCAGCTTGTTGTAGTTGGCTCATCTTTCTGGAAGTAATATCTCAAAGAATTCTTAGGTTGCACAGGGTTTCACAAAAAAAATTATAAAAAAGCAGAATAAAAAAAATCATTTTCCTAAAATATCAATATGCAAATAAGACAAGCTAAATGTGAAAACGCAAGGTCCCCCGAGCAGAACAATACCCAACATGCATAGGAACCTGTAACCTTTTAACTGCCAGCCTACTTGAGATTTTGTCACCCTCTGCTGACAGGATATTTTTCACCATTTTGCATGATGTTTAACTGTGATTTTTGCAGGAATTTCCAAGAAAATTGCATATTTTCTTTTTGTGGCAGAGTTTAGGCTTTAACATAAAATGTCTTGTTTGTATTTTTCTACAGTTTTTTTTATATATTTTTAAGTAAATAAGTAAAAAAAATAATAAAAAAAAATATATCTTTTTAAATTGTCTCCTTTATTTTAACTAAAACATTTATTTTATTAAAGAAAATCATATTGCATGTGAAAGCCCCATTTCTCCCGATTACAATGATACCACATATGTATCGGTAGCCCCCTGTTCCTGTCCAGGAGATCCGCTAAACTGAAAAGAGCACTTTATAACATTTACAAATAAAATACAACTACTATCCACATAATAAAGGGTTAAATAAAAAGAATGGTGTGGGGTCCCCCTTCACAGGGGGGCACACCATTTCTTGGGGGAATTTTAAGGGTTTTTGGGGAGGCAGGTAATGGGGGGTCTCGGGGTTAATGGCAAGTGATCCACTAGCTGCAGGTGACTTGCCAGACCCAGAGCCTTGTGAACTGGTATAGAGGTCTCATAGATCCCTTACCAGTTCACAAAGGGTTAAATGTAAAAAAAACACACCGAGACAGAGAAAAAATATTTTATTATGTTTTTTTAATACTTACCTTCCATCCATCCCCGTGTCGCACACTGATCACTTTGGCTTCTGCTCTCCTGCTGCTGCTGGAAGCCTTTTATACCTACTGGGTGACAGGTAACATGGGGTTAATTTAAAAAAAATAACATAAGGTCCCCCCTCCCAGGGAGGGGGACCCCATAATTTTTTTGGAATTTTAAGGGTTAAAAACCCTTAAAAATCCAAAGAAAAAATGGCGTGAGGTCCCCCTACCCAGCTTAACCAGCCTGTGACCAGCTATGGGGGCTTGTAGAACAGGGTGCAGGGGCCAGCTTTGGTGGCCCCTGGCCCTGCAGGCTACAAGCCGGCATAGCCTAGGGCCACGGCTCTTCTGCCCCCCCCGGGCTTTGGGGAGGCAGGTAATGGGGGGGCTCGAGGGTTAATGGCAAGTCACCCGCTAGTCACAGGTGACTTGTCAGACCCAGAGCCTTGTGAACTAGTATAGGGGTCACATAGATCCCTTACCAGTTCAGAAAGGGTTAAATGTAAAAAAAAAACACCACACATAAAGAAAAATATTTTATTATGTTTTTTAATACTTACCTCCCATCCATCCCCGTGCTGATCACTTTGGCTTCTGCTCTCCTGCTGCAGCTGGAAGCCTTTTATACCTACTGGGTTACAGGTAACATAGGGTTAATTTAAAAAAAAATGACATAGGGTCCCCCCTCCCAGCTAGGGGGACCCCATTTTTTGGGGGATTTTTAAGGGTTAAAACCCTTACAAATCCCCCCCCAAAATTGTGTGAGGTCCCCCCTACCCAGCGTAACCAGCCTGTGACCAGCTATGGGGGCTTGTAGAACAGGGCGCAGGGGCCAGCTTTAGCCCTGCAGGCTACAAGCCGTCATAGCCTAGGTCTACGGCTCTTCTGCCCCCCCCCCCTGGGCTTTGGAGAGGCAGGTAATTTGGGGGCCAGGGGTTAATGGCAAGTCACCCACTAGCCGCAGGTGACTTGCCAGACCCTCGAGCCTTGTGAATTGGTATAAGAGGTCTCATGGACCCCTTACCAGTTCACAATGGGTTAACAGTAAAATAAAACAGACACACTATATATACTATATACACAGCAATGGCAGGCCCCAGAACATTATTCTTCATCTGTGGTCCCCAACGAGTCGCGCAGCTCCTGCATCTCGCCCACCAACTGAAGGACCCTGGCACTCAGTTGTGCCACTCTGGCACATGTGGTCCCTGTATAAAAAAGAAAAATAAATTATTTGTCAGCAAATACATGTTTAACAGCTGTGAATGGAATGTTTATTAGGTTGCAAGCTAACTCATGAGGCCATATGTCATTATGCTAAGGAATTAATAAAAGGAAGAGGCCACATGTCGGGTCAGCTCGAACAACTCAACGTCATGCATGCGATCGATATGCGTCGCTGGTGCAATCTGGCCTCGGCCCTGCTGACACATGCAATGCCCTGGAGCTGAAGGCGCTCATATTCCTCCACAAAGCCACAAAACATGGTCAAAAGCAAGCAAGCCGAGTACAAAATGGTCCCGTAAGTGGATCGCAAATGAAACCGTTTTATAGGGTGGTGGGCCCTCGGCAATCAGCTCTCTGAATGAGACGCAAGCCCATCCCAATAACGTAAGTTATCTGAACGAACGCAAACTATCAGATTTTGATGGGAAAATGATCCGAACTAACGCAAATGATCCGGTTTAGTTCCGTCCATCGAAAGCGCATATACGCATTTGCGGGAACGAACATACGCATGGAAAAATGAACGAAAAAAACAAAAAAAAAGAGGCCAAACAGACACAAAAACATACACAGACACATACGAAAGTCCAGACGTATCTGTCTCTGAATCGAGCCTTATGTCCTTGTCCAGTTACTGGTAAAGAGGAACATTGAGGGAGGTTAAAACCTCCCCCAAACTTCACCGATCTGCTCCCCCCCCCCAGTTTTACCTTTGGTCATTCTTTGCTCATCTTGCCAAGGGATCCATCTTCTAGGTCCCTCGGTGTTCAGGTGACTTTCTGACTGGTGGAGCCATCTTGCATCCCATAAGGCATTGCGCACAGCTCTGATCTTGTGCTGCGCAGAGCCCAAGAATGGGATGCAATAGTGCTGCCCAAAATCCTGCAACACTTCGCTGATCGGTCCAGGACTTTGAAGAGCATGCAGGCAGCGGCGACATCCAAAAGGGAAGTAGGGGCCAATCGGGGGGAATCGCCTCCTTTTTATTTTCGGTTCGATGTTTCTCTTTAAGTGTGAATGTTGCATCAAATCCAAAGCTACAAGAGCAAACCTTCCTCAAGTCAAGCAGAATAGAGCTTCAAGACCACCCGACTTTACAGTGATATATGTGGTCCCCTAAACACACCTACACCTGGAGGCAACAGATACATAGTAACTTTTATAGATAACTATTCAAGGTACACGGTAATTTACCTAATGCAGCACAAGAGTGAATTTCTTGACAAATTACAGGACTATGTAGTAAAGACAAGTAACACGTTTCAGAGGAAACCTCATAATAGCAATTTTTGTACAGTTTAAGCACATTGGCCTAATTTTCACAGTTTTAAGGGTTTATTGAAGCAGATTATCGATTTTGTCAGATTAATTAGGATTTCTGGTATTTTCTGCTCTGATTGCATGCCTCCAATGTATGTATGTACGTTTTTGTATGTTTTTTAATTAAATAAATATAAATTGGTAAGACTACAGGACTATTTGATTAAGTGATCGGGCGGGTAGGTGCTGGCACAGGGTGCCACTTTGTGGTTGCTGGAGCCACACAAAGTTTATTTATAAAGCACCATCATTCAAATTTAAAACAGGGTAAAACAACTAACTGACAATACATGACAGAAAAGCACAAATACATAGTCATACATAGTCATTAAAAGGATAAGGGTGGAGACAAAAGGTAGGTCACAGGTAGTATATACTTAGTATGATGGCAAGTGATGTGCCATGGTTCGGGCTGTCTGTTATTTAGGCCAAGTGATATGCTTGTCTGTATAGGTAGGTTTTGAGGGAACCCTTAAAGGCTTGGGAGTGTTGAATTCTATGGAGCAGGGTATTCCAGAGTAATGGAACACATGTGAAGTCCTGGATGCGGGAGTCGGACGAAGTATTTAGGGTTGAGGGCAGGGCGGAGATTGTGTCTGGGATGATATTTGTTGATAAGCGAAGAAATGTAGGCAAGGGCCTGACTGTAGAGTGCTCTGCATGTTAAGGTTAATATTTTAAATTTAATTCCCTCAGATATTGGCAGTCAGTGGAGGGACTGATATAGAGGAGCAGCACTAGAGAAGCACCTTTCTGGGAAACATCAGAAAGGTAGGAGGAAAGCCATGAAAGTGCATGGTCTTGAATTCCCAGAGATGCCAGGTCAAGGAGGATAAGGATAGAGTAGTGGCATTTAGATTTTGCTGATAATTGATTGTTACTTTGGTAAAGCTGGTTTCAGTAGAGCAGTCAGAGCAGAATCCAGATTGAAGAGGATGTCGTAAGGAGTTAGCAGAGGTATAGCATGTCAGTTCAGAATGAATGTGCTGTTTCAGTAGTTTGGAAGAAAAAGGTAGAAGTGAAATATTAGTTTTTTAGTAACTGAAAACTGAAATATTAATGAAATACATGCATACATAAATACATTCATCAATCAATATACACATAAATGAGTAAATAAATAAATAATAACATCAATCAATACATATATTTAGATATATATATATATATATATATATATATATATATATATATATAATTATTAACATCAATAAATATATACATAAATGAATACAAATAATATATTTTTTACAGGTGTCAGAGGTTCGGGGGGGGGGTGCTGGAGTTTGATGTGGGGGTGTAAGCAGAAACACTTTAAGCACTCATTCGGGTGCTGGCTTAGCCAAGTCCCACAGGATACAGGCCTTGTTTATCTTAAGGAATGTGAGCATGTCCACATTGCCTGTGGATAGCGGATCTTCCTGTTGGTGATAACACCCGCTGTGGTGTTGAACACACATTCTGATAGGACACTTGCTGCAGGCTAGCACCTCCAAGGCATAGAGGGCAAGCTCTGGCCTTGTGTCCAATTTAGTGAGCCAGAAATTGAACGGGGAGGACCCATCACAGGACAGGTAATTATCTACCATGCAGGTCAAAGTCTTCCTCCTGATAATACAGGCCTTATCCGATGGTGGTGCATATGGCAGACAATGGAATAAGCTCTTTCACATTGCAACCATGCTCACCCTCCCTTGTGCGGTGGTGCCGGTGCCCCTGCTGCGGTGGTGACCTACTGTTGCTCTTCCCCCTCCTCCTTGGCCTCGTGCCACCACTGAGTCCTCAAATTCAGTTGGCAACTCCGCCAATAGTGCGTCCACCAAAGTGCGTTTGATTTGTCTCATTTTGTGATCCCGTTCCAATGCTGGTATCAAGGAGTTACGTTGTCCTTACAGCGGGGATTCAGCAGCATGGCCACCTGGTAATCGGCACTATGACTATGAGACTGTGACTATGAGGGCAACTCTTCGGTCAGCACTGCAGCATGTAGTGGCTCATGTGAGCCAGACTGCCCTGAGTCAAGGAAAAGCTGTCTTCAGTGTCAGTTGTCTCTTCCTCCTCCTTCCTCCATCTCCACCAGGCGGAAGGGAGCATTTCAAAGACCAGAAATTTGGAAATGCTCACATTCAGAGCTCATGGGTGGGATGGGCCAAACTCCTGCTTTGTCTCCAAATTTTGCGGGATGGAAAGCTGAACGCCTTCCTGGGATGGTGTGGACTGGCTTGGTGATAGTGACGGTGGTGGTGCTGCTGCTGGAGTTGGTGGTGGAGGTGGTCCCACATTCTCCCTTTGGGAGGAAATAGGTGGCCTTGTGGTTGGGGATGCAGTGATAGCGTCTTTGTAAATGGAAGAAGCATAGAATGCCTCAGGTGTTTCTACGTTTTTAGGTACTTCTGCCACTGCAGCTCGTGGTACCTGATCATGGACGTGGTGCTGAGATTATTATAATTTTTCCTTGTTTCAGGCACTGCTGGCACAGCTTGCAAATTACCTCTGTCGTGTCCACTGTGGACTGCTTGAAAAATCCTGTGCCTGGACATGGTGGGCAGTGGCAGCAATGGGTTGACTGCTGGCACCCTTTTCCTTCTTCTGCTGACTGCATTGGACTGTGTGACCACGTGTCCATGTTGGGTCTAGGACCTTCGTCATCCTCCCTGGCATCCTCTTCCACCCACTCATCCCTGCTAGCCTCCCTCTCAGCCTCAACATTGCAGGTGGATGACCCATGGCATGCCAACTAGGAGTGTCATCGTAGAGCATTATTGACTCCGTGACTTGTTGCTTGGGCGCCCTTGCTGATATTAAGGGGGGTGAGGTGGAGTGCACTCCCGGCAAATGTGGAGTGAGGGGGAATACAATCCCATGGATCTGGTACCACTGCGTGTCATTTAATCTATGTGGGCACTAAATCACAGGTGCCTTTTACTATTAAGCAGAAACTTAGACTGTCAGGTCAGTCCAAATTATTACCCCATTGCAAACAGATGCCATTCACACCTGATATATTAAAACTTTATTTTATTGTGGAAGTGTTATTGTCCAACCAACTACAAGGCATTCTAGTACTGACAAATTAAAAAACACATATGACTAAGGTAATGATGACACTAAAGCAGGCTCTAATTTAAATTCATATATATATATATAAATAATAACTAATACCCAGTGGCTCAAATTTAAATTCATATATATATATATAAATAATAACTAATACATGTCACACAAATATTCTCCAGAAGGAATTAAAAGTGTTAGTGCAGGTCCCAATTTATAGTGGAGAATAAATGCATACAATAAACTCACTTGACCTAGCAGTGTTCCAGTTCATAATTGTCCTGTACAGCATCTAACACCGTAACAAACTACAGCGTGAGCTATATCCATTGACAACAAGTGCAAAAGAGAAAATATATAAAATGTTTACATCACCAGATATACTGTCACCAAAGCAAAACTGGCACGTTGCATGCGTACCACTTCATCAGGATGTACCCAGGATGTGCATCTTATGGGCACCTCCCCATAAGATGCACCTAGGATTTGGAGGAGGAAAATAAGAAAAATTACATTACATGCATTATGGCATTCCCCCCATCTTATTCCCATAGGCAGTGTGGCATATCTCCCCATCTCATAGGCAGTGGGGCATTCCCCCCTCCCATTTCCCATAGGCAGTGTGGCATTCCCCCCTCCCATTTCCCATAGACAGTGTGGCATTCCCCCCTCCCATTCCCCATAGGCAGTGTGGCATTCCCCCCTCCCATTCCCCATAGGCAGTGTGGCATTCCCCCCTCCCATTTCCCATAGACAGTGTGGCATTCCCCCCTCCCATAGCCAGTGTGGCATTCCCCCCCTTCAATTCCTCATAAACAGTGTGGCATTCCCCCTCCCATTCTCCATAGGTAGTGTGACATTCCCCCATCTCATAAGCAGTGTGACCTTCCCCCCTCCCATTCTTATAGGCAGTGTGGCATTCCACCATCTCATTCCCATATAGGCAGTGGGACGGTTTCCTCCCCCCATTCCCCATAGGCAGTGTGGCATTCCCTCCTCCCATTCCCATAGGCAGTGTGGCATTCCCCCCTCCCATTCCCCATAGGCAGTGTGGCATTCTCTCCTCCCATTCCCCATAGGCAGTGTGGCATTCCCCCCTCCCATAAGCAATGTGGCAGAATCACCCCAACCCCCAGAAAAAAAGGGGTGACTCGCAGGATAGTACTTCTTCCCCTCCGAACTCTGATGACCTTCAGTCCATGTTGGGTCAAGGACCTTGACATTTCTCTTACTGCATTCATATTCCAGTAAAGCCAGTTCCTGTTACACCACTAATGTCTATCTGGATTTGACTGCGCTGCACCCAGCACTCACACTGCAACACTTTTGAGATATTTGTCTGTTCTTCACGTATTATGTTGCAGTAGGACCATGTCTAAAAATGTCGACAGCCACATACATAATATCAGACACTATTGCATAAATGCCAGAAAGATTACTGGGGGCCTCTGTAGGATGGCAATGTCACACAGTGTTCACATGCACTCTTATCTGGTCTATACTGAATTTCTCATCTCTATTGGTAACCAAGCATATTTTACATGACAAATCAATGTATAGAGCCCTGACACATATTCTCAACAGCTTGATATATAAATATATATATATATAAATATATGGGCGTGTCATGAACATCCTTTTTGTGTTTTGAAGATATTTGATGTGGTCTCCTGCAACCAAATACAATGTTGAAGAACTCCTCCTGTTTAATTACTTCCATATCTAGGCTAAAAATAATGTATTCATTGATTTGCCAAACAAATTGTATGTAGTTTATGTCTACAAAGAATATTTAATCCCGCACCACCTTAAATCTAATTAAAGTTGCTGTGCCCGACCCAAAAGAATCCTAAATGTTGTATGTAGTTTATGTAATTACTGCTAAGCAAACTGTTCCTGTATGTGGTGACAAAATGGAATGTTCACCTAATGACAAATCATCATACTTTATAGGTAAGTGAGAAGTAGCCATCACCAGTGTAACACTTTAGGTCTTACCGCGTCACACAGATTTCTAGGCTAATTTATATTACTTACATTACTTTAGTCAAATGATGTATTATTAGAGATCCACATTTAACACATTTAAAATTTAAAAAATGTGTATACTTTGCTGGAACTTTCTATTAACAAACCAATGTATTTTAAACGTAAAACAGATACTCCCCCTCTATTATTTTACTAGCCATGTGTTGCTTTTAGCCAACCGTATTCTTTAAAGGAAAGAAGTTGTAAACTTTTGTAGCCTTTCCCTTTAAGCTATTTTCATTTTTATATTAACGGTACTAGCAAAAAGGTAGCTAAAGTTTACTACCCCATCCCCCTATAACAGGTAGTATCCCCTAATCAGCTTATAACAAGCAGTGTGCAGAATCCCTCCAAACCCCCTATAACAGGCTGTGTGCAGAATCACCTCCCCCCCAATCCCCCCAAGACAACATGAAGAGTACCACCCAATCCCACCTATAACAGGCAGCATGCAGAATCCCCCCAAACCCACGCATAACAGGCAGTGTGGCAGAAAACCTTCAATTACTGTGCTGAGGCAGGGCAGGGTATTGCAATAAAAAAAACTCCTTACCTCGCCCCAGATCCAGGGATGCCAGTGGCACATGTGCGGTGGGCACAGCTATTTTGTATTTGCTGCACAGAGCAGGGAAAGAAGCTCTGTGCAGCAAATTCAAGATGGCTGGGATCACCTCACCGTTGACCGAAGCTGGATCCCGGGTCCCAGTGTCGGGATCACTGGTGACAGGAGCTGGATCCCGTGTGAGGTAAGGGATTTTTCCCCTCACATTAACTCCATGGACATACCCCCCGAGACTTTATATATATAGAACTATCCATACACACACACAGAAACACACACACACACATTAGTTGGCCAAATGAGACCTCTTCTGTGATCTAAAACTGGTTTTCTATTTCATTTTTTAATAAAAACAACCCAAATAAACAAAATAACAAAATTCTTGGCTGGACGTACCACACTTCACCTGAATATGTGGTCACGTTGGAGTTTGGTACACATCATCACATGCTGGTTAATCACCCCGCTTCCAATGACTTTCTGCCATCTCAGGATCTTTCCCAGCCAGATCCTACTAACCCTGTTTATTCTGATGGTTGCCTCTCTTGCAGGTCTATACCACGTTTGCTGGGTTTTACAACAGCCATCACTAACTGTGTCTCTGGTTCTTCTACTGGTGTCCAGCGACTCTCTGTGAGTCTCTGCAGCTTCCAGCTGGGTCCAAGGTTCCACTTGTGTGCCCGTCAGTATCCGGGTCTTTAACACTATCTGTATCTGGGACTCTGGTTTCTCCCCACTGTCTACTCAGCCACCATCGGAGGACCTAAGAGGTCCTTACCACCTCTGCTCCTGCCAGAGCCCACTGTCTGAACCTCCCCTCCTAACAAAACTCCTCAGTGTTACCTTATTTCTAAAAATGCAGTCGGTACAGCTGGAACAAAACATTACAGAGAACAGTTTACATACATGGAAGATGGAAAGAAGACCTACACCAAAAAGGCTACATCTAGCTAATGGCACCATACAAGACATGGAACTGTGTGAATAGACTATAGTATAAACAGGATTGAAATAAATGTTGCTCATTCAGTCAGTAACAAAATGACCTGCTGCAAAGAAAGAATGGCTTTTAAGAGAACCCTGCACTAACAAAGTAAAGGAAACAGACTTAACATGGAGAGTGGAGGAGGCAATACTAATAAATGAAAGACAAAGAAAACAGTTAATGGTATTTAAAAATAAATAAATAACTCTAGTCAGGCTTACGTCAATGCACACTGTAAATTGGCCCAACATAAACTAAAGCTCCGCTTTCTCCAAGGTTGTGGACAATGAAACATTCTTCCACATAATGGCAGAAAATGGGGGCTGAGGGATGCAGATGGAAGAAGTGCCTATACACTAAGCGTAAACAGTTACAACTTAAATGCACGCTGTTTGCATGGTGTTAAAAAAGTACTTTGTGTATAGAGCGTCGGATAGATGGGATTTCTGCTTTCTGATGAAAGCCAAATGCCTAGGAATAGGGTGAGGTCTTCTAGTATCAAATTAAAATTGATTATATCTCCATGTTACATTGGAAACAGACCTAAAGGAACTGCATCATACGGGAAATGTGTAATTACTAAACTAAAATGACCAGTAAGATTTCATGTTATGAAAAACATTTACAAATTTCCCTGTGGAACTATAGCTGCTAATCAGCGTGAAGGTTACATCAGAAGTTTGAAAAATGAGGCCAAATCTCGGACACTATGGGCACACAAAGAAAACTGGCTGTTCAGTGCCACAGACACCTATGGTAATGTGTGGTAATGTTACATTTGCATTGCTCAATTACGTTTTTGTTCAGTTGGTACAGTATATAGTGTAGATTTACAAAAAAAAAATTCTGGAGGGTCCAAACCTACCGTATATACTCGAGTATAGGCCGACCCGAATATAAGCCGAGGCACCTACTTTTACCACAAAAAAATGGAAAAAGTTATTGACTCGAGTATAAGCCGAGGCGGCTTTTTTCAGCCCAAAAAGTGGGCTGAAAAACTCAGCTTATACTCGAGTATATACGGATATATATATATATATATCTGCCACAAAAAAAACAACCGGCCCAGGTGGTCATGGTGAGGGCTATTGGGTGCATGAGGGAAGGGGCAGCAGCTGTTACAGAGAGGCAGGCTGCCATGCTGGGTGGGTGAGTGTGTCAGCAGTGTCAGGGCGCACACGCGGCACAGGCTGGAAACACGCTCCTCTAATAGCAGGTTTTATTAATGGATTGGGCATTAATGGGGGTGTATACAGTGATGTCCTGGCTGCCATGCTGGCCCCGGTGTGCAGGCAGAGGTAAGCGAGGCCAGGGCGGCACATGGCCGGGTCACACACACACACGCTGACAGGAAGTGCAGGCAGCAGCTCGCCATTACACCGGCCCTTTCTCTCCCGGTCCCGCCATTACCTGTGAGGCCGCAGTGCATGCCGCCTATCCCGCTGTACAGCTCCAACGCCCGCAGCGGCGCCATGGTGGCCTGCTCTCCCTCACACGGGCCCGGCCTCCTGTTTCGGGCGCCTGTGCTGCTGCCAGTTCCGGCTTGTACCGGGAGGGTGTCAGCGAGATCGGGTGACAGCAGCAGGAAGCGCTGCTGTAACTTAGCCCCACAATCCCTGTCAGCGATGTCACAGCTGCGCACTGCCTCCCCGGCCGCCGCCGATATTCATTTAAATCACATCACAGTATGAACGGGTGACAGGCACTCACCGCTCCATCGCCTGCATCCATTTCACATGGCTGAGACGCGCGCTGTTCAGCCTCTGCTGTCCCCTCTCCTTGCTGTGACCGGGTATGGTAGAATAGAGCTGCCGGGGCCGCGAGCTCTCCCCGCCCCCAAAGGAAATCCTCCTGTGGGCTCGTCCAATAGCCAGCCTCCTGACTGGGCGAGGGGCGGGTCTGTGACGGGCCGTGTTTGCCTGTTTTTCTCTTTCTCCCTTATACTGACTCGAGTATAAGCCGAGGTGGCTTTTTTCAGCCCAAAAAGTGGGCTGAAAAACTCGGGCTTATACTCGAGTATATACGGTATTTTACTCCTTTTGTAGCTCAAATTGGTGTTGGTCTGCTCTTAACCACCTTATTCCTGTTCAGCCAGCAAAATTATGCAACAATATTGGCTGGCAGTGATCATGTGGTTCCTACTCAGCCAGCAGCACTGCACAAAGTGCCGACCAACACTCATTTTATGTAAAATGGGTGTTGATCCAATTTAAAAGTATGTAGGTAAAATTATATCTTCTTGAAAGAACAAGCAACCAAAATACCCCCATATTACATTGCTAGAGCACCAATGTATTAAAGTGGACTTATCACCAGGATCCTGGTGATAGTTCCTTGTCCCTGTGGCATCCTGATTTGGGATGCCCACAATTTGAAACCCCACAGATCATCCTCAATACATTTGCAAGTGATGGATGAGGGTTTCACACAGCTGGGCGTCCCAAAGGTGAGTTAATCAGCGGGCCCTGGAACCTGTTAGACCCCAGGGCTGTCAAAAATGTTCATAGGTCCACTTTTAAGGACCAATTAATCATATCCTGCAATTCTACAGTGAGAGATAAAACTTTCTTTAATGTGGAACAAAACCCACCCACAGTTGGCTTGGAATCTAAAAGATTCCAGGGCAGGACGCTGGCTCTCCCCCAGGGTTCCTCGAATCAAGATGCCCCATGGTGTGAAACTCCCCAGGGTTCCGGTAATAGCTTATTGTTTTTAATGGGGAATGCGTGCTGCTGCATCTCCTGTGGCATGCGTAGCCCCCTACCCAGCCATTCAGATGGGCTGGGGCAGGAGTGTGCACGCCTCCGGGAATACGGGGGATGTTGCAGCTCTCCCCATAGAATTCCATCAAAGCCTTTTGCCGAAGGATGTAAACCGGCAAAGGGCTCTGATTGGACGAAAGCCTGTGCATGAGCCATTGGACCAGGGAAAGATGAGATTCACTGGGAGAAATCGGGGGGGGGGGAGGGGGGTTCACAAAGCGGGTAAGGAACAAAACCCGAGTAAGTCAATTCTTGGGTTTTTCCACTTTAACTATCGACAAACACATGTATATAATGCTAGAGCCCCTCTCTATCAAACAAATGTTACATAGTAACATAGTATGTAAGGTTGTGGACTTTGGTTCATTCGGTTCATTCTAGGTCTGGAGATCCAATGCTCAGAATTGTATCACCACGTATGAGGTGCATTGATTACAAGATAATGTGGAGCCTCGGTTCTCTGGATCTGGAGGGATAGCGACCCATTGGAGATGTCATTGGAAAGGAGAGAACCTCAGGTATATACCCCTGCATGGGCATGTGGATCGGGCCAACCGGACCAAGTGCTGGTACTGTTGGTCGCCTGAACAGGGGGCTATTACGTTCTGCAGATCTCCACTGTATTTTGGGCTTCCTTGCCCCTATGGTCCCGGGGAGGTATGTTGGCTATTGCTGTAAAACATAGATTTAAAAATGGTGCCTTGTGTTAATGTTGACATCCTGACTGACTAGCTGACTCACTTACCTATATACCGACCCACTGACACATCCACCTGCCAACTAACCCACATACATACCTACCTGCTTACTGACCCACCCACATACCCATCCAACGGTCTACTCACCCACCTACATACCCACCCACTCACCTTACTACCTGGAGCAACAGCTGGCAGCCCTGGTGCAAAGGCACCTACCTACCTGCTCTCCCACCTACCTACCCACCTATCTGCCTAACCACCCACCTTCGTACCTACTTACCCTATGTATCTACAGGTCTACCCTTACCCCCTGTCTAACTATCCTATCTAGATTCCCACATAAAAATCTACCTGTCCATGTAAGTACCTACCCATCTAGCTGCCTACCCCTCTACCTGTTCACCCACCTACTTTACTACCCCACCTACCTATCCATCTTTATATCTGTCTACCCACCTAAACACCCACTCACCTACTAGCCTGCCTGCTCACCAACCTACATAACAGCCTAGGAGATACAGGGAGGTTGTCTTTCTTGGTGGGTGAGGTCAACACTCACCCACACACACACAGCACAGATGCACAGCACAGATGCACAGTACTAGGTAGTGTGGTTTTTAAACTGGAGCACGGCTTATCCACTTAAGTAGAAGTAGTAGTAAACTGGCTTGTGTTTTGTTTCTTAGTGGCGCTGGTTACTGACATGTGTATGTATTGGTCTAATAGTGTGCAGTGTTGTGATCATTAGAATAATTGGTGTGATCAGATGTCCAGTGTCTCTATAACCCCATTACCTCACAATTCTGCAGGTGTCAGCCAGACAGGGGGGTGCACAGAATGACATTGCCCCACTGTACACACACCTGTCCATTCATGTAAGAATGGGGTCACACAGAGAGGGGGTTGCCACTCAAGATTGCTGTGGCCATGGCCAGAGACAGCTGGGGAATGTCACTGCATCCTGGATATTTTTTTTTTGTAATCACCAGGGCCTTAGCTCCAGGGGAAGGAAGCTAGTGTGAGGTATTATGAAGACACTGGATATTTGGTTTAATGGCCTCCACCAGAATTTCTGCTGACACTTAATCCGGACCTGGACACAGATGGGTTGTTTTACCCTCAAGTAATAGTAAAAAAAACAAACATAACATCTATTTAAAGTGCAAGAAAGGCACATAAATATTTTCCATCAAATTTTGGAGCAGTTTTGTATTCACTGAGCAAATCAGGCTCCGTTAAGCAGGTTGAAGTATAGGTCAGTTGGCATCCTACTACCTTATAGGATCTTGCATACCACTAGTTGGGAACTCCTGTCCTAGGCGACCTATTATGCTAATGATAATTATGTTTTGGCAGGATTTGAACTTTATCACCCCTCAGTATAAAAATATTAGTTATCAGTCAAGTAGGATTGGGAGCACTCTACCAGGAGGTGTAACTCATAAAGTACAGTGTCCAAACCTATATTACTATTGGACAAAAACTGTGCTAACCATAAGCTGTACAATCATATTAAGTATTCATTTTATTTTAAAAATGTCAACACAAGTACCTACCCAAAACCAAATAAAACATGCCAGGGAGGCCAAACAAAGTAATTTATAAATAGTAATTTAGTGTTCCATCATCCAGGGGAGTGCCCTCTGTAAGTATACCTAACAGATTAGATAACTAAATTAACTTGATAAAAGTATTAAAATCACTATTACAGAAAGAGAATATACTTGACAGATTAAAGACATATTGTACAACCAAACCAGTTGGTTAACCACAAGTCAGAAAAAAAAAATCAAGGGGATAGTGTGGTATGTAGTTGGCAGATCTGCCAAGCCAAGTGTGGTCAGTTACCAGAGGTTATGCATATAGTATTACCAGAGAGCAGCAACCCAGATAAACGTTATCTGGCCAAAAATCATGAAGGTTCGCCGGGTATTATTTAGGGTTTAAAACATTTGAGAAACATACAAGCAGCAGGGCAGATTTTTCTTTAATACATGAAAGCAATTTTATAGAAATGTCATATTACAAATCTAGTGAAGTATTATGATATTCAAAGAAACATTTAAAATGAAATATTCACACAAATTGCTCATTTTTTAAACCCTTTTAAACCTGTTGGGTGGAAATCTCATTCTAGAAACTGGTCCCAGGCACAATCTGTCGGGAGCTCAGGTAGAAAAGCCCAATGGGTGGGGCCAATGAACACCCAGACGTACCAGGTCCCAGGGTCTATGCAATACCCTAGTCTTCACTGGAGCCCTCCGTAAGGAAGGACAGGTTGAGCTGCAGGACACTGCAGGACACTGCGGGTCGTCCACCTGGAAGTACTTGGCATCTAGGCCTAGGCCTCGAGAATTCAATACAAAATTCCAAGGTTGGGGCCAGCAGCAAAGAAGCGTAGTCAAAACAAGCCATAGTCAGAATCCAGAGAAGCAGTCCAAGGGTGATCCAGAAAGTAAAGTCCAAAGCCAAGGGTTAAAACAAGGAATCCAATATGAGCAAGCACAATCCAGGGAAACAAGAAGCAAGGTGCTGAAAAAAACAATCCCCTGATGCAATGCACTTATAGAGCAGGCAGGAGCCAATCAGGAGGTGTGCATGCATCATGTGTTCACACTAATCACATGACTGCTTTAATGACATAATAGCACTAATCACATGACAGCAGTAAACACCTTAATTGAGCTGAGAGCAAACTAAAGGGAGCTGATCGGAAATCCAGTACCGTAAGTGGACTACCTGCTGGAGCGAAAGTCTCTCACTGAACCTGCTTTGCTGGCGATGTGCATATCCATGATCCATGATCTAGCAGGGACCTGACGCCATCTTGGAAAGCAAGTGTTAGCCTGTACTATACCTGAACACCACCAGAAACTGTGCAATCACTAATCATCTTTATTCTACAGTATTTGCACAGCAAAAGTTAACAAAACAAGCCTCAACACTGCTTAGAACAAAACACATAGTTTAGACAAAGCTAATACAAAATACATTTTAAACAGCCTCTAAAAAATATGATATGACCATATAACCAGTAGGTGCACTGTAGCAGTTTCTTGAGTATTGTCAAAGATACAATTCTTAGAAATAACACATTTGTAAGCACATCATCCAACTGGAGGCTGGTACAGATAGCAAGTGTGATATTAAGAGGAGACTCTGACTGCCAGCCTAGAAGGTCACATGTTCCTTAAAATTGTTCCAGCTTGTGATAAAAGCCGAGTTAGAAAAGCTGTTATGGCTCATTTTGAAACCCCAAACTTTTCTAAAGTCAAAAACTTTTTTCTAAAGAGTGAAAGTCCTATAAATGCCTAATCTATAGGAAAAGAAAGTCAGGTTGTATGTAAGAAACTAATAAGATAGAAGTAGAAGGACCGAAGAAGAAAATGAAATGAGAGAGGTGGGGATTTTCCAAATGAACTAAAAAAAAGAGGGTGGAGAGGTGGGGTAGGTGGATCTAACATGTTCACTCACTATACCTCAAAGTGCCACAAATAATTTTTTCATGTCTGGGGTGCGTATTCGACAAACCAAGTTGTCCACACTTTGAGAAATTTGGCTATGGTATCATTTGTGATTGCTACCATCTTTTCATGGGACATCATATGGTTCACTCTATTATTAAATTCAGTAACAAGGAGGACTGGGGATTGATTGGCTTGGCATTGTTTAGTATGAAGAACTGTAGTTTATGTCCATATCTGTTGCAATCAGGATAGGAATAGTTTAACAAGACTTCACAGTGGTTTTTTGTTACTAACCTCAACAGCACCATATAAATGACCTGGTGTACCCTGTTCTGGAAGAGTTTGACCAAGTGGAGTTCTATCCCAATTTGTAAAAATGAACCATGGCATGAAAGACTATGGCTAGCTAGGCTGGCTATCCTCCTCAGGCTGGTTTGACACCAGCATAGCTGTCGGGTGCTTGCGCTTTCGGGCAAGCGCCCCGCAATTGCTGGTGTCAGTGTATGGAGGGCATCAGAGTTTGAGCTCTACACTCACATTGTGTGGAATTGCAAGTCCTGTGCCTTTGTGGAGCAATGTGATTACTCCGCAAATGTCTAGAGCATATGTGAAAGTGCCAATAGATGACTATGGGCAATGTTTCATATGCAAATAGGGGGCCCTTATTCAAAGGCATGAATGCCCTGCAGTCTCGCTGCTGTGAAACCAGTCTCAAAGTCTTTCTGTGACTCGATCTTTCATTTCCTAATTCAGGTCCGAGCAACAGCAGAATAGACAGAATTTCTAAGGCTAAGTATTTGTCTCCTAGGTTTGGTTTTTGAGGCATCTAGACTCAAAAGATGTCAGCTTGCCCAAGTCACTTTTGTTTTAACCAAGGTCTGAAATTAATGTTTGACCTGTAGATATTGGAAAAATGTAATAGGGTGTTAAACATAAACATGAAATGAATCAGGAATAATGAACATATAAATACCTATGGAAGATTCCCTCCCCATTGGGCCCTGCTTACCTTCTGGATGTCGCCACCAGCTGAAATGGCGGTATCCGGCTGATCGGGGGCTTGATAAGATGCCCCCTGCAACAATGGACATATAAATACCTATGGAAGATTCCCCCCTTGCGCCCTGCTTACCTTCTGGATGTGACCGCCAGCTGAAATGGCGGTATCTGGCTGATCCAGGGCTCAATAAGCTGCTCCCTGCAGGGGCTTTAGCTGTCCTCGTCATCTTCTGACAAGCTGTCAGCCACTGTTCACTCCTCGCGGCTATTCCTGGCAACTCTATATGCAGGGTATTCACCCCCATTGCGTGGGCTCGAGATCTGGAGATGCGCAGTGTCTAATAGGATTCCAAAATGGCGCTGTCCAATGGAGATTGCCCCCGGAATGGACCCGGAAGACAGAAGCCCAGGTGAGGTGAGTAAAAATTGGCCAAAATTTAAACTGGAGGGGGTGGGGGTTGGCAGCAGGCTGATGAGGTTTGGGGGAGGTTTTTAGGAGCACTGTATTGTTTGAGTCTGACAAATTATGGAACAACGTTGAAATCTGTACTACATGGGCTGCATGGTTATATCGTTTATGGGGAATATTTCCAATGTAAAGGGTAGTTTTTCCTGAATAACTGCAAGGTGTTCATAGTAGTTGTATTTTATCTGAAAATCTAAAATCCTGGGCAGGAAATTCTAAATGTCTAATGAAAATTATCTGGCAACAGAGGGTGACAAAATCTCTAGGTGGCTGGCAAATAAAGGGTTAAAGGGACAGTCCAAGCAAAAACACCGCAAGGAGCTTACACGAAACCTGTACCATGTGCCTCTCCCATGACCATGTTCATATGTGGCTGCATAACCACCATATCCCTCAGAGCTACCAGGGTAAGCTAGCTTGGCACGCACACCCTGGGAGTGCTAAGGGACAGAGGGAGTTCAGCGACCGCATTTGTGTGTGTTTGTTAAGAAATAGGATAAAAGGAGGAGCAAACTTGGAACCCTGCTATGGTATCTACAGCATGCTACAGGCAATGTACGAAGGGTTTATGGGACAGTCTTTAGGTGAGATCCCTGCTGCATCATTATTACCATTGCCTGGACTGGCCCTTTAATGCAAGGACAACAGCTCTGTTCTGCTTGTCAGTTGTGAAATGTGCTAAATTGGGCCTCATGAGATATTTTATTTTAATTAATGATCATAGGGTATTGGGACTGATTTGCTCTGAAAATGTACGTCTAAAATGAGTCTGAAAGTTTAGTTTGGATGCATACATGTTAGAGATTTCATTAAAATGTGGAATGCACTCTGTCTTATTTGAAGGAGATTGTCATCTCTTCCATGGGTGCACATGAGATACTTGTGCTCACTTGAGAGTGTTGAGTTGGAGAGCTCTTGATTCTTTATACTAGCCACCTAAGCTGAAGAGGTTTCCATTAATGAATAACTATTCTGACTTCAACTTTATTGGTTTGTAGACATTTTTTTGCATCTTAATTAGAGGAGTCCAAAGGAGAGTTATGGTGTGTGCGGTTCTGCTAGTAAAGCACAGGTACAGATACAGAATTTAAAAGTGAGCTCTCTGTCACAGCAGCAGCATGATGGAGAGACCACTCACAGATCATAGTCAGATGTGAATCAGCTGTGAAGCTGTTTACATTGTAACAGCAGTTAAACTGTGCCACATGCCAGGTTGTTTACAATGAAAGCAGGGGGCTGGCTGGCTACAGTCTCGCAGGACTCCTCTCCTATTTGTTGCATTGTAGATCTCCCTTCCTACTGCCAGCATGAGTTTTTTCTACTCTCAGTGCTACTACTAAGAAATACAAACTTTACTCAAGAAAACTTTTAATACTCTTTCTTGCTGTTCCTTTAAAGAGAAGCAGTCATAGATAATAGAAAATGCTTTTAGACATGACACTAAATCTTATTGCAAAATTAATTTAGGTAGGCAAGTAAAATTATACATTTTAAAAGCAGTAGGATAAAGTGGACTTACATCTCAGCCTCAGATGAAGATACCCCATGCTCGGCCACAAGCCTCTTCACGCTTGCAATACAGGAAAAATTGATGTCAGCTGTCCAGCAATCTCAGGTAAAACTTTGGGTTTATTTTCATCAATTAAAATCATCCAAAACTCAGTCAGGCAACGGGTACAGGCAGTAAAAGGGCGTTTGCTACGCTTTTCTGGGGCACACCCCCTTACTCGTACATAGCACCATAACTTTGAACATACATTTAAAAGCATGCTGGCACCTGCTGTGTGTTTGACTGGAGAGCAATAATTAACAAGGCATGAAATACATCAACACTTAGGTGAAACCAGGCCATATTGAGCATCGCGTCCTCCCCCCCCCCCCCCCCCCCCCAGTCCAGCATCTGAGCAAGCCATGCCACAGCGAAAACCGCAATGTACAGTGCTACGGCCAGTGGTTGCCCCATAGTGAATGATGAGGAAATGCCCCCTGAGCATCCCCCGGTCCAACCGTGGTCAGGAGATGACACAAGCTGCCCCCCAAATTCAATTGGCCACCGTGCAGGGGGTGCAACACAGCATCACATACAAAACCGCCATACACATTACAACCTGCAGTTTCTCCAAAAGAGGTGGAAAGTGATAAATTACTCTACCCCACCCGGCCAATCGCGGTTGCGGGATGAGACAGGTGCCAGACAGATAGGGAGGTCAACAAATTTAGCACCAGCCAACCACCCGTGACCTGCCCCACATCCTCAATCCACCAGTAGGGGAAAATGGGCGTCATCAATGTCAAACTAGGGGGAGGAAAGGACTCATACATTAATAGGAAGCCCATAGACCAACTAGAATCTGGGCCTGATTATCTACAATAAAAAACGCAACCAATCACCACAGCATTAAAGTAAAATACACCATCATGCAGCAAATTCTAGTAAATGCAATGCAATTCAAACATGATTACATGTTTCATAGGATCATCAAACATGTAAGTATTGTGGATTATTTAGTGTATAACATTACATCCCACCTCGCATTTAAACCTACAGGGACTCTGGTATTTGCATTTAAAATCCAGTATACCTCCCTATCTATTAATTTTTGTTTCCAATCCCCTCCCCTACATCCTAGCTGTCTTTTCTCCATAATGTGGACCTTAATGAGGGAGACAGTGCAATTGTACTTCTTTAAGGTGTTTGGATAGGTTTGAGGTGGTTTGGATCTAAGTACCTTCCCTAGCACCATATAAATGATTGGTAATACTCACTTTTAAATTTTGTGTGGCCAATATATATTGTTTGCTGCATGCAAGACAAGTGATACTTACATTACATTACAATTACATTCCTGGAATTACAGTTACCCATACTTTTTTGTCTATATACATCTCCCAGTTCTACTTGAAATTACATTTTCTGAATTACTCATGTAACTACAACACCCACATCTAGTTTGACCACAGCTTTACGTTCCCATTACTGAAAGGGGGTCCCTAGTTATCTTTTTACTTGTGACTAGACTTGGTGACAGAATCCTACCTACATTTGAGGATTTCCTACTCACCGCTCTAATACCTTTATCTAAGATTTTTCTTAATGCGCGATCCCCTTTTAATATTGGTAGATGTTTGTGTATTATCTTCCTAACAGCTGGAAATTTGTCCGTATAGCTATTGACCAATGTCCAGCATCCCCCCTTAGATTTTAACATATGGGGTTTATTTCAATCCAAAATCAGATCCTTTTGTGATTTTTTTTAAACTGTGATTCCCTAGCCCGATCTAAAATCCACTGTGTATAGCCCCCTGCTTAGGCAGGCGTCAATTTGGACACACTACTTTAGATAATCGCTGTCTGCAATTTCTACGTGCCCTAGTTTTTTCTCCAATCAGGATCCCCTTTAAGGTGTGTAGCAGGTTACAGATTTTAAAGTGTAATATTGTAATCACCGCAGGTTGTTTCCCATGTGTGGAAGTAATTATTTGATTATCGACAGTTACTAGGTGTGAGTTAAAAAAATTATTTTCACAGTCATTAAATTCCATAGTGAACCTTAAGTTCAATTCATTGCTTTTCAAGTACTCCTGGAACTGCATTAGTGTTTCTTCTGTGCCTGTCCAAATAAAGATAAGGTCATCTATGTAGCGTCCATAGGCCGCATAGTGGCCAAGGGGTTTACTATCTCCAAATATCATCTCCTCCTCTTACCAACCCATGTATAGGTTGGAAAGAGAAGGAGAGAACGGGGCCCCCATGGAGGCTGCACAGGTCTGGAGATCATAATCCCCATCAATTATGAAATAATTATGTTTGAGCATATAGTGAGTTACTTACAGTAAATACTTTATATGGTCACCCATGTACCTAGAATATTTCAACAAATGGAAATGGAGGGCCATAATAGCCAAATCATGCGGTATACATGAATAAAGTGATGCTACATCTTCCACCATCCAACTAGGCCACACGGGAGAGCAAAAGGGTGAAATGTATGGTAACCAGAATAAAACCGGAGAGCCACTGGACCAGAGGCTGGAGCTGCAGATCCAGCCACTGGCCCGACCGCTTATTCAGGGAACCAATACCTGCCACAATAGGGCATCTCTTAATGGGATGATCTTCCACTTTCACAGCATATCACCTCCAGCACAAGTTATTGCTTCCCTCCTACTATGCCCAGTAACCTACATCCTTCTCAGTACTAACCACCAGTAATGAGCTTCGAATAAGACCTGGATCTTGTTGATATGCTCCGATTTGCCCCATCCCGGATACTGACAAGATCTGGGTCAAATTATATGGCTTGGCCCCCACAGATGCTGGCAGGTGGCTTGCCGACCATTACTACCCTTTGGTAAAGGGGTCCATTGGAACCTCTACATGTTCACAAACAGTTTAAAAAGAAACAAAAAGAAAATACATTTTTTTAAGTAATCAAAGGGCTTTGTCATTGTCTCTGCAGGTCCAACAGGTCAGAGGCTCCTGGTCCTCATGATGTTGGACAGTTCCCCCCCTCCTTCCTTGCCACTGAAGGGGAGGAACATGAACGGATATTGCATGGAAATCCCCCTCCATGTTCCTTCTTTCCAGTGACATGATTAGTCACATGGCAAATATTCCATAGAGGGTCCTCCTCTGTGGTATAAAAACCTTCCTGCACCAGGGACCGGTGGGAAGAGGCCAAGGAATAAGGGGCGCCTATGCAGTAGTTAAATTGAGAGCAAATGATTCCAGCCTCCCTGGAATCAGACAAGTTCCTTTTGTTAGCACTAGCACCATACCTGGTGCAAAATTGACATGTCAGCGCTAAATGAGTATTATTCTCTCACTCTTTCATCATAAAATGTATATTATTTGTGTTAATGTAGTATCAGGCACAGGAGCCACAGAATGTGAGAAACTTTCCCTTTCTCCTTGGTTCCGGGAGAAATCCAGTGCTCTGATTGGCTGGCGCAGTCACGTGGCTGCCGGCCAGCCAATCAGTTCCGGCTAATCAGAGAACAGGATTTCTTGGTGGAGGGGCTGAGGAGAAAGGGAAGATTTTTACCTTTGTGCGTTGTTAATGTGCAGGGAGCAGTTTGCAATCGGAATGCCTCCTTGCGCCCCGCACAAAACCCATATGGTAAAAAATGGTATTGTTCCAGTTTAATGAATACAAAGTTTCTCAGATGTTTGGTAGTCTTCCTATGCTATGCAACAATTTGAAGATCCATAAAGATCTGGAGATACATACGGCCTTATTTATCAAGGGCTAGCGCCAGGTAGTGTCTGACGAGCGCCAGGTCCCGCCAGCTATCGGCGGCTACCGAATCAAGTACGCCCGGTGGCGGTCACAATGACGCATTTATCACGCTAAATGAGGCTAGCGCCGGCGAGAGCGTCAGCTAGCGCGGGATTCATCATGTAGCCGACTGCAACGAACAGCGCCGCTGCTAATCCCATCACAGCGACAGGTATGACCTGGCGCTCCCTGGCGTGGTCCAATGCATTTCAATGGAGCAATCTTTAAATAATCATAATTAATTGCTATTACTTTTTTTTTTTTTTTTTTTTTTTTAATGTCAAAAATTCTGTGACCACTTCTGCAATGTTAGGAATTTTTTTAAAGTAAAAAAAAAAAAAAAAAAAATATTGTGCAGAATTGATATTACAGGTCTGATATTCGTGTATTCATATTACAAAATGTTTAGAAAAACTTGTATAATTTTTACATATTAAAAAAAAGGTTGTTTGGGGGTTAAAAACTACTTTACACACATCGCCGCCAGCGCTCTGGGGTTTAAACAAGGAATTCACAGCGCGAGAAATTTTTGAGCGTGATTTTTTAATGAATCTGCAGCAAGCCGTTCGCTCTGGCCATTCGCTGTCAGGCGCACCCATACAACACGGAACCTGTGAAACATCGACCCCTAACCCCGTATTCAACATTACCGCACACCGACTGAGTCGCTGTCAACAAGCAAACCCCGGCCAAGCACAGCGAATACTAGCTGGCGCTGTGAAAATCACACTACTGGCGCTCATCTGTCGCTACCTGGCGCTATTAATGAATCGGCCTCATATTCAACAAAACAGTAAATTGTTGTTATGTTGCACAATTCTGATCAGAAATCAAGATAGCAACTCTAAACCTCCTGAGCTCAGACAGTAATTTCCGAAAGGCTTTGCCGCTCACTGTTTTTAAAATGCTTACTTGTACTTGGAATTTAGTTACAGGAATAGGTACGTTTTTTGTTAATTTTTACCAGTTTGTGTCAGCTCAGTCTTTGTGCCCGAGGACTCTTTTGTGGTCCATGTGAACCACCCGAGTAGCACATTTTCTTTATCCACCATCTTCACTTTTAATGGAATTGTCACTCTGTGTAGTACAATAGCACTATATCTTCGGCCCAGGGGAATATGGGATGTTGACGTGCTATATACATTTCCTTTCCATTCATCAAAGGAAAAAAGACGTTAAAGGTACCAGAATAAATGAGGGTCAGATGTTTGAAGGTGTTACTGGATCCCCAGATCTGGCAAGCAGGGAGAAAGTCAGGAAAGTCAGGGGGCTGCAGCTGTTTTCTGTTGACATAATCAGATTGACTTCATTCACCAACTCCAGTACTTTGGGTCAAGTATTGCAAGTGGGTGTGGAGAGATAAAATGGTAGCTTAGATGCAAGACCTACTGTTACACCGTCAGTTCTAGCATATTTTGCACTCACTATAAAACAATACAATCGCTTGTACTTTTGATTAAGTGCCCAGCAATCAATAGTGTCCGCATGTGAAGAGCGTTAGCGTTCTCCACTCACAAGGAGTAGAGTCGCTAGCACCTCACCATCCAGATGCTGCTGGTAAGGCTTTGGTAGAGCAATCTGATCACTCCATAAATGCCAAAAGCATATGTGACATTGGCCATAAATTACTATTGGCAGCAATCATGCTGGTCTGAAACAAACTTTACAGTATTTGTTTTGGATTGATCCCCTCTTCCAGAAATGTGTCTTTTGGTGAAACGGCTATGTATGCAAGGTTAGACCCTGCCTGCCTAGAATATTTTTTTTCAGAATTTAAGCTCATCTATTGGGCTTTGCTGATTGGTGCAATGGGGAAACCTGTTAAGGTGTGCTTAAAGGGACTATAAACTACAACTAGATTGTACCTAACACCTATACACCGGTGGAGGGGTAGCATCCATCATGAGTAGGGATCTCACTCTCTGCATAATGGCTGGGGAAGCCCAATCCTCAGCCCTGGTACTCACCTGCTTCCTCGTTGTCATGCAGCATTGCAGCCCCACATGACCGCTGGCAGTTTATGAGGTTCATGAGGCTGGTTTGCACAATGCAGTGCATCTTTCTACATCCCAAACCCCATATGTTGCTAAGAAATCACTTAAGTATGAGGGTTGTGGTTCAGCTTCCGCACAGCAGGACATGACTTTGCCTAGTTGAAGGACCAACCACTTATTTTACTATTTTAAAGAAGCTGTATAGCAAAATTGCTCGATCATCAAATAAACATTAAATAAACATGCTGTATAGTGGGAGAAGGGGTCACTTTTAAACTCCAACTAAACAAAAAAATCCCACCAAGCTTGTGATTTTCTGCTGCTGGGAGAAATAAAATCCTGGGGTGACAAGTTTTTGAGCATACCATTCTAATTTTACAGGGGTGATCTCCTCCATTCCAACGCCTATCTCCTGAGCCAGCCTGTGAGGAGCAGCAGCCTTAACTACTCTAGATATATGCCTAAAGCATTGCATGATGGGTAAAAGCATCTACACAAATCAGAGAAGTTGCTTGTTTTTCCAGCACAGGCTATCTCTGGAGAAATGCCATTATAGTTGAGCAGATCTAACCTGTTAAAGCAGAAACCCACCCTTTTGTCTTCACTTCCATCCTTTAGACTGTAAGCTCGCAAGAGCAGGGCTCTCTTTTCTATTGTTTCCTGTGCTCACAACATTTGGTTTAAACCTCGTAGTATCTAGTTTTTTATTGTTCTCTGTACTATGTGTTTTACCCTTTAATCATACCTTGTAAAGCTCTACAGAAGATGATGGCACTCTATAAATAAATATTATTATTATTATTATTAATAATAATAATAATAATAAATGGAACATTCAAAGAGCCTGTTGCCCTTCCATTAAAAGAAGGAAATAAGAACAACAGCATAAGCTCCTAATCGCATGGCTTACCTAAAGTGGGAGGAGGTGGGCCCTGGTGAAAGTTGCCAATAAGGGTTTAGGCCTGCTTTAAATGCAGCATACAGTAAAGGGGGTGGGAGTAGCTCCATCACTATTATCTATACAAATGTATCATCATTATTATTCAGGGCCTGGGATCCAATTTACCGCACAGTTTAACCCTCTCATCCTCTAAGTATTAAGCACCAAACATGTCTAGCTATGTGGAAAGACAGAGATTTGGTTGCATATATCTGCAGATACATGTGGAAGCCACACTGCCCCGGCAAGGCTCTCTGTGTTTAGTGTGGTCCCTACTCTTAATTTTGAGTCCCCAAAGTTGGGACATGCACTGCAGTCAGAGCTACTCACCTGGGAAGCTGCCAGCCTCCCTTTAGAACACTTCACAGGGAGAGATACATGGAGACTGAATCCCTCCCTGTGTGTGTTCATGGCAATTCAAACTGAGCAAAGGGGGTGGGAGCAGCTCCATCAATATTATTTATACAAAATCATCATCATTATTATTCAGGGCCTGGAAACCAATTTACCGCCCAGTTTAACACTCTCATCCTCTAAGTATTAAGCAGTGTTCTAAAGGGAGGCTGGCAGCTTCCCAGGTGAGTAGCTCTGGCTGCATTGCCTGTCCCAAACTTTGGGGACCACACTAAACACAGAGTGCCTTGTCAGGGCAGTGTGGCTTCCACATGTATCTGCAGATATGTGCAACCAAATCTCTGTCTTTCCACACAGCTAGACATGTTTGGTGCTTAATACTTAGATGATGAGAGGGTTAAACTGGGTGGTAAATTGGTTCCCAGGCCCTGAATCAGGGCCGGCTCCAGCACCCGGTAAACCCGGGCACCTGCCGAGGGCCTGGGCCAGTGGGGGGCCCACTGGTGCAGCAGTGGGGGGCCCTCATCTCTAATGTGTGCTACACACAGCATGGTGGGAGCAGGGAGGATGCCTGCACTGTCAGCTGTGGGGTCGGCCTCCAGCTCCCACCATGCTGTGTGTTGCACAAGCTTACCTAAATGCCGACTGAGGGAGGAGGCGGGCTGCACTATCAGCGGGGGCATAAAACTGGATAACTGTAGCTAATCTTGCTAGAAGACACTGCCATATGGCTAATTAATATTCACTGCACTGTCCAGCAGGCTCCAATCATCACCAGCCACGTCATTGGAAAACACACAAGCACATGGCTAATTGATATTCACTTCAGTCACAGACTGAAGACCAATCAGGGCTTCCTAATGTTAAAGCCTGCCTGTCTTAGCCTGTCAAGCCACCTGCCTCTGAATGTAAAGTAAGAGGTGTTACACTGCAAGCATAACTTTACATTTAACCTGTGAAGCTCCCTGTTTGAGGCAAGGAATGCACAAAAGCCTGCGATGGGAGGAGTGGAGACTGTAAGCACTGTAAGCTGTGCAAGCCGCCACCTGCTGACTCTGCAAGGCGCTGGAACCAGGATGGTGGTGAGTTTTTTTTTGAATTTCAGGAAAGATTCGGTCAGCAGGAACCCCAAAAATTCAGTTTCGTGCTGAATCAAATTTTTCCTGAAATTCGGAACGAACTTGGTTTCTGACGAACCAGTTTGCTCATCCCTAATACTTACCTTCCTTGTTCCATCGCTGCTCCAGTGACTGCCCAGTCTTGCTGGGCCCTGTGGTATGTACCTTTGGTGGTGGGGGCAGGTTGCAGGCTGCTTGCCTGCGCAACCTGCTCCTCCATCGTCTGATTGGTCGCTTCGCCTGGCGGCCTGTCCAATGGCGAGGTGGCTCTGGGTGGCCCTGGGGGGATGTGAGGGGTCGGGGCAGTCTTCTCCTCACTCCGCCCGCAGGCCCTCCATGGGCCCAGCTGTTACATAGCCACAGGGGGCAGGATGCTTCCCCGCCAAGCAGCACCCATGGGCCAGGATGCTGGCAGCAGCATAGCCCTATGGCTGCTGCACAGGTTTCCCCGTAGCAGCCTGGCCCCTGTGGCTATGTAACAGTGGGGCCCACAGCAACCTACAATATGGCCTCTCCAGTGCAGCAGCCATGGGGCCAGGCTGCTATGGGGCCACCCGTGCAGCAGCCATGGGGCCAGGCCGCTATGGGGCCTCCTGTGGCTGTTGCACAGATGGCGCTCTGAACTAGCGAACCACGGCCGAGCACAGCGACTACTAGCGGGCGCTCTGAAATGCTTGCTACAGATGCTCATCTGTCGCTACCTGGCGTTAGTAATGAATCAGCCTGCCCGATAGAAGTTTTGCATAGCGTTAAATTCTGGCACGCATTGCGAGAAGTTTTACTGCCCCAGGGTGGGATAATTAGCCAGCCCTGTCTTTTAGACTCCATGGCTAGTCACAGAGGCGGCTGTTCCTCTTTAAAGAGGAACAAAACCCAGGATTTTAACTTGGGTTTTATTTCGTCTGTAAAAACGTACCCTTCCCTGGTTCTATGGCGCATGTGTGGGCTCTCATCCAATCAGAGCCATTTGCCGTGCATATTTAATGTTCGCCAAATGGCTCTGTTTGTCACAAGGGGCCCACTCAGACTCTATTGCCCAGGGGCCCACAAAACCCTGGAGCCGGCCCTGCCCTGAATAATAATGATGATAATTTTGTATAAATAATAGTGATGGAGCTACTCCCCACCCCTTTTGCCCAGCATACAGTAAAATAAAGTATAAGACAGTATAGGCAAACACATAGTATGGGTATAAATTACTGCATGCATTGCCATTTGTGAGTATTTGAAAAGAGGTTTGTGCTGCTGGACTGAACATTAAACGTGGTCTTAAGTACAGGCAAGATGAAAGGAAAGTCAGGCAGAGACGCTGGGAAATCTTGTTCTCATTAGGTCTCCTGTATATCGCCTCTCTTTCCATTTGCCTTCCCCACATGGGTCCCATTAAGAAGCTATTATATATTCCCTGCGCTGAACACTAGCTGGCTAGAGTTTGTATTAACCAGCTTCCTCAGCAGCAAAGCCTTGCAAGATCATTGAAAGCAAAGGGGACTTTCCGACAAATTGTCTTATTCCCACAAGTTCAAGTAAACCTTTCTTTACTTTTTTTGTTTCCCTTCCGTCCCCTCCAGATGTCAATCCCTAGGCTGTTCTGCTGACAATGTGTGTGGCATCTGGGGACTTTTGAATTGGAAGGGGTGTTCAGACTCTTCATTATGAGAGCTGACATTGTGAATACTAAACTGTTCTTCAGGGCTGCAGTAAAAAGTCATGGCCCGGATTTCATTCATGACAGCTACTTAACTTCATTTAGAAGTTTCTGGTAAGGACAGACTTGTTTGTCAGTTTTCTAAATATGTAGCATCAGATGTATAGGTTCTCAATCAAAAAGTGTGTGACCCCTGATGATCTACAGCCTGATGTAATATCTTTATATCACTAACTGCAATCGCAAACTTAATGTGCTGTTGTTTATTATCTTCTTATTAAAGCAGAACAAAATCTAGCTGGGTCGACCCTGGAATCTAAAGGATTCTGGGACCAACTGCTGGACTTGTCCCGGGGGCATCCTGAATCAGGGTGCCTGTAAACATGGGCCTTTACAACCTTTACCCACTCCAACAGTGCATGAGAGCCGTCTGCCATGACTATGGCCCTTATTTATGATGGAATAGCGACAGGTAGCGACGGGTGAGGGACCGGTAATGACGGGCACCGCCACGAGAACGCCGGCTCCCCACCACAATCACACATTTATCAAGCCAATCCTGCTTAGCGACTGACAGAGCGCCATATAGCGACTCATTCATCATTATTCCAGCCTCGGCCCACAGCGCCAGTGAGCGACCTTGAACAGCGACAGGTATGACCTCTCGCTACCTGGCGCTCTCCAATGCATTTCAATGGAACAATCTTTAAATATGCTTAATTAATTGTTATTAATGTTTTTTTTTTTAAATGTGCAAAATTCTGTGACCACTTCTGCCATGTTAGATAATTTTTTTAAGGAAAAAAAAAAATAATAATAAAATGTGCAGAATTGATATTACAGGTCTGATATTATTGTATTCATATTACTAAATTCTTTTAAATTTTTTTTTTTTTTGGTTTCCAAAAATATGGTTGTTTGGGGGTTAAAAAACTACTTTTAACCCATCGCCGCCAGCTCTCTGGGGTTTAAACATGCATTTCACAGCGCGAGAATTTTTTGAGCGTGATTTTTTGATGAATATGGTGTGAGCCGGTCGCTCTGACCAGTCGCTATCATGCGCACCCATACATCGCGGAACCTGTCAAATAGCGACTCGTCACCCCATATTCAACATTACTGCACACACCGACTGAGTCGCTGTCAACAACCGAACAATGGCCAAGCACAGCGACTAGCGGGCGCTGTGAAAATACTGCTACAGTCGCTCAACTGACGCTACCTGCCGCTGTTAATGAATCGGCCTCCCCGTCATTCGTCAAATGGCTCACATTGTTGTGAATAGATCATAAATATCAAACATCCATAATTTGTACAATGCATAGGTTTGAAGTACAGTTCCACCTTAGAAGTGAATTAGCACACATGTTAAATGTTTGTTGATTGATATGCCGAAAAAAGTCCACAAAAGGTTGGCCCCCAATTTCATGGTACTGTTAGTACTATAGTTTTATTGTGGAACGCATCTAGGTTAGTTCCTGGTTGCAATGTCATTCTTCCTGTTGTATTACTGACATTGAAGGGTTAGTGGATTGGAGTTTCAGGTCTGTTTAGGTGGTTGCAGGTCTTTTCAGCATAGAATAGTTATCTATTTGTAGGTATTGTTATCTTGGCATGCAAGCAGCGCTGATTTTCATTAACACCACACGGAACCGATGGTGGCCAGCACTAGCGCTCACCTACACAAGGCTTACCAAGACTGACTGGTGCACACACACGGCTCACTTAAGCCTGGCTGGTGCCCCCCTCCGGGGACACCGCCAGTGAGCACCTACAACCTATTACACCTTAAACCTGCACCAAGTGGCTCTCCACCCAAATATCGGAACAGGCACGCCAGGAAAATAATACTCACGAACAGATACCTATTCTATGCTAAAAAGACCTGCAACTGCCTAAATAGACCTGAAACTTCACTAATCCTTCATATCAGCAATACAACAGGATGAATGAAATATGATCATCTGATGATGCTCTAAGGATGAAATGCTCCAGGTTCCCACATTGCAACCAAAAACTAACCTAGAAGAGTTCCACAATAACAATAGGCATTAAGCAAGATTTACTACCATGAAATTCAGACCAACCTAATATCCTTCTAAACCTTTTTTCGGCCTACCAATCAACAAACATTTAACCTGTGTGCTAAAGCAAGTGATGAGGCCCCTTTTTTACACAACCTCCTATTATTGCATCTAACCCCAGAGGTGTATCACTTGATTACAATACTACTCTGTTCATAACGGCAGACCTCCCCCCAACACATATTGTACTATAGGGATAGACCTAGGACACCAATGCAAGGTGGTTATTTAAAAACAGAAATTTTTAGTTGCTGCACCATTCAGGATGAAGAATAGTACCTTAAATAAAAACGGAGCAGACACATGTATTACTACAGGTGGCTCAGTGTATACCGCCGGCACTCTAGGATCAGGAGTGCCATGTAGTACCTGTCGCTCTGTAGCGCTCTCCCATATATTTCAATGAGCTTTCATTAGTTGTGTATAAATAGCGTGTTTTTTTTTTTTTTGCTCAAACCATTGTGTGACCTCTCCTGGCCTGCAAACAAACACTTTTATAATTTTTTTTGTTTGTAATATTTTTATGCAGAATTGTATGTACAGGTCTGGGAGTAAAGTGTTATTGTCACAGTGTTAAAACAATGTCATTCCATGTGTTTTCGCTTTGTTACTGGTGTATATGTGTTCAAAAATAGACTGTAATCACACAGCGTCTGGTGCTCTATGCTACAGCGCCCAGCTTTAGAGCACCGACGCTGTGTGTGTAGTTTTTTGTTAAATATGGTGTGGAGCGCCGAGTGCCAGATGCACTGAGCTGGCGCTACTTCTCACTCTCTGCAGTGCTGTACTTTTGTTTGAGTGTCCAACACACATCATATTCATCAATGCCAGCCAGGTTAATACAGCAACCGAGACACTCTGTAACATCGCTCGATACCCGCTTACAGCGTCTACTAGCTGTCGTTCTAAGCGGCGCTATACAGACTAGTGAATCAGCCTCTTAGTTTCAATTATTTTTAGATAATTAAAAATTCATTCATTTATTAATAATATTCTTGTTTTTGATTTTTCTCTGGTTGGAGGATTTTTCTCTTTTTAACGTATATTATTAATAAATGAATGAATTTTTAATTATCTAAAAATAATTGTTTGTGGCGGGGTCATTCTCAAAGGTGAAAAAAAAAAAATTATGTTGGGACATGCCTATGCCTAACATATTTATTCTTAGTGATAAAAGACCTGAGTTCAGGGGACCACCAGGGTATTCCCTGGTAACCCTATGGGCCAGTCCAAGCCTTTAGGAGTGTTATATACAACATAAGCAGCAATTTTCATTGCAGTTACTACAAAGCAGCAGCATTACAATGCATTCAGATTTTTTAGCAGCATCTGGAATAACTAAGGTCACCCACCACTGTGCTAGACACAGCTAAAAGGCTAATAAGCAGGTTTCACGTATTATTGTTATGAAAGATGTCTGGACGTCTTGCTAATTAAAACCTGGCTTCCTTTATTACATGATTTATATATTTACCTTGGATTTCCTGCTGCGTTGCAACCCCATGGAGAGAAGTGTATTGCCTCCCTTACAAGTTTCTGGGAAGCTTCTAGTGTTGTATATGATACTGAAACAACAGGCTAATTGCATGTATTAACATTTGTTAGTGTTAGGACACACAAGCAGTCGGGATTGCAGCTAGCATATTTAGGGTTGGCTTCATTCCAATGGGAGTTTCTGCCATTGCTGATTTCCTCCTAGAAATGCAGGTAGCCTGGCAGTTTATTCTTCTTTGAATCATTGACCTGTTACAGAGTACATGCTCAGGTCAGAACATTTTCTATCTGCGCTCACAGGGAATTTGTAAAAAAGCAGCTGAAATAGAAACATAATGGGCAGCTTCAAGCAGATTAAAAAGGGCAGCATTAAAAAGTGTTATAAGGTGGTTTGAGGGTGCTTGCAACCAGGGCCAGTTTAAGTGTAGTGGAGGCCCCTGGGCACAAAATCTGGTGGAGGCCCCAGATACAGTATGTTTTTTTTCCCTTTAAAATAATAGTTCAGCCCAGTAACTGATTGGTGGTTGTTTGTCACCCACCTACTTACTGGAACATCAAATCAAGCCCCTTGTGTAGGTGCGTGCTGCTCAGGAACTCCTGCTTTACCATTCTGGATGGAGAGGTGTAGACAGCCCGCTGGCCCAGCAGAAAACAGTTCCCTGCATTGAGCTGCCAGCACCTGTGCTCGGTGGCTTATGTGCATTGAGTGGCCGCTGACTGACAGCTCTGCAACCACCCATCACTGTAGCATTGCTGCTGGTGGCTTTGCTGCTCTAGACACTCCGCCCTGCCCTGTGGGGGCTTTGGTTGCCCAGGCACGGGGGCCCCCACTGCCGTCAATAGCTTTGTTGCCAGCCCCACAGACTGTCAGATCAAAGACTGAAAAGCCTCCTGGACCAGACCATAACCCAAAGGTTAGGGGAGGCCCCCTTTGCAGGGCAAGTGGTGGAGGCCCCCTTTGCAGGGCAAGTGGTGGAGGCCCTGGGGCGTGCGCCTCTTGTGTCCCCCCTTATAATCTGGCCCTGCTTGCAACTGCCCAATTTATCCTTTGCTTAAAGTGAACCTCATTCCAAAACATAAAGTTTAGAGAATTGCTCCCCTACCTTTAGTGGTGTTGAGGGAGCTTTGTAACTCTATGGGTCAGAAGACACACAACCTTGAAACAATTGTTACGGTGCTTCTAGGAGCTTTCTGATCAATGATAAGACAATACAATTACTGCATATCTACTTCTGGCTAGTTATAAGGGATGATTGCACAGAGATTTGGTGTGTAGCAAGATGGTAGCTTCCATGCAGTTCAGTAATGCAGCATCTGCATGTTATTCCACAACATCTGCATGGGGTTAAGCCCTTTTAAAAAGTTTAAAGAGGAACATCGGGGGGGGGGGGGGGGTTCAAACTTCCTCCAAACCTCGCCGGACTGCTTGGCTCCGTCCGGTTTTACATTTGGGCAATTTTTACTCACCTCACCAGGGCATCCATCTTCTGGATCCCTCGGATTCCTGGCGACCTCCTGACGAGCAAAGCCATCTTGCATCCCATCGTGCATCCCCCCATCTGCCTGCGCAGTCCACATGAATGGGATGCAAGGGAGCCATCCAAAAAGCCGTGAGACTAAGCGGAGTGGCACAGGACTTTTGAAGAGCGCGGAGAGACGGCTAAGGCAGTGTCAGGGACAGAATTGGGCGCTGAAGCAGCAGAAACATCCAAAAAGTAACCAGGGCTGGATGGGGGTGGGGACCGGCCACATTTAACTTTAGGTCTGATGTTCCTCTTTAAGTCGCTGACAGATGGAGGTTTACGGGAGGAAATTACTAAGCTTTATTTTTTTGACTGGAGGTCTGCTTGCTCCCTGGCAGGGACACATAACCACCCTAACCAACCCCTTCATGCGGTTCAGTGAGAACTGCATTAGCGAGATACTCACATTTTCCTATCATAAATCCATATGATCCATATGCTTCACAGTAAACACTTGACGGAACACAATCCAACTAAGCAAATGGAGCTCATGATGGGACACTGTGCTACAGCTCTCCCTGATTTCAGTATAAGGATCAGAGTTTTTACATATTGCAAAATGTTTGCCTTATATACATGCATGGAATTTTACATGGCAAGTAGGCTATGTACATTGGAGGTGGTAATATGGGAATGATCTTCCTGTACCTGCCCAAACAAATACTTTAGGTAGCAACTAAAGAAGTACAGGCCAGGGTAAAGGAGAGTATGGAAGCAGCTTTTGATGCCCAGAAGGTTACATTTAGGAATGTGAGGAATGTCCCTGCACCAGAAGCTACCTGCCCAGGCAGCTATACCAATGTGTTCAAGAAAGGGGCAATATTAGGGTTAGAGTTAAGCGAACCAAACTCTTAGAACCAGAGTTCGGTCCAAATTTCTGGGAAAAATTGTTTTGACACAAATTTTTTGCCTGAAATCCTCTCGCTGTCCAGTTTGTCCCACACCACTCTCCGCAGCATCCATTGCCTCAACTGGGCTCCCTGCATCTTGCTCCCTGCTGTAGGGAAGGGCTATTTATACTGGCAAGCAAGCTGATGTCAGCTCACTCTGCCAGTATAAAAGGCCCCTCCCTGCAGAAGAAACCCCTGGGATCGTCCGCAAAACTCACTCACCAGAGCTCTCTTCCAATAAGTTCTGTATGCCGTGCATATTAATGCACACCAGACAGCTCTGTTTGGAAACAGATAAAGGTAAGCAGCTGCATCCCTAGTATCCTATCCTATCCTATCCTATCTGAATGGCTTGGTGGCGGAGCTAGCCTTAGACACGAGATTACGGGTGATGTGCCCCCAATGGAATCGCCAGCGATGTAAGTATAGAGAAGCCCAGTGGGTTCACATAGCACAAGGGTTTTGGTCCATTGTAAGATACTTACACCTTCGTCATTCCAGCGCAGCTGTAAAGTGGGGCATTTCACACAGCAGGGACATCCTTGCCTCCCTTTTCAGAAGGTGCCACGTGCACTTTATTTGCAGTGGTCACATGCAGAGAGGGCACATGCACAGAAAAGCAAGATGCCACTGCTGTACATAATGCAGAATTTCACAGCTGCACTCCGGCTCCCTCTTTAGATTTACACAGAGGGGATGCTTGCTGGACCTTCTTAAACATTTAGTCAAAGTTTAGTTCAAGAAGTATAATTCAGGGAATATTTGATCCAAGTTAGTGATGAAACATTCCATAGTCATAGTGTGAATATCCAGAGAAAAGGCTCTCATAGCCTGCAAACAAGGATGAACCTAGCCTCTCTGCTGCCTGAGGCAACTATAGAAAGGTGCCCTTCAGGACGTGTTGCTCCATCCCTCAATAGAGCATTGCCAACTCGCTCCAGGGGGGGAGGAATAGATGGTGGATGCACCCAATCTCCGCTGAACCACTAATGAGAAAAAATAATGAAAAAAAAAACAGATTCAGTGATTGCCGCCCCCCATTGCAGTGTCACCTGAGATAGCTGCCTCACATGGCCTCATTATAGGTGCACCCTGTCTGCCTGCAAAGTAAATGAGCTCAGGCTAAATCATTTATTATCAAGTGCTCCTATACTACAAAAGCTTGATAAGCTTATATGCAGACTCCAGACCTTTATTTTATCATTAGCAAGCCCTTAAAGCAGACACCCCACTCCCCTCAAGGCTCCCATTATTAAATAAAAAAAACAGAAATCTGTTCCAGCTTTTCACCCGATCCCACGATGCAGGCTGAACATTGCTATCTTGGCTTGATAAGGGAATGTAACACTTAAACCACAGTGATATTATTGAGATTAGAAGTGTAAGCACATAGCCACTCGCAGCTCAAACACTTACAGCATCAGTAAGTTAAATGGTCTACTTGTGTATCAAGCTGTAATAAACACTTCTGTCTTTTTAATCACTCTGAGTATCCTCATGAAGCAATCATTAAAAGGCATATAGAAGGCTTGAAGCCAGTCCTGTGGATAGAGGGAAGCCCTGCTTATATCTTCAGCTAGTTTAAGGACACCTCTGTTATAACCTAAACTACTGGAGGTAAATAAGCTTTTGCTATCACTCTAAAAAATCATTAGTTTGCCAAATGAGGGACCTCACTTCAGTCTACAGACAAATTAATGGTGATACAGGGGGCATCGGTTTTTACCTCTGCCCTTACCTACAGATGATTTACTGGAGCTAAAGGTAGCTACTGCTTTTCCGTTCAAAACATTAGCTTTCAAAATACATTATTTAGCTAAAGCCAAAGAGGCTAAGGCCCTTATTTAACAAGGGATAGCGTCATGCAGCACCTGGTTAGCGGGAGGTAGCACCAAATAGCGACTGGTCAACGCCTGGTCAACGCCGGACACGGCACACAATAGCACATTTATCAACCAGAATCTGTGTAGCGACTGGAATAGCGACATGTAGCGGATGATTCATCAATTTCTCATCCTCAGCGAACAGCGCCAGTGTTGTGCCTTGCACAGCGCAAGGTATTACCTCTCGCTACCTGGAGCTCTCCCATACACTTCTATGGCAGACACATTTTTTTTTGGCTTTTGTATATGGTTTTTTTTTTTTTTTAAGAAATTAGTACATGCATTAAACATTAATTCTGATTTGTCTTAAATGTTTTGGATTTTTTTTTTTTTAAATGTATTTCGGACTGTGTCACTTGGATGTCCAAATCACAGCCCTCTCCCAATGTCATTTCAGTTATTTTTAGCGTTTTCGAAGGTGTCAAACCCCCCAAATAATCTTTTTTTTAAAACCATTACAGGCGCTCTGTGCCGCAGTCTGCTAACAACAGCGCCCACGCTCTATGATAGTAATCTCTTTGATGAGTCTGTGATGTTGCGGCGAGGCCCAGTCGCTATGCCGAGTCGCTATGTGTAGCAGGCAGCGGCGCTGTGCTGATCATACATGGGTTTTTTTTTTTTGGTTGCTATTTCACTTGTTACGCCCCCAGTCGCTGTTAATGAATACGCAGCAGACATGGGCGCAGCTGACTTGTCGCTATACGCTATTGTGATGTTGCGTATCCTAGCGAATTGATAAGCGTATTTTAGCGATGCATGTGTTTATTTTTTTTTTCCTTTTACTTTCGTTTTGCAACTTCCGGTTTCCACCTCTGAGGATTAGAAATGAGGCCCAGACGACGAGCCATCCCCCTCCCCAGCTACTCCTCTAAATCTTCCTCCCCCTCCTCCCCCTGTCTCCCCTGGTCCCTCAACATCCCCTGTCACCCCCCACCTCAAAAATTAAAGTGAAAGCGCGTGGATACGCGAGGTGGTCAAAGTAAGTATATGTTGCATTTATGCTGTGCAACCATATAGCTTGTTATTTATGGTTATTAGTCTATATAGATATGTATTGATGTTTGCTTTTAAAATGTGTTTTATAGGATTTTTTGATGAGGGAATACAACTATGCCCGTGGTGCAAAGAGGCGCATAGCGTTGGAGGTGAATGCAACTGTGTCCCAGCGCTTCCAGACCCAGCTCACAGTCCGCTCAATCATACAGAAATGGTCGGACTTCAAGCACCGGGACCCAGAGGGCGTTTATAACCTCTATGATGCCTATGCTTCAGGTAAGTGTCAGCTCACAACATGTAAATCATTCCACTAATGTAGTATTATCAATAGTTTTCATGTTTTTTGGGGGTTTTAAAGATGTCCTTTTTTTCCCCCTTTTTACACAGATAAGCGTCCTCCCTTGGGCAAACGTGGGAAGGGTTTCCTCCCCCGCAGAAGAGTGGTTGGGTCGGATGAATCTGCGGGGGAGGGGCCCTCTCACTAGTCCTATCTTGAGGACCCAGGGGAGGAAGGGGATGATGCCCCAGAGGAGTGTGCTGCTGGGGGGCGGGCAGTCTGGAGCCTCAGCTCCTCATAATTGGACTCAGTTGAGTCCACAAACCCCGTGGGCCACTCTCAAGTGGGGAGTCCAAGTGGGGAGGTGGAGGTGGACTCACCCACACTCCCTCGAGGATCTGGGAGTGAGAGGGAGGAGGGTGGTCTATGTGGTTTAGGATCTTCTGGGCCGATTGTGAGGAGTCGAGGCTCCACGCCTCCTCCTCAGAGTCCTCCCTGGGATACCAGCAGCAGTTCATCCCCTGGTGAGTGCATTTCTAATTCTTGTTTGTCTGTTAAAGGTGATCCTGGTGACTTAGCACTAATCCTGTGCCCTTGTTATCTGGTTTTTAGGGCATCATAGAGCCACCACCTCCAGCAGCTATGCGCCAGCCCTTGCCCGCGGGCATAGTCGTGGTAAGTGTTTGTTGATATCCCTCACATGCCATATGTAATGACATTCCAAAAACATACACATGTTTACTGGTCCATAGTACAAGATTGTAGTGTAATTTTAATTAACTTTACAAACCCCACTCCAGTCCAATCCAACTGCCAACCGCCCCAATGTTTCTGCGGACACCATGATGGTGGCTAGCAAATGTGTTAGTTTTGTAAGTTGTTCCTGCTAACACATGTTGCACACTCTACAATTAATATTCTACCCTCAACTTAAATTTCTGCCTTAGCATTGCACTGTAAAGGTTATTGGCACATTATATTGATGTGTCCATGTTGCACACATAAATAATTCCCATGAGCTCAGGGACCAGTAAATATGCTAATGTCTGACAACATGTGTGTAACCATGCAAGCATTTTTTGCAGACTCCCTAAACAGATGGATGTCAAATCTTAATGTGTAATTGGCAAACTAATTTTGTTTTTGGTTTTGCTTTCTCATGACAGATGTTTCCACGCAGACGGACCCTGTGACCATACGCCCCACCCCAGCTCCAGGGACGTCCAGCAGCATGGGTCTCAGCCACAGCTGCGATGGTGAGTACATCAACTTCATATGCCAAAATACTTAGGACACCTATGTCTTAGTCTAAAATATATATTAATTGACAATGCCCCTATGTCTTTTCTAAGCACACATCTAGGTTACATTTGCTCGTCCCACAGTCCTAAAAGCATGTCTGCATGCTTGATTGTTGGCTCACATTTTTGGTTTTTACACGTATTGGTAAAATGTTTGCTTAAATCAAAAATATTTGCCTGCTAAGGTTGGGAACTCTAATATGCTTTTCACAAGCAGTTTAATCGTTAGGACTTTGGCCATGATGTTTGGCTGTAAATAACCCAATAAATGCCCACAATGGGACTAATCCCTTCATTTCTTCCAAAGAGTTCATACTAAATGTATGGTTTGGATGTTAAATGCACATGTAAAGCAGGCACTACTACTCATATAATGGTAACACATAAGGGCCCAGTTTACACCAATGTTAATGTGTTGGTCAGCTAATTAGAGCAAATTACATAACATTCCTACATCTGTGTATGTTGAGATCCCATTATATTTGTTTTAGTGTTTTTTTTTTACTCTCTACAGCTTGTGAAACAGAGCATCGCAGACTGTGGCAGTACGTCTGTCGGACACGCCTTATGCTGCTGGGCAAGAAGAAACACTGTTAGGGTGGGGGTATGGTTTTTTCCGCTGTGTGGATTAATGTTGCCCATGTTGGGCCCCTTGGAAGGCAATAAATGTTTTATATTTTTCTACTTTCAGTGTGTTGTGCCTTGTAAAGCATAGTTTAAGTGTCTAGCAAACCATTAGTTAGAACATGTTATCAAACATTGTTAGGCATTTAATGTGTTAACCATAGTAATGCATGGCAAACAATGTGTGTCATACATTTCTGCCTACATGTACATATCTAGATCTAGAGACTTATCCCTGACTGGGTTAGTAACTATGTCTTCTCAAAAACACTAATTGGAGGTTGGGTTAAAACATTTATTACAAGAAAATAAAAACCTTAAAATTAATGCATTTCAAGGGAACAAGAAGTGCCACAATTATTCCCTGGGTGGCCTTGGAGGTTGGGATTCATTGCTAGGGGTGGTGTTGGGGGACAACAGTGCAGTACAAAAAAATAGACTGCTGTTGTATTAGCTGAAAGTTGTATTAGCTGAAAGTTTGTTCCTGGCGCTGTCCAGATTCTTGGATGACATGTGACATTTGTTGTATGGAGTTTGACATTTGTTGAATTGCCTGAGTAATTTCTGAGTGCTGGTGATTTTGCACTTGTCGCAGTTGTTGCTGCAGGTCCTGAATTTGTTGCCGATCCACCAGCGACTGATTTTCCAACGCCGCAATGCGCTCAGTAGTTCCAGCACGGGGCTGTTGTTGACTGTAGCCCTCCAGCATCCGGACCCCTAGCTGGTAAAAATCGGCACTTGTGGGTTCAGAAGCTTCAGTTGTAGGATGTTCAGCCTAAAACACCAAAAAAAAGATTGTAGTGAAGCTGGAACAATTCAGGTAATTCCCTCCCAAACATTTCCCAAAAGGGTTCCATTATAATGTACCGTTGCTTCAGCCTCTGTAGCCTGTCCACATGGCACTTGGGCAGAGGGCAGAGCCTGGGTTTCCGTGTTGGACTCCTGCTAAACCACAAATATGTTGTATGTTACATGGTGGATCCTGTTGTACCCCCAAACATGTCAATGTGGTTACTGTTCAAACAAATCAGCCATGGTACCTCAGTCTGCTCCGGCCAAAGTAGTTCCGGTGTCTGGCTGCCAGAAAGGGGAAAATCCACATCTGAGAGATGGGGCAAGCTGGCATATGCTAAACAGGAAAGTCGTGTTAGTAGGTCATTTGAGATTGTGGGACTATTTTTGGCCCACACTATCGAGGCCATACCTCTCCAAAGTGGGGGGTTGCCCAATAGCAAAAATGTGTCATGGAACATCATATTCCAAACATGTATGTAAGCCGAAGAGGATGAAATCATTGTGGCAAATAATAACATACACACATTGCTACAACTAGGTACCTTCAGCCCAACCTGTGGTGTCATCCCCAGAATCAACACCCTGCAGCCGAATGAGCGGAATCTTGCACTTCAGCATCTCCTCATATGGCCTGTAGGTACTCTTTGGACCCTGGTTGGTCCCACTCTCTACAAGAAGATCATTCTTCATCTTTTGCATAAGGGCCCTTTTCAAAGTGTAGAAGCGTTTCTTGCAGGATGGGCCACTACGTGGGTATTGAGCACTGCTAGTAAGCTCCTCACCAATGGCATCCCACAATTTGCTCCTTTCTTGCTTGCCTAAACACTGACTTTGGGAGCCAAATAATAACTCCCATTTTGCCAGTGTCAGACGCACAAGAGTATTGTTATCCGCCAAATTAAATTCTGGCTCCCTCTTGGCAAATGGACGCTTGGCCTTAGGTGCTGTTTCACCTTCGGCCTGTGCCCTTTTCCTTAGGGGAGGTCTGTGCACAGCACCCAACACAGTCCTGCTTGGTTCAGCTGTGGCCGGCAGATGCCCAGAATTTGGCTCCATCCTGTAGCTGCAAACACACCACTATACAACACCCAAGAACGCATGCAGACTACAAAATGGCAACAACTGCTGCTTGGGTGTGCCAGGTTTTATGTGCTCTAAGAACCAATCACAAACAGGTCCACTTAATTGCTTCACACATACTGGCCAGGTGTTTGTAGCGACATCTTCACTGCAATGACTGATGTTTCTGGCAACCATGTGTGGAAGACAATTAAATAATTAGAGAGCTCATTAAACAAACAACCCAACATAAGAAACCAATGTACTCAGGTCTGTTAAACACATGTAAAATGTGGCTCTAAAAATGGCTATTTGAATTAAGAGCAGCATAAGTTTTATTCGACCAAACCTAACTGATGAACCATATCCGCTAAAGCACACAAGTATCTGCTCACGTACGCTAGTATGCTTTAGCGTACGCGTGCGCAAACCGTTTCAAGCACACCTGGGTAAGCTAATTGCAGACCGGAAATAGCTAAGCAACGCAAGAGGCAGCAAAGCGGACCAGTCCTTTCCCAAAGTTGAGTATAAATAGCTTTATTTTACAACCTTCTTGTATTGTTACACTGTGGCAAAGGCTGTGGTGTTGTCCTTTGGTCCCTTGCTTTAAAAAAGTGTCTGGCTGGGTTGGGCCCTTACTCTGTGTGGCTTGTTGGGTGATTTCTGGCATCAGTGCTGTTTCTTTGGGAGATTTATTTTGTTGGCATATGCAAATATTGTGTAGCATACAGCAAGTGAGGATTGATTTTGGGACGTTTTGTGGGTTGTGCAGCAAATCCCCTCTTGGTTATGCCTAACTTAGAAAGCAGACTTTCAGCAGTCTGGTGGTTCTGACCACTATACATCTGGTTTTGTGTTGAGCTGCATTGGTGTGATTGTGTGAGGAGTGTGCTTGTGTCTGTGGTGTGTTGTTTTTCTGTTTTTGGTTTGCATTATTTTGTATCTATGGCCAGTGAGTGTGAGATAGATGAGAGGGTGATGTTTGGGTTCTGGATGTATGGTTGTGGGAGACTGCTGGAAGAACAGGAGGCCAGGGAGGAGGGTGCTGTGAGGCTTAGGGCACCCCGATCCTTTGGCATCCATCTTTCAGTGTGGGATTTAAGTGACGAGCAGATCAGAAGCAGATTTCGTCTGAATCGTGCAGCACTACAGTCCCTATATGATCAGATTAAGACCAAAATCGATCCATCCACCAGACGCACCCAATCCATTCCAGGCATAGTTCGCCTATGTGCCACGCTTAATATTGTGGCACGAGGGAATTTCCAGGCAACCTCTGCCCTCCTCAGCGGGATCAGCCAGGCTACAATGAGCCGCATATTTTACCAGGTAGTACTGGCTATTTGTGACCTTATCCCTGTTTATATCAAATTTCCTGAGGATGCGGATGAGGTTGCCCAAATAAAGCATGCTACCGCATGGGAGGGATTCCGAATGTGCTAGGGTGCGTGGATGGTACACATATCCCTTTCCGCCCTCCCCGTGCACAGGAGCTGCATTATAGGAATAGGAAACAATTCCATTCCATCAATGTCATGGTGGTAAGTGACCATGACATGAAGCTGCAGGCCGTGAGATCTGGCTTCCCCGGCTCATGCCACGATTCCTATGTGCTCCAGCAATCAGTCCTGTGCCGGATGTTTGAGAACACTGGTGCCAGAAATCCCCAACATGCCCGCAGAAACGACTGAGGACACCCAGACTGGCTTTGAGTTAAGGGAAAGCATGATTACGTCGTTTTTCTCGGTAAGCTAGCTCACCTTAACTATACTCAAAGTACTGGACTACAGGGCCCTTATTTTTGGGGTCCAAAAATAAGGGGTGGTGTGAAAGTTGACCCAAACCAGAATAAGGGGTGGTGTGCAAGTTGACCCAAACCAGAATAAGGGGTGGGGTGCAAGTTGACCCAAACCAGAATAAACATAGAAACATAGAAACATAGAAGGTTGACAGCAGAAGGAGACCATACGGTCCATCTAGTCTGCCCTTATGTGTATATACTCTTTATCTTAGGATAGATGTGTGCTTATCCCAGGCATGTTTAAATTCAGTGACTGTTGATTTTTCAACTACCTCTGTTGGAAGTTTGTTCCAAGCATCTACTACTCTTTCTGTAAAATAATATTTTCTAACATTCCTCCTGATCTTCCCCCCGACTAGCTTCAGGTTGTGCCCCCTTGTTCTATCATTAAGTTTCTTCTTAAAAACAAGTTGACGAATAAGGGGTGGTGTGCAAGTTGACCCAAACCAGAATAAGGGGTGGTGTGCAAGTTGACCCAAATAAGAATAAGGGGTGGTGTGCAAGTTGACCCAAACCAGAATAAGGGGTGGTGTGCAAGTTGACCCAAATAAGAATAAGGGGTGGTGTGCAAGTTGTCCCAAATAAGAATAAGGGGTGGTGTGCAAGTTGACCCAAACCAGAATAAGGGGTGGTGTGCAAGTTGACCCAAATAAGAATAAGGGGTGGTGTGCAAGTTGACCCAAACCAGAATAAGGGGTGGTGTGCAAGCTGACCCAAATAAGAATAAGGGGTGGTGTGCAAGTTGACCCAAATAAGAATATGGGGTGGTGTGCAAGTTGACCCAAACCAGAATAAGGGGTGGTGTGCAAGTTGACCCAAATAAGAATAAGGGGTGGTGTGCAAGTTGACCCAAATAAGAATAAGGGGTGGTGTGCAAGTTGACCCAAACCAGAATAAGGGGTGGTGTGCAAGTTGACCCAAAAAAGAATAAGGGGTGGTGTGCAAGTTGACGCAAATAAGAATAAGGGGTGGTGTGCAAGTTGACCAAAATCTTTTAAAAAAATGAGGCCTTGGTATGTAATTAAATGCTACAAACCAAAATTAGTACTAAAAACTAACTACACTTTTGTTTCTTTTTTAGGCACCATGAAGAGAAACCAACAATTGTAGGCATTTATTTCTAAAAAAAAAAACAAAGAAAAATAAAAAACATTTAACCAAATAAACATGGTGCAATGTGTTTACTACAGAATGTTCTAACATTGATTTCAATCCAACAGCAAACAAACGCTTTGGCGCTGTCTTGAATACCGTGTGAAAAAATAACAGCGCCTATAAAGCTGATCTGAAACATCTCATTCACCAATGTATGCATTCTTCCAAACAACGGCAGATAGCGACAGAGGAGGCCTGCAATAGCGACTCACAGCCGTTCGTGGCGTACACTAGCGGTCGCTCATAGCGCCGCACTTCAGACGCTCATCTGTCGCTACCTGGCGCTATTAATGAATCGGCCTCCCCGTCTGAATGCAAAGCACAGAGGTGTGAACTTGCCCATGTAAATATTTATGCTGGAATACCTGTGCACTTACAACACAAAGAGCAAAGATTTGCACAGGGCTTAATCCAAACCTTTACCCTAAATAATAGCATATCTTATTTATGTCCCCCAGCATTTAAATACAGATTGCCCACATTAAAAATCTACATCTATTGACTTTTCTGAGCCTCTAAACATGTATCCAGTGCCTGGATTGGCTCCTGTATCCAGTGTCTGGATTGGCTCCTGTATCCAGTGCCTGGATTGGCTCCTGTATCCAGTGCCTGGATTGGCTCCTGTATCCAGTGCCTGGATTGGCTCCTGTATCCAGTGCCTGGATTGGCTCCTGTATCCAGTGCCTGGATTGGCTCCTGTATCCAGTGCCTGGATTGGCTCCTGTATCCAGTGTCTGGATTGGCTTCTGTATCCAGTGCCTGGATTGGCTCCTGTATCCAGTGCCTGGATTGGCTCCTGTATCCAGTGCCTGGATTGGCTCCTGTATCCAGTGCCTGGATTGGCTCCTGTATCCAGTGCCTGGATTGGCTCCTGTATCCAGTGCCTGGATTGGCTCCTGTATCCAGTGCCTGGATTGGCTCCTGTATCCAGTGCCTGGATTGGCTCCTTTATCCAGTGCCTGGATTGGCTCCTGTATCCAGTGCCTCGATTGGCTCCTGTATTCAGTGCCTGGATTGGCTCCTGTATTCAGTGCCTCGATTGGCTCCTGTATCCAGTGCCTGGATTGGCTCCTGTATCCAGTGCCTGGATTGGCTCCTGTATCCAGTGCCTGGATTGGCTCCTGTATCCAGTGCCTGGATTGGCTCCTGTATCCAGTGCCTGGATTGGCTCCTGTATCCAGTGCCTGGATTGGCTCCTGTATCCAGTGTCTGGATTGGCTCCTGTATCCAGTGCCTGGATTGACTCCTGTATCCAGTGCCTGGATTGGCTCCTGTATCCAGTGCCTGGATTGGCTTCTGTATCCAGTGCCTGGATTGGCTCCTGTATCCAGTGCCTGGATTGGCTCCTGTATCCAGTGCCTGGATTGGCTCCTGTATCCAGTGCCTGGATTGGCTCCTGTATCCAGTGCCTGGATTGGCTCCTGTATCCAGTGCCTGGATTGGCTCCTGTATCCAGTGCCTCGATTGGCTCCTGTATTCAGTGCCTGGATTGGCTCCTGTATCCAGTGCCTGGATTGGCTCCTGTATCCAGTGCCTGGATTGGCTCCTGTATCCAGTGTCTGGATTGGCTCCTGTATCCAGTGCCTGGATTGGCTCCTGTATTGGCTCCTGTATCCAGTGCCTGGATTGGCTCCTGTATCCAGTGCCTGGCTTGGCTCCTATATCCAGTGCCTGGATTGGCTCCTGTATCCAGTGCCTGGATTGGCTCCTGTATTCAGTGCCTGGATTGGCTCCTGTATCCAGTGCCTGGATTGGCTCCTGTATCCAGTGCCTGGATTGGCTCCTGTATCCAGTGCCTGGATTGGCTCCTGTATCCAGTGCCTGGATTGGCTCCTGTATCCAGTGCCTGGATTGGCTCCTGTATTCAGTGCCTGGATTGGTTCCTGTATCCAGTGCCTGGATTGGCTCCTGTATTCAGTGCCTGGATTGGCTCCTGTATCCAGTGCCTGGATTGGCTCCTGTATCCAGTGCCTGGATTGGCTCCTGTATCCAGTGCCTGGATTGGCTCCTGTATCCAGTGCCTGGATTGGCTCCTGTATCCAGTGTCTGGATTGGCTCCTGTATCCAGTGCCTGGATTGGCTCCTGTATCCAGTGTCTGGATTGGCTCCTGTATCCAGTGCCTGGATTGGCTCCTGGGTGGTAAAACTTTTGGAAAGCTAGCCCTGTTTGTAACAAAGGTTTACAGGATTCAAATGATGTCATACATGAAGCTTACTTTACTAGCACAATTGTCATATTCCACAAATAACCCCATGCTGTCCTTCAAATTCTGTTTTCAAATTATCAGTCTGTGGAAGTTAGCCTTTAAAACAGAACAAGTCATGGATTTTGACTATCTTGAGTTTGGTCCCTTATCCTGATTTGGGATTCCTCACTATATGAAACCACCCAGATTCAGCCCATTAAAAATTCCCGTTTCCCTGGTGCTACAGTGCATGTGTGGGCTCTCATCCAATCAGAGTCGCTTGCTGCGCATATTAGAGAGGGTGGAAGGCTGAGACTTGGGCCAATGAGAGAATAGGCCTCAGTGTGCCCCACCAGCAGCATGTAACTGAGGAGGAGCCCCTAGACTTGCCCCACGCTGGTGAAGTGAGCTGTCCCCTAGCAACCAGGGAAGAGAGGCTGCTCTGGCCTGGGGAGGGTGACTGTTGCCGGGTTACTGAAAGTGACTCTGCTGTGGGGTGCACCAGTATGTATCACTGGAAAACTGTGCCACTGTGCACTGTGAGAAAAGTGCTGTGGGGGATACTGAGTGGAAAGTCTAAGCAAGTGTGAGCAGAGGGGAGCAAAACTCGCACATTAGTGACTGTGCAGTGGGGTGGCCCACACCTTGCCGACACCCTGGGAGACGTTACACATCTGGCACCTGTGCTTTGTGCCTAGGAGGAGTCGAGCAAGTGTTTGTCATTATTCTACGAAGTGAACCCATTTGCTGAGCCATTTGATATAACGTTATCTAAAGTTTGAAAAGAAATCTGTGTGGCTGCGCTGTCACTACAACTCCTGCCTCCATTTTAATTTGGGTTGGTGTGCAGTGGTTGAGAGTTTCTTATCCCCACCAGAGGCACATGGATTACGGTGCTATCACCAACAAAAATGATCACTGCCCGCGAGGGGCCAAGTTGAGTTCGAAGACAGGCCCGAAATGATACTGCATCAGAAGCAACAATCCTTTAGTATTTCACCAATGCAAAACAAGTTATAGCTGAAGGTATAAAGGATTTGTAGTATGCCCCAAGACTTGGAATATGCAAAGAATACCATGAGGAATGGGACAGCACTACATTTACAGGTAAGAAGGAACAGTAAGTCAATGATGCAACAACTTCTGCTACTAGTGTATGATACTTCTGCCATGTAATAATGTAGTGACAGATAAGTGGAGCAAACATTTCAGATTGATAAGGTGAATTTGCAGATGAGGTGTGGTGCTACAGACAAGGATCCACATGAATATATTAGTATCAGAAATGAATCATGAGGAAATAGTCAAGTGAAGCAGATCTGGCACCAATGAAGCTGCTGTGACATCTTCCTCTGAGTGTCAGAACAAGTCACATCCCTGTGAGCGTAGGGAGCAGGGTTGACATTGACCAGAGATCACTGTTGCTGAAATTTTTCCACAACATATCCATTACTGAATGTAATGTATCTGAGCAAAGGCTAAGCCACAGTCATTGGGGAATACTTTTAAGAATGTTTTCTCATGTTCTCCTAAAAAATAATGGATGACAATTCTTTATTGTGCCACTGCGATGGATCTAGAATAACCCCAATTGGATTTAAAATCATGTTATTGAGTAGCTCTAAATGGTTTCTGTATGTGTAGGTATTCTTTGGCCAACTCTGCTTCTTCAGAAGTCTTCTGTCTGTCTATGGAAGATTACACTACCCTTTAGCAGCAGCCTGCTCCTCCTGACCTACAACAATGAATACAGAGCTTTCAGCATTGCTAGTCAATGTTCACTGTACTTAAAATAGTCAGCAAAGCAGCTTGCTTCATTGTTACTGAAGGAGAGAGCATACACTAGAAACAGCCCATGGGGTGAATGACACGTGGAGGCCAATTCATTAATAGCGGCAGGTAGTGACAGTTGAGCGACTGTAGCGGTATTTTCACAGCGCCCGCTAGTAGTCGCTGTGCTTGGCCGTTGTTCGGTTGTTGATAGCGACTGAGTCAGTGTGCAGTAATGTTGAATACGGGGTGACGAGTCGCTATTTGACAGGTTCCGCGATGTATGGGTGCGCATGATAGCGACTGGTCAGAGCGACCGGCTCCCACCACATTCATCAAAAAATCACGCTCAAAAAATTCTCGCGCTGTGAAATGCATGTTTAAACCCCAGAGCGCTGGCGGCGATGTGTTAAAAGTAGTTTTTTAACCCCCAAACCACATTTTTGGAAACCAAAAAAAAAAAAAAAAAAAAAAGAATTTAGTAATATGAATATAATAATATCAGACCTGTAATATCAATTCTGCACAATTTTTTTTTTTTTTTTTACCTTAAAAAAATTAACTAACATGGCAGAAGTGGTCACAGAATTTTGCACATTAAAAAAAAAAAAAAAAAAAAAAACATTAATAACAATTAATTATGAATATTTAAAGATTGCTCCATTGAAATGAATTGGAGAGCGCCAGGTAGCGAGAGGTCATACCTGTCGCTGTTCAAGGTTGGACGCTGGCGCTGTGGGCTGAGGCTGGAATAATGATGAATGGGTGGCTATCTGGCGCTATCTCAGTCGCTAAGCAGGATTGGCTTGATAAATGTGTGATTGTGGTGGGGAGCTGGCGTTCTCGTGGCGGGGCCCGTCATTATCGGTCGCTCACCAGTAGGGATGAGCGAATCGATCCGGACGAACCCGGATTCGATCCGAATTTCAGGAAAAATTCGATTCGGATCGAATCCGAATTTCCCCGCGATTCGATCGCTCGAAGCTTTCCTTTAACATCCATTCATTTACATTTACAGGCATTCTAAGATGGCGGACGGGACATGTCTGGACTTCTATCCCGCGCCAGTGCAAGCTGGGGCAGTCACATGCAGCCTATCAGCAGCCAGCAAGCCTGGTGACGTCACAGCGCTATTTAAGTCGGCCATCTTGCTTTTCCTTCCTCATTTCTCTATTGCATTCGTGAGAGACAGAACGCTGTGTAGCTGAGGGAGAGAGGCAGTTAGACAGGCAGGGACAGACAGGGACAGGCTGGAGACAGGCAGGAGACAGACAGGAGACAGACAGAAAGTCAGCAAAAAACAGGGAAAGGAAGGAAAAATCGGAGGCTGTCAAAGGGAGATTTTTTTTTTTTTTCATCCAGCCTGAGTGTTACTAGCTGGCTGACAGGCTTTGTTAGCGTTTTCAGGCTGCTAATACTAACTAACTGTGCATATATACTGAACTGATCTTAAGTCTGCTGTGAGGCATCCCATTCTGTGACTACAGCAGCCTCTGTTTAAGACCATATAACCATTTGCACTTATTATAATTGAAATTAGGCCTGATAAAGACACTTTTGCTGGGCATAGCACTACTGGACCCTGCCAGGTCCACTTCTTTTTTGGGGCATCCCATTCTGTGACTACAGCAGCCTCTTTTTAAGACCATATAACCATTTGCACTTATTATAATTGAAATTAGCCCTGATAAAGACACTTTTGCTGGGCATAGCGCTACTGGACCCTGCCAGGTCCACTTCTGTTGTGGCATCCCATTCTGTGACTACAGCAGCCTCTGTTTAAGACCATATAACCATTTGCACTTATTATAATTGAAATTAGCCCTGATAAAGACACTTTTGCTGGGCATAGCACTACTGGACCCAGCCAGGTCCACTTCTTTTTTGGGGCATCCCATTCTGTGACTACAGCAGCCTCTGTTTAAGACCATATAACCATTTGCACTCATTATAATTGAAATTAGCCCTGATAAAGACACTTTTGCTGGGCATAGCACTACTGGACCCTGCCAGGTCCACTTCTTTTTTGGGGCATCCCATTCTGTGACTACAGCAGCCTCTGTTTAAGACCATATAACCATTTGCACTTATTATAATTGAAATTAGCCCTGATAAAGACACTTTTGCTGGGCATAGCGCTACTGGACCCTGCCAGGTCCACTTCTTTTTTGGGGCATCCCATTCTGTGACTACAGCAGCCTCTGTTTAAGACCATATAACCATTTGCACTTATTATAATTGAAATTAGCCCTGATAAAGACACTTTTGCTGGGCATAGCGCTACTGGACCCTGCCAGGTCCACTTCTTTTTTGGGGCATCCCATTCTGTGACTACAGCAGCCTCTGTTTAAGACCATATAACCATTTGCACTTATTATAATTGAAATTAGCCCTGATAAAGACACTTTTGCTGGGCATAGCGCTACTGGACCCTGCCAGGTCCACTTCTGTTGTGGCATCCCATTCTGTGACTACAGCAGCCTCTGTTTAAGACCATATAACCATTTGCACTTATTATAATTGAAATTAGCCCTGATAAAGACACTTTTGCTGGGCATGGCGCTACTGGACCCTGCCAGGTCCACTTCTTTTTTGGGGCATCCCATTCTGTGACTACAGCAGCCTCTGTTTAAGACCATATAACCATTTGCACTTATTATAATTGAAATTAGCCCTGATAAAGACACTTTTGCTGGGCATAGCGCTACTGGACCCTGCCAGGTCCACTTCTTTTTTGGGGCATCCCATTCTGTGACTACAGCAGCCTCTGTTTAAGACCATATAACCATTTGCACTTATTATAATTGAAATTAGCCCTGATAAAGACACTTTTGCTGGGCATAGCGCTACTGGACCCTGCCAGGTCCACTTCTGTTGTGGCATCCCATTCTGTGACTACAGCAGCCTCTGTTTAAGACCATATAACCATTTGCACTTATTATAATTGAAATTAGCCCTGATAAAGACACTTTTGCTGGGCATAGCGCTACTGGACCCTGCCAGGTCCACTTCTTTTTTGGGGCATCCCATTCTGTGACTACAGCAGCCTCTGTTTAAGACCATATAACCATTTGCACTTATTATAATTGAAATTAGCCCTGATAAAGATACTTTTGCTGGGCATAGCGCTACTGGACCCTGCCAGGTCCACTTCTGTTGTGGCATCCCATTCTGTGACTACAGCAGCCTCTGTTTAAGACCATATAACCATTTGCACTTATTATAATTGAAATTAGCCCTGATAAAGACACTTTTGCTGGGCATAGCACTACTGGACCCTGCCAGGTCCACTTCTTTTTTGGGGCATCCCATTCTGTGACTACCGCAGCCTCTGTTTAAGACCATATAACCATTTGCACTTATTATAATTGAAATTAGCCCTGATAAAGGCACTTTTGCTGGGCATAGCGCTACTGGACCCTGCCAGGTCCACTTCTTTTTTGGGGCATCCCATTCTGTGACTACAGCAGCCTCTGTTTAAGACCATATAACCATTTGCACTTATTATAATTGAAATTAGCCCTGATAAAGACACTTTTGCTGGGCATAGCGCTACTGGACCCTGCCAGGTCCACTTCTTTTTTGGGGCATCCCATTCTGTGACTACAGCAGCCTCTGTTTAAGACCATATAACCATTTGCACTTATTATAATTGAAATTAGCCTGATAAAGACACTTTTGCTGGGCATAGCGCTACTGGACCCTGCCAGGTCCACTTCTGTTGTGGCATCCCATTCTGTGACTACAGCAGCCTCTGTTTAAGACCATATAACCATTTGCACTTATTATAATTGAAATTAGCCCTGATAAAGACACTTTTGCTGGGCATAGCACTACTGGACCCTGCCAGGTCCACTTCTTTTTTGGGGCATCCCATTCTGTGACTACAGCAGCCTCTGTTTAAGACCATATAACCATTTGCACTTATTATAATTGAAATTAGCCCTGATAAAGACACTTTTGCTGGGCATAGCGCTACTGGACCCTGCCAGGTCCACTTCTTTTTTGGGGCATCCCATTCTGTGACTACAGCAGCCTCTGTTTAAGACCATATAACCATTTGCACTTATTATAATTGAAATTAGCCCTGATAAAGACACTTTTGCTGGGCATAGCGCTACTGGACCCTGCCAGGTCCACTTCTTTTTTGGGGCATCCCATTCTGTGACTACAGCAGCCTCTGTTTAAGACCATATAACAATTTGCACTTATTATAATTGAAATTAGCCCTGATAAAGACACTTTTGCTGGGTATAGCACTACTGGACCCTGCCAGGTCCACTTCTGTTGTGGCATCCCATTTTGTGACTACAGCAGCCTCTGTTTAAGACCTTATAACCATTTGCACTTATTATAATTGAAATTAGGCCTGATAAAGACACTTTTGCTGGGCATAGCACTACTGGACCCTGCCAGGTGTACTTACTGCTGGTTTTTAGGGCATCCCATTCTGTGACTACAGCAGCCTCTGTTTAAGACCATATAACCATTTGCACTTATTCTAATTGAAATTAGGCCTGATAAAGACACTTTTGCTGGGCATAGCACTACTGGTCCCTGCCAGGTGCACTCCTTTTTGGGGCATCCCATTCTGTGACTACACCAGCCTCTATTTAAGAACCTAACCATTTGCACCTATTCTAATTGAAATTAGACATGATAAAGACACTTTTGCTGTGCATAATCTTACTGCTGCCTGCCAGGTGCTCTCTGGTTTTTGGGGCATCCCATTCTGTAACATACCATTAGCCTCTGCATTTACTGTAAGCTGCACAGTTATTTAAAGAAATTTGGCCTGTATGAGCCTGCTTACACACTGCTGCTGTGTGCATATATACTGATCTCAAGTCAGCTTTGGGGCATCCCATTCTGTAACATACCATTAGCCTCTGCATTTACTGTAAGCTGCACAGTTATTTAACCCTTCTAGCGCCAGCTACGTAAAATTCACGTAGCTGCCTCTCCTGTCGTTAAACGCCAGCTACGTGAATTTCACGTAGCTAGCGTTCCCTTACCTTCCGGGCCATCGGGGGGGCATCAGCGGGCCCGTTGCTGTGGAGCAGCTTGCAGGGAGTCCAGGGGTCAGGGGGAGGTGACCTGGGTGTGAACCAAGTCACCCGATCGCTCCCCTGACCAATCAGCAGGGGGCGCACGGCAGCTGTCATCAGCCGGCGCCCCCTGCTTACCTCATCAGATGACGCTGGAGCAGAAACCTTTCCGGAGCCCAGGGCGACCGTAAGTAATACCCCGACCCCCCCCCCGCCCGATCGCCCGCCCGCGCCGCTGATCATCTGGCTTTACGCGAGACGTCTTCAAGCAGCAGGACCGACGGCTCCCCGATCACCCTTCCACGGCTTCCTGTCTGCCGCCGCCGCCAGGTAAAGGCGATCGTTATGGAATGCTGCCATCCATCCATCCATCCATCCTGTCACCCCCATGCAGCCATCCATTCATCCTGTCACCCCCATGCAGCCATCCATTCATCCTGTCACCCCCATGCAGCCATCCATTCATCCTGTCACCCCCATGCAGCCATCCATTCATCCTGTCACCCCCATGCAGCCATCCATTCTTCCTGTCACCCCCATGCAGCCATCCATTCATCCTGTCACCCCCATGCAGCCATCCATTCATCCTGTCACCCCCATGCAGCCATCCATTCATCCTGTCACCCCCATGCCGCCATCCATCCAGTCACCCCCATGCCGCCATCCATCCAGTCACCCCCATGCCGCCATCCATCCAGTCACCCCCATGCCGCCATCCATCCAGTCACCCCCATGCCGCCATCCATCCAGTCACCCCCATGCCGCCATCCATCCAGTCACCCCCATGCCGCCATCCATTCAGTCACCCCCATGCCGCCATCCATCCATCCATCCTGTCACCCCCATGCCGCCATCCATCCATCCATCCTGTCACCCCCATGCCGCCATCCATCCATTCATCCTGTCACCCCCATGCAGCCATCCATTCATCCTGTCACCCCCATGCAGCCATCCATTCATCCTGTCACCCCCATGCAGCCATCCATTCATCCTGTCACCCCCATGCCGCCATCCATTCATCCTGTCACCCCCATGCAGCCATCCATTCATCCTGTCACCCCCATGCAGCCATCCATTCATCCTGTCACCCCCATGCAGCCATCCATTCATCCTGTCACCCCCATGCCGCCATCCATCCAGTCACCCCCATGCCGCCATCCATCCAGTCACCCCCATGCCGCCATCCATCCAGTCACCCCCATGCCGCCATCCATCCAGTCACCCCCATGCCGCCATCCATCCAGTCACCCCCATGCCGCCATCCATCCAGTCACCCCCATGCCGCCATCCATCCATCCATCCTGTCACCCCCATGCCGCCATCCATCCATCCATCCTGTCACCCCCATGCCGCCATCCATCCATTCATCCTGTCACCCCCATGCAGCCATCCATTCATCCTGTCACCCCCATGCAGCCATCCATTCATCCTGTCACCCCCATGCAGCCATCCATTCATCCTGTCACCCCCATGCAGCCATCCATTCATCCTGTCACCCCCATGCAGCCATCCATTCATCCTGTCACCCCCATGCAGCCATCCATTCATCCTGTCACCCCCATGCAGCCATCCATTCATCCTGTCACCCCCATGCAGCCATCCATTCATCCTGTCACCCCCATGCAGCCATCCATTCATCCTGTCACCCCCATGCCGCCATCCATCCAGTCACCCCCATGCCGCCATCCATCCAGTCACCCCCATGCCGCCATCCATCCAGTCACCCCCATGCCGCCATCCATCCAGTCACCCCCATGCCGCCATCCATCCAGTCACCCCCATGCCGCCATCCATCCAGTCACCCCCATGCCGCCATCCATCCAGTCACCCCCATGCCGCCATCCATCCAGTCACCCCCATGCCGCCATCCATCCATCCATCCTGTCACCCCCATGCCGCCATCCATCCATCCATCCTGTCACCCCCATGCCGCCATCCATCCATTCATCCTGTCACCCCCATGCAGCCATCCATTCATCCTGTCACCCCCATGCCGCCATCCATCCATCCATCCTGTCACCCCCATGCAGCCATCCATTCATCCTGTCACCCCCATGCAGCCATCCATTCATCCTGTCACCCCCATGCAGCCATCCATTCATCCTGTCACCCCCATGCAGCCATCCATTCATCCTGTCACCCCCATGCAGCCATCCATTCATCCTGTCACCCCCATGCAGCCATCCATTCATCCTGTCACCCCCATGCCGCCATCCATCCAGTCACCCCCATGCCGCCATCCATCCAGTCACCCCCATGCCGCCATCCATCCAGTCACCCCCATGCCGCCATCCATCCAGTCACCCCCATGCCGCCATCCATCCAGTCACCCCCATGCCGCCATCCATCCAGTCACCCCCATGCCGCCATCCATCCAGTCACCCCCATGCCGCCATCCATCCAGTCACCCCCATGCCGCCATCCATCCATCCATCCTGTCACCCCCATGCCGCCATCCATCCATCCATCCTGTCACCCCCATGCCGCCATCCATCCATTCATCCTGTCACCCCCATGCCGCCATCCATTCATCCTGTCACCCCCATGCAGCCATCCATTCATCCTGTCACCCCCATGCAGCCATCCATTCATCCTGTCACCCCCATGCAGCCATCCATTCATCCTGTCACCCCCATGCAGCCATCCATTCATCCTGTCACCCCCATGCAGCCATCCATTCATCCTGTCACCCCCATGCAGCCATCCATTCATCCTGTCACCCCCATGCAGCCATCCATTCATCCTGTCACCCCCATGCAGCCATCCATTCATCCTGTCACCCCCATGCCGCCATCCATCCAGTCACCCCCATGCCGCCATCCATCCAGTCACCCCCATGCCGCCATCCATCCAGTCACCCCCATGCCGCCATCCATCCAGTCACCCCCATGCCGCCATCCATCCAGTCACCCCCATGCCGCCATCCATCCAGTCACCCCCATGCCGCCATCCATCCAGTCACCCCCATGCCGCCATCCATCCAGTCACCCCCATGCCGCCATCCATCCAGTCACCCCCATGCCGCCATCCATCCAGTCACCCCCATGCCGCCATCCATCCAGTCACCCCCATGCCGCCATCCATCCAGTCACCCCCATGCCGCCATCCATCCATCCATCCTGTCACCCCCATGCCGCCATCCATCCATCCATCCTGTCACCCCCATGCCGCCATCCATCCATTCATCCTGTCACCCCCATGCAGCCATCCATTCATCCTGTCACCCCCATGCAGCCATCCATTCATCCTGTCACCCCCATGCAGCCATCCATTCATCCTGTCACCCCCATGCAGCCATCCATTCATCCTGTCACCCCCATGCAGCCATCCATTCATCCTGTCACCCCCATGCAGCCATCCATTCATCCTGTCACCCCCATGCAGCCATCCATCCATCCTGTCACCCCCATGCAGCCATCCATCCTATCACCCCCAATGCAGCCATCCATCCATCCTGTCACCCCCAATGCAGCCATCCATCCTATCACCCCCAATGCAGCCATCCATCCATCCTGTCACCCCCAATGCAGCCATCCATCCATCCTATCACCCTCCCATGCAGCCATCCATCCATGCTATCATCCTCCCATGCAGCCATCCATCCTGTCACCCCCAGGCGATCATGTGCTCCCTGGCGGCCGCGCTCGCACCCACCTGGCCTCCATCTCGGTCGGCTCTGACAGCTGGCATCTTGATTGGCCTCCTCGCCCTGCCTGCCCCGCCTCAGCCATTGGTTAAAGAGCATTGCCAGCGCGGGACATGAGAGCAGGCCACCGGACTCCGCCCACCTACTGGGTCAGGGACGTGTGACTGACTGAAGTGCTGAGGAAGAGACCCCGGAAGAAAAGGTATTTAAAAAAAACTAAAAAAAAATAGATGTTGATTTTGGAGAGGAAGTGTGTGTGTATATGTGTGGTTTTTTTTTTCAGTTTGGTCACGGGGCTCCCGAGCGCATGCCCATAGGGGCGCCCGTGCCCCATGACCAACAAGTAAATCTGGCCAGTTCGGTGGTTCCGGCGCCCTTCCCCAGGGGAAGACCAACCTCCACAACAACCAGTATAACCAGTGAGTTTCAGGAAGGCTTGCGTCCAGAAAGCTGCAGCTACAACAACAAGCCTGGTACTCCTAGAACGCTTGAGGTGTGTACTTTCAGGGAACATGTGGTTTGTGGGGGGTATTTTTAATGAAAAGTGATGTTTTGGTTGAAAAAGCGCAAGGTGCGCACTTTGTCTGCAGAGCAGGAAATTTCAATGGAAATGCCCGTTATGCATACGCTTTGCTTTGGGGTAATTGGCAGCCCTACCCTTGGAGGTAGCTATGCATGTTGGGTATTGTTCTGTTCAGGGGACCTTGCCATTTCAGATTTGATTAGTTTTTTTTGGTTAGCGCATGTTTTTTATAGAAAAATTTGGTCTTAATGCTGCATTTTTGCTATTTTTTTAGGGAAATCCGGTACAACCAGTGAGTTTCGGGAAGGCTTGCGCCCAGAAAGCTGCAGCTACAACAACAAGCCTGGTATTCCTAGAACGCTTGAGGTGTGTACTTTCAGGGAACATGTGGTTTGTGGGGGGTATTTTTATTGAAAAGTGGTGTTTTGGTTGAAAAAGCGCAAGGTGCGCACTTTGTCTGCAGAGCAGGAAATTTCAAGTGAAATGCCCGTTATGCATACGCTTTGCTTTGGGGTAATTGGCAACCCTACCCTTGGAGGTAGCTATGCATGTTGGGTATTGTTCTGTTCAGGGGACCTTGCCATTTCAGATTTGATTAGTTTTTTTTGGTTAGCGCATGATTTTTATAGAAAAATTTGGTCTTAATGCTGCATTTTTGCTATTTTTTTAGGGAAATCCGGTACAACCAGTGAGTTTCGGGAAGGCTTGCGCCCAGAAAGCTGCAGCTACAACAACAAGCCTGGTACGCCTAGAACGCTTGAGGTGTGTACTTTCAGGGAACATGTGGTTTGTGGGGGGTATTTTAATTGAAAAGTGGTGTTTTGGTTGAAAAAGCGCAAGGTGCGCACTTTGTCTGCAGAGCAGGAAATTTCAAGTGAAATGCCCGTTATGCATACGCTTTGCTTTGGGGTAATTGGCAACCTTACCCTTGGAGGTAGCTATGCATGTTGGGTATTGTTCTGTTCAGGGGACCTTGCCATTTCAGATTTGATTAGTTTTTTTTGGTTAGCGCATGATTTTTATAGAAAAATTTGGTCTTAATGCTGCATTTTTGCTATTTTTTTAGGGAAATCCGGTACAACCAGTGAGTTTCGGGAAGGCTTGCGTCCAGAAAGCTGCAGCTACAACAACAAGCCTGGTACTCCTAGAACGCTTGAGGTGTGTACTTTCAGGGAACATGTGGTTTGTGGGGGGTATTTTAATTGAAAAGTGGTGTTTTGGTTGAAAAACTGCAAGGAGAGCAAAATGGTTGAGTTTTCTTTCAAAATTGGCTCAGTCGCTATTTTCAGTTTTACGTGTCTCCTGGGCAAGAAAGGGTGTCTACCAATACATATGTGGTACTGTTGCAATCGGGAGCAATAAGGCTTTTACACACAATATGATTTCCTGAAACAACTTGCATGTTTTATTAAGAAAACGCACTACAAATTGTAAAAAAAATGTTTTTTTGGTTTTTTTTAACATATTTTCCACAAAAATATTTAAAAAACACTGACAATCTTACAAACAAGACACTTCATGTTAAAGCCCAGACTGTGCTGAAAAAAACAATATATAATTTTCCAGGGAAATACTGGGAAATCCCTTCAAAAATCACAGTTGAACATGTGGAGCGCAAAATAGTGCAAAATGGTCTGGCAACAAAGGGTGACAAAATCTCAAGGTAGGCTGGCGGTTAAAGGGTTAAAGAAATTTGGCCTGTATGAGCCTGCTAACACACTGCTGCTGTGTGCATATATACTGATCTCAAGTCTGCTTGGGGCATCCCATTCTGTAACATACCATTAGCCTCTGCATTTACTGTAAGCTGCACAGTTATTTAAAGAAATTTGGCCTGTATGAGCCTGCTAACACACTGCTGCTGTGTGCATATATACTGATCTCAAGTCTGCTTGGGGCATCCCATTCTGTAACATACCATTAGCCTCTGCATTTACTGTAAGCTGCACAGTTATTTAAAGAAATTTGGCCTGTATGAGCCTGCTAACACACTGCTGCTGTGTGCATATATACTGATCTCAAGTCTGCTTGGGGCATCCCATTCTGTAACATACCATTAGCCTCTGCATTTACTGTAAGCTGCACAGTTATTTAAAGAAATTTGGCCCGTATGAGCCTGCTTACACACTGCTGCTGTGTGCATATATACTGATCTCAAGTCAGCTTTGGGGCATCCCATTCTGTAACATACCATTAGCCTCTGCATTTACTGTAAGCTGCACAGTTATTTAAAGAAATTTGGCCTGTATGAGCCTGCTAACACACTGCTGCTGTGTGCATATATACTGATCTCAAGTCTGCTTGGGGCATCCCATTCTGTAACATAACATAACCTACCTACCATACTAAGCAGCTCTCTTATTTAAACTAAGCAGGCCTCTTGGAGGCTGATTGTCCACTTTTGGGTGTGCATTTATATTCGGTTTCATATACAGTGGGGTATCCCAATTTGTAAGATAACCTACCCCAACCATGTAAACTAAATAGGCCTGTTGCAGCCTGAGTTTCTCTGCTTGCGTATGGCCTGCATTACAATCTGTCTCTTTCAATGACACTGCTGCCTGGGGTATCCCAATTTGTAAGATAACCTACCCCAACCATGTAAACTAAAGGTTACGTCCTTCCAGAAGGAAAACTTATGCCGAACACTATTTTTGTTAGGGGAATTGACCTTTGGATTGATTGGCATGAAATTAATTTTTTTTTTCAAAGTATGGCGCTGTAAAGAAGGTCAAAATTATGTCTCATACTTGGATTATTGTTACTTTTTGTTCAGCTTGAAATATAACAGGCCACACGGGCATCCCAAGGCACATGCTATTTTAAACCTATCTGTTATACAACATAAGCGTTGATCAGCATCAGCTGCTTTATTAAGCTACTTCAGTTTGCACTTGTTTTTGACTGCTTTTAATAAACCAGGCCGCAGGGCACCCCAAAGCTGCACCTTGCACCCTATCTGGTAAACAACATAAGCGTTGATCAGCATCAGCTTCATTAAGCTACTTCAGTTTGCACTTCCTTTTTGACTGCTTTCATTTAACCAGGCCGCAGGGCACCCCAAAGCTGCACCTTGCACCCTACCTGTTTATACTAAATAAGCATCTACAGCCTCAGCTTTATTAGGTTATTGCATTTTGAATTGGTTTTGGTCTGCTTTAAATACACCAGGCCGCAGGGCGTCCCAAACCTGCATGTTGCACCCCATCTGTTATACTAAATAAGCGTTGATCAGCATCAGCTTTATTAAGCTATTGCATTTTGCATTGGTTTTTGTACTGCTGCCAAAACACTAGCCCATATGGGCATCCCAAACCGGCACATGTCACCCTATCTGTTATACTAAATAAGCTTCTACAGGCCCTTTTTTTATTTATTTATTTTTATGTATATAGAGCTGCAATAGCTTATATTGTGAGGTAAATTTGCCATTTTGCAGCATAATATAGAGCAGCCCCTGTGTAAATCTGAGGGGCAATAGCTTATATAGTGAGGTAAATTTGCCATTTTGCTTCGTTATATAGAGCAGCCCAGTTGCCATCTAAATCAACTACTGTCCGGCCAGTACAGCTTTTCCAGGGCAAACTCTGCTAGTTGCGGGCACAAGTCAAGTTTGGCTTCCCAGCAAATCCAGTGGATCCTGAAGGTGTGTTGGCATGGTCATGTCAAGGTATGACATGACCTGCTGTTTGAGGTCCAGCTCCAGGTCTTCCTGCTGCTCATGAGTAGACTCACTATGCGGGTGTAGAAAGCTACTCACTAGCGACTGAAGACTGAGGCTGCTGCTGATGGAGCTGCTGCTGCTGCTCCTTCCACCCCCCAGCAGCCATGGCAGTGGAAGGTGATCGCAGAGGTCCCCCCGAGTCAAACCTGTGGGAGTATGGGCCATGGCGCAGATAGACATCGCCCAACTGACTACGTGGGATGTCTCTGTAGTAGGTCAGTTTGTCCTCCCTCTCAGTGGGCGTAAAAAATGCCCCCATTTTGTGCCGGAAGCAAGGGTCCAATAAGTTGGAGAGCCAGAAGTCTTCCCGCTGACAAATGGAGACAATTCTGCGCTCACTAGTACGCAAGCATGTGAGCATGCATCGTGCCATTTGTGCAAGTGACTCGGAGGGACTACCTGTCTCCATCTCCACTGTAAACTGCCACGGTGTGTCTGGGTTCTCTGTCTCGCCTTACTCACAACCCTCTAGCTCCTGTGGCTGCTCCTGCTCCTCCTCTCCTGTCAGATGACCTGATAAAATGGTCATTTTGTGAAACCTAAACTGTGGTTTGCTGTGCCCCACCCCCTCCTCCTCCTCCACTTCAGCCCCCACAGGCTTCATGTGGCTGTGAAATGTATGTGCCATGTCTCCAGTGCCCTGACCAGCCATGGTTTCCAACATGTGTTGTAGTACATGAAGCAGTGGAATCTCATCGTTCATCTCATAGTCCTGGCAACTGACTAATAACGTAGCTTCCTCAAAGGGCCTGAGCAAACGGTCGGTGTCACGTATGAGCTGCCAATGGTTTACATTGAATTTACACAGGGGTGTCCCCCTATCCGTTTGGATCATCCAGAAATCCGTGATGGCTTTTCTCTGTTCCTATAGTGCAGTGGTCCTCAACCCTGTCCTCAAGGCCCACCAACATCTCATGTTTTTTGGATCTCCAAATAGCCAGCTCTATTGCTCTGCAGCTGCACTAATTACTCCACCTGTGCATCTTTGTGGAGATCTGCAAAACCTGGCTTGTTGGTGGGCCTTGAGGACAGGGTTGGGGACCACTGCTATAGTGGATCCTGCATATGGAGGGTGGAATTCCAACGGGTGGAAACATCGCAAATCAGACTATGGTGGGGTACACCGTTGTGACGCTGAGGCTCAATAAGGTTGTGCTTGGTGGTGTAGGAGTGCCAGAAGTGCATGCTAACTTTCTTTCCTGTTGACCTTTCAGATGGGGGCAAGACTTCAAAACTAGACTGAACACGTGTGCCATGTCAGGACGCATGACTCTGGCTTCCTTGTCGCAGCGCAAACAAGATGTTCTTCCAAGTGTAATGCAGCAGGCTGGACTTATGGTGACGCTGTCTGAGAGCAGAAATCCCTCAGACATCAAGATTAAAAATTCCAAGAATTTTTGAGGGCTAATTATTCAGAGGCAAATGATAGCTAGTTGTTTCTGATTTAATTACAAGGTGGAAACACACCCTCAAACAAAACTTCACTTTGGCAATACTATTGCATTTGTCTATTCATAATTTTATGTATATACACTAACTAACCTACTTTTTCTCCACAGGATGCTGCATGAAACACTGCCACATCGCTGAGTAGCTGATTTTTCCGAACAACAGTCCGCAATAATCTGCTGCTGCTGCTGCTGCCGCCGCCACCGCCGCAGACTCCAGGGACCCTCTTCCACTACCTCGGCTTGCAACACCTCCTCCCACGGCACTCTCCTCATCACTAATTGCCGGCTAGTGGAAGAAGAGGCGAGTGTCTCCTCCACTTCTTGGCTGGGCAGTAGCTGCTGAATTTTATGATTATCAGATCTTCATCAATGGATAGTGGAGCTGAACCCAAAGCATAACAGACAGACAACAGACAGTTGACTGGGGGTGTCAGATGCCACTTGTGATGCAGTGGACTGCTTTTGCAGCACTTCCAGACAAAGTTGCTTCATTGGTTGACACAATGACTGGTAAAGCTGTGGAACATATGGTTTAAAAGCAAAAATAACCATTTGTTTTTATATGAAAAAGACCCTGGTTTATACATAGTTTTTTTTTTCCAGAGACTGCCCTGCGTGGAAATGAATGGCGCATGGATCATCCAAGCTTTCCTCCCAACAATGCCTGATGTATTCCAGTAGATTGATGACGGGGCCAGACCTACACTAAAGAAAGATGGATCGTGCAAAACAGATTTAAGGCGCTGCTCTCCAGTTACAGACATTCCTCCGCATCGGACCACAAGTAAGTATTGATAAAAAATCCTTTACGTTACTCTTACTTTTTATTAATATTCTTCGGATAAGACGGATCAGACATGATTCCAGATTAAAAATTCCAAGAATTTTTGAGGGCTAATTAGTCAGAGGCAATGATACCTTCTTGTTTCTGATTTAATTAAAAGGTGGAAACACACCCTCAAACAAAACTTCACTTTGGCAATACTTTTGCATTTGTTTATTCATAATTTTATGTAGATATTACTAACTAAGCTACTTTTTCTCCACATGACTCTCCACAGGGTGTGATTCATCCAATTTTTGGGCTCCTGAAGCCAACCCCAGGGTCTCTTTAAAGTAATGTTTGGGCTCCTGCTGCTGCCAACTCCAGGGTGTGATTCATCCAATTTTTGGGCTCCTGAAGCCAACTCCAGTGTATATTTGGGCTCCTGCTGCTGCTGCTGCCAACTCCAGGGTGTGAATCATCCAATTTTTGGGCTCCTGAAGCCAACCCCAGTGTCTCTTTAAAGTAATGTTTGGGCTCCTGCTGCTGCCAACTCCAGGGTGTGATTCATCCAATTTTTGGGCTCCTGAAGCCAACCCCAGTGTCTCTTTAAAGTAATGTTTGGGCTCCTGCTGCTGCTGCTGCCAACTTCTGCCAACTCCAGGGTGTGATTCATCCAATTTTTGGGCTCCTGAAGCCAACCCCAGTGTCTCTTTAAATTAATGTTTGGGCTCCTGCTGCTGCTGCTGCCAACTTCTGCCAACTCCAGGGTGTGATTCATCGAATTTTTGGGCTCCTGAAGCCAACTCCAGTGTATATTTGGGCTCCTGCTGCTGCCAACTCCAGGGTGTGATTCATCCAATTTTTGGGCTCCTGAAGCCAACCCCAGTGTCTCTTTAAAGTAATATTTGGGCTCCTGCTGCTGCTGCTGCCAACTCCAGGGTGTGATTCATCCAATTTTTGGGCTCCTGAAGCGAACTCCAGTGTATATTTGGGCTCCTGCTGCTGCTGCTGCTGCTGCCAACTCCAGGGTGTGAATCATCCAATTTTTGGGCTCCTGAAGCCAACCCCAGTGTCTCTTTAAAGTAATATTTGGGCTCCTGCTGCTGCCAACTCCAGGGTGTGATTCATCCAATTTTCGGGCTCCTGAAGCCAACCCCAGGGTCTCTTTAAAGTAATGTTTGGGCTCCTGCTGCTGCTGCTGCCAACTCCAGGGTGTGATTCATCCAATTTTTGGGCTCCTGAAGCCAACTCCAGTGTATATTTTGGCTCCTGCTGCTGCTGCTGCCAACTCCAGGGTGTGATTCATCCAATTTTTGGGCTCCTGAAGCCAACCCCAGGGTCTCTTTAAAGTAATATTTGGGCTCCTGCTGCTGCTGCTGTCAACTCCTGCCAACTCCAGGGTGTGATTCATCCAATTTTTGGGCTCCTGAAGCCAACCCCAGTGTCTCTTTAAAGTAATGTTTGGGCTCCTGCTGCTGCTGCTGCCAACTTCTGCCAACTCCAGGGTGTGATTCATCCAATTTTTGGGCTCCTGAAGCCAACTCCAGTGTATATTTGGGCTCCTGCTGCTGCTGCTGCTGCCAACTCCAGGGTGTGATTCATCCAATTTTTGGGCTCCTGAAGCCAACCCCAGGGTCTCTTTGAAGTAATGTTTGGGCTCCTGCTGCTGCTGCTGCCAACTTCTGCCAACTCCAGGGTGTGATTCATCCAATTTTTGGGCTCCTGAAGCCAACCCCAGGGTCTCTTTAAAGTAATATTTGGGCTCCTGCTGCTGCTGCTGCCAACTCCAGGGTGTGATTCATCCAATTTTTGGGCTCCTGAAGCCAACCCCAGGGTCTCTTTAAAGTAATATTTGGGCTCCTGCTGCTGCTGCTGCCAACTCCAGGGTGTGATTCATCCAATTTTTGGGCTCCTGAAGCCAACCCCAGGGTCTCTTTAAAGTAATATTTGGGCTCCTGCTGCTGCCAACTCCAGGGTGTGATTCATCCAATTTTTGGGCTCCTGAAGCCAACCCCAGTGTCTCTTTAAAGTAATATTTGGGCTCCTGCTGCTGCTGCTGCCAATTCCAGGGTGTGATTCATCCAATTTTTGGGCTCCTGAAGCGAACTCCAGTGTATATTTGGGCTCCTGCTGCTGCTGCTGCTGCTGCCAACTCCAGGGTGTGAATCATCCAATTTTTGGGCTCCTGAAGCCAACCCCAGTGTCTCTTTAAAGTAATATTTGGGCTCCTGCTGCTGCCAACTCCAGGGTGTGATTCATCCAATTTTCGGGCTCCTGAAGCCAACCCCAGGGTCTCTTTAAAGTAATGTTTGGGCTCCTGCTGCTGCTGCTGCCAACTCCAGGGTGTGATTCATCCAATTTTTGGGCTCCTGAAGCCAACTCCAGTGTATATTTTGGCTCCTGCTGCTGCTGCTGCCAACTCCAGGGTGTGATTCATCCAATTTTTGGGCTCCTGAAGCCAACCCCAGGGTCTCTTTAAAGTAATGTTTGGGCTCCTGCTGCTGCTGCTGCCAACTCCAGGGTGTGATTCATCCAATTTTTGGGCTCCTGAAGCCAACTCCAGTGTATATTTTGGCTCCTGCTGCTGCTGCTGCCAACTCCAGGGTGTGATTCATCCAATTTTTGGGCTCCTGAAGCCAACCCCAGGGTCTCTTTAAAGTAATATTTGGGCTCCTGCTGCTGCTGCTGTCAACTCCTGCCAACTCCAGGGTGTGATTCATCCAATTTTTGGGCTCCTGAAGCCAACCCCAGTGTCTCTTTAAAGTAATGTTTGGGCTCCTGCTGCTGCTGCTGCCAACTTCTGCCAACTCCAGGGTGTGATTCATCCAATTTTTGGGCTCCTGAAGCCAACTCCAGTGTATATTTGGGCTCCTGCTGCTGCTGCTGCTGCCAACTCCAGGGTGTGATTCATCCAATTTTTGGGCTCCTGAAGCCAACCCCAGGGTCTCTTTGAAGTAATGTTTGGGCTCCTGCTGCTGCTGCTGCCAACTTCTGCCAACTCCAGGGTGTGATTCATCCAATTTTTGGGCTCCTGAAGCCAACCCCAGGGTCTCTTTAAAGTAATATTTGGGCTCCTGCTGCTGCTGCTGCCAACTCCAGGGTGTGATTCATCCAATTTTTGGGCTCCTGAAGCCAACCCCAGGGTCTCTTTAAAGTAATATTTGGGCTCCTGCTGCTGCTGCTGCCAACTCCAGGGTGTGATTCATCCAATTTTTGGGCTCCTGAAGCCAACCCCAGGGTCTCTTTAAAGTAATATTTGGGCTCCTGCTGCTGCTGCTGCCAACTCCAGGGTGTGATTCATCCAATTTTTGGGCTCCTGAAGCCAACCCCAGTGTCTCTTTAAAGTAATATTTGGGCTCCTGCTGCTGCTGCTGCCAACTCCAGGGTGTGATTCATCCAATTTTTGGGCTCCTGAAGCGAACTCCAGTGTATATTTGGGCTCCTGCTGCTGCTGCTGCTGCTGCCAACTCCAGGGTGTGAATCATCCAATTTTTGGGCTCCTGAAGCCAACCCCAGTGTCTCTTTAAAGTAATATTTGGGCTCCTGCTGCTGCCAACTCCAGGGTGTGATTCATCCAATTTTCGGGCTCCTGAAGCCAACCCCAGGGTCTCTTTGAAGTAATGTTTGGGCTCCTGCTGCTGCTGCTGCCAACTCCAGGGTGTGATTCATCCAATTTTTGGGCTCCTGAAGCCAACTCCAGTGTATATTTTGGCTCCTGCTGCTGCTGCTGCCAACTCCAGGGTGTGATTCATCCAATTTTTGGGCTCCTGAAGCCAACCCCAGGGTCTCTTTAAAGTAATATTTGGGCTCCTGCTGCTGCTGCTGTCAACTCCTGCCAACTCCAGGGTGTGATTCATCCAATTTTTGGGCTCCTGAAGCCAACCCCAGTGTCTCTTTAAAGTAATGTTTGGGCTCCTGCTGCTGCTGCTGCCAACTTCTGCCAACTCCAGGGTGTGATTCATCCAATTTTTGGGCTCCTGAAGCCAACTCCAGTGTATATTTGGGCTCCTGCTGCTGCTGCTGCTGCCAACTCCAGGGTGTGATTCATCCAATTTTTGGGCTCCTGAAGCCAACCCCAGGGTCTCTTTGAAGTAATGTTTGGGCTCCTGCTGCTGCTGCTGCCAACTTCTGCCAACTCCAGGGTGTGATTCATCCAATTTTTGGGCTCCTGAAGCCAACCCCAGGGTCTCTTTAAAGTAATATTTGGGCTCCTGCTGCTGCTGCTGCCAACTCCAGGGTGTGATTCATCCAATTTTTGGGCTCCTGAAGCCAACCCCAGGGTCTCTTTAAAGTAATATTTGGGCTCCTGCTGCTGCTGCTGTCAACTCCTGCCAACTCCAGGGTGTGATTCATCCAATTTTTGGGCTCCTGAAGCCAACCCCAGGGTCTCTTTAAAGTAATGTTTGGGCTCCTGCTGCTGCTGCTGCCAACTTCTGCCAACTCCAGGGTGTGATTCATCCAATTTTTGGGCTCCTGAAGCCAACCCCAGGGTCTCTTTAAAGTAATATTTGGGCTCCTGCTGCTGCCAACTCCAGGGTGTGATTCATCCAATTTTTGGGCTCCTGAAGCCAACCCCAGGGTCTCTTTAAAGTAATATTTGGGCTCCTGCTGCTGCTGCTGTCAACTCCTGCCAACTCCAGGGTGTGATTCATCCAATTTTTGGGCTCCTGAAGCCAACCCCAGGGTCTCTTTAAAGTAATGTTTGGGCTCCTGCTGCTGCTGCTGCCAACTCCAGGGTGTGATTCATCCAATTTTTGGGCTCCTGAAGCCAACTCCAGTGTATATTTTGGCTCCTGCTGCTGCCAACTCCAGGGTGTGATTCATCCAATTTTTGGGCTCCTGAAGCCAACCCCAGGGTCTCTTTAAAGTAATATTTGGGCTCCTGCTGCTGCTGCTGTCAACTCCTGCCAACTCCAGGGTGTGATTCATCCAATTTTTGGGCTCCTGAAGCCAACCCCAGTGTCTCTTTAAAGTAATGTTTGGGCTCCTGCTGCTGCCAACTTCTGCCAACTCCAGGGTGTGATTCATCCAATTTTTGGGCTCCTGAAGCCAACTCCAGTGTATATTTGGGCTCCTGCTGCTGCTGCCAACTCCAGGGTGTGATTCATCCAATTTTTGGGCTCCTGAAGCCAACCCCAGGGTCTCTTTGAAGTAATGTTTGGGCTCCTGCTGCTGCTGCTGCCAACTTCTGCCAACTCCAGGGTGTGATTCATCCAATTTTTGGGCTCCTGAAGCCAACCCCAGGGTCTCTTTAAAGTAATATTTGGGCTCCTGCTGCTGCTGCTGCCAACTCCAGGGTGTGATTCATCCAATTTTTGGGCTCCTGAAGCCAACCCCAGGGTCTCTTTAAAGTAATATTTGGGCTCCTGCTGCTGCTGCTGTCAACTCCTGCCAACTCCAGGGTGTGATTCATCCAATTTTTGGGCTCCTGAAGCCAACCCCAGGGTCTCTTTAAAGTAATGTTTGGGCTCCTGCTGCTGCTGCTGCCAACTTCTGCCAACTCCAGGGTGTGATTCATCCAATTTTTGGGCTCCTGAAGCCAACCCCAGGGTCTCTTTAAAGTAATATTTGGGCTCCTGCTGCTGCCAACTCCAGGGTGTGATTCATCCAATTTTTGGGCTCCTGAAGCCAACCCCAGGGTCTCTTTAAAGTAATATTTGGGCTCCTGCTGCTGCTGCTGTCAACTCCTGCCAACTCCAGGGTGTGATTCATCCAATTTTTGGGCTCCTGAAGCCAACCCCAGGGTCTCTTTAAAGTAATGTTTGGGCTCCTGCTGCTGCTGCTGCCAACTTCTGCCAACTCCAGGGTGTGATTCATCCAATTTTTGGGCTCCTGAAGCCAACTCCAGTGTATATTTGGGCTCCTGCTGCTGCTGCCAACTCCAGGGTGTGATTCATCCAATTTTTGGGCTCCTGAAGCCAACTCCAGTGTATATTTGGGCTCCTGCTGCTGCTGCTGCCAACTCCAGGGTGTGATTCATCCAATTTTTGGGCTCCTGAAGCCAACCCCAGTGTCTCTTTAAAGTAATGTTTGGGCTCCTGCTACTGCTGCCAACTCCAGGGTGTGATTCATCAAATTTTTGGGCTCCTGCTGCTGCCAACTCCAGTGTCTCTTTAAAGCAATGTTTGGGCTCCTGCCCCTCATAGTGATGCCACTTCAACTCTCTTGAATTCAATCGTGCCACTCTGCGATTCTATTAGCGATGCCTCTGATCTGCATGTGATATTTATTCAAAGTATTATTTAACTAACCCAGCACGCATCCTGTGCGTGTTACAGCAAGGCAGAATGGTTTACAACCCTATTGAGGCTCTAGGAGGCTCAGAAATAGCCATTTTTAATAGCGATTCGTCGCGAATTTATTCGGGTCGAAACGATTTTTGTCGGAAAATTCGGCGAATCAGTCGAATCGAATTTTTCAAAAGTTCGCTCATCTCTACTCACCAGTCGCTACCTGTCGCTATTCCTTCATAAATAAGGGCCTATGTGGCTGTGAAAGCTAAATATAGGCTTTTTTCATTTTTGCACACAAAATCTCCTTAAATAATTTATTTTTCAACAAGCAAGTAAAATGAGGCCTCTGGTTAACTACACAAGTACTCTTTTTGGTAAATGAGGACCAAAGATAGAGAGCATCAGGGAGTAACTACTTAAATCGAACCAACAGTCAAAAATAACTTAAACCACACCAACACAACAAACAGTGCTCATATGCATCCCTCCCTGTGCAATTTAAATTGCTGCACAAAAAATACCTTTTTCTAACTCCTGCTGTGGTAAATTTTAGAAACAAGATGGTGGCTCGTGCATTTGCAGGCCACCTGCAAATAAGAAGTACTGCTGGGCTTCCTGTTACTGAGCATAGTTGGTTATGTCAGTTGAATACAGGCAGCAGCATGGCTGAAATGCTGGGAGAGGAAGCTCCAAAATGGCCGCTACCTTTCTTTTCCAACTGTGCCAGGCTGTTGGTCCAGTTTAAGGGGCTAATTTACTAATACACGTCTCCCAAGTGCCCTTAAAGTGGACATCAAACATTATGCTCTGATAAAAGCTAATTTTCCATACATTTACTTCTGCTGAAATTGTGAGTCTTCAACTTTCACTAATGCCATGCTGCTTGGTGATTTCTCCCTCTTTCCCCTATTTAAGCCCTGAAAGAGATAAGTAAGAAAAGCAGCTCTGGAGGGGGGAGAAATCACTCAGCACATCAGGAGACTTGCTAATAGAAATCTCTGACCAAGGCAGCCAAGAAGAGCTTATCTGTGGTCAGATAACATTAATTTTAGTCGGAGATAAGACTATATATTACCTAAACTGTGACCATTATTAACTTGATAACAAAATAACAAAAGTAGGAATCCAAAGCGACATTAAAGTGGACCAAAACCCACCCTGGAGTCTGTGAGTCTCCGGAACAAGCATACTCACTGCCACCCCCCCCACCCCCCCCCCCCCAGGGCATCCAGATTTGAGATGCTCCGACTTCCGGGTCCAACACCACATGCATGAACAGTGGCCGCATCCCCGAAGGGGTGGCTGAAGGTACGTTAAACTACAGCCCATGTGCAGAGGTGGGCCCCATTCTAAGCCTCCTGGTCAGGTGTCTGGAGCCTTAAGAAGAGCATCAGGAGCCAGGGCAGCAATGGTTAACCAGATTCACCTAAAAGACAAATGAAAATTTAATTAGTAACAGGCAACACAACATCAAAACAGCCTAGCCCATATATTTAGTATTACAAAAGAGTATGAATAGAAAAAGCAAAATGTAAGGCATGATGCTCGGACTTAGCATTTGTAACTGCAACAAGGAGAAGGAGACATTCAAAGAGGGGCATGAGCACAGGCAATGTGATTGAGGGCAGGGAGACCAATTGGCTAACACAAACTTGGACCATAACAGAAAGGAAAAACACATTGCAAATGCAATATAAACAATAAACAGGCACATCCCAACCAGCAATAAACAGACTTACCCACAAGCCAACCGCCAGTCAGCTCGCCACTCTAAAAACGTGTGTATTAACTGGAACTCCTCAAGATAAATGCATTATGGAGGAGCCAGGGAAACCGGCCAAAACACTGAAAAAGCAACGATCCAGCCCCACGTGACATTGGACGTTAAGAGAGTGACCCATTGTCACAATTCACTTAACTTTCCGGTCCTGTGTGGCTGCTCAGGCGGTGTGTGCCTGAGTCTCTGTTGCCCAGCAGCCGCACCAGTCTTCTGCTCATGGCCGCATCCCCGGCCGTCTGCTCCTGCTCGCATACAGCTTTCTTATACACTCAGGTGGCACTGCAGACAGCGCGTCTGCCAGAGGTTAGTTTAAAGGGCCAATGAGCCCTAATTGTACCGATGGGTGAAACGTCCAAATTATGAGTTGGGCAATCAGTCCATAGTTTGTTGCTGGGCCAATGAGCCCCTGGGTTCTCCCTGGCTAATCCCATCCTCTTCCCATTCTTAATGGTGTTCCCAACTTTCGTGATAGTGTGCTGCTGGGTGTTATAGTACCTGTTATTCTTGATCGTTTCTGTTCCCTTGTCTTGCTTGACCACTCTGTGACTGCCGCCTGGACCAACACCTGCCTGTACCCTGGCCACAAACCTGTCTCATCCCTTGTGCTGCGTACCTGTGTCCTCCCGGCTTGGCTTTACCGTCGACTCATCTCTTGTCTCTCCTTTGGTGCTGCGTTTCGTTAGGATTGAAAACCTGTGTATGACCGCAGCTTACCCGACATCGCCCAGTCTTGCCTCTGGTTCATCCACCTTCACCCCTGCAAGTTCACAACCTTTGTGCTACTAAGTCCTGGGGGCAACTGCGTCAGGCGAGGCGTGTAAAGGGTCCCAGCAAACGTGGGCTTGGCTATAGGTGAAGCTAGCAGCGGAGATTGGGGGTTGTGGACTTACCTAGAAGGCGGGTGTCCCACGGGGCTTAACACCCATCTTGCGGTTGCTAAAAAGAAGCCACAAATGAAAAAGGGTCACTAGACTGGCGACAACAAAAGAACTGCAAAAATAAAGTAAGACAAGGGCCAAATGCAACATGGAATCTGTTTGGGCGGAGGGGAAGCCAGACTAGTCTCAAGAGAGGAGAGTAGACAAGAAGGAGGAGCAAAGTGGGCCTAAACATATACTCCTGGGCCACATGCATACAACCCATGAAACTTGGCATATTCGCAATGTTAAAAAAATTCAACCTCACCGCGTTCCAGGCTGCCATCTGTCAGGGAAAGAGATGTATTTCACTAAAAATTGAAGGTGGACAACCAATTTGGACATACCTCCAATTGCATGCCCCTTTCTTGTGAGGGGGGTCAACCATGGCCGCAACTTCTCAAGAGAGAGGTGGCTCAGTCGGGTCAATTCGAACATCTGCTGATCGATCATCTTATCGATATCCAGGCAATGCCTAAGCTCTGGAAGGTACATGGTTAACAGCCCCTGCTGTACAGAACTTGCGCTCCTCACAGAACTCGTCAAGGGGCTCCATCGTAGGTGCGGAGGATGTGGGCTGTATTTTCATAAGCAACAAAAGACAGTACAAGTCTTGCCGGTAGCAAAAAGATGGTATAAGTTTGAACCAGAAACCTACAGCTTTTATAGGTCTGAAAACACACAAATCAGGGCTCTGAATCCCGCACAAGTGCAGATTAAACCCATAAAATTACGGATGCATTGAGCTGTATTTATAAGGCGAATGCTCGGTTTGGAGTACGTATACCATAATTTCCTGCAAAAAGGACAATTCGGCCACAAAAATGGGTCTCTGAATCACCCGTCACAGAAATAGACCAAATACGGTCCTTTGACATCATTCCCGCTGACAGGAATGCGTGCAAGAGAGACGTCATTCCCGCTGGCTTGAATGCGTGCGAGAGAGGCTCTGAATCATGCCACTTGTCTCTGTAAAAGCAATATCTGCAAAAACCCTCAAAATCACTGCAGCTGGCTAAGCATGATATCTAGGCACTATACTGGACTCCTCTCTTTCATTCACAGCTCACATTCAGTCAGCAGCCACCTCCTGCTGTCTCCAACTCAAAAATATCTTCCTCGTCCAATCATTCCTTAAACCTGAAAGGATTTAAATTCTAGGTCATGCCCTGAACATTTCCCAAGTAGACTACTGCAACACTCTCCAGTGTACAGTCTGGCACTCCTCCAATCTATTCTAAACTCTGCTGCTCACTTCATTCATCTCTTCTAACATTTCTCCAGTGCCGCCCCTGTCTGTCAGTCCCTCCGCTGTCTGCCACTATCTGAAGGTTTAAATTTCTAAACTCAACTTGCCCAACACTTCATCATTATTCCAGGGATACCAGCCCAGGAACATCAACATACTCTTGTCCTCACCTCCTCACACTAGGAAATGCGACTCCACCACTCTTCAATCTTTAAAACCTTTAAAAGTTTCCTTAAAGGAACTTTAAAGGCAACAGCCATAATAAGGCAGCAAGCAGGGCACCTGCTGCCTTTCACATGTGCCTCTACTGCATATTGTGCAGCACAGGGTAAAACAGCCACATACTGCTCTGGGGTGCTTTGTGCAGGGACCCATTTAGACTGCTGTGGGATGCAGTGACCCATTAGGCTGCTGTGGGTGAGGTGAGGTGCAGGGACCCCTTTAGGTTGCTGTGGAAGGGGTGGAGTGCAGGGACCCCTTTTGGCTACTGTGGGGCGTTAGGGTCAGGGACCCATTTAAGCTGCCATGTGGTTCGGAGACCCCTTTAGGCTGCTGTGGGGTGCAGGAAGCCCTTTAGGCTGCAGTGGGGTGGGGGGTTCACCATGGGGGTTTCATCCTTGGAGTAGGTGCGGTTCCCAGAGTTGGGACCTGCAGCTATAACATAATATTGCTAGAATATGCCACCAATGAGCTCCTAGCTTTTACAACAACTATTTTTACACCATGGGTCCCCTTTGACTTTTATAGGGTTGGGGGTCCAGAGTAAAATTCGGGTCCCAGACTGATCTTTTAAATAAGGTTTGGTCGAACCTACACATCCACGGGTTCGCTCATCCCTAACCTTGTGCATTATATGTATTTGTTGTCAATTCCTGGCTATATATAAGTAATCATTTTTCTTGCCCTTCTGTCATCTCGCATATTATCGAAATAAACAATAATTATTAATAAGCTATATTTCTATTAAAAGACATTAACCAGTGAAAAAGCCTACACTAAAAGCAAATTAAATATATTAAACAAATATTAGGCGTTACTAGTTACAGATAGCAGCCTGGTCCTCAGTCGGCGTTGTTTGGAGAAATAGCACCTTTATTGGAATAGTTTTTGGGCCAGTGATGACAAACATCAAGAGGCTGTTCATTCATAAGAGCTTCAGGAGGTGGAGGCAGGGAGTACGCACAGGAAAGCTAGAAGGCAGTGGGAGGTAGCAGAGGGAGAAGCATTCAGCACACTGCTTTTACACACCCCAGACATTACAGCACAGGCAGTCTCTGTGCTTGGAGACCACACTCCTAATCCCAACTCTGGAGCTGGCTCTTCAATTTCTGGACTACAATCCTAACTTTTTCTGAATTATGAAAGGAAAACTATAGGAGTCACACAGAGAACCTCACCTTGCCCTTCACTCTGAAAACTTGGCAACCGTTGTCCCTGCTGATAGAGAATTTGAAGAATCCTAGCATTCCTAACTGTGTCTTTTGCTTTTGCTCAAATCTTTTCCTCGCTATGCAGTGATGCTCCAAGTAGTTTGTGGAGGAATTATTTCAATGTGACGACATATTGGGACTTGCTTGAAAAAAGGAGACAGTGTGTCTGGAAGGATTTGGAGGAGAGGGGAAAAGTTCTACAGAGTCTTTTATTTTCTGGCTTGACTCCTGTGGTTACATTTTTGCAACGTGGATGACTACGCAGAGAGCAGGTAAAGCCATTAAGGTTTTATGGGTCCACAAGTCAACGCTACTATGGCACGAGTTAGGGTTTACTGCCTTTGATGTTAAAACTAAGTTAGATGTCTAATTGGCTAGTGTTTTTCTGTTTATACACTAACAATTAAAATAATTATGCTGTCTTATATTCCGCTTTATAATACGATGTAATCTATGCTTTTCGATTAAAGCTGTTTTATGTGTTATTTAGCATTTTACAGTTTTCAGGTTCAACAGCGTCTATAACCCAAAAATGGTTAGAGAGCAGTCACAATGGTCCTTTCAGTAATTGAATCAGTGCATTTTCTTAACTAATTGCTCTAACTGGGACATTTTGTAAACTGCTCCCAGCCTATTTGTAATTATGTCTGTTTGATGTCTTTAGCCCAGTTATCTAGTTATCTAAACTCAAACTCAATGTTTGGGAAAAGGCAGCTAGATGCTCCAACTTTCAGTATTATAGTTAGGCTCTCTGTGTACCATCTTGAAGTTGCTGGTTACTGCACAGGAGACTCTGCAGAAATGCATCCTCATCGCTTCTTGGAGTGGGGATAAGATTGAAATAACCGTGCATGCCTCACATACTGCCAATGAATGAGCAATAAGAATTCAGACATATATCAGTGTTCCCATCTACCTCAGTATAGCAAACATTGAATATTATGGGTTATTTTCCAGCCAACCCAAAACCAGGGATCTGTTCTCTTCAGGACAGAATATGCTACAAATGCTGCCAGTGGGTAAGAAATGCATGAAAGCATGGCTGGCATCTGGGCAGTACCCTTGTAAAGGGCCCAGTTGCACAGGGTGGCCCAGCCGCCAGGTCTGATGGCAGCCCTTTGACTTGCCCTCACACTTTCAGATGCTCCCTACCTACTGCAGTCCACCAATGATCAATCTCATCAATCTCTGTTCTGTTTCTTGGTAGAGGCATTTTGCCATGGACACTATGTATAACCTGCTATTGACTATACAAATAGGCCTGTAAAAGCAGACATCTTTCTTATTAGCATCAGTAGTGAGACATACACATGTCTGCATTAGCTCCTCATTGTCACATGTATGAACATCGATTAAAGTCAATCTGAATGGAATCCCAGACGCACAGATGATTGGCGAGGGCATCGCTCGCTTCCTTCAGCTGTGTGCTGACATGCCAAACATTCTGATATGGCGGACGTGGCCATGCACAGCCCAAGCAGGATGCGAGTGATACCATCCGGACAAGCATTGTGGGCTCGTAGACCAAGTAAGCAAAAAGTTGGTCCATGGAACCAAAAACCAGCCCCTCCCTCCATGACAAGTCCCACCTCTTTATCACATTGTAGCTAGCATTTCCACCAAAAAAGTGTAAATAGTCTATACATTTTTTAGTAGTCCTAAGATCTCCCCGGCAATTATATGCATGGAATCCAAACCCTGCCCACCCCTTAATGACAAGGGTCACTTATTGTCTTTTCTCTGTGTTGCATCAATCATTTCCAGTCTATGCATCTTCCAATTGTGCATGCGCTCCCACAGCCATTCAGATAGGCTGGTGTGGGAATGTGCATGCTGCCGAGAGTGTGGCCATTTGACGAATGACATAGGCACGGCAAATGGCAATGACTAGATGAGAGTCCATGCATATGCCATTGGACCAAGAAGGGGTAAGCTGTTACTGCCGACCTGGGGGGTTTCACAAAGCAGGGCATGCCAAATCGGGATGCCCAGGGGAACAGAACAAAACCTGGGATAGCCAAAATCCTAGCTTTTCTTCCGCTTTAAATATGTTTATGGTTCCATTCCTGGCAGATCTGTGGCTAACACTGGACCAGAAACACAACTGTTAAGTACTACTATGTTAGGGGAGCACTGTGTTTACTTACTGAGATGTTCACCTTGAGTTAACGAAGGTGGTTGCTCAATTGATACTCCAAGAAAACATCACTAAGGTCTTGCAAGGTAACACTATGCCTAACAGTGCATTAGTTGGTTCCAGGTGGTGGCAATGAGCAGAAAGCTTGTGTCCTAGTTAAACACAGTGCTTTTGTAATCATTTTCTTTAGCAAGGGAACGCTATTGATAATATCACTCCATGCTGCATCAGGCATAAAGAGATACTGTTTCTTTTCAATGTCTCTTCCTGTGGGATTCTAGTGCAAATACTGCTCTGGCCCTTTGGACAACTTCTAAGACTTTGGGGCTGGGCAACAACATGGGGCACTAGAAGATCTCCTGCGCCACTGATCATCCTCCTGCAGCCCTGGTTTGTAAAGCCAGAAGCTCTACTTCCGGGTTCAGACTGGTGGGTGGGTGTGGCCTGGGTATGGCCAGCTCCTGTAAAAAAAAAAGGGTCCCACTATACCCAGGCTACATACACTAGTAACTTCCGTGCATAGAGGCCCCCACTCTTTTCAATGGAAGCAGCCATGCCCAGGCCATGCCCACCCACCAGACTGAACTCAGAAGTGCAGCTCCCAACTTCACAAACCGGGGCTGTGGGAGAAAGATCGGTGGCGTGGGAATGGTGGTAAGGTAAGCAAATCCTCTAGTGCCCCATGTCACCACCCCACTCTGGAGTCTTAGGAAAAGTCAATGTCTTAATCTAGTCTTTTATCTATCTGGCCTTGCTATACTGGTCAATAGAGCCAAAGGGCGAGTGTGGGTTCAACTGCCTCAGTGGCTGTCCCTGTTAACAAGAGGCCTCCATGTGGGGAAGACCCCAGGGTGGCTTGCCCCACTGTAATTCGGCATTAATAACTGTTGGCTATTTTGAGAGTAATTAAAGAGTTTGTGTTGCGTGTTCTGTTTCTTCCGAACTTACGGGTATACATTATTTGTACATTTTACAGAAGCAAAATAATTGTTCCATGGCATATAGATTAATGGTGGATGGTATTTAAGCATACATAGATTAAGAGGCCGATTCATTAATAGCGCCAGGTAGCGACAGATGAGCGCCAGTAGCGTGATTTTCACAGCGCCAGCTAGTATTCGCTGTGCTTGGCCGTTGTTCGCTTGTTGAGAGCGACTCAGTCGGTGTGCGTTAATGTTGAATACGTGGTGGGGTGTCGCTGTTTCACAGGTTCCGCGCTGTATGGGTGCGCCTGACAGCGAATGGCCAGAGCGAACGGCTTCCAGCATATTCGTTAACAAATCACGCTCAAAAATTTCTCGCGCTGTGAAATGCTTGTTGAAACCCCAGAGCGCTGGCGGCGATGGGTGTAAAGTAGTTTTTAACCCCCAAACAAGCTTATTTTTTGTTTAAAAAATTAAACAAGTTTTTATAAACATTTTGTAATATGAATACATTAATATCAGACCTGTAATATCAATTCTGCACAAATTTTTTTATTTATTTTTTTTAACCTTAAAAAAAAAATATAACATTGCAGAAGTGGTCACAGAATGTTTGCCATTTAAAAAAAAAAATAAAATATTATCAATTAATTATGAATATTTAAAGATTGCTCCATTGAAATGCATTGGAGAGCGCCAGGTAGCGAGAGGTCATACCTGGCGCTGTAATGGGATTAGCAGCGGCGCTGTTCGTTGCAGTCGGCTACATGATGAATCCCGCGCTAGCTGCTGCTCTCGCCGGCGCTAGCCTCATTTAGCGTGATAAATGCGTGATTGTGTCCGCCGCCTGGCGTTCTGGAGTCGGTAGCCGGCGATAGCTGGCGGTACCTGGCGCTAGTCAGACACTACCTGGCGCTATCCCTTGTAAAATAAGGCCCTAAGTATGCTGATGCAGATTCCAAGACTGTTGATTCCTCCCTTTCTCCAGAATTTTACTTTTTTTTACTATTTTACTTAGGGATATACTTTCAAGGCTATTTCTTCTGAATCTTATGTCTCATGTGAGTAATATGAAATGTTTATTTAGTCCTTTGTTTTCCTCCCATGTCTAGTACATATAGCTTGTTGAGGAAGCTTGAGAAGAGGAATGAGAGGGCCTTTATTTGATGGAGAATCCTAGATTTCTAATGGTTTCATTCTATGGGCTTTGATGTAGTATGGTCTTTGATGCCTGTGTGATGCATGGTGAAGACTGTTATTTGCGCCCCTGTGCAGTATGAATAGAGCCAGCCTCACGCTTCACCGCATGTTCACTGGCTGATCTTTGTAGTGGTCGTCTGATTCCCACTACTGCCTAACCTCCGGTTTCCAGATGTGCGCAGCTCAGACTGGAGAGCAAGCGGCTTGTTGCAAATGGTGCCACCTACTTGCCAGCACAAATCCTGCAGCTCTTTATTCTGTTTACTTTGACAATCTCCTGTTTGCATGAGAAATGCATTGGGCAATATGGCCGGTATACGGTCTATTGGAGTAATACAAGGCAGCCGCTTTGATGGAATGGCTTTTAAATTAACGTCACTGCTTATGAAGTAAAAGTCACTTAATGCTCATTTGAAAAGAAACAGAAAAGTGATTTAAAGTGGACCAAAACCCACTGAGATGACTTAATACATTTGGACAAAGCCCCTGCAGATTCTCTCTTTTTAGGGTGTAGAAGAAGACATGAATATTTTCACCTCCCGAATTGTTCTGGAACACTGATTATTTTGCTGCCCCTCTCTGTGAGATGGCAGGAGAGTTTTCGAGGTAGGTTTGACTAGTTTAGTTTGGCTGAATCCACATGCTGTGTGCAAATGGGCAATAAACGCCCTGATCCAGAGATATCCACTAGATGGAAAATTTACAGCTCCGCAAAAGAAAGATAATGAGGAAATAATTAAGACCAAACAGGCCTACTCACAAAAGGCACACCACAGTTATGTACCGTAGCTGTTTCTGTTTCTTAACATGAAAACTTGAGAATTTAAACGGAAAGTCTGCATTCAAAGGCAAGTGTATACTTTTTGGGCCAAAATTACATCCTTAAAGCGGACCTTCACTCTGAATAAGAGTCTATCTTATATGTTTCCCCCACACTGTACATACAGATTGCACACATTAAAAATCATCCTACCTGCTCCTACTGCATGAGCCTTTAAACATCCAAGATTGCGGCCCATGTTGTCTCGGGTTGCCTGCAGCCAGGAAGTATTCTGACTGTGCCGCTCTGAATTCTGGGATTGCTGACCTTTTCCTGACCCCAGCTCTGCTCTGTCTGAGCAAAGCACAGCAATAACCCTCCCCCCTGTACTTTATCCCACTCTTCTCTCCTCAGTAAGTGTGATGCTTCTGAGTCAAGATGGCGGCGCCCGTATCCTAAAGTCCTGAACAGTGTTGCAGCCCAGTGGGGAGAGAATGATAAGTAAGTGACTAAAAACTTAAAATATATTAATTTTAGATGCTGGGGAATCGTTTTTTAAGGGTTTGGGCTTTTCAATAAATCATGGTGAAGGTCCGGTTTAAGGTACTGAGCTTAGCTAGCATTTTTTTAATTTTTATATTATATTACCTACAAACTGTTACTAAGAGGCCGATTCATTAATAGCGGCAGGTAGCGACAGTTGAGCGACTGTAGCGGCATTTTCAGAGCGCCCGCTAGTAGTCGCTGTGCTTGGCCGTTGTTCGGTAGTTGATAGCGACTCAGTCAGTGTGCCGTAATGTTGAATATTGGGTGAGGAGTCGCTATTTGACAGGTTCCGCGGTAGGAGAGCGCATGATAGCGACTGGTCAGAGCGCCCGCTAGTAGTCGCTGTGCTTGGCCATTGTTCGGTTGTTGACAGCGACTCAGTCGGTGTGCCGTAATGTTGAATATTAGGTGAGGAGTCGCTATTTGACAGGTTCCGCGCTGTATGGGAGCGCATGATAGCGACTGGCCATAGCGACCGGCTCCCACCATATTCATTAACAAATCACGCTCAAAAAATTCTCGCGCTGTAAAATGCATGTTTAAACCCCAGAGCGCTGGCGGCGATGGGTTAAAAGTAGTTTTTTAACCCCCAAACAACCATATTTTTGGAAACCAAAAAAAAAAAAGTTTTTAAAAAAATTTTGTAATATGAATACATTAATATCAGACCTGTAATATCAATTCTGTACAATTTATTTTTTTATTTTTTTTACCTTAAAAAAATTATTAAAAATGTCAGAAGTGGTCACAGAATTTTTCACATTTAAAAAAAAAAAAAAAAAAAAAAACAATTATTAACAATTAATTATGAATATTTAAAGATTGTTCCATTGAAATGCATTGGAGAGCGCCAGGTAGCGAGAGGTCATACCTGTCGCTGTTCAAGGTCGGACGCTGGCGCTGTGGGCTGAGGCTGGAATAATGATGAATGAGTGGCTATCTGGCGCTATCTCAGTCGCTAAGCAGGATTGGCTTGATAAATGTGTGATTGTGGTGGGGAGCCGGCATTCTCGTGGCGGGGCCCGTCATTACCGGCCGCTCACCAGTCGCTACCTGTCGCTATCCCTTGTTAAATAAGGGCCAAAGTCTGTACACCAAGAAGAGAGAAGTGTGTCCTGTACACACAGAATACTGCTGCTATGGCCACAGCTGAGGTGAGGGAGCTCACACACACTTGGCCAGCAGCATTGCCTGTGTGTATAGGGCTCACTTCTCTCTTCTGGGTGTTCAGATTTGGTGTACAGTTGTCAATAGCAACCCATTGCAGGTTGTGAAACTACTTCCATAATACACACATTTGCCACATAATAACAAATAAAACAAACGGAAAGTGTATATTTTTGTGTGCCAAAATGATGTCTTCAAGGTGCTGCGCTAATCTAGTATTGAAGCTTGCAGCTGTAGGATTGTATAGATGCATTTATTCCTGCTGGAGCTGTTATTGCTGAAAGAAGGGGCTGATATGGGAATAGATAAGGGTGTTATAATGACATATATGAATTTGTTCACCACTCAACCGCATTTTTCATCAAAAATTCAATAAATAACCTACATCATGGTAATCCCATGCTTACTACTTTTTTACATGCAATATTACATTGAGCCTCTGTCTTAAAGGTTGTCCTTTTTAATTAGACACAGCTATTTCAGTTCAGGAGAGGGTAGCTGGAGAGTGAGGTTATTCTCATTTGGCATGGGTGCCCCGAGCAGGAAGCCCAAGATCAGGCTTCCAAACTTGCTGCACGTAACAGTGGGCCCCAAATCTCCTTTCCCTCACATGACAGTGGGTGACCTATTGGGATTGCTGGGCACACATGTGCGGTGCCATGCACAGTGCTTACACATATTTCTGGCAAACCTGAAAGGCTGCTGGAAGAATTGTGGGAATATGCAGCCTAATGGTAACCGCAGTGCTGGAATGTGGAAATGGAAGTAACAAAGCCTGATCTTGAGATTCCTAATGTGCCTGCTAGGGGATAGATTATGTGGCCCTAAAGTCCTATATGTCTTTAGGTCTGTTTTAATGTTGTACCTTCATTCTGTTACAATCCTATACTAAATATAATAGTTTGCTATCAGCTGTACTGTGTCGCTTTTGCTTATGAGGTTGTAGGACAGGAGGAAGTTACAGGCAGATTGGAGATTGGAGGTCTGGGTTTGGTATTTTTGGACTAGCGATGAAATGTAGGAAGGGGCTTGGCTGCAGAGGGTTTTGTAGGTTAGGGTCAGGATTATTGAAATGACATTATTGGCAATCAATGTAGGGTTTGACAGTTAGGGGCAGAACTGAAAAAACAAGAGAAAAGGTGATAGGCGAGCAGCAGAGTTAAGCATGGATTGCAGCAGTGCCAGTCTTTTTTTCAGTTAGGGCTCAGTGTAGTATGTTGCATTTGTCAAGTGGGGAGATGATCAGATCATGTGCATGAATTTTATTAATTTCAGGATGGATGCAGGAGATGTTTTGAGCTGGAGATGACAGGAGTTGGCTAGTGATTGAATGTGAGGTGTGAAAGAGAGAGGAGTCCAATATAACACTATTATTTGCCCCAATTTCTGGGATCTGAATCTGAGACTGGAATGCCTTCCCATCCCTATCTCCCAGCCATAAAGGGTCAGCCCAATTCTCCATGGGGAGCAAAGACCTCTACCTCTGCAAGCACAGCAGCAGGGGCAAGGTTTTCCACCATAAGGTTGGGAGTACACTGCAGCATTAAGCATGTCATGGACTAGATCAGGGGTACTCAACCACTTCTTGTAAAGGTCCATTTAAAGGCATCAGATTAGAGGTAAAGGTCCGGCCGGGGGGGGGGGGTGGATAGTTATAAATCAGCACACTGGGGGAGGGGCTATCAATTCCCTACGCTAAAAAAGGCTGCTTGTACCTGGCAATGCCACTTCATATTGCAATGCTAGGTGCCAGGGAGCCATGACACTGGCAGGGAGACTAAACACCACATCACCAATCAAGGGGGCAGCGGTGAGCACAGAAACACAGAAGCATCTGAGCGCAGGGCTGTCAGGGCAGGGGTCCGAAAATCTGGTGCTGAGGTCCACATTCGGACCCTGGTCCGCCAATTGACTATCGCTGGACTAGATGAAAGTTATAGGAGGCTGGAAACCTTTTATTTTAAATTTGGTCAACTGCATACTTTTAGAGTTGTTTTTAGCATAGTGTTTCTCAGTAGTGAGAAAAACGTATTTCTTTTTTGCATTAGAAGATTTAAAAAAAAAATAGCACAATAGATTGTAGAAAAATCTGTTTCCTGGCTGCTGAGCCTTTAATGAGGAAAGTTTTAAAGGCGTTGTATGTTCCTGCTGTCTGGCATCAACGTTTGACCTGTTGGTCCTGCACTTTCACTCGCCTTCCTTGTCCTCTGGCTCTGATTTACACAATGAGATCTTTGAGGCCTTCTTGCTGGGGTTAAGGTCAAGTAGTAACAAGCGTCTTATAGCGCTGAGCATTTCGCAGACCCTGGCATCTTTTCAACTCATTGCAAACACGTGGCATTTCCTTGTATGCACTTGGATTTATAAACATTCTTAGCTATGTCGTCATTGTGGTTTCTTGTATTCCAAAAGTAATGTCTAAAAGCATTCAAACAGTTCTTTATAATGCAATAATATACAGTTTTCTGCTGATTCAGCACCTAGAGCAAGTGCAAGTAAGAACTACGGTATTCTAAGTTGTGCTGGCAACTCCCTTATTGTTCATTTGCTAATTCAAATATTAACTTTTGTATGTGTGTTTGAGACACATGCCTGACCTACTGCCTACACAATACTGACCTGAAACCCAGCAGTCATATCTTTCCAATTACGGGGAGGCCGATTCATTAATAGCGCCAGGTAGCGCCAGATGAGCAACTGTAGCGTGATTTTTTCAGCGCCAGCCAGTATTCGCTGTGCTTGGCCGGCGTTTGCTTGATGACAGCGACTCAGTCGGTGTGTGGTAATGTTGAATACGGGCTTAGGGGTCGCTGTTTCACAGGTTCAGCGTTGTATGTGAGCGCCTGACAACGAATGGCCAGAGCGAACGGCTAGCTTCATATTCATTAAAAAATGATGCTCCGAATGTGCTGTCGCTGTCCATTCCTTGTTTAAACCCCAGAGCGCTGGCGGCGATGGGTATTAACTAGTTTTTAACCCCTAAACAACCATATTTTTTTAATGTAACATTATACGTGTTTTTATAATCATTTTGTAATATGAATACATTAATCTCAGACCTGTTAGATCAATTCTGCACAAATTTTTTTTTAATTTTTTTTTTACTTAAAAATAAATCCTAACATTGCAGAAGTGGTCTCCGAATTTTTGACATTAAAAAAAAAAATAAAAAAATAATACCAATTAATTATGATTAATTATAGATTGCTCCATTGAAATGCATTGGACATCGCCAGGGAGCGACAGCTCATACCTGGCGCTGTGAGGGAATTTGCAGCGGCGCTGTTCGGTCCAGGCGGGTTCATGATGAATGCCGCGCTAGTCGTCGCTCTCGCCGGCGCTAGCCTCATTTTGCTTGATAAATGCGTCATTGTGACCGCCGCCGGGCATACTTGAGTCGGTAGTCGCCGTTAGCTGCCGCTACCTGGCGCTCGTCAGACACTACCTGGCGCTAGGCCGTGATAAATAAGGGCCTTTATCTTCTGAAAAACAGATCTGGTAAAATGTTATGGGGGTCACATATATTACAGAAATAAATAAAATTGTCTTTCGCTACACTGTATAAAACTACAAATAGTTATGGCAGAAAAAAATTATAATATTGTTAAAAAATGCCTCTCAAAACGTGGTCTCCATGGTTGAAACATTTTATCTCCCCTATTTTCCCATTTCTCCCATTTACTAGATTCTGCGCCCCTCTTCTTTCTTGACCTTAGCCTCTCTGTTATTCATTATCCATTATTCAATCTCAATGTTCTATGACCCCCACATTCCTGAATAATTTACCAGGTTAAAACCATTCTTCCTGATCATTCTTTGTAACATTGTAGGTAACGCCATTTAATGTACAGCTCCTTTTATGATTAGTCTGATCACTGATTATACTGTATGTGCATCCTTTTACTTTATGCCCCTAACTTGAGACCTGATGTAATGTATTGCAGGGATCTCCATCTTGTGACTCAGGAGCCACATGTGGCTCGCCGATCCTTCCTATATAGCTCACCATTTATTTTGCTTGACCAGAACATTAGTGACGGTCACACTATTGAGGTTAGAAGACAGATGGAGCCCATGGCTTGCCATTGTCAGTGCCGTGCATTAGGTTGATGCAGAGTCAGGTAGACAGCAAAACCCAATTGCTGACCAGTGGAGAATGTCGCTGTTGCTGAGGTGGGGATCCTACCACATTGAGTTAAGTACTCATAGGAGTTATTAGGTTGTAGTTATATTTATATCTTCTCAAAATGGACACATATTTCATGAGACCTCTGATATCTGCTAGGTAATTAACACAAAAGAGGACAGCAGGCAGCTACAAGCAGATTTAGATAAACTAGAAGCATGAACAGTAAAATGGCAAATTAAGTTTAACACAGATAAATGTAAGGTTATGCACAGGGGCGGACTGGGACTAAAGAACGGCTCGGGACTTTTTGGGGCACACTGGCCCTGCTGTACTGTTCCTGGCCCACACACCTTATTTTGTTCCATGGTTTACCAGGGTTTGGAGGACAAAAATAAGAAAGAAAATATTATGAACAAAATGGTGTGTTAAAATCCCCCCTCCGAATCACCCCATTACAGCCAGTGAGCAGCTTCCCTCATTACAGCCTGTGAGCATCATCCCACATTGGAGGCAGTGTGCAACATCTCCCATTACAGGCAGTGAGGGGCATCCCTACAATACAGGTAGTGTGCAGCATCTCCCATTACAGGCAGTGAGGGGCATCCCTACAATACAGGTAGTGTGCAGCATCTCCCATTACAGACAGTGAGGGGCATCCCGCATTACAGGCAAAGAGGGGCATCCCGCATTACAGGCAGAGAGGGGCATGCCGCATTACAGGTATTCCCTATGGCCAGCCCGCCCCTGGTAATGCACATGGGAGGGAGAAATGTGTGCCATGATTACAGGCTAAATAGGGAAACGCTGGGTGAAACTACTGGGTGGAGCATGAGCTTGGGGTTTTAGTTAATGATAAACTTAAATGTAGTGGCCAATGCCAGGCAGCAGCTGCCAAGGCAAACAAGATCATGGGGTGCATCAGGAGGGGCATAGGTGCCCATGACCAGTGCATCATTTTACCCCTGTACAAGTCACTGCTCAGACCCCTTATGAAATATTGTGTACAGTTCTGGGCACCTGTGCGTAAGGTAAGGACATATCAAAACTTGAGTGCGTTCAAAGGCAGGCAACCAAATTATTAAATGGAATACAGGGACTAGAGTAAAGAGAGTAAAGAGATGCCTAAGGGGTGATCTAATAACTATGTAGAAATATATTCGGGGGTTAAAACAATGATCTGTCCCATGATGTATTTATACCCTGTAGTTTAACCACAACCCAAGTGCATCCACTAAGGCTAGAGGAAAGGTGCTTTTTCTACCAACATAGGAGGGGATTCTTCTCTGTAAGAGCAGTGAGACTATAGAACTCTCTGCCAGAGGAGGTAGTTATAAATAATACACTAGAAGAGTTCATAAGTGGCCTGGATGCCTTCCTTGCATGTTATAACATTACCAGATATGGCTACTAGACCACTGGAAGGACATCTTCTATACAGACTGAACTAGATGGACCTTTTTCAGCCTAACATACCAAGTAACTGTTGGCAATTTAAATAATTTAAATAAACCTGCCTTCCCCTACTTGCAAAGTGCCTCATCTGCCCACCCCTTCACTACAGTAGTCAGCCAGCGCTCAGTTTTCAGTTAGGTTATTCTCTTCCCCCCGCCTCCCAGCAAATCCACACCAAATGTTTAAAGATGTAACTTTCCTGCTGCTATGTCATCCTAGATGCTTGAGGTATATCCTGTTAGAATACACATATAAATACCCCCTTTATATATAAGTGCTTATTTTGTTCCTGAGGATCTACATAGCCATCATTCAATATAAATAGATGCTGTTGTAAGCTCAGAGTCTCCCGTAAAACCAAAACATAAACTGTTCCATCACATTCCCATGTGTAGTTCATGTCTTCCTGTAAGGGAATTCTAACGCAGAGAATCAGAGAGAAGAAAGAACAGTTCTCTCCTGGCATCACATTTCACCAAGACTTCCTGCCAGCAATTTAAAGGACAAGCAATATTTTTTTCTGTGTTTTTGTGTGTTTTATTACATTTTGCAAGTAAATCAGCTCTATGTAGGCATGTAAAAAACATTTTTGATTTAGGTGGCTAGGGATCCACTGATTGGCAACTTGGTTTCGTGAGTCTGGGTTTTCTGGAATGCGGAAAGAGGTTGGGGGTTTACTTCAAAGTTCTTGAGACAGTAACACCATTTGGTGTAAAAATATCTCTCTTTCTACACTGCATTTCCAATGTAATGGCAACACAACCATAGAAATACAATAAATTCATGTTTTGATGGTAAGTCTGGTATACAATACCAGAGATGCCAAGTCACCTGATTATTTGGGTGTATCCTGTAATTAACCCCCTCACCCGGTGATCAGCTGACCTCACACAGTATTTTGCGCCCCACTTCACTCCTGGAAAGAGTTGCTACTCCTATGAACGCCACAGTCTGCTGGTGCCCACTTTTAGCTATTTCCAGCTGATGTTACCTCTTGTGGCAGCGTCACTTCCGGTCTTGGTTAGCAGGCATTGCCATCCAGACTTGGAGGAGACGCTGTACGGGGTGAAATGGTTACGCTATACTGCCGCACCCATCACCATGTAAACTGGTTCCCAAGGTTAACATCTCTGTAATGTACAATGAAAGCAGTCAACACACCAAAATTGCTAGTTGAATGTTAAAAAAAGGTTTACTGGAAAGCATCAATATAAGGTATGTCTTCATAGAGATATTATGAAGTACAGATAAAATACCCTATACACATCTGTAATGAACACCACTGGGGGTCCCCCTCCATCAGAATTTGTATCAATATTTGATATATTGAATCATATAGCAATCAATGGTAAACAGTCATAATAAGGAACATCCAATGGTGACAATCGGCAGATCGGAGTGCCAGGTGCTGCCATCTTTCTTCTTCCACCTGATATTGCCACTTGAATGCGAGGACAGGAGCGAGCACAGCGAGAGGACTACACTGTGCTGGCGGCATCAGGTGGACTAAGAAAGATGGAGGTGCCCAATGCTCCATTGCCACCCCCTGCTTCTGTGCTGACGAAGGATGGCAGAGTGGGCGGGACTTACCCTGTCAAGATTCAGGAGCTGCTCCTTAAAGTGGACCAACACCCAGGATTTTCACTATCCTGAGTGTTGGTCCACTTCCATGCCCCGCTGTGTGAAATCCCCCAGAAAGCCCCTAAAATCTTACCTTATCGGCGACGGACAAGCGCCGGATAAGCCGTCGCCGCCGCCTCTCGCACGTCCCTCTTACAGGGCGCGCGCCCGCACCGGCCATTCACAGGGTGCGCGCCTGCTAGAGGGACGCGCGGGAGGCGGGTGGCGGCTTATCCGTCGCCGATAAGGTAAGTTTTTAGGGGCTTTCTGGGGGGTTTCACGATTTCGGATGCCCCGCGGGGAGGGAGCTGGGGTGGGTGTTGGTCCACTTCCGCCGGGCACCCTGATCGGGGGTGCCCCGCTGTGTGAAATCCCCCAGAAAGCCCCTAAAATCTTACCTTATCGGCGACGGACAAGCGCCGGATAAGCCGTCGCCGCTGCCTCTCGCACGTCCCTCTTACAGGGCGCGCGCCCGCACCGGCCATTCACAGGGTGCGCGCCTGCTAGAGGGACGCGCGGGAGGCGGTGGCGGCTTATCCGTCGCCGATAAGGTAAGTTTTTAGGGGCTTTCTGGGGGGTTTCACGATTTCGGATGCCCCGCGGGGAGGGAGCTGGGGTGGGTGTTGGTCCACTTTAAGTTTTAAAGGGCAAAGCAGCCTGGAATGTAAAGTCAGCAGTAGGGTTGATGAGTTGTGTCAGAGATTATACATTTTAAGCTACAGTGGGTAAGAACAATGTAACAGTAAATACAAAGTCAAATTATTATTTTTAATTTTTATTTTATACTTTATATACTCACCAACTTCCTGGATTCTATGGCTGCTGCTAAGCTTAGCTGCTCTCCACAGCACCTCAAAGCATCCCCACTCCCTCTGGCCTTACCAGCCTTGCCGGCAGACATTCAAGTCTGCTAGGCGCTGTAAGTGTGCAGAGCAAGGATGCTGTCAGAAGAGAGTATACAGAGAAACCTGGGTCGGTTTTACACTGTGGGGCATCCCAAATCCACTTTGGTCCACTTTTATAGAAACCCATGGACATCACTGGGATGGAAAAGTGGGAGCTAGTGCAATATATAATATAATAATATAATAATAAGGTTTCTACACCACCACCTCCCATCTGCCACAGCAGCCAGTATGTAAGCTTGAGTTACCGAAATTTGATCTCACAGACCCTTACCCTTCTCCACTCATTTAGCCAGAGAAGACTATCTCCACCCATATTGGACAGTTATCTTTCAATTGACACCAGTAGCCTTCCTGTATCTCTCAGAGTCCAGATCAACCCTATCAAAGTTCCTGTTTCTTTTTCCGCTGGACACCAATTACAATGCAAAGGAAGGAAGTCTTACTAATCCTGCTGCATCTTTTACACATCATGACATAAATAGAGAATCCGGCAGTGTGAATTGATAATGTGCATTGCATGGTGAGATCCCACAGAAGGCTGTTTGGTTTTTACTTGAATGCTGGAGTTAAATGCTATTTTCTCTTTCCACGAAACCCATCACATACCTAAAATGATGCCGTTATAATGCAGTTCTTGGCCTTAGATGACATTTCATTTAAGCAGCAATTTACTTTATGTGATATCATTTCCTTCTACACCTTTTGTGTCAGCAGTTTGTACCAGTAATCACCATATTGACAGATGACACAGGAAGGAGGGACGATTGAGGATAGGTTGAGTCAGGACATCAGGACATCTGGAAAGACCTTGGCCTATAATTTAGTACCAGGAATTCATGTTGGGGGGGGGGGTTAGAGTAGGTAACACATGTGGATCACACATTCACATGATCCATTAATATAACTTTTAAAAATCGCTATATAACAAATGTAGAAATATTTAGGACTTGACCAAGCAAAGGTTGTTAAGCAAAAAGGTAAGCATATAGAAATAGTGTAATAAGGCATTGAATGATAGTTGTAAATGGTCATTTTAAAATAATACAATAATAAAGTATTCAGATGAGTCATGTCTCATTTACCTCCGTGGCATTGGTTTAAATGGTCATTTATTTCAGTTCAGATATTACATTACACAACTATTATTGGGAGTATTAGTCAAGCCCTAGGTAAGAAATTGGAAGAGTAATTCATGAGGAATGGTGCAGGTGGCACTTGAGTGCCTTATGCGAGACACTCGGCAGTGCCCGCACCGTAACACCAGCTTCAGCCTGACGGGGCTATCAGCTGTAGCGTATGGCTTGTATATGCCTATGTGCTAGCAACACCTAGCCGGGAGCACCGCAAGTTGTCCAAACCTAATACGGAAATACAGAGCGCTCGCAGTGGCGCTCAAAAACGGAATTCCAGGCACACAGCTCCTGTTGTTATCCCCCTTTTTTTTAGGGTCAGGTCAGCTATTTTTTTTTATGGAAATTGCACTCTTATAAGGCATAACACAGCTTATTCACAGCTCAAATCACAAGTTTGCAGAGCAACACAAAAGTGCCCAAAATACATACAGAAAACAATTGCAAACAGCCTAAGGATCCCGTGGCACATGCACCAGCCCCCCCCCCCAAAAAAGGATTATACAAAAATACCAAAATAATTACAACCATTTCAGTCCTATAAAAGGTACAGGATAAGGCCCCACAGTGCAGGGTGAGCATCTGGTCTTATATGGCGCTGTAGAAAACTCATTGCTGGCACTCATCCCATTGCCGGTGCTGATAATAGATGGGACACTATCTGGCACTATCAGAGGTGCTCTGGTTTTTTGATTGATAAATACACCTTTTGCACTGGGACCTGACATTCATCTGGCGCTACCTGGCATCATGTGGTGCTAGCATTTTTTAAATAAACCCCAAAATGTAATGTGTAAATAATGAATGATTAGAACAATGCCATTTCTTGAAGCCGCAAGCCGTCCTGACTTTTAAATTTGTATTTGATACATCATCATTAAAAAAGTCAGGCTTTGTTCTCTGGAGTGGGCAGAACAATACAGCAGATTATACAAAAGATTGTGTGAACTTAGTCACAGGTTGGCAATTTATTTGATATAGCATACATTTGATGCAGCATTAATGTTTAAATAAATGCCCTAAAGGCAGGAAAAACATAACATAAATTATGTAGGTCGGAACAGAACCAGGATGCCAAAATACACAACCTCTCATGAACTTTTTTTCTGCAGAAAGACAGGCGATTTCTTTCCAAACAAACAAGTCTGAACTATTCCTCCAGCCCCAGCTTAGAAAATGTATGGTGGACCCTCCCAAATGAGTTATGTCCCCTATTAACACTGAAAGCCATTGTCTGGAGAAGCTTTTGTTTGGATTACACCAATAATAACAACGTCTGTTTTAATGTTATTATTGCTGATTACTTAACTGCAGTTTAGGAATAGGAAGAGACACATAGAGATAACGCTACTGAAATGATGAAGTAAGTCTGGGCTTTAAACGAACCTCTAGTCAAAAATGTAACGTTTAGTAAATTGCTCCCCTAAACCCCCTCGCTTGCAATCAGTGATGTAAGCTATGTGAGAGGTCTTATCTCCATGTGGATGCTGTGGAATAGCAGGCAGATTCATGCTCATGAACTGGACGGGAGCAGCCGTTTTTCCACAATTTCCATAATTTTGACTGTCCTACAGTCGAAATTACCGCACATCTTGTTGAAATAATGCTTTATTTCTAACCAAAAGTAAAAAAGCCATCAACTGTAATGATTCAGCACTGCTCAGAAAGCTCTTGAAACAATTGATAAATTGTTGGATTCATCCCATACAGTAGCTAGTGATTCAGTGTTTGAATGTGTGTAACATGACAGACATGCTGATCACTTTTCTAAATATTATTCTCAGTTTGGCAAATACCCAAGCTCCAGACAGCCAGTCATGTGCAAAGAAGCAATATCGCACGGACATACAGCAGCCATGCTGATCACATCAATACATCAATGTAGCCTGCTAGAGAAGTTCTGTGTGGAAACAGATAAAATACCTCTCTGGTTGGTTGGGCTAATCCAAAGGAAGCTCACAACTCAACTGCAGTGTGTCTGTGTGATTGCAAAGCCTCTCGCCCCCCCCCCCCCCCCATTCATGCATATGTGCAAGCAGGACTCTCAGGTGTAATCCAAGTTGGCACTCCCATGTAATTCTAGAACTGCAACTATTCCATGGGGTTAAGTCCTCTCAAACAGCATACACCACTGATCATCAAAGGGGGCTTTAGGGGGGTAAATTACTAAACTTTATTTTCTTGACTGGAGGTCTGCTTTACCTAAGTTTAAGTGTCCTGGATTAATCTTTTTACTTTATTTGGATACCATGGCCTATAATGTACAATGATGGAAAGAAAGTGTATTCTTATGTACTCAAAACTAGAGATGAGCGAACTTTTGAAAAGTTCGATTCGGCCGATTCGCCGAATTTCACAAAGAAATTCGGGTTCGGCCGAATCGAACTTTTACGAAGTTCCCCATCAAAAATGCCGGCATGGTGGGAGCGGGCCGGCCGGTTCCCACCATGCCGGCATTTAAAAAACAAAAACAAAATAAAAAAGCATTTTTGCCGGCATGGTCAGCGGAACCGGCCGGCCGGCTCCCACCATGCCGGCATTTTTTTTTTTTAATTTCAGGAAAAATTCGATCGGCACGAACCACAAAATATTCGGGTTCGTGCTGAATCGAATATTTCCTGAAATTCGGAGCGAATTCCGGTTCGCTCATCTCTACTCAAAACATACAGAATATATTTCAAAATAACACTCACAATCAGAGCCACAACCTTTCTGTCTCTACGTGCCAAATTTGCTGCACCAATTGTATTGTTTATTTATTAAAATGCCTGCTGCTTTTCAAAAGCCTGCACACTGGAGCCTGATCGTGAATTTATTAAAGTAGACCAAAACCCAAGATTTTGACTTATCTGTTTGCTTCAGGGCTGTTTCTATTGGAGGGTGAGTGCCCTGTTCTCCCTCCACTAGAAACAGCCCTGAGGCAAGGTCATCCTGTTTTCTGCAGATAAGTCAGGGTCACTATTAGTGGTGCAGGTCATAAGACAGGCCTGTCACCCCCCCCCCCCCCCCCATATTGGGCTCAGGAGAGAGGGGGCACTGCCTGTTGCTATGGGCAGACACAGCATGGCACTTAACTGTATGGGACAGCATCAGCACCATAGAATGGGTGAAAAGGGGCAGATTTTTTTTCTTCCTGAGTGCTATTTTGCTTAGAAACTGCATTGGTTTGCTTGATGAATGTGCGAGGATATGTCTGCATGTTTGTAGTGGAAATGGCTGAGGGTCTTGGGGGGTGCGGTGGGCTATACATCACTAATGAAACAATCCACATATTTATTTTTTCAACAAAATTACGACCCTCAACCCTTGCCCTGTGCTAGGCAATTTTGTTTCCCAATGCCACCATGTATATGGAAGCTGCATCACACACATGTGACACAGCATATTTCAGCAGGAGGGGGAGTTCAGAGCAGCATATGGCTGAAATTACCATAATCTGTGAGATATCCGGAGCAGAGCTTTCATTTGTGGTGCCAATTATGAAATACTGCATACACTTTAAGATACTTGCACGCTATGTCTCATATATATGTCACATTAGTGGTTAAAATGTAGTTGGTTCTCTTTTGTGGCATTGTGTGCAAATGAAGATGTTAGGGAAATATATCCTGACCTTATAGTGAGATTTAGGGCCCTTATTTATAAAGGGATAGCGTCAGGTAGTGCCTTGTAAATGACAGGTAGCGACAGGTAGCGACTGGTGAACGCTGGACACGGCACGCAATTACACATTTATCAAGCAGAATCTGTTGAGCGGCTGGGATAACGCCATGTAGCGTCCGATTCATCATTATCCCAGCCTCAGAGAACAGCGCTGGCGTACAGCCTTGCACAGCGCCAGGTATGACCTCTCGCTACCTGTCGCTCTCCCATACATTTCAATGGACGATACTTTTCTTCTCTTTAACCTCCCTGGCGTTGTGAAAAAGACAAATGCAATGGTAACGAAAGCGTTACCATTGCATTTGTCTCTGACACACGGCTCCGCCCCCATGAGCCTCTGCGGCTCACAGAGACGGAACCCGGAAGCGGAGACGGACGCCGCAGCCGCGGCTCTCACCTGCGATCGCGGCGGAGACATCGCTGGATCGCAGGGAGAAGGTAAGGAGGCTTCACCGCCTGCTCTTGCTCCCAAATCGATCCCGAGCGTGACTCGGGGTTACCGCCACTTACAGCGCAAATTAACCCCGAGTCACGCTCGGGATCGCCGCCAAGGGGGTTAAACTGTTTTTTTTTTTTTTTTAAATCTCAAATAATGTTGTGACCTCTTATGGCATTGAAAATGCAGTTTTTTCAAAAAATGTTCATGTTTTATATATTTCTGCAGAAATGACATTACAGGTCTGGCATTAAAGTGTTCATGTTACAATGTTGTTACAATGTAATTCCATATGTTTTCGCTTTGTTACTAGTGGATAGATGCTGAAAAACACACTTTAAACACACCGCCTCCTGCACTCTGGGCTTCAGAGAAGCATTTTTCTGCGCCAGAGTTGTGTGGGGCGTTTTTTTTCTTGAATATGTTGTGAGTCGGTCGCACTGACCAGTCGCTAACATACGCTCCCATACATCGCTGTACTGGTCCTATAGCGACTCCCAACAATGTATTCATTATTGCTGCACAGCGACTGAGTCACTATGAACTAGCGAGCCACGGCCGAGTACAGTGACTACTAGCGGGCGCTCTGAAAATGCCTGCTACAGACGCTCATCTGTCGCTACCTGCCGTTAGTGATGAATCAGCCTGCCCGCTGCCAAAGTGGCACTTCTCTGCTGTTCTCCTCTTTAGTGTCACCTGAAAATTCCTGGCTGCAGAAGAGAAGAACATGCAACGGCAATTGTTATTTGGTTGTTACTGTCTGTGTGTATTGCAAGAACAAAGCATGTTTTAGTAACAAGTAGTAAGAGGTGCTTGGTCCCTTTACATGTCCTGCATGCTATCTAAGCACTGAAGACCAGCACATTATGAATCTTCACACACCTTCTTGGTACTATTGAAATATTGGACATTCCTATATTTATGGTATAAGAGCCTGGTAATGACAATCATGACTATAGGTTTCCTTATGTTCCACTCAAAACCTCTTTTGACACATGCAAAATTGTGCCCGATCACCATATATTCTTTAGCTTCCTCCAATCACATTGTGTTCACACTTAGGCAAGTGGTTGAAAGCAATGGTGGACAAGGGGCCAAGTCATTCTCTTGCTACCCCCAATCTGCTAAGCAAATAGAGTGCACTTGTCCTTTTAGCTCGGTAATCAGAAAAGGAGAGCCAACTTAAAGTGGAACAAAACCCGGGGTCTTGACTACCCTGGCTTTTGTTCTTTGCCCCCTGGCATCCCGAATTAGGATCCCCGACTGTGTGAGATCTCCCAGATCGCACAGAACAACAAACTGCGATGGCGCATGTGCAGGCTCTCATACAATCAGAGCGGTTTGAACATAATACATTTTCGCTAAACGCCTCTTGTTTATAGCAAGCAAGAGCAGGAGTGGTCTTGTTCCCTGCAGCAAGCGCGCTCCGGTCCCCGGCCTATTTGAATGGCTGTGTGCTGGAGAATGCTCACAGACCAAAGATGCAGGGCATGCAGCTGCTGGTGTTTACATTGCAAGGGAATTGCGGTGCCTTGGGGGGGGGGTGTTACACAGTGGAGGAGGAGAAGTCCAGCGGCCGTCCCAGGGATCTTTTAGGTTTCAGGGCCTTGCCTTGAAAATGTTGTTCTGCTTTAAAGTGGACCTACACTATCCCTTGCAACAATGTGCCAGGGTGAGTCCTGGTTCACACGGACACTAAACTAACCTACCTCCTTACACCAGTGGCTTAAAGTGGACCAAAACTCAGGGCAGCTGATGGCCTTTACCAATCACTACAGTGGACGCTGCCATTTTGCCTGGGCTGCCTGATGCAGCCACAGCGGGAGCTTCCCACGCCGTGCGAATGGTCACCCGTTCATTCACATGAATGACTGGGTGGCCACACACACGGCGCAGGGAACTTCCACCCAGGCGCCATGCAGCCCAGGCAAGATGGATTACAGCTGGATTACAGCTGAGGTAAGTGTTTTTTTTTAACCCCCCTGCCCTAGGTAAGGGTGAAAGTGTGGGGGGTGGTTTTAAAATAGGCAGTCTGGCTGGACTGGCCCTTTAAAGCATCGGTGAAACCAGGGCCGGATTAAGTGTGGTGGAGGCCCCTGGGCACAAAATCTGGAGGAGGCCCCAGATACATTTTTTCCTTTAAAATAACAGTCCAGCCAAGTAACTGACTGGCGGTTGTCTGACACCGGCCTACTTACTGGATCGTCAGATCGAGTCCCTTGTGCGGGTGTGTGCTGCTCGGGAACTCCATATTTGCCATTCTGGGCAGGGGGTACTGTAGTTGTCCAGCTGGTCCAGCAGAAAACAGTCCCCTGCATTGAGCTGCCAGCGGCTGTGTTTGGTGGCTTATGTGCAGTGACTGCTCTGCCATTACCCGTCACTGTAACGTTGCTGACGGCAGCTTTGCTGCTCTAGACTCTAGAAAAACAAAAAAAAAGCTTGCCCAGGCACACCCCTACTACCGCCGATAGCATTGTTGCTGACCCATTAGACCAAGGACTGAAAAGCCTCCTGGACCAGACCATAACCCAAAGGTTGGTGGAGGCCCCCTTTGCAGGGCAAGTGGTGGAGGCCCCAGGGCTCAAGCCCTTTACTCCCCCCTCATAATCCGGCACTGGGTGAGACTCATCCTATCACCCTATAGACTATGCAGATCAGTGTGGTGATTTTTCTGCATATTCATTATCCAAACCTAAACCCTTTGCTGGAATATGCCCTTAAAGTGGAACAAAACATGTGATTTTGACTATGCCGGGTTCTGTTCTGTTCCCCGCTGTGTGAAACCCCCTAGAATGCCCAGGAAAATGTACCTCTTCCCAATGCATGGCGCATGCGCGGGCTCTCATCCAATCAGAGCTCTTTGCTATGACTATTTGCTCGGGGAGCAAGAGAAGCCACATCCCCAGCTTATCTGAATGGTTGGGGTTGGTGCATGCGCACAGCTTGAAGATGCAGGTGAGGATGCAGGCCAGCGGTTGGCCCTAAAATCTTTTAGATACTCTGTTTTTTTTTTTCTGCTTTAAGGCTAAAAAGCTCACTGCGATGCAGGTTGCAATTCACACCCAAAAGCCACCCAAAGTTAAACTTGCTTCAGCAAATAGTTAGCATGACCTCCATTGTATCCATTTTCGCTTCTAAGCTACTAATATCAACATAAAGTTAACTGTCAAATTGCTTTGATTGTTACATCTAGAAACTATATCCCCATTAGCACCATTATGTAAACGTTACCATTTTTACAGTGGATTGCAGAGATTGCACAGACCGTGAAAGCTGGAAGAGGGTGAAAATCCCCCGAGGTATTCTAAACACTGTCATGGTTAATTACAGCAATTTCTGTCCTGTAAGTAAACTACAAAGCTCCTAATAGCAGAGTCCTGATGGCCACAAAGCTGCATGTTTAGTAATGGCTGCAGGCTACACCTGTTACAGGAAAACGTGGGAGGGCAGCAATGAAGACATGTAGTTACCCTTAATAATATGGTGCTCATCATTAATAGGCATGGAGAATTCCATACATTACTTTGCACAATATCAATGGACTCATTTGTGCAGCTGAATTTTTAATAGCTCTTGCCAGCTAGGCTAAATGAAGTTACTTCTGATTTGAGCTCAAAGCAGACCAAAACTCTGTTAGCATGGCCCGGGAGTCTAAAAGTCTCCAGGGCCAGCCGATTGCCTCTGCCTGGGGCATCCTGATTTGGGATGCCAAGCTGTGTGAAAACCCCCTGGGATTGCCGGTATTCGAATTTCGTCATCAAATGACACTGGACCTCTACAATGGCACTATGAATAGTGTTGTGCAAGCCGGAGCCCCAAAGGCCGTGCTTGTACCAAAATTTGTGAGCTTGGGCCCCCAAACCCAGAAAAGCAGGCTGAAGGGCTGCATGAGCTTTCAGGCCCTAACAACCAAAGCAATGCCCATTCTGGTCATGGATGTGATTGGGTGGATGGGACAAGTGACCTTGCTGTATAAGAAGTGGGATCACAGGTCCCATCGCCATTTCAGCGTTGTGGGAGTGAGGGACAGATAAGAGTTCAAAGAAATAGTCCTTTTCAGGGCAGAAAGGTAGAAAGAGGAGGCTACTGGAGTGAGGAACACCAAAAGCTTTCTCTTTTAGGGACACCTAGGTAGAGAGAGTTGGCGGCATCAGTGAGGGACAACTAGTGAGGGACATAGAAGCAGGGCCGGCGCCAGCACAGCACAAACCTGGGCAATTGCCAGGGCCTGGCATCTTCAGCGGCCCACTCAGGCTCACATTTGGCCATGTTATTACTTTACAGTGAACCTGAACAATCGAATGCCGAGTGTTGTGTGCAGACCTGCTCATGGCTGGCCTCAGCAACAGGGGATAATCAGCAACAACAGAGGAGATGGCATGGAATGAAGGGCAACTGATGGAAGTTTAGAAGGTGAAGAGAACCAGGTGACATCTGATGGCAATGATGGAGTCTTTAGTGGCAGTGGAGCAAGCAGTAAGGACTGATGGGTGGCAGTAGAGAATGCAACAAGGACTAGAGCATGATTGGTGGCTATAGGGCTATAGGGAAGGCAATAAGGACTGGAGGGCGACCAGCAGCAGAGGATGACCCATTAGTGTCAGCGGAGCTGAAAGGGGACATCATGTGACACACTACTTTGGGGTCCACTAAGACTCTTTTGCCCAAGGGCCCCCATAAACCTGGAACCTGCCCTGTATAGTATCTGCCTGTTGTCCCTATTGTACTTTAAGGATAGGCAGCAGATGCAAGGGAAAATTTAAAACAACATCTGATTTGTGCCAAATTGTGGCCAATGTGATCTGATTTAATACAACTGTGCCACATCTGATCTGTGCCCAATCTGTGGCCATTCTGATGTAATGTAATACAACTGTGCTCAATCTGATCTGTACCCAATTGTAGTGAATGAGCATTTAATACATCTACTCTTTGTCCAATTGAATTGTACTCAGCAGGCATTTAATATAACATCTGATCTGTGTCCAATTGAACTGAAGTCTGATTTTGAAAAAAAAAAAAATATTCTCTAATTTATTGGTTTTATGTTATTATTTTGAGTACTATCCCTACCCCATTTTGTGCAGGGCAATCATCCTGATGTTATCCCCAATTTGCAGCCCTCTACCCCTTACTACCTCCATTTTACAGCCATTTTGGGCACCCAAACTGCAGTGGAGTTTGGCAAACTTGCCAAACCTGAACTTCTACGGGTTCGCTCATCAGTAGTTATGAACTACAAAAAAGTTAAATATTCTCTTACTTTTTCCCACTTTATTCAAAGCTAAAGCAAAATCCCACACCTTTAATGTATTTCGTATGCCTGAACATTTGTTTCTTAGGTTACAATTGTTTGGGGAGAGTAAAGTTTATCATGTAGTTAATAGAATGAATTATTTAAAAGGCAAAGCTATGGGCAGAAGTAAGGAACCTGCATCATCACTCTTCTGTAATAAGTAGTGCCACCACATAGCCATTCACTTTGAGCTAACAACAGGTATCTTGGTATTATTTAAAAAGCATCTAAGGATTCTTTAATGACACATAACTATATCCAGGGCTATTTCCCTATATCTACAGTGACTTCTTTCTCATTTAAACCAGACCTTCAGCATGATTTAATGAAAAGTCCAAACTCTTAAAAAACTATTCCCTAGTATCTAAAATTAATATATTTTATGTTTTTAGTCACTTATTATTCTTCTCCCCACCGGGCTGCAACTCTGTTCAGCACTCTAGAATACGGGCGCCGCCATCTTGACTCAGAAGCATCACACATACTGAGGAGAGGAGAGTGTGTGGGAAACATATAAGTTAGGCTCTTATTCAGGGTGAAGGACCGCTTTAAGGTAAAATAAAACCGGCACACCCTTCAGTCTTGTTCTGTTTATCAGCACTCATGCTTCTCATTTATGAAAGAGAGTAGCTCTGTCATAAGTGCTTTCACCTCTATTTACTGCACATGAGTTCTTAATGAATTATAAATGGGAATGTTGAATTATAAAAAAAATTTATTATCTTTGTGGTTGGACTTAAAAAAAAAAAAAACAACCACCCAAGTAGATTTTGTCACAATTTAGAATGGAAAATGGAATGTTCCTGTATTCTGGGCTTTTAGCTGTGGTTAAAGGGGATGCCCAATCTATATATACCCCCTCTTACCCTGGCACTGGTGGGGGGTAGGGTTACAAGGAAAAAAAAATCCTTAAAGAAGCTTTATCGCGAAATTGTGTAATATTAAAAAAACATATAGATACGTTGGCTAATAAGAGGAGGGGGGTCACTTAAAAACCTGATTTGAATGAAACTCCCGCCAGGCTTGTGGTTTCTTCTCCTGGTAGGAATAAAATCCAGAGGAGACATGTTTACTGTATCAGTAGGGAAAAAACCTGTAACACGATTACCTCTTCCTTCTATTAATAAAAGACAAGCCTGGCTGGATATTTCTTGATGCCGGGTGTATAAGTGACCTCCACCCACCATGCAGCATATTTATTTAAATGGATTTTTATTATTGGCCTATTTTTTTGCGATAGTGCTTCTTTAACTGGCCCGGGATCCAGCACGGTCACCAGCGCACGTGTGGTGGTGGCCCAGAGGATTCACAGAGGCCAAAAGAATTTACTGGCCAAAGCCAGACCATGACCTGCCGATAAACTGCTGAGCGCCACCCCACAAGGTACTTCCTTGCCATTGAATTAGTGCCTTTGTCTGCTGAGACTATAGAATTGCACGGACAGACCATGGACAGTGGTTAAATATGGACACTCTTAAAATGAAGGTACTAAAGCTTAGAGGCCGATTTATTACTAGGGCCAGGTAGCGACAGATGAGCGACAGTAGCGTGATTTTCACAGCGCCAGCTAGTATTCGCTGTGCTTGGCCGTTGTTCGGTTGTTGACAGCGACTCAGTCGGTGTGCGGTAATGTTGAATACGGGGTTAGGAGTCGCTGTTTGACAGGTTTGGCGCTGTATGGGAGCGCATGACAGCGAATGGCCATAGCGAACGGCTCCCAGCATATTCATTAACAAATCACGCTCAAAAAATTATCGCGCTGTGAAATGCTTGTTTAAACCCCAGAGCGCTGGCGGTGATGGGTTAAAAGTAGTTTTTTAACCCCCAAACAACCATATTTTTGGTAAAAAAAAAAAAAAACATGTTTTTATAAACATTTTGTAATATGAATACATTAATATCAGACCTGTAATATCAATTCTGCACAAATTTTTATTTTTTATTTTTTTTACCTTAAAAAAAATATCTAACATTGCAGAAGTGGTCACAGAATTTTTTACATTTAAAAAAAAAAAACATTAATATCAATTAATTATGAATATTTAAAGATTGCTCTATTGAAATGCATTGGAGAGCGCCAGGTAGCGAGAGGTCATACCTGGCGCTGTGATGGGATTAGCAGCGGCGCTGTTCGTTGCAGTCGGCTACATGATGAATCCTACGCTAGCTGACGCTCTCGCCGGCGCTAGCCTCATTTAGCGTGATAAATGCGTGATTGTGTTCGCAGCCTGGCGTTCTGGAGTCGGTAGCCGCCGATAGCTGGCGCTACCTGGCGCTAGTGAGACACTACCTGGCGCTATCCCTTGATAAATAAGGCCCTTAGTATTGTAGTACTGTGGCGGGGGGGTATGGCAATTAGCATTATTGGGACAGACCAGTGACTGTGGTAACTTAGCTGGGGGATACGTTGGGGCCAGTTATGGGGGAGGAGTTGAGGGGGTGATAGAAGAGGAATGCTACATTTTTCGCACATAAGGTGGCAACACAGTCAGCCCAAAAGTAGTGCAACCCACTGAGAATTCTACCTGAGTTCCCTTTGGCTAGTCGGCTTCTGCACGGAGCTGGTGAATGGGTGGCGGGGCTGTTTAGAGACAGGTATGGCATTTTGTGCAATTACTCTAAAATAGCTGCGCCCAGCACTGGTTAGCAGGAAGGGTAAGGATTTTTTTTAATATTCCCCCCCCCCCTGCCCTGCCTCAGAACCAGGGGTTACCAGGAGACTGGACTTTCACTTCAAACACTTAATGCAAGTAATAAAAGTCTTGTCTGGTCTAAAGACGACTCCAGAATGACAGACAGGCGGTATACCTTTGGTTTGCATTCAGCCAACAACTACCGCGCTACAACTACTTCATAATAGCTGACAGGGCAACGTGTGGTTTTCAAAATGAATCACCTCTAGGCATACGGTAAAGAATCAATATTTAACAAGCTGCTTTAAACACTTTCTTGTCTTTTGTGAGCTATGCTGTGAAAATACTGATCTCAATTATTTACTTAAAATGAACGTCAGCATTGTAAGGGAGCAATCTGTAGACGCAGAGATTTAAAGGGATTGTCCTGTCAAAATCATTTGCCTGGCAGCTACCTGATGCAGTGTCAGTCCCATGCTGTCTCTTTGCTTTGGTCTCAGAAAGCAAGTGGAACTCTTCATCCTCTGTGCTTCCTCTAGTGCCTCTCCCTAATCCTAACCACAAATTAAAGCCGTGGAGGCCGATTCACTACTAACGCCAGGTATCGGCAGATGAGCATCTGTATAGCGGCGCTTAGAGCGACCGCTAGTAGACGCTGTAAGCAGGTATCGGGCGCTGTAACAGAGCATCTCAGTCGCAGTAGTAATCTGGCCGGCATTGATGAATGTGATGTATGTTGGGCGCTCTAACACCAGTACAGCTCTGCAGGTCTTTTGAAGTCCAAGCTTTTTGCAACCACCAGCCAAACCTCCCTTCACCTGTGCTATCTGTGTGCCAAACCCATGATTATTTCCTATCATTCTCTTTTGAGACACCCCCATATGAAGCTGTCAGAAGACACAAGCTGTCTCAGAAGGCAGAATGAAAGAAATTATTAGCGGTGTTCAGAAAAAATACAGCCTTTGCTGCCTTGCAATGTACAAGGTTTATTTGGGCTGCAGCATCCCTTTCCAGAGGGCAGGCTTCTATTTGTGGTCAGGATCAGAGGGGAGGTGCTGGTACAGTGGAAGAAGAAATTCCCCTTCCTTTTCATGAGCAAAGAGACAGCATGAGACTGACTGCAACAGGTAATCTGCCAGGAAATTGATTTTAATGTTAGACTGGTCAATCCCTTTAAGTAATAACAGACACTGAGGATAGGCATCGCTAAATGTCTAGCGTGTGACACATGTGATCTTACAAATAGACCAGTTCATGAAACCACTGTGAATATTATGTTTTTTGGCTGTTTTACATGTGTGACACAATAAACTGGCATTTCAAGTATTTACACACAACATTTTCCATTATGCAGCTCGTGTATCAATTGCTCTATTGGCTCAAGATGCCATAATAATATAAAACAGAGCATTCACCCTGACAGAAATGACTAACCTATACCCTCCCTTCTTCACAATCCTACTAGAACAAGAAAGGGTAAAGCTCATTTAAAGGGCCACCTGATTTCCTCTCCTTGGGGCATCCCAGATCACTGGGTAAACTAACCCACACCAGTCATCTGATAAGCTTACCTTGCCAACAAGCCCATGGCATATGCACAGCCATTGGCAGCATAACTCCACATCACATCCTGAATGGCTGACGTTCAGTTATGGCAGGTATGTGAGTGATGCCGCACCCTGTGCTAGTGTTTGTGGCTGGAATTCCATTCAGCTTTTCCAGCCACATATTAATATACGCGGTTGGAGAAACTGATTGGAGGAAAGCCACATCTGTGCTGTGGGCTCGTGAAAAGGTAAGAGAATCTGGTGACCTGCAGGTTATCACCTAGCCGGGCATTGCAAATTGAGATTCCCCAGTGGGGTGGAACAAGACCTGGGGTAGTGACAATTCTGGGTTTTGGTCCACTTTAATGCAAAACAAAACACAGCGTGGCTGGCCCTGGATTTTAAAAGACCCCAGGGTTGTCCGCTGGCTGTTCCCCGCCCCCAGCTGTTGCCTCAAAAAAACACACCTTTGCCTTGGCGCCCACTGTGATGTAAACAATGGCAGTGGCATCCCAACCATCTCTGGGTTGAGGCGCACTTCCACACCCAGTTATTCAGATAGCAGGAGCGGGGCCCACATCTAAAGGGACACTACTGCACTCTAGACAGAGACTGATGATCACTGATTGGACAAGAGCTCATGCATGCCCCATCAAACCTAGGAAAGGTATGTTTTTTCAAGGGCAATTCCGGGGGTTTGTTATAGGGGGGCATCCCAAATCCTGATGGGGAAGGAACAAAACCCAGAATAGTGAAAATCTTGGATTTTGTTTCGCTGTAAAGCTTTTGCTGAAGAATAATTCAAGCAAAGCAATACATAAGACTCTGGGCCCACATCAAACTGTAATGAATCTGAAGGACCATTCAAAAATGGCTTGCATGAGCATGGATATCCATATTACTCCTCAAGTTACTAATGTCTAATTAGTCACTATTCCTAAAATGTGGCATATTATTTGTCTCTTTTCTGTGGTATCCTCTAGTTGTAGATTGGCCTTGGATAGCCTCTGGGGGTTTGCCATGGAAAACCGCTTAGTTGCACTTCATCTTTGACCTAGAAATTCTGCAACCCTACTGTTTGTTCCCAGCTCTAATCTATGCAGCTTGACTAGTAAATATGCTTTGTAGTTGCCCCTATTGCTATCTGTCCTTTACCTACATGGTTTGTGCATGGTTCTTTGACTGTGTTTTAGGTTTCTCGGTACCTGGTGCAGTAGATTGCCTTGGAGATCAGTAGCATTCTTACTATCCAGGACGATACTAAGGACTGTGTGGGCGTATGTCACAGGCATCCTCCAATTTTCCCTTTTAAATGTTTTTCTATTCTAGCTTCCACCATTGCTACAATAACACACCACATTATTCTCATGGTTCACAGCGGGAGGATTTGACCAGGAAATGTTTCTAAAGTCTGATGCTTCCTATTGGAAATGGCTAGGATGTAGGTATCTCCGAGATAACATCTAAAGTACATATCCCCAGGGGAAGTAAACGTAATGCTTGTTATTCCGGATACTCAAGGAGGTCATCATAATAAATATTAATTTGCCAAAGGAATCCTAGGATTTGTTGAGCATGAATTTAGAGGGAGGACAGCTAATAACAGCAATAAAAACATGATTTAAATGATACAAAACACTACTAAATTGCCTCACTTTGCACTTATTTTTGGATTTATTTTGGAAATTAAACAAGCAGATTTTTTATATCCAGACCAAAGCGAATAACAATGTCCAAAATGGCATTGATTTAATTGCTGTTTATTCATTATTATTTTTGCATGTATGCATTTGTCTTTGTGCATGTTTCTTTTCCTTTGTGTACATTTGTGTGTGTTTGGGGGGTTAGGGTAGCTCTTTGCCAGCAATTAGTGGACTGCAAAGCCTGTGTGGAGGTTTTAAAAAGGAACAACACCCAGGAATTTCATTCCCCCTGGTATTGTTCCTCTAAGGTGGGGCATCCTGATTTGCCGCTGTGCATATCCGTGTCGTTCCCACGGCACAGGCATGGCTAAAACTGAGCGTGCTGATTGGTTGAGCGGCCTGCTCGGCCAATCAACGTGCTCAATTTTGCTCAGCTCCATTCGACTCTGCTAGTTGCTGAGATGAACGACTAAGCAACCCCCCGAGTGTGCCCCCAGCTGCATCCCCGGCTCAGTCTATAGCTATGGCGTGCCTGCACCGCCCATTCAAAAGGGCCCAGCACAGGTGGGCACACAGCTAGATGTGAACGAGGATGCGGCCATGGTGCCGAGACACGGCAAAGGTTCTGGGAGCAAGTGAGTAAAAAGGGGGATCCTGGGACTTCACACACAGGGATGCCTCAAGGAGTGGAACTCAGATGGCCATGGAGTCTTTAGACTCCAGGGCCTTCACAGTTCCTCTTTAAAACTTGGGCAAACATTTTTATATATTTGCAATCCAAATTAATTGACTATTTTAAAGACTGTACATTACAAAGCAAAACTTTCCTGCCCAGAGGGGAATATGTGAATTGTGTTTGTGTACATCAAAGACATTGCAGGCATGTGGCCTGGTATAGCTACAAAAATATTCCCATAATTAGGGTACACAACTGTTGACAGAGCCCCAAGACTACAATATAGTAACAGATTATTAGCGAACCCAATGGATTCTTGGAGGTTCAACTTCAGCCAAATCTGAGAGAGGGGCAGAAGGTTATATTCAATTTAGGGGGAGGTTTTGATTCACTACCTATATGTGGTGACCAAAAAGGATGTTTAAGTAACAGATAAAATTGATGTAATCAGTCCCAGATCTCTTGGATCTTATTTTACAAGATAGAAACAAAGTTTTTGTGGATGTGCACTACCAATTATATAAATTTGTGCTAGGTGCTGGCAAAGAGTAGGGACACTGACTGTAGAGAAAAAAGAAGGGTGGGGACCCTAGACAAGCCCCCAAGAAAAATGAACCCTAAACAGTTGCCGCACACTACAAAGATTGATCCAAATGCATCAATTCCATAGTGAAAATATTCCATAAATTTATTTGATAAGGACTCACATGATTAACACCAACAATACATAAAAAGACCCATTAAAAAACATATAACACACACGGACGGAGGTTGGGCCCCTCAAGCGGCTCTAAATTCTCCCATAAATAATAATACATATATATACAACAATAATGAATATAGTGGTATGCCTGAACCCACAACACACAGGCAATAATGAAGTAGTAGCTGAATATTGAATGAAAGGATGGGGGAAAGTGCTCAAAAGTGCTTAATGCTAAAAAAAATGTAAAAAAAAAATTATACTGATGCAAACAAGTAGTGTAAACTCAATCACAAATTTACAACAAGATAAGTGACACACAATTCATTATTAAGTAACAACATTCAAGTGCAGAAAGTGTATTGTGCTAGCAGGTATGACCAAAAATTATTGCTATTTGCCTCGTTGTGCAGGGGCTATGTAGCCAATAAGATTGAAATCAAAAGTAAAGGGGTTGTCTCTACATCACCATATCATGAAGCCTCCGGGGTCCCCTCCAACGGTTCGCCACCGACGCCTTACGTGGCTCTACGCCACTTCGCCAGGGGCCCAACCTCCGTCCATGTGTGTTATATGTTTTTTAATGGGTCTTTTTATGTATTGTTGGTGTTAATCATGTGAGTCCTTATCAAATACATTTATGGAATATTTTCACTATGGAATTGATGCATTTGGATCAATCTTTGTAGTGTGCGGCAACTGTTTAGGGTTCATTTTTCTTGGGGGCTTGTCTAGGGTCCCCACCCTTCTTTTTTCTCTTCTTTTACAAGTCTGGTGTCCCCATTGATCAGGTTAGAGCTACATACTGTAAAATTATTCTTATCCTCTGCATTATCCCCCTATTAAAGGCATATGCACATATGACTGTCAGCTTGACCTTTCTTGAACACTGACTGCCCAAGATCAGGCTATTTAGGCATCCAGTGTACTCTGCTGATGAACCAGAAACTTTCCAAATCATGCACAAAGCCAAAACATTGGACAGAGCCTTTCGGGGACTCCCTGGCCTAATCTTTAGGGGATTGGGATTGATTGACTGCAACTAGGCTCAATATCTTCACAATGGTGACAATTACATTTTCAAAGAACTATCTGTTTCTGGCCTGATATTTAGTGGAAAGGGCTCAATAACATGCAGAAACTACAGTTGGTGGAATTTACAATAACAGGAACTCCCTTTCAGAGGTGCTCTGGATTTTTGACTTTTTAACTACCACTTTTGCACTGGGACCTGACATTCATCTGTCATTACGTGGCTTTAGCACTTCTTAAATAAACCACTTAGATGACTATGATTTGGTCACTGTACACCACAGACAACAAAAAAATACAGTTGGTGGCCTTTTATTTATTTGTGCTTGGAATGAATAGAGAAGCTTATACTCTTCCCATGATTGTGTATACACCTTCCATCATGGGCCGAAAAGCTGATGTGAATGTGGAATAAATTAAGTCATGTCCGGCCAGTCATTTCTCAGCTTGAATAGAAATCGATGAAGTCTATGATTTTGTTCTACAGGACCTGGAAAAAAGCTTTAGGAAGTTTTTATAACATAACGGTCATAATTAGGGATGAGCGAACCAGTTGGGACGAACCGGAACTCGCTCCGAATTTCAGGGAAAATTTGATTAGGCATGAACCCGAATTTTTTATGGTTCGTGCCGATCGAATTTTCCCTGAAATAAAAAAAAAAAAATGCCGGCATGGTGGGAGCGGGCAGGCCGGCTGCGCTGTCAGCGGGCCGGCGGAAGCTGACAGCGTAGCCGGCCTGCCCGCTTTTCTTGGGGAAATTCGGCGAATCGCCCGAATCGAACTTTCAAGAAGTTCGCTCATCTCTAGTCATAATAGTGCATTAGCATCTAAAATACATCAAGGAGTCATAGACATAATGCACACATAAACGGAAGCAGAAGTTAAATACATTTGTGACCGTTAGCATGTAATCCATTGCTCTCCAGCATGCCCCTCTGTGATCTCCAATTGCTCTATAATGGTCTAACACACAGGCAGTAATGATAATGGAGCGCAATATCAGTGACATAAGTGCTAAACTGTCATTGAGTTAGCGAAACATTATGTGATTAAATCCAATTGTATCTGTTCTGCTTCAGAGAATCACGTATTGCAGTTGTTCCATTTAGAAAATGACTTGCCTGGCTAGACCACGTATTATCTGTCCTCATTCCAGAAAGTGAGCTCCTACCGCCGGGATGCTTCAAAATAATATGGTTGGAAAGGTCCTGTGTAATTTCGGGGCTAAATTTAAAATGTTGCTATCTTTACATCACTCTGCTCAAGTTTAGCCAAGGTTTTGCTTGGACATGTAACAGTGACCTTTTGTTGTCTACAAATAGAATTACAAGCACTATTTCTGAGCAAGGTTGGGATGGCTTTTGTGAATAGAGCAGAGGACAGTTAAAGCCACATCTACTGCACTTTTAATCCCTGTAAATCTTATAAGGACATGGGCAGGTTGATTCATCACTAACGCCAGGTAGCGACAGATGAGCGTCTGTAGCAGGCATTTTCAGAGCGCCCGCTAGTAGTCGCTGTGCTCAGCCGTGGGTCGCTACTTTATAGCGACTCAGTCGCTGTCCAGTAATGTTGAATACATTGTGAGGAGTCGCTATTTGACCAGTACAGCGCTGTATGGGAGCGCATGTTAGCGACTGCTCATAGCGACCGACTCACACCGTATTCAGGAAAAAAACAGCCTCACAAATCTCTGGCGCTGAAAAATACTTGTTTGAAGCCCAGAGCGCAGGAGGCGGTGTGTTTAAAGTCTGTTTTCCAGCATCTATCCACTAGTAACAAAGCGAAAACATATGGAATTACATTGTAACAACATTGTAACATGAACACTTTAATGGCAGACCTGTAATGTCATTTCTGAAGAAATATATAAAAAATAAAAAAAATGTGAAAAAAACTGCTTATTCAATGCCAGTAGAGGTCACAGAGTTATTTGAGATTTAAAAAAAAAAAAAAAAAAACTGTTTAAAGAGAAGGAAAGGATAGTCCATTGAAATGTATGGCAGAGCGTCAGGTAGCGAGAGGTCATACCTGGCGCTGTACAAGGCTAAACGCCGGCGCTGAGGCTGTGAAAATGATGAATCAGACGCTACATGGCGTTATCCCAGTTGCTCAACAGATTCTGCTTGATAAATGTGTAATTGCGTGCCGTGTCCGGCACTCACCAGTCGCTACCTGTCGCTACCTCTCATTAACCAGCCACTACCTGACGCTATCCCTTCATGAATAAGGGCCTAAGTGTCACTTATGGGATTTCTGCATTTCTTGCACTGCCAGGTAGAAGCTGTAGCAGGTTTCCAAAGTTTGCCCTTTTTCAAGGACCACGCAAAAAGTTACAGCCACTCTGCTCCCCAGTCTAACAGCACTCAGTGCAAGTGAACACGGGAACCCACAACCTTGCGCACAGCATGTTTAAAGTGGAAGAAAACCCAGAAATGTGACTTTCCTGGGATTTGGTTCTGTTTGGGATGCCCCGCTGTGTGAAACCTCTCAGAAAGCCACTTTTCACTCATCTCTTTCTTGTTCCAACTGTGCATGCGCTGGCTCTCGTCCAGTGAGAGCCATGACTATGTCATTCAGCAAACGGCTCTCATTGATTGACAATTAACAACAATGAGCGCTATTTGCAGAATGACATTGGGCAAGAGCCTACGCATGACCTGTTGGTGCAGGTAAAGGTGACACCCAGGGGGTTTCACACAGCAGGGCATCCCGATTTGAGGTGCCACGGGAGAAGGCCAGCGGCCAGCACTGGAATCGCTTAGATTTCAGGGTCCACCTGGGTGGGTTTTGTTCCACTTTCAAACTCCTAAAGCTGCAGACACTTCCTCAGCCACATCAATAAGTTGCAGAAACAAAAGAGGCTTCACTCAGAACACAAGCATTGATCCTGCATGCTTTCTTTAAACCCCAGGATTTTAACTAGCCCAGGTTTCGTTCCATGCCCCAGACACAGCACTTTTTGGGATGTCCCGCTGTGTGAAACCCTCAAGATCGCCTATAATAACTCTTTTTACTGCACCCTCTGAGTGCATTGTAGACCATGGGGGGGGGGGGGTTGTTCCCAAATGCTGAGTTACTGGAGTCCATCAGTCCATCAGTCTGAGCTCTGTTCTGACTCTCCTGACTGAATATTTATTGCTGCTCTTTAATCCAATAAGACCTATCTGATCTGGACCCAACCTATATAATGGCCATCCTGCCTGATCTCTGGATAACCACTGACTACAGAGGAGCTGACAGATTAATCTTTCTGCACCTTGCCTGATTGTCAGCTGTCATCTGAGGATATCAGACAGCAGTGACCAAGGTGTCAGCATCACCCTATTCTATATTTACTTTCTAGCTTATCTTCTGTAGATTCTGAAGTTTTTTCTGTGTAAATCCTTTTCAGTATTGGTGACCCAAAGAGTCTACAAACCCTAACACATATACAGTGAATAAAAAAAAAAGCTTTCTAAATATAGATAATATGAAAAGCATTTATTGTGTTTTCCTAAGATACAAACAGAAGACTCTCCTCACACAACCCCCCTTTATTCTATTATCGGAGTCATTGATTGTATATACCCCATTTTTTGTCCTATAGGACGCACCTGCCCATAAAACGCACCTAGAATTTGGAGGATAAAAATAAGAAAAAAATATATATATATTCTAAAGCAAATGTTGTGCTAAAACACCCCATCTTGTCAGCGCGCACTGAACAAGATTCAATGGCGGAGCCAGAAGCAAGAGCAGGGATGCTGTTTGTTACCACTCTGGCTCCCGTCCCCTCTACCACATCTCGTTTACACTTGGCTGTCAGAGCGCACCCGAGAGGCAGTGGAAAGGGCTGGAGACAGAGCGTTGACAGACAGCGTCCCCGCTCTGGATCCCGGCTCTGCCACTGCACCTCGTTCAGCTGTCCCCGCTCCGACTCCACAGTGCGAGCTGACAGCAGAGTGTCAGCGCGCGCTGTGGAGTCGGAGCGGGGACAGTGGGCTCGAGCCTTGGGTAAGTATATTTTTTTCACTTAATAAGACGCACTGATATCCCCCCACCCACTTTGGGGAAATTAGTGCGTCTTATAGGGCAAAACATACGGTAAGCAAAATTAAGTCTTCTGAGATCCAGTGACACCATGTATGTACGTTACTTGAGTTAGCAGAACATAGTTTCCAATCACTGCGACTGAAATACAATCCATTCTTCTGCAGTACAGCTCTGCAGTACTGTATGAGCCCTGAAAAGGCCCCGTTTAGTGTTTGCTCCAGAGCCCATCACATTTAGTTATGCCACTAGCTTTTTGCTTGATCCATTTTAATTGATTTGATTAATTAATTGATTGATATCAGGAGTCTAAAACTGATTTTTTTCTACCCTTCTGTCATATGCATGGTGCCCTGTGGATATACAGATTATCACCCATATCCTCTTGAACTAATTGTGAGACCAGTGGGAACCTTAGATTTTAGCATCAAAGTCTACTGTGCATGCAGTAACTGGTCAACATGACATTGCATTCTGGCAGACAAGATTAAAAAACAAAATTGATTCTCATTTGTAATAAAAATAGCTAATATTCTTATCTTCTGTTCTTTATATTATCTATTTTATTTATTAACATTTTACATACTCAAAATAGAGTATCGCTTATTTTAAAGCAAAGCAAAACCCAGAAAATCTGTATTGGCTTAAAGTGATCCTATACCCAGATAGGGAGTTTATGTTCTCACATTCTACCCCCTGCCCAGTACCCCAAAACAGCATGTGTTTTTTTTTTTTTTTTTACTAAAGCCTTTGCCCAATATTCCAAAAAAAAAAAACACCAGCATGAAGCAGCAGTATGGTGTTGAATGGCAGCCATATGCTAATTCATTCAGTTCCAAGGTAAACTGCCACATAATGGCAGTTGGGCTTGTAGTGCTTTCAGATTTATTGCAGTTGATACAACTAGGCTGACCCCCAATGCTGAGCTGTGTTTAACTGAATGTATCACATCTGGAAAACACCAGGGAGCAACATGGCCAACCAATTGAACAGCAGACTGCATCCTTTTAGTGTTTTTTCTGAATATTGGGTAAAGGCTTTAGTAAAAAAAAAAAAAAAAAGAAACACAAGCTATTTTGGGGAACCGGGCAGGAGGCAAAAGGTGACATAATCTTCCTTTCTGTGTATAGATGCACTTTAAACGTCCCAGCCACATGGCAAACTTTCATTCTTCACCACACCATCTGCTTTACACAAAGATTTGATAGGTCATCCTTTTGACATCGGTGGTGCATTTTAGCGGATTCCAGGGTACATAGACTCTAAAAATGTATACCCAACAGTCCTATTTATGTATTTATGGCTAGTGCTAGTGTCAAGCTGCGATCTTATTATGTTACAACTGTATCTTCAAATGAAACATCAGAAAAAACTGTCCTATTATAATCCCCCTGTGCATGCAGTATCTTCTTCCATTGTAGCCAGATATGAATTTGGACCTCCGCTCTGTCTCATAAATAATAGGACGAGATAATCTAACTACACAACAGCTGTTTAAATTGTATCACATCACCACATCATCAGTACAAGATATGGGCAAGGGCTGATTAAGTAGTTTCTAGCTTTGTTATGGTGACCAAATAGAAACAGCCACCCACATTAGGACAGCTTATTGTGGATTTCCTAATTAATCTGTCTCATGCAAATAAATGGCATAAGGAATGTACTAACAAAAGTAAAAACCTTTGTTCAAGCAAAATAACTTTAAAATGTAACCCTTTACTGTCATGACATCACTATTCTAGATCGCTAGTGGCCTACATAGGTTTGTATTGTTATACAGAAATAATCAGCTCAAGGTTTTCCTGGATGTTATGCAAATCTTTATTCACCACATAGGCCAAGGGCCAGAAGATGAAAACTTGATCTGGCAGAACCAGTGATTGTGGTACAGTATAAGCTTGTACATTGGGGTTGATTCGCCGGGGAACTCAATGCAACACAATTCAAGTTGTTGACAACTTCCCTGATTTAAAGCACCCTTCTGTGTTAATTTTGGGTGGATTGAAGTGTAAATTAACGGTGAGAATTCTCTCTTCCATCCATGATTGTACAACTAGCATGACCGTTGAATGAATCAGTGAGCTGTACTAGTTTTCATTGATAAAATTAATGCCACTACAGGCGGTATTCATTTTATCACTGAAACTAACAGCGGGCTATTTTTTATTTTTAGTTAGAAATGTTTTTTTAATTAAAAACAATTGGGCACCCCCCAACAGGCAGCCAGCAAGACTGGGCACTAGGCATAAGGGCTTGTAATGCAGGGCACAGAAGCAGCACCAGATGCGTCCCTGCAAGTTACAAGCCCTTATGCTCTTTGTTATGGGTTCGAGGCTTTTCCAGGAGTGGGCAATGGGCATCGGGCATGTCACCCATCGAGTCCCACCCTGGTGAACTGGTATAGGGGTCCCCTGGGTCGCTTACCAGTTCACCCCAAGTGTAAAAAAATAACGAGACCACACAAACATCTTTATTGTTCTCAGTTTAACTACTCACTGGTTCCGTCTTCTTTCTTGAATCCTGCGCCAGGCGATGTCCTCCTTCAGCTCCTTTGGCGATTGCTATGCTGGGTCTCTGCCGATCTTAGGAGATCTACTTTGCCCCCTTCTTGTGGCAGCGCAGGGCATCAGAACTTGATGCCAGTGTCGCCACTTGAATCAAGGGGGGACATAGGTCCCCCCTTCTGCCATCCTCGCTACCCAGTGAGGGTCTGATGTAAGGGCCATCCTGGGTTTTGGTCCACTTTAATAGATGTAGGTTTAAGATGTACTCGTCACTGAAATAGCTAAACAGAAGGAACAAATATTGAAGCTTATGGTGAATTTGTAATCTTTTGACACTTATGTTACACATGTAAAAGTTTATAAAAGACAGGATAAGTTGATATACTTTTTGCATACTATGACATGGAAATTACTACTACTGACCTTGTTTCAAACCCTCATGGTCAGTCACATTATCACAAGTTTTTTCGGTATGTCACTTTTTCCAGTTTCCTTGGTGTCAGTGCGTCCGTCCTCTTTTTTCTGTGGCCGCAATTGTCAGCGGCGAGGAGCTGTATCTATAAAAAAAAAAAAAAAACGCACAGTCAGAAGGGGAAACCAGGTGCCCTTGTGCCTGTTTTTATTTTTAGGGGACCATCCCATCCCATCAGCAGGGTTGTTGATAGATGGGACACTCTAGATTTTTGATTTGATAAATTATACCTTTTGAACTGGGACCTGACATTCATCTGACACTCATCTGGCACTATGTGGCCTTCTTAAAGCGGACCTTCACTCTGAATAAGAGTCTATCTTATATGTTTCCCACACCCTGTACATACAGATTGCTCACATTAAAAATCATCCTACCTGCATCTACTGCATGTTATGAGCCTTTAAACATCCAAGATGGCGGCTTATGGAAGCTGCCATCTTATCAGGCAGCCTGCAAACAGGAAGTGCCTCCTGACTGTGCTGCACTGCATTCTGGGATTGCTGACCTTTACCTGACCCCAGCTCTGCTCTGTCTGAGCAAAGCACAGCTATAACCTGCCCCCCTGTACCTTATCCCACTCTCTTCTCCTCAGTAAGTGTGATGCTTCTGAGTCAAGATGGCGGCGCCCGTATCCTAAATTCCTGAACAGAGTTGCAGCCCAGTGGGGGAAAGAATAATAAGTTAGTGACTAAAAACGTAAAATATATTAATTTTAGATGCTGGGGAACCATTTTTTAAGAGTTTGGGCTTTTCATTAAATCACGCTGAAGGTCCGGTTTAAATAAACCCCATTATTTCCCTATTAAATATCCAGGAAATCTATTTTTCCCCAAAATAATAGGGTCCTATGCCAGCACATTCAGCCCTTTGGCCCATAAATAATGCCCAGTCTAATCTAGGCAGTCGGTAGATTTGACTTGGACATGTCATGTTCAAGCTCTCTCAGCTAATTATCTCCCTAGGACACTACGTCCTAGAAACAAGTTAATAAAACCAGCACATTTTTCTCTTACATACAAAGCTTGACTATTCAACACTTTAGTGACTTCATGCTAAGCTTGAACATAGCCCTGAGATTAATTAGAATGCTGACTAAAATCTCTCACTTGGCAATTTATTAAACCTCAAGCATTCAAGGGCTTTGTAAAACTTTTAGACTTTTGTTCTTATTGTTTGAATGGACGGCTGTTTTACAATTCCTTTCTATAACGAAGGGCCTAAAAAGCCTCCGGAGCCCTATGTAAATTCACATAAAACCTCCTCACAGTTTTAACGGTTTACAATCTTTAAACAAGTGTTTTATATCATTTTAATGGTCATTTCAAATGAGGAAAAATGTAAGTTTCTATTACTAAGATTTCTTCTATTATACACTGTTTTTATATGTATCTGTATTTATACCTATACATGAAATTACTATAACTATACAAGTGTCCATAGAAGAATAAAAAAAAAAATATAAGACCACCAATACCAAGACATACACTATTCTAAACCAAAAATAAGAATACCATGCCAATCCTTTTGAAATAAAAAAAAATATGAATAATTAATTTTAGGTAAACAGTTTTCCAATACACGTTCTATATGAAACTGCTGCCTATGCTTCAAGATCCCTAGGCATACTGTATTTATGGCCTACTAGAGTATTATAGATACAGATAAGGAGATACCTAGGGTCCCTGTGGGTTTCAGTGGGCCTGCTCCCTCTGGACTTTCATCCAAAAGTGTTTTTATTTTTAATATCCTTAACCTTTAGACCTTAAGCTCGTAAGGGCTTTCTCCTTCTATTGGGAATTCTGTTGCACCTCATTTGTAATTACTACCTTGTGCTGTGCTACGGAAGATACATTTTTTTTATAAAAATGTGTTAATTATTTTATGTTCAGTAGTACAAATTTGGGCAACCTGGAGAAGAATACAGCTGAAAATAATGTTAAGATCAGCACTGGGTAATGTGAGCAAGGAGTCCCTAGAAATGATCCTACTTAGTGTACTATTTGCTCACCTTCACCTGTCTGCACACAGTGGGGTTGCAAGACAAAAGTCAAAGTTTAAGAAAAGTTGGACCTTTTTGACAGTTACAGCCTCTTGAATACAAATACAGGATCATTCTATCTAATAAGTGTATTGTCAGTCCTAATTTGCTGACATTAGTGGAAAGACTGCCCCGCTGAATCCAGGTTGTTTGGTCCACAATTAAGGCCCTGCTCCAGCTCATTGGCTGAACAGTAAAAGTGGAATTGATAGAATGAGCATTAGGTCAATCAACAACCTGCGATATTAAAGTTGTGCTTCAAGTGTAGGTTCAGTGGAAGGGTATACATACCTCAGGGCTGTTTCTAGAAGAGGGTGAACAGGGTGAACAGGGTGGTGGCCCTGGGCATGAAGGCCATTGAGGGCATCTTTATCCCCTTAATCCTGTTTTTTGCAGATGAGTCAGGGCCAATGTTAGTGGTGCAGGCCATTAGACAGGCCCTTCATGACCCCCATATTGGGCTCAATCATGTAACTGCCTGCTTCTAAGAATGGGGTATAGCAAAATACATGGGTATGGGGGTCCCAGACACAAAGCTGGGGTCTCATTTGGTCATGACCCATATCTGTTTTTATTTTTTTTGTTATACATTCGTAAAACTTCAATGTAATATTGTACACATCCCAAGGTCATTTGGCTTTGTGGTTTAAACTTTGAAGCATCTTTCATAGCTGATTTCCTGCACATATTTCAGCAGCTGATAGATGGGACTATTGAAACAATAGGCTGGTCCTTCATATTTCCTGTTGCAGTGCTTTTCTAAGCTATTATCTGTTTTCACACCTTGGTGACATATTCCACATAGCCCCCAAACAGGCAGACATACAAACCACTAATATATAACAGCTACTGTAGCTTCTGCATAATGGTCATATGAAAATGGAATTGCAACATTATATTATGCAGCATCTTCACTAGCAACTAGATTTGGCACTACCACCTAAAAGGCTTAAAGAATTAAAAATTAAAAAGGAATATCAGACCTTTTCTGATGTTCCTCTCTAAACATCCCTTCCCCCTCCCTCACTGCCTTTTGGATGTTGGCATTATCTAAAACACTGACATCCAGCAGAATTCCTGGCCCCTTTCCACCACCCTTAGCCATCGCTGAGTGATTGCAGAAGGCTTAGTTGTACTTACCTTTAGCCATCCCCTCTTCAAATGTCCTGCGCTGCACCTCAGGTATCGCTCTCTTTTGCGCCAAGTGTCATTACAGCTTAAGCAGTAACACTGCGCATGTACGTGATCTGAGGAGCAGTGCAGTGCATGATGTGACGACAAGATGGCGCTGCCGGCGGAGACAGCGCGGGACTGTGGGATGCCGGAGAGTGATGTGACCGGACAGGTAAGTCAAAAGTTGTATAAAGTGGAACCAGAGGGGCAGGGGGACAAGCAAGCCAGGTTTGGGGAGGTTTTATTAACCCCCCAATACCTGCAATGTCCCTCTTTAAGTACAAATATAGTTTAAGTAAGTATAAGTATAACTAAGTAAAATAAAGAACCCTATTCAAAGGGATTGTCCAGGCTTACTCACCATTTATCCACCACATCTGATGGTTCCTTTTCCGGAGTTTGGAAACTCACCCAATCACTTGATCCAGCTCAGCATCATCGGCCCCTGGCCTTTGCACATGCAGTCAAACCTGCTCATGACAATAAAGGAGACATGCCTACACCTGGCCTGGCATGCCCAAGGCCGAACATGCCTTCTGTTAGCTGTAAATGAAGGAGCGTGCAGTCAACTCATTGTGACTAAAGACCAGCGGGGTTGTGTTTGACATGGAAGCTGGGTTGAGGGGCCGTGGCACTGAACTGGGTCAAGCAATCACCAGAATAGAAGCTCAGATGCATAAAGCTGCATGTGAGCATAGTTTTTTTGTTTTGTAAGCCTCGTTAGCCAAATTAAATGGTAAGAAATGTATCTGTGTTATCCATTAACTAGGTTTCATGATTCCTTCTTTAAAAATTAATGACAGCCAATTCTCTAATTAGTGTAAAGCCCTAATCATTGTAATTAAAGAATTGTTTGATACAGTGGTTGTGCTGGAATATCTAAAGCTAGATTAAAGCTGTCCCACATCCTTTTTCTAATGAATGGGTGAGTGGCAGCTCTGTGACAGGTTTGGGTGGGCATCCAGATTGCTGGAGTCATCCGGCACAATGGCACCAGCAACGCCCTGAAATCTTTACTTTCACCACTATCTTCACTTCGATCCTCAGCCAAAATGCTGTCCTCTGAATGGCCGTCGGTGGTCATGCGGGCTGTCCAGTGAGGGAAGTGTGGGCATTGCAGGCCAGAACCAAGCAATCAGATGAGTAGCTGAACACTCGACTAGCACAGATCATCTGTGGGGGACAAAACGTACCCTTTTGTTTTTTTTTCAGTTACTGAATCACTTTAATCCTTAGAATGTCCCTTTTACAGTGATATACTAAAGTCTACAATATACAGTGTACACTGTATATATTAAAGTGTTATAATAAAGTGGACCAAAACACAGGATTTTGACTATCCTGGCCTTTAGTCCTTGCCCCCGGGGCATCCCGATCAGGGGTGCCCCACTGTGTGAAACCCCCCAGGTCGCCTGAACAAACTCACTTCTTTCCAGTCTTACGACACATGCACCCAATCAACGCGCTCGGATCCGCTCGAGCCCCTTCGTCATGGAGCTCGTCTAATACAAGCGCATCCAAGCATGCTGAGGGCTGCATCCCCCGCTACCCTCCAACAGGAAGTGTGCTCACTCCAGCCATTCACAAATGTCTGGCCTGGGCACGCGCCCTGCTAGAGGGATAGCGGGGATGTGCACGCTGCGCGCGCATATGCCGTTGGACCGGGAAAGAAGTTACCTTTCTGGGTGACCTCGGGGGTTTCACACAACGATTTTGGATGCCCCGGGGGGAGGGGCATTTGGTGAATTTGGACAGACATATATGATGGGCAGTCTATGCTGTCTTTTTCCTACTTTTATAACAAAGAGATGTTGAATGTATCATTATAAAAAGCAACCTTGGATAAAAGCATTCTTGGTGTCATTAACCCAAAGCTGTCATCCAGCCTCCTACACAGTCCAGATGATATCAAGCAGCCGAACAGGTGTCTTTTGTAAGACAACAGAGCCAGGATTGTTACTCCATCTCCCTGCCTTTGTGAATATCTCACATCGATGAAATGTAAACAGATTTGGTTTGTGCACGATCTATTTTCCTGGGATAATGATGTGCCGTATTTACAAACTCTTACGTGCTGAAAGACCTTATCTGGATATTAACCAGGCTCTCTCCTTTCACATCTCAATATACCACATGTCCTCAAAACAAGATGACTACCCTTGTTGACTACCTTTGTAAAAGGTGTCCGCTATTTATCTTCTTCACAGGCTTTTGCCTATAGGTAAAGGGAATGAAGCTGGTATACACCATAGTAAGGAAAACAGCTTTTATAGTTAGTACAGCTTAATCTTGATGCCAAAGAACCTGGCCTGCTCAACCACCCATTGATAGCACCAATAAAGCTACGCCCCCCCGGGAAATAGTGAATGGAGGTCTGTGATAAGAATGTCTACCTGTATAAATATATGGTAAACTGGTCTTGTCTTGCAGTGGCAAGTTACCTTTTCCAGCCACCGCACTATGCCCAACCAATCACTTGGCTAGGTAGCCTCCCTTGGCTAATGAGCAACCACAACTGAAGCTATGATCTAGCTATAGGGTTTAGTGCAGACCCACTTTTGGCAGACACAAGTTTATTTAAACATATGTTCTCAATCTCATAAGTAAAATAAACATAGGCAGAAGGAATGCTGATGGGTTGATGGAATAAGAAACTCTTACGATATTTGGATACGAGGGCACCTCTTGTCTCTAGGGCTCCATTTGAATCATAGAAAACATTCTAGGTTATAGTAAATGTATATACTTTTGACACATCTGAATGAAAATTGAGGGCTGAATCGTGAACTCTACACATAACAGCAGATTTTGTAGCTTAATATGAGCCTTTATGGGATTTAGACATCCTTCAAAATGACTGATCTTTCTTTGTGGCAGAGAACAAATGTGGGAACCTGAATTTAGATTTTGGCGATAAATCAATATACTCTGATTATTCACTCAAACTCTCTTTGGAGCATTTCTAAACAAACATGCATGACCTGCAAAGGTAATGAGGTTACAATCCAGCATTGTTTTACATTTGACATGTGTTTGGTTTACATTGTGACAGATTCTTCTCCACATTCATGGAGTTAAGTTTTAATATTTGTATAAAATTGTTTGGATCCCCCCCCCCCAGACTTTATGTGCAGGATGCAATAATGGCGAGCTATACCACAACAAACCTCCCATCTTCAAGCTGGAAAGGAGCATTGCTCAACTTTTTAGAATGAGGCTGGATACAGAACTTTACTTTTCTTTTGGTTGTCTAATACATTATAGCATAGTACCAGTACCAGATAAAACATAATCAATATAAGTTTTTCATCTCAATGACCACATTAAGACAAGCCTTAGATGCCTAATAAAAATAATTTTGACAGCCTAATTGTTTTCTCACCAAACCCGTTTTTAGTCCGAAAAATTTGCTTTTATAATTTTGAAACTGATTTTTAACAACTAATTCACAACTTTTCAGGGCAATCAGGGCACATTTGATTTGGGATTGAAAGAATCTTTTGAGCAAATCAGACCCAAAGTGAATCATTCTGACTAGTTGAAATTCCTACCTATGAGCTAGCGTAAGTTAACCACCTGAATGTCAGGGGTGTACATCATAGAGGCAGTTAAGGCAAGTGCGCCCGGCTCCAGGTTTATGCGGGCCCTTGGGCAATCGTCTCAATGGGCCCCTTCTATAAATATAGAAAGAAAAAAATAACAGAAGGCATGACAAAAGTAGAGAAGGAATAGAAGCCAATGACAAAAAGAAAGAGAATAAAGATTGTAAGAATAGAAGGAATGACAAGAAAAAGAAAGAAAGAGACAGGGGAATGTAAAAAAAAAAAAAGAAAAGAATAGATGAAATTAAGAAATAGAAAAAAATAAATAGAAAGAAACAAAGTATAGAAGGAATGACATAAACAACAAAAGAGAATGAATGAATGAATGACAGACAGAAACAAATAAATAACAAAAGGATAGAAAAAGCAGGAAAGAGAGATAGAAGGAATGGGAGAAAAAAAAAAGATGGAAGGAAAGAAAGAATGGCAGAAGGAAACAAATGAAAGAAACAAACAATAGGTGGAAAGAAAGAAAGAGACTAGAAGGAAAGAAAATAATAGAAGTGAAGAAACAAAGAATAGAAGGACTGACAAAATAATATAAAGAAAGAAGAAAGAAAAGGAATGGCAGAAAGAACAGATGAAAGAAACAAATAATAGAAGGACTGATAGAAAGAAATAGAGAAAAAAAAGAAAGAAAGGCTCTCCCGATGGCCAATCTGCCCCTGGCTGAGAGTCCTTAGGTTACTCCTGGTTACTGCATCTTTCGTAGGGTTGCCCAGGGTAGAGAGGATGAGATGGGCCCTCCCCAGGTACAGGGGCTCGGCACCTGCCCGAGTACGCCCAGTGCTGACGTCTGCCCTGGCCCCTGAGCTTGTGGAACAAGGGGGCCCGGTGCAAGCTACCTACACCACCTCTGTAGAATGTTCCAGCTGCACGGCGTACTTACCTATCCAGCCATGCTGCCTCCTTTCTCCTCCTTGTGGTGTAGCAGCTCACATGCCCCACCGCATGCATCCCTCAATGTCGCGCATGCACCACCTGTGTCCCTCACGTACATCACTATGTTCGCCATAGCTGGAAATGAGCAGTGAGCAATCATCTTCAGCATCTAACTTGAAGAACAATTGGGAGCACAATATTTAAAATGTATTCATTTTGCAAATGGTTGTGTGTGATGATGGGGAAGGTCTCCCAACTTTGGTTAATACCAGTTAAGAAGGTGGCCTAGTTTTCCGGTTTGTTTCATGAACTGTATGTGGTTGTTTTGTGCGTTAACAGGGTTTTAGGTGACTAGTGACCCATAGGTATCACTCTAGTGCTACTCATTCGAAAAAGGAAAGTGGTACTTAATAAAAAAAGATTCCATATCCATGGTGGGGGTGAGATATTGCCCTACAGTAGGATCATGTCCATATTCTGCTGAATGTTCTATTGTTACATTTGTAGGAAAATGGCAAACACTTTTACCTAAAGCAAACTCCATTTAGTTACATGCCACTCACTCATATAGTCTTAGAAAGCGAGCATAGTTTTGTTTGGTGGTTATAATACACATTACAATAAACATTACCTTTGCCAGCTCCTCATCCATGTTCAGAGTGCAATCACAACAAAGAACGGAAAGCAATACTTTTTTATTCCACCTCTAATAGCTCCAGTCTTGAAACAATTAGCTTTTCCTGTTTTTACTCCATATGTAGTGAGTCTGACAGTATTTATGTCTTTCTGAGAGGCAAGGAAACATTTGAGAATGTTTGCTATAAGCTGCAATCAAGAATCCAAATACCGGCTGTGTGCCTGAAAACAAAATTCATTGTATGATTACTGTATGTATACATTGTGGCTGCTCATGGAAGATAATAGCAGCTGGGAAGGCCTGGCCATCTCTTACGTCAGCAGCACCTTCTATGTACTTAGGTGGAGGTAGTGGAGGGTGGATTGTTTAAGAGAAGCCAGACATTACATTGCATGAGACAGGCCGTCCTGAGGGATCCGCTTGCCTTTTCACACAGTAACACAGGAAAGAAAATGCTGCACTTAAAAAAGTGAGAGGATGTATAGCATGAATGTAATGCTGTAAGGAGGAAATAGGATAAACGAAAAACGTACACACTAATATGTTCTTGCTAAAATGTGTCTAGCCTTAATCTGATATTTTAGCTAAACAGGGAGACGGGTCAGCAAGAGAGGGGTCATCCACTTGCCCTTTCACACAATAAAATAGGAAAGAAACTGCTAAGTTAAAAAAAAGGACATATACTGCATATGCATGGGTTAGTTTTAAGGAGGAAACAGTGAAAAGGAGTAATAGGAGGGAAATACGCACAACAAAATGGTATTGTTAATAGGTTTTCCCAGCTTAAAAAAGACCAAAGCCTAAGACCTTATCTATCTTGGCCCTCCTGTCTTGGGATGTCCTGCTGTTTGTATCACCCAGGATCCCCTAAGAACTCACCTTTCTTTTTTCAACACAGTGCATACAAAGGTTAATCAGCCAATCAATGGCTAACTGATAAGAGTCTGTGCCGCTGGCCACATTAAACCTATTGTGCTGCCCCAAAATATTCTCCCATTCTATCTAAAATGTAAATCAAAAAGTTGGCTGGGTTTGGCATTTGTGAGACAAGTAGGTATGTCAAGCTGTGGTGCATGTTAGGAATGCCTCGAGCAGATACACACCTAGGCTAAAGGTATAGTGGTGGTTACTATATGGGGTTACACACAATTTGCGATGTACATAAAGCAGGAGATCATACCTTAGAGTACTATAGACTCTAGGGAGGTGGTTGATCCTCTTCTTAAATGATTTTATACACATGTATAGTGAATTCCTCACTGGCCTTTTTTAGGGCCACCTACTGTAAAGGCTGTCTGACAAATGCCAACTCCAGCCAATTTATCCAACATTTTTATTTCAGATCAGGGATAGATTGGGCCACTACAATAGGTTTAATTCAGCATGAGACACTAGGCATTTTAAGATTGTGTAGTTTCATTTCACTCCCCAAAAACAAACTGGGTATTAGGTGCAGTTACCCACCATGGTCAGCCTTGTGGCATCTGCAACTCCTTTTGCTGTGTGGTCTCAAGACTTTGTTGGGGATGTTTCTCCTTGCAGTCAATGAACAGCTATATGTTCTTCCAGAGCCCTTCACAGTTAACCTCAGATTGGCCAGGATTCATATTAAGCCCCCCAGTACCAGAAAGACCTTGCTCTTCTCAATCCATTGTTTATTCAATGTTTATGCTTATGTTAAACAGTTCTATACTGGGTATCAATGCATGGATTGCCTTGAGACTGTCAAGCAATTCAAGAAACATTTTTTTCTCTACAGTAAGAGATACCAATGAATTTTGTTTTGTATTATTGAACAAGAGTTAAGATCATCTAACACAAAATAACTCATTAGATTTTTGATTTGCGATGTCCTTCCATTGTCCAGTTCCAGCATATGCTTGAGAATCAGAATAATTCCTACTCTTCTCTGTTTCTGGAAGCTCAGCAGCTGCAGGCAGTGCCCCTCATGACTGCTCTCACACATCATAGTTCACCATGTAGGTGTGCAAGACGCCAAACATGTCCACCTGGCAAACTACATTGACCACTGGTGACCACAGAAACATGGAGGTAGAGTACTGATGCCCAATGTCATAAGGGATCCGGTAGGGCTTTCATGGGCTTTCCTCTTTTATTATCCTAGTCTTCCACCCGTTTCTTTGCTGTGTTTCTAACAGCACTATTGGTTCATTGTTGATATACAGTATAAAAAAATAAATAAAAAGGAGACAGCTTGTGACGAGTTGAAGATAGTATGCGTCAGCAAGTAGGCTGTCACATTCTCTCCTTTCATTACTTACATATGTTGAAGGGAAAGTGTGTGTTTAGGTGTTCAAATACCTTCCAAATAAAATAATACCTTTGTAGCAGCTCCACACCAGGTGTAAATCCTCTTCTTGGAATGAATGGACGCCTCAAAAAGTATTTCCATCAGAATGGAATGCACACCTAGTTCCCCTCAGTCCAAAGGTCTTTAAAGGCTGGATAGGTTTATTGCTGCAATGACGTATGAGCAGCCTGTACTTATCAAAAACTAAATACCTAATCAGTGTACACCAGACATGTCCAGCTAGTGTTTGGCGGCCTCATGTTGCCCTTATATTGATGTGTTGCATTTGACTTGTTTGAAAATGCTGGGTACAGGAAAGTACACAATGAGAAAGCGGTTTTGTACCGGAGCATTTGTGTAGTTCCAGACCGCAAAACATTGGAGGTACAACAATATGTTGCAGTCTGTATGGATTGTAGGGACAGATGCTCAAATTAAAGAGTAACAAGACCCAAGAAATTGCTGACAGGTGGGAGCCTAAAGCTGCTGCCATGGTGGGTTAGTGGTTGGTTGCTGCAGCCAGGATGTACGGCCTAGAATGGAAATAGTATTTTAGTCCTCCTCTGGGGCATCTCACTGTGTATCAACTGTAATGCGCGTCTGTATTGCCCATAAACTCATCCTTTCCTTGGCCGCTCAGTCAGTCAGCAGGGCTGGTTCTATTTAGATTTGCAGCATTGAGCCCAATAAAGTATGCACCTTCGGCCACATCCCCACCCTACCTCTAGCTGTGGGCATGCCTGTACTGGCCATTCATGGCACAGGTGCTAGTCTAGCTAGCATTATGCTGGGGATGTGGCACAGGTTCTTCAAAAAGGTGAGTGGATCAGGCAATCAGGGTGGAACAAACCTAGGATTTTCATTCCATTCCTGCAAGGCAGTGTTTCCATGTGGATTGTTGGTAAAAAGTCACCTGGTCACTGCTCCATTTATAGCTTCCTTAGCCGATCTGACGTGAGATCTGAAGTCAGGTCAACTAGAATTTGTGAATAGAGCATGCACCGTTGGCAATTTACAATAGGCTGGTGGGGGCACGCACCTCAACTGGTGATATAACTGGGAGACAGGTTTTGCATGCATCATGGGACATGAAAGTTTACATGGCAGTCGCAGCCTGCTGCCAATCCAAGATAGAGCCTATAACAAAGATAATCCAGCAGCATGTCCCAAAGAAAAATAAATAAAACTTAACCTTTATTTTAAAATCTAAAACTCTGCAACTACCAAGACCGTGGCAACATATTTCAGATGAAAGCACACCCTTTCTCAACCCAAGAGGGAGCCTGGTGCCTCCTGACTAGCAGCAGGGAGGCACAACAAGGTGGGACAGGGAATGCTATGTTGGCACCAGAGCCTGAACAGAAACTGGGACTGCTGTGGGTAGGAGGTGTTTTTTCTAGTTGATTGGTCTCTTTATATCTATCTATAGTCAGCATCTTGTAATCCAATTCTTACCATGGTAAATGGGGCCCCCACTTGGATGGCTTCTCCACTGCTAAAACATCAAAAAGGAATTTTGTTCAAATTTAGTCTTTGTCTGGGTAACACACTACCAACACCCCCTCCTGGAGTCCTCATATATAGTGTTGGGAACTTTGCAGTTCGGGTTTCCAAACCCAAACAGGCACTTTAGCTAGAAGTCCATGTTTGAGTTCAGCGTTCGTCCGAACCCAAACATTTGGTTGATGACTGTTCAGCAGCCCTTTAATCAGCTTGACCTAATGCAGAGTATGCCGCAGTAGGAAGGGACTGTACAACTTACCTGAGCCCAGCAGAGTCGGCGCTCTTTCCAGTCAAAATGGCCATGCCGGGGGCTATAAAAAGATGGGCGTCCCCATGAGTGAGGACACTGGCAGCAACTAGCAATTCTAGTGCCTCTAGTGCCTAGTATCTTTTTGTAGCCCCAGCCATGGTGACTTCAATAGGAAAGAACACCAACCACCAACTGGATTGTGGGGCTCAGGTAAGTTGTACAGCTGCTTCCTGCTGCTGCACACTCTGTATAGGGCCATTCATGGGTCACAATGTTCGGGTCCCCATTGATGTGAAAGGAGGGCCCGGTTCGGGTCGAGCTTGGTACCCAAACCAAACTTTTGTTCAAAGTTCGGTCGAATTTGCCGAACCCGAGGGGTTCGCCCCACACTCCTCATATACTGACAATCACCAATCTGAGCTCTGCAAAATACTGTGCACAGGTGAATTTAGTACTGTGGTACATCCCAAATTGGGAAGCCCCCTGGGGTGAGGGGTTTAGGCCTATCTAGTGTCTTCAAAGTGGACCTTCACCCCGAATAAGAGTATATCTTATACGTTTCCCACACCATCTACATACAGATTGCTCACATTAAAAATCTTCCTACCTGCATCTACTGTATGTTATGAGCCTTTAAACATCCAAGATGGCGGCTCATCTGCATTCTGGGATTGCTGTCCTTTCCCTGACCCCAGCTCTGCTCCACCTGTGCAAGCTATAACCCCACTCCCTGTACTTTATCCCGCTCTCCTCTCCTTAGTATGTGTGATGCTTGAGTCAAGATGAGTCAAGATGGCGGCGCCCGTATCCTAGATTCCTGAACAGAGTTGCAGCCCAGAGTGGGGAAAGAATAATAAGTGACTAAAAACATAAAATATATTAATTTTTAGATGCTGGGGAATAGTTTTTTAAGGGTTTGGGCTTTTCATTAAATCATGCTGAAGGTCCGGTTTAAGCACTCAAACAAGTGTGGGGTGAAAAAAAAAGAACTGGAATTTCATCAGTGTCTGATTTGTTGCTTTATTCAACCATTGTTGCATGTCAGCTGATTTGACAAAGAGAAGTCAAAGAGCATACCATTTAGGGATGATAAAATGATTATTAATGATTAATGATTATTAGTAAGCCATCTGTTGATGGCTTAGTAAAATTCGGATCAGTGAGATCTTCTGGTTTAATTCATCATAAGAAAGATTATAGAGCTGGACAGACAGTGGGTCCTGTGGGAAGTTTTTACATATGGGGTTGAAAGAGATATGGTAACAGTTCAGCCTTTGCAAGTGGGTGACTAACGTAAGCAGTTAGTTAAAACCTCAGACTCCTTCCTGCTGAACAGACATTACTATATGCAGATGTTATATGAGCCATTTCCCTTGCCATACAGATATCTGTAATAAAAGGGCAATTCTGAGCAGACACAGAAATTGAGGAGTTTTTACAGACGCCTTGGCTATAGGACAAGTTTGATTTTCCTGCTATTTTTGTTTCTAACGAACCTAAAAAACATACATGCATAATAAACGTAATTCATAAGCTCAATAACTACAGATGAGCATGGCAACTATCCAAAAATATGATTAAAAATATAGTCACTTAAAATTTGTAAGACAGAACATACCCTTCCTGTGAAGGGCCTTCGCTCATATTAGACCATTCAGCTGTTAATAATTTCGCCTGTTCCAAAAGCAGTTGCACAATTTAAAATAAATAACAACCACAGGGGTCTGGTGCCATGTTTAAAGATATGTTAATTATGCAAGAAGACATGAGGTAAGCAAACTGATTTGCCTGCCCTAAACATGTGTTTTCCTTTTCTAGATTATTCAGGTAAAACTGAGGCACTTGCCCCTTTCCCTAGAATTTCTCAATGGCGTGGAGCACATGCACTGCCACTGGGCAAACCCATTTGGTGGCTGGTGGAGAAGTCAGTGTGTTATCTGGGGCTCCTGCCGCCAATGGAAAGCAGAATATTTTAGTATTTTACCTGATTTTAGGCTTCATTTTAATCTTTTCCTAAAGAGGCACCTCCATATCCGGATACTGCTAGGGCGGGGTTGTAAGTGGACTTTTAAGCAAAGTCCAGTCTAAAACTGGCCCCCTTCTCCAGCAGTATGACTGGGAACCTGGAAGCACTGTTACACAGTGCTTCTCTCGCCCTGGGCTCGGGGTCTCGATAAACTCAGGCTTATCACCGGGGAGGGTTAATCCGAACCCACGCCCATTTCCTAGCTAACCAATTACAACAAAAGTGGTGCACCATTAATAGCAAAAAGTAATGGCGTGCTCACTAACCTAATTTTACTATACAATCCAAATGGAGCCTGGGGTATTTGATTCCCCCACGGTACACCACAAAGGAGCACAACCGATAAATCTAAAAAAAGTTTATTAAATCCACAAAACCATTAAAAACAACACAACAATCACAATACATTAAAAACACATTAAAAAAACCTCCCTCCTGTCCTGGAATAATTCCTCTAAACAATAACCCATACAATATAGGGCTGTGGCTAAAAATGACTCCTCACCTTGTTCCTTCAATCACAATGTTGGTCCAATGTACCACCAGATAATCAAAATGAATAAGAAAAGGTAAAGAGAACCCCTACAGAAAGTTCTTTTGTGCCGGAACAAAAACCTGTTTACAAAATGCCTACATTAACAATGTGCAAAACAGTGCATATGATAACCCAAACTAAATATATACAAATGTGCACAAAAATTAATTAAATCAGTTGTATATTGTACAGAATATTAATATAAGAAAGACCATCATCAATGAAGACAGAACAAAACCATACACCAATAATTATAATACTGCTAATAATCCCACATTCACTATACTACATAAAAGTGCAATGTGCCTCAGAGTTGTAATCATTATGCTATACAATGGACAATAAGTAAACAAAGTACTGGAACGAGAATACACACATGGAGGATACTTAGCTCAAATAACATGGTAGCACATCAGCCAGGGAGGAAATCTAGGACAGTGGGGGTAAACCACCTGCGCTTCGCGGTGCTGAACCGCTTCTTGCTAGCTAATGCACGTGGGTCCAGCCCTGCCCACATTGAGACAGGCTCGGGGGGACACCCAAATTGCTCGAGCACCCCTCTAGCTGAACCCACAAACCTTGACTTATCCTCGAATGGAAATGCAGCCCTGTGATTGACCACCAGCAGCCAATCGTGGGGGTTCAATTTCCAGCCTAGGATAAGGTAAGGATTGCTGGCAATGTACGCGGGGGGCTCCAGCAATCTGAACCCCCCCCCCCCAACCTTTTTCAATGCGGCCAGGTCTAACTCACACTAGCTAGGAAAATCGGCGTGGGTCTGTTTTAAGGGCCGAGGATTTTCCAGGTGGCCAGACATTCACTTTCAGTCATTTTTTACTGGAGATCTGCTCTAGGAAGATCTGCTCGTATTTGTCTACTATTCTAAACACAGCAACATCACAGTTCCAATAAAGCATTAGTAGCACCATCATGGCATTACTGTATTTAAAAATATCAAGGTCAGACCCAGAAACTACACACCCAGGTCTTGTAGTACATTGCTACCAAAAGACACATGGTGGGTGGTTTAGTGGTTTTCAAAAAGAGAAATCAATTACCACGGTAGACATTTTTTTAGCCAACAGTGCCTGATCCACACCATCATTATACTCAAAACAGGCAACTTGCACCCCTTACAATTTAAATAATACACCATACAATATTTTAATGTTGCAAGGGTTTTTAAGAACCCCTTTACCAATTCCATACAGAATAGAGACACATACCATACGGGGTATATAATAGCTTACAATGGGACATATGGGTTAGGTTTGGGTACCCAAGGTGTAAGTCCAGCCCTGCACTCACCAGCGAACTTTGTATTGCTGCATATAGTGGTATTCGTTTGGTAAAATGTGTAAAAGACATTAGGTGCCTTTTCTGCTATCCTAAGGAGACTCCTTGCAATTGCTTGCAGAGCTGCTTTAGGTCACCAAATTTTCTTGGCTTGGCTGAAAAAACAATCCCAGATTTCAATGACTTTAGAATGTGCTGGAAATGGGTCAGTGGTACGAGCCACCTGCATTGTATGGATAAATAATAAACCTCCCAGTTTACTGTTCCTAGACTAATAGACCTCATCTTGGCTCAGCTCATACACAACCCACTATGGCCCATTTTCACAGATCAATTTGCGAACCAGAAATTGCTAAAGCGAATGCAATTAGATGATAAATGATCCGTGGAAATATCCCTTGCGATCCAACAGCCAATTTGAATTCATTCATTAGTTAAGCATTATTTTGTTTTTACTGACATAAAGTTTCTTGTTTGTCACTTTACCGTTGTCATGTGCAAACTGAAATTGACTGAAAATAGGATGTGGATCGCATAGTACTAGTGATATTATGAATGATCTCTCTGACCAACAATTAGCATACACATCATACGCTCGTTCATTCATTCAACAAACGGTCGATTTATCTGTCCCTAGAAAAGGACCATTACATTCCATCCTTCACTTGTTGACATTAAAGCCACCCAAAGTTAGGTCCCTATTGACAATCATCTCAATACGGTTGTTATTGTTGTTGTCTGTATGACCTGTCCCTCATCAAATAGTGCTCGGATAGGTAAATAGCTCTAGGTGGGTATCTCCAGGACTCATTGATGGTGAGAGGAGGTAGATTAGGTTAATTAAAGTGGACAAAAACCCGGGATCTTGACTATCACAGGATTTGGTCCTTGTCCCCGCAGCACCCCGAATAAGGTTGCCCCACTGGGTGAAACCCCCTAGGTCCCCCAGTAAACTCACTTTTCCCTTGTACTACGAAGCATGTGCTCGTCCAATCAACAATTTATGTTGTGCATACTAATAAACAGCATAAATCCATTGTTTTGAATGGCGCGCCAGCATAGGTGGTGGCAGTGTGCATGCATTGGAGTGTGCGCTCCCATGCACCCAGCCTATCTGAATGGATGCAATGATGCAGAGGATGTGGCAATCATGGTGGAGGCCTGGGAAGAGGTAAGGCTCTTGTGGGCGATCGGGGGGGGGGGGGGGGCTCACACAGCCGTTCATTCTGAATCAGCATGCCCTAGGGGCACCTAGTCGGTCGGTCCTGAAGTCTTTTAGAGTCTAAAAGACTTCAGGACTGGCATCTGGGGTGGTTGGTCCACTTTAAGTGTCCCTGTAAGTCAGAAGTTAATCTAAAGCGCTCTCCTTAGAAAAGAAAAAACCTGTGAGCAAAGACTGGATGTTGCCCAGCACAGTATCATATAGCTTGACACTGTAGGCCAATTACGTTCAAAAAGAAATACTGTCCTCCTAAAGCCTTGATCCAGCATAATTTTTCAGCTTTGGCACTTTATCAGCTCGGCTCCTGACCCTGTTGTCTGCCACTGCTACTGTTAGCAGGGGAAAACAGTAGTGCTCCACTTTTTAGCAAGTAAGGATGAGCCATATTTAAAGATAAGGATAGTCAAAATCCTGGGTTTTGTCCTTTCCCCTGCGTGAACCCCTCCCCCCCAGATCGCCAAAGCCAACTCACCTCTTCATGGTCCTATGGCGCATGCACGGCCGCTTGTCCAATCAGCATGCTCTGAGCTGACGGCTACATTCCCCGCTACCCTGTAACAGGAAGCGTGCCATTTGTGAATGGCTGGTGCAGGCATGCACCCTGCTAGAGGGATAGCGGGGATGTGGTCGTGGCTCACGCATGCACTGTTTGACAGTGAAGGAAGGTAAGTGTATCGGGAGACCTGGGGGTTTCACACAGAGGGGCATCCCAATTTTGGATGCCCAGGGGGGGGGGGGAGGGAATCGAACTTATAGATTCCCGGGCCGATCAAAATGAATTATCACATCTGGATGTGGTCATCAATATGTGTTGATTCATTTTTCGAATAGTCATTAGGAAGCTGACCTACCTTAGGACTCATGAGTGTGTGAGTTTCTAGTGCCAATTAAATTGGTTAGCTCAACCTAAATTTGGTGATCGTGGTTATTTTTGTAGTGGTCAACATTTGGGGAGGTTTACCCACACATACAAGGCCAAACAGTAAAAGCACTGGCCCACCAGCCAATGTAAAATAGTGACCAGTAACTAGAAGATAATCATTTGTCTTGTTATATATATATGCATAATAATTGTTTTATTTTTTTTATTTATTTTTATTGGCAAATGTTATTGCTGCTTTGATACCTTTCCACAATTTCGTCCCATAATGGCTGCATGGACTGCTGTAAAAATGCCCTTTCATAGTATATAAGGCTTCCTTTATGCTTGCATGGTTTGGAATTGTAGAAAAAGCAGGGCCCCACACAATCTCTTTATAAATGGAGGCCAAGTCAAACGCAAGGCCTCGGTACTAGGAAGCATTAGTGATGACCACTGCATTAACTTGTACTTTTCACTTCAAAATTGAAAGCATGGTGCGGAAGAACAATAACATACTCTAGAAGAATGTTATATCAAATGTAAGTATGCTTTGGCAATCTCACCCAACTATCAAATACAAATGCAAACACAGGAGAGCAATACAAAACAAGTATTTTCCTGTCCTTGCACAGCTCAGTGTACAGAGCCTCTAAAGGGAGACTTTGTTCTCCTACGTTTTGTGAACAAGAGTTTTCCCGAGTTGGAAGAAGAACAGTACATGGGGAGTGCACAATTCATTCCATAACTGGAAATTTGGAACACATTTCTGCTTATTTGACACAATGTGACTTCCAGAGCCATTACAATAATCAACTGAATTTGCCAATGTAAGGCCATTAAAAGTTCACTTTCACAGCTTCCAATACTTGAGGCTGTTGTTTGTTATATCTATTAGAGAATGAAATATACATCAACAGTTAGGGTTGGCATTTATAGGACACGTTTACTTTAATAATCCTTCTACTGTATCTTTGTGACATCCAGCAATCATGCTATTAGTGCTTGGTTGGATAACTGCCTTTTGTAGTTGCCAAGAGGCTGCTCTGTCCTCATACAAGGATTTACTATTCCTCTCGCAAGTAGGGAGAAGATCAAGGGAGGTCAGTCACCATTAACTAGGTCATCGCCAGTCTATGCCACTTGGCATTTCTTTCCTTGTGTCAGTCATTTTAGTAACTTGTTGTATCATTTTATCCACTTATGTAGGTAGAAAAGTTAAAGTGACACCATTTGTTTGCTAACAAATGATTGCGAGTCATGCAATTTTGGGTGAAGCAAGGTGCACTTTGGGTGTGATTGCAGTATACATTTCAACCTGCATCTCTGCAGTGAGCTTTAAAAAAAGGGCAAAACATTATTTTTGTTCAAATGTTATCCCAAAAGTGACCTGTAATTGTGATAGCGCATTGTTACAGTGAGGTAAGGATATTTTTTGCACATTTGGAAATAATATCACCCTTAAACAAGTCGTGGTAAAAAGACCCTAGACCTGGCTTGTCTGGCCCCCCTGCCCCTCCTGTTTAGAAAATAGTTCATTTAAACTTACCTCTCCTGTCACATTGCGGTCAGCATCCCTCTGCTCCCCCACTGTCCTCTTGGAATCCCAACATGCACTGAGCCACCCCTCAGATCTTGCACATACGCATAGGCTGCAATGACACTCAGTGCGAGATCTGAGGAGCAGTGCGGAACATTTAAAGAAAGGACAGCTAGAGGTAAGGCCAGCTAAGCCTGCAGCCTTCACTCTGGGATGGCTAAGGGGGGTGGAAAGGGGCCAGGAATACTGCCAGATGGCGGCGTTTTAGATAACGCTGACATCCAAAAGGCATTGAGGGAGGGGGAAGGTCTCACAAGTGAAGGCGATTTTTTTTAATTATTAAAACTGGAAAAAACATTTTTAATGTGGCACAAAACCCACCTTAAAAATGCCCAGACCCCCATAAACACTGACCTTTGCATGCTCCATGCTCAAGCTCTTATCCAATGACAGCTGTCTGCCATGACGGGCAGGCTGATTCATCATTAGCGGCAGGTAGCGACAGATGAGCGTCTGTAGCAGGCATTTCAGAGCGCCCGCTAGTAGTCGCTGTGCTCGGCCATGGGTCGCTAGTTCAGAGCGACTCAGTCGCTGTGCAGCAATAATGAATACATTGTGGGGAGTCGCTATATGACCAGTACAGCGCTGTATGGGAGCGCATGTTAGCGACTGGTCAGTGCGACCAACTCATAACATATTCATCAAAAAAACAGCCTCACACACCTCCGGCGCTCAAAAATGCTTCCCTGTAGCCCAGAGCGCCGGAGGCTGTGTGTTTAAATGCTGTTTTTGAACATGTATCCACCAGTAATAAAGCGAAAACATATGGAATTACATTGTAATAACATTGTAACATGAACACATTAATGCCAGACCTGTAATGTCAATTCTGCATAAATATATAAAAAATGAAAAATATTTTCAAAAATGGCTTTTTCTAGGCCAGGAGAGGTCACAACATTATTTGAGATTAATAAAAAAAAAAAAAAAACCCTGTTTAAAGAGAAATAAAAGAATGCCCATTGAAATGTATGGGACAGAGACAGGTAGCGCTCTGCAAGGCTGACCGCCAGCGCTGTACGCGGAGGCTGGGATAATGATGAATCGGACGCTACATGGCGTTGTTCCAGTCGCTCAACAGATTCTGCTTGATAAATGTGTAATTGCGTGCCATGTCCGGCGTTCACCTGCCACTACCTCTCATTTACAAGGCACTACCTGACGCTATCCCTTCATGAATAAGGGCCTGAGTCATTCAGCAAATGTCTCTCATTGTTGTCAATGGGGAGCGCACGCTGCCACATCCCCATCGGCAATTTGCTGAATGACATAGTCACAACGGCTCTCATTGGACAACAGCCTGTGCATTCACCTTTAGAACGAGGAAGAGGTGAGTAAATATCGGTGTTCTGGAGGGTTTCACACAGCCCCGGGGGCCGGGAACAAACCTGGGAAAGTCAAATTCCTGAGATTTGTTTCTCTTTAAATTGTACTTTGTTATGTGCAAACATCTCAGATGCAGGTTGCCATTCACACCAAAGTGCACCTTGCTTTACCAAATAATTCACATGACCACCATTGAAACGGCAAACTTGCAAAATTCCCCTCCAGGCATAATACAAAACAACTAAATAGACAAAAAAATACAAAATACAATAACATTACATTTTAGCAACAGCACCAACATGAAACACCTATAGAGAAATCCCACCCCCATTAAAATGCCTCAAACTGCAGCCAAACTCTGGCTGTCCACATGCTGGACAGCTCACAGGTGGGAAAAAGATGGGGTCAAAAGACACATGCAGCCTTTTAATCCTCTTCACTAACCCACCACCTCTTCTGACCCAATATCGACCATTTTCTGGTCTCTGGGTGTCACTGTTAAAGTGGATCAACATCCTTTTTTGAAAAAAACGGGTGTTGATCCAAGGGAATGCCATCCTCTGCGCTTACAACCACTTGTAAGCCCTAATCTGCTTACCTGCATCAATCTTTCCCCACAATTGGCTGCTGGTGGTCACATGATCCTGGCTTTCCATGCTCACTCACACTGAGAGCACAAAAGAATACCGTGACTTTTTGTGTGGTACTGTCATCTATAGCAGGGGTACTCAACCATTTCTTGTAGAGGTCCAATTACAGGCATCTGATGAGAGGTGAAGGTCCTGACGGGGGGCTGTCGCGCGCGGGGGTGGATAGATAGAAATTAGCGCACTGGGTGGGAGGGCTATAGATTCCACTGGCAAAGCTAAAAAAGGCTGCTTGCCCCCACCCCAAGAACCCTATTGGGCACTAGGAAAAGACAGGAGCGTTTTTTTTGGCCCCACAGAACCTACAGCTCTGGCCCATAGCACACTTTAAACCCCCTGTGCATTCTGTACAAGGGTGGACTAGGGCTGAAAATGTTACTGGCAATAAGGTCCGGTAACAAGTAAAGGGGGCAGCACTGAGCACGGCAACACAGAAGTAACTGAGTGCAGGGCTGTCAGGACAGGGGTCCGGAAATCTGGTGCCAAGGTCCGCTGATCTATAGTGTTAGCTAATAGTACCAGGAATGAACCAAAATCATAGAAGGACTGAGAGAGCCCAAATTCATGCATGTGCACTGCCACTAAAACAATATGTGGCGTCCTACTAACCTAAGTAATCTAACTAACATGACACACAGAAGACAGGGTTAAACGTAGGACTGGCACAAATGCAAATACGCCAAATGGCGAGCAACAACAAATATTTATTGCACCAATCGCAGCACACACATATGAAAACATCCCATGTTACATAAAACCACACATAAGTGCATTAAAATCACGGAGGCCCTCCGTGCATCCATACTTCCCACACACACTATTGCACACCCCAATAGGTAGCACTGCTATGTCCAGCCTGAAAATTATATTGACACAATGCCCGTGCGCTGTAAAGCGTTTTAGCACGGCAGTGGCATGCCACCTCTCAAGACGTGTTGTCACAAATTGCTCCTCGGGACAGGACAAACGTTCATCTGGTCACACAACGGAGACTCATCACACACGCCACGTCACGCCCTCTATTCCAGTGTTACCACTACACAGTGTGCGCACTGATTCAGCTGTAACTGACACCACACATATTGGGCTGTATGGTTGGTCTTTAACTGACACCGCACATCTGCCGTGTTATACAGTCACTGTAGAGGTGGGGCACCTTGTATAGGCACTACTTAGCTGTGATTAAAAGTTCTCATCCCATTCCCGGGCAGATGACTGAATTCGTGTTGCGCAACACTCTGGAGGTGGGAGGCTGGAGCAGGGCTTAGTGGTGAGGTGACGTGCGCGTAGTGGGGCCAGCCATCGGCCGACGCGCGTTTCGCTCCACCCACCGGAGCTTCGTCAGGATGGTGGGCGGTCCCCCACTTCTCTCCTTTAAATGCCAAGCACCTCCCACAGCTTCTCTGCTTCCAATCGGCTGATAGCTTGCTTTAACGACGCCGCACGCGTCATAGCTCAGCCCTCAGATAAGACAGGTGCACGGGGCTCCACTGCCCCGTCTGTTACAGGCTTATTGCATTTATCAAGTGGACTTCTTAGCATGTATGTACAAGACAAAGCCCCCGGAATAGAATCGCAATCCGCAGTGTACCTTATCAATAGGTACGCATCGTGCAAGCGCATATCTTCCTCTTCCTTTCAGGCAAAAAGACATATATATCTTGTGTGATAATTTGTGACAACACGTCTTAAGAGGTGGCGTGCCACTGCCGTGCTAAAACGCTTTACAGCGCACAGGCATTGTGTCAATATAATTTTCAGGCTGGACATAGCAGTGCTACCTGGTGGGGTGTGCAATAGTGTGTGTGGGAAGTATGGATGTACGGAGGGCCTCCGTGATTTTAATGCACTTATGTGTTGTTTTGTGTTACATGGGATGTTTTCATATAGGTGTGCAAAAAATATTTGTTGTTGCTCGGCATCTGGCGTATTTGCATTTGTGCCAGTCCTACGTTTAACCCTGTCTTCCGTGTGTCATATTAGTTAGTACCAGGCATGACAGGGATTATCAGAAACACAGGAGGCAATGCCCTCAGTGGGGCTGACAGGGGAATACGGGGGCATGTTATAAAAACTAGTTAGCTAAATGTACAAAGTTGCACACAGTCAGAATGTTATTTTGCCATTTCCTACAAATCTGTCTGCATCAATAAATAAAAAGCAGAGAATTGAAGGAAGAAAAAGGGAGTGGAAGCAGAGACACAAAGGTCAGATAAGTGCCATCTAGATGACTGTTGTGATTAAAAAGGAAGTAAACTATTGCTTAGATTTTGTTTTTTTTTTCTAAACTGCCAATAAGAACAGGCTATATAAAATAATTATATATATATATAAAGCAAAGCTGTTCCTATACTATACTATCGCCCAAAGTATAGAAACTCTATGCTGACTACTACACTGCAGCAGGCTTTTAGCTTAATGAGGATATAACATGCAAAAAAGGTTTATCTTCCAAAGATAAAATGCTACTATGATGAGTGTTTTTACTATTACGATGTAACCACAAGGTCACTCACTAATGAACATGTTAGAGTGTCTATTTTTCTATTCTCATAGGACAAATAAAGAGACCTAAACTGAACCTTCACCCTAAATAAGAGCCTATCTTAAATGTTTCCACAACCCCGCACATAAGATTGGCCGCATTAAAAATCATCCTACCTGCACCTAGTGCATTTCCTGAGCCTTTTAACATCCCAGATGGCAGCCCAAGGGGGTCTCAGGCTGCCTGCAAACAGGGAGTGTCTTCTGTGCTGCTCCGCATTCTGGAATTGCTGTCTTTTTCCTGACCCCAGCCCTGCTCTGTCTGTACAAAGCACAAACCCCGCCCCCTGCAATTTTCACCTCTCTCCTCAATATATGATGCTTCTGAGGCAAGATGGCGGTGCCCATATCCTAGAGTCCAGTTGCAGCCCAACGGGGGAAAGAATAAAATGTAAGTGACTAAAAATGTAAAATATATACATTTCATTTGCTGGACAATAATTTTTTATGGGTTTGAGCTTTTCATTAAATAATGCCGAAGGTCGGGTTAAAGTTGACCAACGTCCTTACAAGGAACAGTGTTCATACGTATCCCTCCCCAGGGCAATTCAGATTGATGCACATAAAAATTCATTTACCTTTTAACTTCTTCCTCAGTTGACTTTCCCCCCATCAGTGGCGTCCTTTGGACCTGCCAGTAGCCTGCAAAGAGAAAGTGATACCCTGTGCAGTTGGTCTTGGAATCTAAAAGATTTCAGTGCTGGCCACTAGCCTACCCCTGGAGCATCCTATAGCAGGAAGGCCCTGTGTGTGAAAACCCCTGGAGAGCTGCTGGTATATTCACCTTTACTGGCAGCTCCCCTGTAGCGGTGCGCGTGTCAGTCCCCAGCCTATCTGGGCGTGGGAGTGGGCCCACGCAGGGTGCAAAAAGGGGATGCGACCAGCTGGTGTTAACGTGTCACCTGGCACCTCAGCCAATTGGCAATCTCAAAAGGTGCCAGGTGGGCATGGCTTCAGGGGTGGAAACCCTCATTTTTTCTTTAAAGCTGGGCCACCGCCAAGCCGGCACCATCACCCTTGGGAGAGGCAGGATCAGCAGAGCACCCAAAATTGGTTTCGCTCCGTTTTAAATCATTTAACAAAGAAAAAAGAAAGAAAGACAAAAAACATTCAAAGGGTTACCAACAAGCAAAGCCATCTGAATGTTACATTATGATACATTCAAACAGCAGGGAAAAAGTCAGAAATGAGGCCAAAACCTAGAAGGGTAGGGGTGCTGCATTGCTGATATACACCGCCTATCAGCAATCCCTTGTTAGAAGGAAAACAAAGCTGTCATACAGTTTCATAGCAAAAATCATGTTATATGCCAGAGAAACAGGTTGGGGTCCAAATACTAGAGTTTGAGAGATGTGTTTTATTTATTGCTTAATGGGTTTGTAAATGCAAATCAGGACTAGAGCCACACTATATCCAAGTATTATCAGTTTTCTGAGGGCTTAGAATAGCAACAAGACAAAAGAGATTGGTTTGCTCCCCCTACTTGGCAAGAATTATGGCCTAATCCTGTTATTCTTGGTCTGTATGTGCCAACCAAATAAATACTTTCAGATATAGGAATTTTCTTTACCATTTCATCTTGAATAGGGTGCTTTTCATTCTCTTTAAGCCCATTATAATAAGCCTCCTCTGCAAATACAAATCATAGGGAGCAACACATTACCAGCCTACAAACATGACAATTAGATCCCCCTTCTTTATTCCATACTCAGGTCCCGACCTAATGTTATCATGTCGCCATGGCACATCATCTTTAATTTAATCATGCAGATCTTTCTTCCCTACCCCCCAGCCCAGCTGTCAATGAAATACAAGCATCAGACTACTCTGATATCATGTATGTTACATTGCAAGATCTTTAAAATGGACCAAAAACCCAACATTTTGACTATCCAGGGTTTTGGTCCTTGCCCCCGATCGAGGATGCCCCGATGTAAAACCCTCCAGGTCGCCTGATCTGACTCATCCTTCCCCGTCCTACGGCGCATACGCAGCTTCTTGTCCAACCAGTATCCTGGATTCACTCCCGTCCCTTCGTCTAAGAGCTCGAGCTGATCTGAGTGCACTAGCGGCCACATCCCCTGCTACCCTCTAACAGGGAGCATGCCTGAGCCTGCCATTCGCATGGGCACGCACCATGCTAGATAGATTATGGGGATGCGGCTATTGCTCGCGCATGCACCATTGAACCGGATGCGTTTACGCCTGACCTGGGGGAATTCACACAACGGGGCATCTCGATTCTGGATGCCCCGGGGGGAGGGGATCTAGTGGCCGTGGGTTTTGGTCCGCTTTAATGGCAGCCTCTCCCTGTCTGGGTCTCCAAACAGCCAATACAACTATTAGGTTAGAGAGTATGCTGGAGCTTCTTTAAACATGGGGAAGTTTTTGTGCCTTATTTGTTTTAAATCACTGCTGAGATTGGGGCAGATACAGCCTTTACATTAGTGTATTGTGTGGTTTAAGTGTTAAAAGGAAATGTGGGTTTACTTTAGAATTTAGTATGTGTGAATGTTAGCTTAGATTCATGTGCAAAACCATGGGGAGCGAAGAGTCATCAATCCACACCATTACAAAGCCGAAGCTTTACACGCAGTTCTTGGACTACAAGAAGCACATTTTCTAAAGAGATGTGGAGGTTCTCCAACATGGGGGCAATATCTGGAATAGCATTCACACTGACAGTTCTAAACAGTGAAACCTAAATAGTTAAATTGCCATTGACAGCTGTTACTATAGTCAACTGGCTTCTGTTTTACTTTACAGCTTGAGACAAAAATGTTTCAGTATAAAGTAGACTGCTTAAGGCATATTACATAAATAAAACAACACATTAACAACACTTTGATTCAAGAGATGATATATTTATATTTATTAAATAGGGCAGTTCCAACCATTTGAATCCTTTGCTCCAGTAGTATGTAGATTTATCTCATTTACCTCTGTGCTGGTCTTGCCTTACACCACTGGAACATGGTCTCCTGGTCCTACACCTTGCTTATGTGTGTGACTAAGGGGGTTATTTAAGAAACACTAATGCCACATAGTGCCAGATGAATGGCGGGTCCCAGTGCAAAAGGTCCATTTATCAGGTCAAAAATCCTGAGCGCCTGTGATAGTGCCAGGTAATGTCCCATCTATCATTAGTGTCGGCAATGGGATAAGTTCCGGCGCTGAGTTCCCTACAGTGCCAGATAGGACCAGACGCACACCCTGCACTGTGTGGCCTTATTCTATGCATTTCAATGGGCTGGTTGCAATTATTTTAGCATTTTTTTATTATTATTATTTTTTGGGGCTGGTGCATGTGGCACGGAATTCCTGGGCTGTTCGAGATTGTTTTGTATGCATTTTAGGCACCTTTTTGTTGAGCTGCAAACTTGGTGATTTGGGACGTGAAAAAGCTGTGTCATGTCTTTCAAGTGTCCACATTGCTTTTTCTGTTTTTTTTTTTTATTATTTTATACCCCGACTAAAAATATATAAAAAAACGGGGATTTCAACAGGTGCTATCACCCTTTAATCCCTCTTTCTTTAATGTTACATTTGCCGGCTTTCTAGCGCACAAAAAATTGATAAATTATGCCCTTAGACCCCACAGATTTGGCAACTCCCCAAGGAAGCAGCACTGTTGTTCATTGAAACATTTACTGCCAAGAAACCCCCCCCCCATCATTGCCTCATGCTGATGTATGGTGGTTATATTATAATTTGTTTATGTATTCTTTGCCTGCTGGCCCTTAGTCATGCCTTTTATTAGGAATTCTATGAATTTGTTATTGTAAAACATGCACTGTGTTAAGATACGTATGGATTTATGGCATGGCTTTGATAATATGCACTTGTCACTTTATAGTTAGAGGGATAGCTTGCAGACCAACCTACAATCTGTCTCTAAACTGGGGTGCAGTCCTAACTCTAATCTCTTGAGAGCCCAATTTGGGACATACAATGCAATACATAAATTGGGAGCAGGCTTACCTGAGGTTGCCCTAAACCTCAAGTGCAAGTCATGGGGTGGAAGGGTCGAAGACCTTGCAATACAGCCTAGACCCCAAACCCCATGTGCTTGCACAAGTTCAAAATTCCACTCACCAGACTGACTTTTATATATATGGTTTTCATATACTGCGCCCGGCGTTCACTTGACGCTACTTGGTACTATGTGGTGTTAGCGTTTCTTAAATAACCCCCTTAAAATAAATGTACTCACAGTGTGGTACAGGCCTACCAGAGGACCCCAGGCATTGACCCAGGTTCCAACATCAGGGTAGTACAGAAGATCCAAAACTACTACTGTGTTTCTAAATGGCCTGAACTGTTCTCTGAGTTTGTTGCTAATTCAGTAAGTTGCTAGTGTTGTACAATATAAAATGTGATGTTAATTATATAACATCTAATACAAATCACATACAACGTGATTTGGTATTATTTCTATATAGCAGAAGGAAGAGCCCCCGAGAATCATTTCCTGGTGGGTTTCAAGAAAGATTTTCTCCCATGATATGTCAGCAAGACACTGCTTACCCAGCGATCAGATACTTCCGCTTTAGTAGCGCTATAATATGGATATAAGATAATCACATGTATGATTAGGTAATCGTATTTTATCATGTTTTTTGGAATATAAAATTATATATATATATAAGTAATATATAATAATCCAATATAGGATCCTCTCAGTAAACAAAGCCAAAAAACACAAGAATGACTAAAATGGCTTATGTCACAAAACATGCAGCGCTACGATTTTTCCATGATCATACGCCTTACATAATTCTCTGGAAGTGCAGCTGTGGAAAAGGCAACACCTAAAAAACAGAGCAAACTGACACAGCAAAAATTCTGCTATCTGTATGTATTTACGTCAAACATTTTATAGAAGACCCTGATGAATTTCTTTAAATCCCAACCTTGACCTCTCAGGAGACAAACACGTAGTGTGGGTGGTCCAACTATCTGGTGATTTCTTACCAGATGTTATGAAAGATTACAGATTCTGTTTGTTGTGAGGTTTCCATCGTACCTCCCTGTATGAATGTTTAGTCTCGGAATAGAAATATTCAGCTGACATTTACAAGAGGCAACCTTAAAGCCAAGCTCAACCTGACTTTTAGCTTGACAAAATATTAGCAATTTCATAAGTAGCCATTTTATATAAAGGTGCCAATTAAAAATGCAGATCTATCACACCTTCCCTTTAATTTACAGGATTATGCAATATGTACAGACTGTCCAAGCAAAAAGGAAAATATTCTTAAAGTTATACTACAGGCAAGTCTGACTGTTGTCCCATTGTCTCAGGCTACACGTTGCACTGCCCCAAACGTCAAGACCCTTTAGTTCCTAAGTTATTTGTAAAAGTGAATAAAGGGGGGTGGGAGCAGCTCAATCACTATTATTTATACAAAATTAATATTATTATTCAGGGCTGGGAACTAATTTACCGCCCAGTTTAACCCTCTCATCAACTAAATATCAATCAAACATGTCTAGCTATGTGGAAAGAAAGAGATTTGGTTGCATATATCTGCAGATACATGTGGAAGCCACACTGCCCCGACAAGGCACTCTGTGTTTAGTGTGGTCCCTACTCTTAATTTTGAGTCCCCAACATTGGGACATGCAATGCAGACAAATATTTGAGAGCTACTCACCTGGGAAGCTGCCAGCCTCCCTTTAGAACACTTCACAGGGAGAAATCCATATTAGCTGAATTCCTCCCTGCTTGTGCTCATGGCAATTCAAATGAATAAAGGGGGTGGGAGCAGCTCAATCACTATTTATACAAAATTATCAACATTATTATTCAGGGCCTGGGAACTAATTTACCGCCCAGTTTAACCCTCTCATCAACTAAATATCAAGCAACAAACATGTCTAGCTATGTGGAAAGACAGAGATTTGGTTGCATATATCTGCAGATACATGTGGAAGCCACACTGCCCCGGCAAGGCACTCTGTGTTAAGTGTGGTCCCTACTCTTAATTTTGAGTCCCCAACATTGGGACATGCAATGCAGACAAATATTTGAGAGCTATTTGTAAAAGTAGTAGAGCATTGGAGATGCAGTGAAAAAATAAGAAACAGTGGGTGTGGCAATAGTGATGTGATGTAAGCACACTGAGAGGGGGAAGAGGGTGGAGTTTCATAGGTGCCGAGAGAGGCAGCCACTCAGGACATCTGAGCAGGGAGTGGAAGGGGGGGGGGGGTGTTTCTTTTCTTAGTCCCCCAAAGGCTTATTGCTAGATCACATCAGCGAGGTGGGAATGGAAACCCGAATAAGGAAGCGATTTTCCTCACTAAGGAGGCAGACAGGAGATGAAGGACAGCACTGAAGCCACTCTATGAAAGGGAAGATATTGATTTTTTTTTTTGACTTGCCAACCACTTAAATCCGTACCAACAGCGTGGCACCGTTGGAAAATGAAAACTCACTTGCCCCATCTGCGTGCATGATACTGAAGCATTGTTAGCATTTACATTTGCTCCTGCATTCATTGAAAGCTGAAACACCACCTCACCGATTTTCTAGTGGTTTTGAGCTTCCTCTCCCAGCATCTCAGCAGTGCTGCTACCTGGATTCAACTGACATAACTGACAATGCACAGTAATAGGAAGCCCAGCAGCACTTCCTGTTTGCAGGCAGCCTGCAGATACATAAGCCACCGTTTTGTTTTTAAAATCTACCACAGCAGGAGTTAGACAAATGTAAATTAGTTTGTATTTGCAGCAATCTAAATTGCCCTGGGGATGGACTGTTTGTTCTGTTGGTCCGGCTTAAGTCATTTATGACTGTTGTTCCGCTTTAAGGCCTCAAATGTGCCTATAGCATTACTATTTAATGTCCATTTTGCCATTTAGTACCCAATGTACCCCTATTAATCCATCTAGAAATCAATACAGATACTACAAATGTTCTGAAAATGTAGATTTCAGAGCTCTGATTTGACACCTAACAGTAGAGAAGCTCCAACTCTTCAAGACTGTGACCACATTACTCCACCCATTTTTTAGTGGAGTGTCCTCCTCCTTCATTCTGCTTTACATCAAAGACAGGACCACCACTGGGGCATTATGGGGTCACCATCCCTGATGATAGCCCAGAAATTCACTTACCAAGCTCTACCTATCCACCTCCTCCCAGTGCCACTTACCCACTCAGCTCCTCTAGCCCCCCCGTCTCTATTCCAGCTCTGCTTACCCACCCAGCTCCATTCCATCATTCCCCCAGCTGGCTCCACTTATCTATGTTGCAGAGTGTGAGTACTGGGTGCAGCAGGGGGTGAGTCAAATCCAGATAGACGGGAACTGGCTTCGCTGGAGCATGAATGCTGTAAGAGAATATCACCTTAACATGGTGGCTAACACAGACAGGAAAAGGAAGTGATAAAGTAAAGCCGAGTATACAGGAAATACAACACAGCAGAAAAATGCAATTGGTAACAGCTCCATCTACTATCATAACTGTAAACTGCAGTTTGGCAAAAGTCCAAAAATCACATTCAGAGACAAGCAGAAGCTGTTGGAAAGTTTTGTATCTCCAACAATCTAACAATTCCCTCCATCCACACCCTAACCCACTACCAGTAAGCTCTGAATTTATGAGATACTTACCTGCACATTGATAATGTCCTCATCAGCCTTGTGAGATCCAAGATTGTATAGGACAGCCACAAACGGATGTACAAAGCAACCTAAACATACAAAAATAGCATTCAGCCTTGCCTTTCACTTGGATATGCCATTGGAGACTGTAGGGTTAGTGAAAGTCTACAAAAAGTTATCTGCTGATTATTACGCACGCTATAATGCCTATAATTTCTTTATATGGTCCACAGTGATTGCTGGTGGTTGCCAAGCTCAGAGACACACCTACAGTACATGACAATATGCTGGTAAAGGGTTATAAATGCTTACTAAGGTTATTTCAGACTAATAGATAAATGGCTAAATGTGGGCTTGTAAAACTGGCTAGGATCAAGATAGTGAGATCTGTTAATGGAAAGCACCCCCCAGACTATCTAATCTCTAATGTTTATTTTCTTTCGTCACAAAATCCCTAGGGAGAACCCAGCAGAGAGCATCACAAACCTGAAACTGTGTCAACGCGTTGTGTAATCTTTACTCTCTTTTTCCTCCTTTTTCAGTTTTCATGTTTAATATGTCATTCTATCATGCGGGTGGAGACTTTTGGGTAGTGTTTGGGTTCATTTTAAATCATAATTTATTTGTATAGCACCGTTTCTTCCATATCACTGTTCCTGGTCGTAATTACAGACATGGCAGAATATACAGTCCAGAGAATATTATAGACAAAAAGCTACAATGTAAACTTTAAATACAACACAAGAGAATGTCCTAACCCTACCAGCTTACAGTCTAAAAGGTCAAGGGGTGAAGACAAATCGGGATGATTGTAAGTGGACTTGAGTTTAGAGGCATTTATCCTATGGAAGGATGCACCAGAGGGGGAAGTAATATGAAGAATTACTTAAACCAGGTTTTTTTTTGACAGCCTTTTTAAAAGCTTGGAGGGTAGCACCCAGCTGAAGCGGCATGGTAAGCCACGTGCGCAGGTGGTGCGTCTGAACGTTCCCCCTTTAGCAGTTGGGCATGTGGATGCCGGCTCTCTTATACTCCTTGGCGATATCTTGTTATGCTTAATGCTTTCTCCTGACATTTGTAATTATTTGTATCCATGATCTTTGTTACATTTCTGGGGATGAAGTTTGTATATTGAGTCTCGTTGAATATAGGATATCTTGTTTTCTATTTTTGGAGACACACTTATGTGCTTATATTGAAGGTTTCTTGCACTTATTTATGCAGTAGTATTTGTATATATATATACCGTATACACATTATGTATGTCTCTTTGCACATATTTATACCGGAAAGAAATGTTTTCTATAGATATTTATGCACGCGTCACTTTTTGGGGGTAACTGTATGTTTATTGGGGTTAAGTGAATATTTTTTAAAATTGGGAGTTTTTGTGCTGGCACAAAATATTTAAAGGGCCCACTATTTTACATTAGGGGTTTTTGAGGGGCCTTTTGTCCATATATTTATTGCTTACTTATAGATATGATTCATGGGTGAAAGTGGTTGCTCAGTTTGAATATTGTGCTTCTGTGTTGTGTATTTGGTTTTTAAATGGTGTATTGTTTTTGCTTTTTTATGTATTTTTAATATATTTGATTTGGGGTGCTCCGATTCTTAGGAGTAGGAGAATAGTTTTCACTTTCTCTTTATCTGTGGGGGGTGCAGCCTCTTTTTGACATAGCCATGGAGGGTAGCAGCCGTGATTAGTTGAACAGTGGACAGCATTCTAAAGGACTAGAGAGACACATGAGAAATCCTGGAGGTTGGAGTAAGAGGAGGTGACCAGACTAGAGGAGGTTGTATTTAGGTTAATATTGTTGGATTAATGATGAATATAAGGAGGAGCCCAGCTGGACAGGGTTTTGTAGGTTATGGGGATGAATAAACTGTATAGCTGTCATTAGTGGCAGACTAGGGTGAAAAAAAACCCATGATTTTACCACGTCACAGCCAGCCCATGACCACTGGAGATTTAATATTCTGGGAGTAAATAATGAAGCAGAGATGGGTATGGCCCCCTGCAGCCATGATGCTGAATCTATAGAATTGGGTGCAGAACATGAGCTGGGGTTTCTTGGCTAGTTACAGGGAGTTTAAAGCGGGGGTAAGGAGTGAGGTCTGGATGAGCTCACCCTTAAGTTGGCCTTATCTAAGAAGGATTAAGTTAACCCCCACCCTTCTATCTGAGTGAATATTTTTTTGGGGGGAGAGAGGGGGCCCTTGTGTGGGTGACCCCTTCTGTTGAAGGGCTTTATAGGGGGAATAAGAGTATATCTCTTGAGGTTACCAATATGTGAACATCTTTGGTGCATTAAAAGACAATCATTTATTCTTGTTAGTGCATAAATTGATCTGGTTACATATAATGAGTCATATAGTCAAAAGCATAACATTATGGGACTAGAAGTTTTACACAAATCCATGTAACATTACATACCTTCAATCATTTTGTGTAAGTGACAGTAGGGGGCGCTTGCTTCCAGCCGTCCTTGTTTTTTGGTCTGGTATTACTGAAAATCGATTGGGCTGCTTAGACATTTATAATAGCCAATAATCAATAATGCTTTCAATAGGTCAGTAGTGTACCTGTTTTTTGTTGTATAGGGTATTAATACTCTGGTCTCTCTGTCCAGGAGTAGTTGACCTCTTATTAAGCTGTGTATAGTAAAGAAATGTGGAGGAGGGCTCAGTTAATGTCTGGGAGTACTTCTAGTCCCATAATGTTATGCTTTTGACTATATGACTCATTATATGTAACCAGATCAATTAAGGTGCACTAAAGAAGCTCGCAAAGAGTGAAACGTCTGCACGAAAAAAACTACTTGCTACAACTGAGGATAATTAAACCTTGAGCTTGCTACAAACTGTAATTAAAGGGACGGAGCCCCTCCAAGTAGGGGCAGCTCCTACAGGAGCAGAGACTTTGTTTTTACAGTCAGTACCTCTCCTAAAAAAACAATAACAGTGTAAAAAATGTTGAAAAAACGAATGTATGTAAATATATGTCATCAATTATGATTGACACTGTGAAGGTATTTATGCACTAACAAGAATAAATGATTGTCTTTTAATGCACCAAAGATGTTCACATATTGGTAACCTCAAGAGATATACTCTTATTCCCCCTATAAAGCCCTTCAACAGAAGGGGTCACCCACACAAGGGCCCCCTCTCTCCCCCCAAAAAAATAGTTACAGGGAGGCAGGGATTGAATAAGGGTGTTAGAAGAAGTATAGGCAGCTGATCTTTTCTGGCCTGTTGTCTCAGAACCGGTCAGTCTGCCTGTCTGTCAAAGGTGTAGAGTTTCAGAGGCAGCAACCACATTGGGCCCATGTGGTAGCCTCATTGTGACAATTTCACCTGAATGCCCCTAATGCATTATTTATCTGGGTTTTAAGCACTTAGTAGGCAAAACTACCAGAAAAGGTGACAATGTTATTCATCTTCATTTGTATGAGAAATGTAAAGGTTTGGGGACAGGGTCGGCTCCAGGTTTGTGGGGGCCCTTGTCCTAGTGGGCCCCAAAGTAGTGAGCCACATGATGTAACCTTTCATCTCCACTGCCACAAATGGGTCGTCTCCTGCTGCTGATTGCTCTCCAGTCCTTGTCAGTTGTCACCTGGTTCTCTCCACCTTCCGAGCTTCCATTAATTGCCCTCCATTCCATGCCACCTTCTCAGACGTTGCTGATCATCCCCTTTTACTGAGGCCAGCCATGAGCAGGTCTGCACACAGCACCCGGCATTCGGTGGTTCGTGCCACTGTAAAATAATGCCATGGTGAAGTGTGAGCCTGAGTGGGCCTCTGAAGATGCCAGGGACCCTGACAATTGCCAAGGTTTGCCCTGTGCTGGTGCCAACCCTGTTTGGGGATATGCCACAGGTTTATTGTTAAACCCATACCTCAATCTCTATCCTTTTGTGGTAACAGCAGCTCCTGCACCCTAGATTGTTGAAAAGTTAATCTAGCATGCCAGTCATTGAATATAAAAAATACTTAGGAGGATTTCCTGGTAGACAAACACACAGCAGGAGCTGGGGAATCTGGTTAAGGAGGCCTGTGTCCCTAGCCACACAACCCAGCTATGTAAACAGATTTATGACCATTAGCATAAGCTTCCTTTCATAGATTTTGCATGGGATCTTTGGGTTTTATCCCATATTATTCATTATCTTTATCTTTTATAAAAAAGCTTTAATGTCAAGAGAGGCTGGTCCCACACCTCCATATTATTGTCTTTGCTTGCTTTATTTTATTCATTCCTCGCCTCCCTTTTATCCCCAACATCTTTTAAACTCTATTTTCACTGGAACTTTTTTTCTTTTACTTCAAACGTGCCACAACTGGAAAATCCCTATCTGGTCCCGTTACCTCTCTCCATCATCTATGCAGCTCAGCTTCTCATGTTCTCATCCAAGCCCTCTGAATAGCACATTCACTCAGAATTGGCAAGCTAATCTTTTTAATTCCGAGCTAGATCCTCCCCCATCTGGATTCCTCATCATTGCACCAGTATTGCTCCCGTACACTGCCATTGAATTGCTGACCGTAGGAGGACAAGATTTGATATTCCATGGTCTGTTTTTCAAAGGGTTCTGCTTAGAAAACAAAAAACAACAAAAACGAAAACAGAAACAAAACAAAAAAAAAAACATTCAATACATACATGTGGGACTGACCCATTGTAACCCTGCAGTCTGAACACATTGATAGATAGCAAGGGGGCATCATGTGACTGTGAAAGGTTTATAATCAGCATGCTGGGTAGCCCACTGTCAGCTCAAATACAGGGACCCCTGGGATGCCCCAGGGGTGCATACAGATAATTGGACGGTTCTGGAGTATTTTAGATTCCAGGGCCGACCAACTGGGTCCACCTTAAGAAATTACTTCAGGATTTTTTAAAATATGGGTGGAGGACAAATAGATTTCACCGCCCCCATATAACTATGGGCTTCTGAAAACAAAAGGTAAAGATTAAACAGCAGGCACCACTGTCTACTTCCCCTAGCACCTTTTATTGAAGATCAAATGAACTCTTATAAAGTCTTATCTCAAAGATAAGTTCTGATTTAGCAGAAGGAGCGTAGAGAAACCTTCTGGTCAGCAAGCTGGATTTCACTCAGCTCCCTCTGGCATTGTCCCTTTGGCTAAGCATCTGAACAGAGCCGAGTGTGCCGCCGGGCACGTGCCCGCAATTCAGAAAGGACTGGCGTCGGTATGTGCTCAGCTAAAGGTGAGGGAGGATGTAGCCATTGCGCCGAAGGTTGCAGGAGAAAGGGGGTTCACACAGTGGAGCATGTCAATTTGGAATGCCCCAAGGAGTGGAACTTGGACTCCAGGGCCATCCGAGTTCCACTCTCTGGGTCTTCCCGACTGAGATTCCCTGCAATGTGAAACCCCTCGGGTCACTAGTTTCACTCACCTGCTCCCGGAGCCCTTGCCACGTCTCTGCAGCCACATCCCCACCTACCTCTAGCTGTGCCCGTACCTGTGCCAGTCCCTTCTGAATTGTAGGTGCAGGCACGTCACAGCTAGAAGCTGAGCGGGGTATATGTGGATTGTGGTGCACTCATCTCTGCCGTTCAGATGGCTTAGCTGCTAGCTGAGCCGAATGAAATTGGGCACGCTCATTGGCTGAGTACTCGGCCAATCAGCGCGTGTGGTTTTGGCCGAGTCTGCGCTGTGGGGACCACCAGGAAGGTGTTACACTCGGAGAGGAACAATGCTCTTCTATTGGTCTCTCTTTGACAAGTAAATAACCTCAGCTTTTCCCTTCTTGAATTTTGTAACATACAATTCATGGATTGCCATCCCTTTATTTATCCTCGCTTGACCTATTCCCTTCTCTGTGTTTCTCTTTGTCTGTCACTCTAGTGTACACCAAATATAGATCAGAATGCTAACTCTAGCCTGCAAAAGGAAATTCAAACCCAGCCGCCCTGTCATTTTCTTCACTTTTATTTTAATTACTGCTTCCATCACTTCTTAACCCTTTCACTTTTAAAATCACACACTGTTTAGCATGATTTATGCATATTCCTATCATTTACATGAATAGTCCTTCCTTAGAAAAGCATTAAGATGTTGTTTTTTGCAGGTGACTAAAAATACTAGGGCAGCTTTTTAAACAAGGTATTAGTTTACCAAACTATTTCAAGGGAAAGCTATAAATATTTAATGATAGATTAGATAGACGCAAGAAAAACTAGACAACTCCCCTGTCGACTGGTCATCCATCTACTGCCATCTATGGGTGCTCCCAGTCATCAGGATCATTGTCCTTGCCACTGGAAGCTGGTCATATGTTTACAGGTACAATTTAACTGGATCAAAAGTCAAATAAAATCTATAAGGCCTGCATAAAGAGGAATAACACCTGGGACATCCCCCCCCCCGGTGTTGTTCCCCTCTGGTGGGTGAGAAAACGCACTTTTTTGCAATCCCGAGCTGCAGACATCAAAGCAGCGAGCAAGATTAATGGGAGTTTAGTGCACCCTCAGCAGCATCCCAGCTCACCCCTGGCTGTAGGGCGTACCTGCACTGGCCATTCACAAATGCCTGGCATGGGCAATGCCTAGCTAAAGGTATAGTGAGGATGTGGCCACGGCCCATTGGATTGCCGACTAGGAAAGTTTGTCCGGCGACCCCTGGGGTTTCATATAGTGGAGCACACCAAATGGGGATGCTCCAGGAGAGGGAATCAACCATCCCTGAGGCTGGGCAGAGCTACTTAACACTTCTGCATTGCCACGCATTAAAGGAACTCTGTAGGCAAAGTAAATAAATGGTCATTCAGCAGCTCACCTCATCATGGCTGCCCTCTGCCTTCCTGTTAGCATGCAGCTGCTTCTAGAAGTAGAAACAAGGCAAAGAATAGTGGCACACATCCGAAATACTTTGCCATAGACCACCAATAATAGGGCTAAGCTGGTGGTCTAATGCTCCACATTATCAGATTGTGGACACTGGCAGAGAGGGAGAATGCCTGTCTTACAGACCCCCACCCCATTATGTTGATTATTATGCAGCATCACAGAGCCAAGGCACACGCCCAGATATTTCAAAGGATAAATCATGAGGTGAAACTGTAAACCTTGATATGTCGTTCATTTTTTCTTCAACTTAAAGAGGAACCTACCCCAAAGCTCACCAATCTGCTGCCCCCTACCCTCCGGTTTTACCTTTGGGCAGTATTTATTCACCACGTTGGGAGATTCATCTTCTGGGTCCCTCGGATTTAGGGCAGCACCATCTTGCATTTCATCAGGCACTGCGTGTGGCCCCAGACCTCGCGTCTAAGCAGTGCCCATGAATGGGATGCAATGGAGCTGCCTGCAGAATAGGATCAGGTCCTGAAGCAGGCAGCAGTGACATACAAAAGGTAAGTAAAGTGCTCATGGGGGGGGGGGGGGGGGGGGAGTTGGCCCCTTTTCATTTTTGGTCCATGTTCCTCTTTAAAAACAGTTTAGGACAGTGTTCTGGCACCCCATGTGACTGCCGGCAATCAGTCGGGTTCGTAGTGTGGACTGGCTCCACTGGTCATGTGGTGCCCAAATGTGCAATGGAACTGAGGTGGGTATAAAAAAAAAAAAATAAAAACCATATACAGCTTCAGCATTGTTTATTAAACAAATGCAATCATGCGTTTTGTGGCGCGCATTTAAGACAGCACAGCATGATTTTAGGCAACTGCCACTGCTGCAAGTTCAAAGAGGGGCAAACGTTGTTGTCTGTGGCTCAAAGTATCCTGATGCTGACTCCTACCACACCCCTTAAAGAGGACCAAAAAACTGGCTGGTGGCACTAGAGTTTAAAAGACCCACTCAGCCAATCAGCGGGCTCGCTGTCATTCGGCTCTCTTTGGAGCCGAGTGGTGCCGCCAGCCACAACCCCCGCCCACCTGGCAGCCGTGGCGTGACCGTGCTGCCCATTCAGGAAGGTTGGGCGCTGGCATGGCTAGGGGTGACTGGAACGCACCAATGCAGTGAGGGCTCCGGGAGAGGGTGTGTGCTCCAGGGGGTCCCAAGGACTGGAACTCGGGAGGCCCTGGAGTCATTTAAATTTCCTCTTTAAAGTGGACCAAAACCCAGGATTTTGACTATCCTGAGTTTTGGTCCTTGATCCCGGGTGCACCCCAATCGGCAGTGCCCCGCTGCGTGAAACCCCCCAGATCACAGAAGTCGACTCACCTCTTCCTGGTCCTACAGTGCATGCATGGCCGCTCCTCCAATCAGTGCACTTTGATCCGCTGGCGTCCCTTCATCTAAGGCCAGCGGCTCCAAGCGCACTGACGGCCATATCCCCTGCTACCCTCTAACCAGGAGCATGCCCACGCCGGCCATTCACAAATGCCTGGCACACCCACGCACCCTGGTAGAGGGATAGCAGGGATGAGGCCATGATTCCTGCATGAGCTATTGGACTGGAAAAGAAGGTCAGTTTATGGGAGACCTGGGGGGATAGATTAGATTCCTGGGCCAATCGCCATGGGTTTTGGCACACTTTAAAGTGGACCGTCACCCTCCCGTGATCGCCCCGGGAATCTATAAGATTCCCGGGCCGATCACCTCCCTCCCCGCGGGACATCTGAGATCGAGATGTACCGCGGGGTGAAACCCCCCCAAACACCCCAAATCCCCTTACCTTGTCTTGGCCGCCACCGCCTCCCTCGCGCCCCTCTAGACGTGCCCGCGCCGGCCGTCTGTGAATGGCCAGTGCGGGCGCGTCAAGAGTGACGCACGGGAGGCGGCGGCGGAGGAATCGCTTGTCCGCGCCTGTCAAAAGTCTTGTCCGTCGGCGCTGGGAGCGGGGAGAGGTGAGTTTTTCGGGGGGTTCGGGGGGGGTTTCACACAGTGGAGCACCCCGATCGGGGGTGCCCCACCGAAGTGAACCAAGACCCAGGATAGTCAAAATCCTGGGTGTTGGTCCACTTTAAGTATAGCTGGGTTGCTGTTTTAAACATCCCCATCTATGTCCTTGCCTCCAAGCTGATTTTTGGCCCCAGTCCGCCACTGAAAGCGCCCATAGTCTGAATTGCCCCACTGCTCTATGCACAAGAGAAAATCTGCTGACAGTAGCTTCGTCTACCTCTTTCATAGTGCCAAGCTCGTCCTGTAAATAAAACCAATGCTATTACTATTGCCTCTAATTTCAATAGCGGGACACAAGCATCACCCTCCGATCCACGCCGCAGCCGCGCTCACCTTCACACTGCCCATACCTGCGCCGGCGTGCGGTCATACACCGCGCTGACCCCGCCCCTGTCCCCCCATTGGCGGCTGGGTGGAGGCTCGCCGCTAGCCCCGCCCCTATGGCCAGCATGCCGGTGGAGCAGTATGCGGTGGGTTGGCCGGGAGCCGGTCTCCGCTAGGCGAGCGCTTGTCTCCTCGTCACCCGCATGGAGAGCAGCGGCGCCCAGCATCATCATCCATAGCAGCGGGTCTCGCTATGCATGCTGGGAAGCGTACACCCGGCCATTCCGGTATGTAGCACACTCTAACTGTGTCCGCTAAAGTTCTGTGTTTGGGTTATGGTGCATTATGGTTATGCTTTTCCTTGGCGTCTCTGTGCTGATATAATGCTGGGGATGGCATGAATGTATGGAGGGGCTGCCATCAGCTGGGTGCCTACTATACACCCAGGAATGCAGCCTCTCTAGAAAACAAGGTGTGTTTGTGTGTGTGGCTGCTGCAAAGGTTAGGTCTGCGCTGTTTCCTGTCCTAAGAAGTATGGCAGTTACCTATTTATAGCAAGATCCACTGGCGTAACTTTCTCTGTCTTAACTCATTTAGATGCAGCTAGACAACTAAAGACTGAAACAGCAGAGATAAATGCTGCTTCCTTTCTCTGAATAATGCCAAGTGAGCACAAATAAGGTGAAAGAGCAACAATGATGGGGCCCCCCTGACCTCTCGGGCACTCCTTATAGTTACTGAGACATGGCTCTGCTCTGTTTCCTTCTCGCTTACTGTGGAGAGCTAATAACTGGCCATCACAGATAGTGTGCAGCCCCTGCTCTCCTGACAGAGGTATAAAGCAGCCTCTGATCTCTCTTTTACTGATAACTGTCTGCTACACGTCCGCTCCCACCTGGATATCAGAGTGTGGACAGATGTGCAGGGACTATCTGACCCAGGGCCAGACTACAGATCCTATCAACTTATCCCTCAGCCCAAAGCAGACTGAGTGCAAAAATATAACCGCTTCTTCCCCCTCACTAGCATTAATCCTAAGGCCCTTTCTAGCCACTCTGGTGACCACAGGGGGCTCTAAGAACTGGCTGTCAGCTCTGTCAGAGAAGCTGATCCTCACGTGATAAATGCCTGAAAAGCATACAGCAGTAAGGGCTACTTTCCATCCTTGCTCCCTTCTTTCCTTTTTTTTATCCCCCCTTCTTTTTTTCCTTCCCTAATTTTCCTATCTTTTTGCTTTACTCTCTCTTCTTTTTTTTGTCAAATTTCCTGGCTTCCCTTATTTCTTTTCTACCTTCCACCTCTCTTCCTTCCCTTTTTTCCTATTTTTTCCTCTCCTTTCTTCCCTTTCCTCCATCCTTAATCTTATCCTTCTTTTTCCACTTTCCTTCCTTCCCTCTTTTTTCATTATTTTTCTTTCATCTCCCTTCTTTATTTTGTTCCTTCCCTCTGCCTTCTTTCCTTCCTTTTTTGTTCCCTCCCTCTCCCTTCTTTACTTATTTTTTTCCTTCCCTTCTCCTTTTTAGTTCCTTTCTTTCCACCTTACTTCTTTACTTTTTTCTTTTCTTCCTTTTATCCCATCTTTTTGCATTCTGTCTCTGTCTTCTTTTTTGTCTCATTTTCTGGCTTCCTTTATTTTTTTTTCTACCTTACACCTCTTTTCCTTCCTTTTTTCTTATTTTTTCTGTCCTTTCTTCCCATCTTTATTCTTTCTTCCCTCCATCCTTATTTTGATCCTTCTTTTTTTCCTTCCTTCCCTCTTTCTTCATTCTGTTTCTTTCTTCTCCCTTCCTTTTCTTTGTCCCTTCCTTATGCCTTCTTTCCTTGTTTTTTTGTTCCCTCCCTCTCCCTTCTTTACTTATTTTTTTCCTTCCCTTCTCCTTTTTAGTTCCTTTCTTTCCACCTTACTTCTTTCCTTTTTTCTTTTCTTCCCTTTATCCCATCTTTTTGCATTCTTTCTCTGTCTTCTTTTTTGTCTCATTTTCTGGCTTCCTTTATTTTTTTTCTTCCACCTCTTTTCCTTCCTTTTTTCTTATTTTTTCTGTCCTTTCTTCCCAGCTTTATTCTTTCTTCCCTCCATCCTTATTTTGATCCTTCTTTTTTTTTCCTTCCTTCCCTCTTTCTTCATTCTGTTTCTTTCTTCTCCCTTCCTTTTCTTTGTCCCTTCCTTCTGCCTTCTTTCCTTGTTTTTTTGTTCCCACCCTCTCCCTTCTTACTGATTTTTTTTCCTTCTCTTTTTTTAGTTTCTTTCCTCCTTTCTTCTTGAATGTTTCCTTCCTTTTTTCCACATTCCCTTGTTTCTTTCTATCCTTCCTTACCTCCTTTTTTTTTTTTCCCTTCATTTCCTTTCTTTTTTCCCTTTTCTCTTTCATTCCTTCTTACTATCTGACGTGATCTGCATCAGCCCTCTTTAGACTCGCTTGTGGAGAACATTTTTCTAGAAGCTTCCCATTCCATAAAGCAGGGGTTTCCAAACTTTTATTTGTATCCAGTACAACTTTCCATTCTCTAATTCTGACCTCATGGGCCTTGGATACGGCTGCTACCTCTGGACCCCCTGTAGTTACACCCTAGAAAAGCTGACTTCATTAACATCTGTCTGAATTCTCGCCTTTAAATGCAGAGAATCCAAATAAAAAGCAATGCAATATATTCTCTATGGGCTCTTCCACACCTGCCTGTTATAGCATATTGTGCAGCTGAAATGCAGCCAAAAGGTCCTGCTTTTTGCTCGCAGATAGATTTCATTTCTACACCGCTTACATTCCTACAGGTGTGCAAGCTAAATAACCACCTAGAAAAATGGCACAAAAAGCATAGCTAGATGATGGTGTAGCTAGATTCCTATTCTAGTCTGTAGACCAGCCATGAAAAGGCAAAAGGGCAAGCTCACACTACAAGTGGGCTGCGATGAATAGCGCGTACTTAGCCTTTTGCAGATTTTCTACATATACTGTAAATGAAATACAGGAATCCAGTATGAATGTGTCTGCATTCCCTCACTGACTGCAGCTGCCACCCATAGAGTTTGCTGAAGGTGCAACCCACCAGCAAGCCCCATTGGCTACCAGCATCCATGTGTTGGCTGACTGAGCAATCCTGCCCAATTTCAGCCTTTCTATTTCTCTTTCTAGATGCTCCAGCCTCGGTAATACAAACTGGATTGCAAAAATCCATAAATTTCTAACATGGCTCGCCCCCCCTCAGTTCATGGCAATGGAGGGGGGGCCTTTTACAATAGGCGTGTCAGACCATCAGCGATCGCCTGCTGCTGGATTAGCGGGAATTATAGCATTTCTTTTATCTTAACTGCCTACAGAATGACTTTAAGGGGCTATGGCACATCTCCATGATTGTGGTTGCAGGAATGTGCATTGAATACATTCATTTAAAGTGAACCAAAACCCCCTCTTAGGACCTAGAACTAGAATTTGATATTTTCGCCTACCACACTGTCCTGGAACACTGATTTTTGTTTTGCTGTTCCTTTCTGTATGGTGGTAGGTAATAGTCATTGCATAGGTGAGGCAATTAAATCACTGTCCCTCACAACAGTTGAATTAAGGAGGTAGGGCTTTAAGATAAAGCATCAGCTGGCAGAAGAGTTAAACCGGACCTTCAGCATGAGTTAATGAAAAGCCCAAACTCTTAAAAAACGGTTCCCCAGCATCTAAAATTAATATATTTTACGTTTTTAGTCACTAACTTATTATTCTTTCCCCCACTGGGCTGCAACTCTGTTCAGGAATTTAGGATACGGGCGCCGCCATCTTGACTCAGAAGCATCACACTTACTGTGGAGGAGAGGAGAGTGGGATAAGGTACAGGGGGGCGGGTTATAGCTGTACTTTGCTCAGACAGAGCAGAGCTGGGGTCAGGTAAAGGTCAGCAGTCCCAGAATGCAGAGCAGCACAGTCAGGAGGCACTTCCTGTTTGCAGGCTGCCTGATAAGATGGCGGCTCCCATAAGCCGCCATCTTGGATGTTTAAAGGCTCATAACATGCAGTAGATACAGGTAGGATGATTTTTAATGTGGCCAATCTGTATGTGCAGGGTGTGGGAAACATATAAGATAGACTCTTATTCAGAGTGAAGGTCCGCTTTAAGCAACAATAATTGGCCATGGGTACTCTTCATGGGGGGAGCAATTCAGGAAAAATGGAGTGTAGGTAAAAGTAATTTAAATGTGGGTTTTGGTCTGCTTTAGCTTTTTTGTTTTTAATACAAATAGACAAGTGGACTAAAACCCAGGATTTTGACTATCCTAGGTTTTGATCCTTGCCCCCGGGGCACCCCCTGATCGCTCAATCGGACTCGCCTCTTCCCGGTCCTACAATGTCAATCAGCGCTCTCGGATCTGCTGAAGTCCCTGCGCCAGGAGCTTGTCTAATGCGAGTGGATCCGAGCGGACTGGCAGCTATATGCTGTATCCCCCCCACAAGTGCCTGGCTCGGGCATGCGCCCTGCTAAAGGGATAGCAGGGATGCGGTCACAGCATGCGCATTCGCACAGTTGGACCAGGAAAGTGAGTTTTCGGGTGACCTTTGGGGTTTCATACAGCAGGGCATCCAGATTCTGGATGCCCCGGGGGGAGGAAATCCAGCAGCCCTGGAATCAGGGCCGATGGGGCGTGGGTTTTGGTGCACTTTAAATGCCACCACTTTCTTGATGAAGAAGATCGAGGCATTCCTTGAAGATTTTTCAGCCCAGGTTTGCTTTAAAATTGCTTTATTTTGTAAACAATTATAAACCCCAGGTCTCTGCCCACAAATGCCTCATGTAAAAATGACCAAGGATGGCAACAGTATATTGAGCCCTACACAGAGTCTCTGTCATTACATGAAAAGTATTGTAAACCCACTTATTCCACACAATTCTTCTTACTTACTCTTACTTGCTGAACTTGTAAAAAAAAAATGTCTACCAGAAATCATCCAGCATTATTGTCTATTATAGCGGTGCTCCATTTGAGAACCTGCTATATAACCTTATGGCTTCTTTTGTATGAGTGAGAGCACAGCGGGAATGCCAGGAACTTCCCCTTACAATGCTGCTATATCTAACATGATGGCCACGGGTCTCTTTCAGAGTTCCTGCCCTCAGACTAGAGTGACGTTTTGAAAGTTAAAACCTTTGTGTTTGTGTTAGAGGGTGGAGTAGCGACATGACAGCTGCCATACTATTCTTTTTTTGCACCTCTTGGATTTTGATGCTGTGCCACTGACCTGGAATGGTACTGAAGCTCCAGTAGTTGAGATACGATCTGCACATGAAAGGTGGAAAAGAGGAAACGACATGCAAAGGGTGACCTGTATCTTGATGATAGATCTTGCACATAAAGCCAGTGATTATCTAATGCCTATGGAAAGGTTTGCGCTAGCCGAATATGACCTTTTCATACTGGGACGTCTGATTTGAACATTCCCAAAGACCTTTAGACTTACATATTGTATGATTGTGTTTTTTACTGTACATGACGTGATGTTTTAGAGATGGTTGCAGTTTCATGCTGGGGCTCTAAATGTTTGCCCCCCCCCCCCCCCCCAATGATAAAATGAATACAGTAGGTTGTTTTAAACACCTATATCTACTTAAAGTGGACCAACACCCAGGGGGGATCGGCCCGGGAATCTATAAGATTCCCTGGCCGATCAGATCCCTCCCCGCGGGGCATCCAAAATCGGGATGTCCCGCGGGGTAACATAGTATGTAAGGCTGAATAAAGACTTTAGTCCATCCAGTTCAGCCTGTTTAACGCCTTCCAGTGGTCTAGTAGCCATAGCTGGTAATGTTACTACATGCAAGGAGGGCATCCCGACCACTATAGATCTCCTTCCAGTGGTCTAGTAGCCATAGCTGGAAATGTTATTACATGCCAGGAAGGCATCAAGGCCACTTTTGAACGTTTTTACTGTATCCATCATTACTACCTCCTCTGGCAGCGAGTTCCATAGTCTCACTGCTCTTACAGAGAAGAATCCCCTCCTATGTTGGTGGAGAAAGCACCTTTCCTCTAACCTTAGTGGATGCCCCCGGGTTATGGTTACACTCCGGGGTATAAATAGATTGTGGGACAGAAATTTGTATTGACCCCGAATATATTTATACATAGTAATTAGATCACCCCTCAATCGGTGAAACCCCCAGAAGCCTTACCTTAACCCCGTTCCAACGGTGCATGCGCGGGGCGCGTCTCGTGCTTCCCTCTAGCAGGGAGCGCACCCGCACCGGCCGTTTGTGAATGGCCTGCGCGGCCGCGCTCCCTGTTAGAGGGAAGCGCGAGACGCGGCCTCCAGCGCTCAGAGCCGCTGTGGTTGGACGCCGCTTGTACGTGCATACCACAGCGGCTCTGAGCGCTCTGATTGGACGAGCACCCGCGTAGGAGCGGGGTGAGGTGAGTGTTTCCGGGCGTTCTGGGGGGTTTCACACAGCGGGGCACCCCCGATCGGGGTGCCCCACCGAAGTGGACCAAAACCCAGGATAGTCAAAATCCCGGGTGTTGGTCCACTTTAAAGCGGAACAAAACCTGGGATTTTGACTATCCTGGGTTTTGTTCCATGCCCTGGGAACATCCTGAATTGGGAAGCCCCACTGTGTGAACGCGCTGCAAAACTCGCCTCTTCTTGGTCCTACGGTGCATCAGAGCCATTTGCCATGACTATGTCCTTGGGTAAACGACTGTGATACTCTTTAATGGCCGCATCCTTCAAGCGCTGCATCCCCAGCAGCGGCTGCGCTCCAGTCCCAGCCTATCTGAATGGCTGGGGGGGGTGGAAGTGGGTGCACAGCCCAAAGATACAGGAGATGCGCCCGCTGGTGCTTCCAACTGTAAACAGTCGGAGCAGTTTGCCGAATGACATAGTCTTGGCTCTGATTGGATGAGCGATCCAGTGTCACTGGAATTGGAACGTGTAAGCTTTTACTGGTGATCTGGAGGGTTTCACACAGTGAGGGGAAGGCCAGCGGTCTGCCCAGGCAAAAGAAAATGTACTTGCCTATCAGCTTACAGTCAATGGGCAGCAGCGGCTCAACCTCAGTGTTCCCAGCTCTGGTGCCAGCTGCACGCTACCCATCTGACCCAATTTGGCATGGGTAGTCCCTCTTTGATTGATGACATGTGGCAGGGTAGTCCCTCTTTGATTGACAACATGATGCAGGATCGTCCCTCTTCGATTGACAACAAGGGCCATCCATTGCAGATCAGGTCTTTTGTCAGTGTTGGCCACTCTATGCATCCCAGGCTGGTCAGGAGCCCAGTCTTAGCTATTAGCACACCAGCTCAGCCTATAGATCAATAGGATAAGCAATGGAGCCTGCGGGCTGGCAGGTAAGTGAGGTTTATTTTCTACTTTGCCTGGACTGTCCCTTTTGATATTTGTTATTATAAACATGAGGACTAACCTTTTTTTTTCTGCTTTTTGCAGATTTCCTTGCCAATATGACATCTGATATCTGACCTAAACCAGATCTGCTTGCTACAAGAGAAATCCTGCTGAACATGGCTACATTATCTGAGTTTGTCACCGAGCCTATTGGCATGATGTCCCCGTCGCAGGTAATAGCTGTGCTTGTGAACAAAAGGTTTGGATATTCCGTGTAGCCTTTTCTTTTCAAGTCCTGTTTGCTTTTTAGAAGAGTTAATTGCCAGGAAGTGTTCCAAAACAAACCAGGAGGTGGGTTTGGGTTTAGGAAGGATAATGTGGGATGCTTTCCTCCAGTTCCACAGACTAGGCAGGGATTTGCAGATTTATGGCTTACTGGGCTCCAGACTTTAGATTTAGTGATTCATACTAGAGAGACAGCGATATCAGAACTATTTGACTCTTATGTGGTCTTCCATGAAAGAAACCTCTTCTTCTTTTTTTTTTTGGTTACATTTACCCATTAAATAAAGTTACAGCAATGCATTTAAAAGAATGAACTTAAAACAATTTTACCTGTACTCGTATGTTCATACTAGAAGCTACTAGAAGATAGATAAGCTGGGCGGCTGCTGCATTCAGGATGGATTGGAGAGGAGAGCGTTTTGTATGAGGGAGATCAGTTAGTAGTAAATTACAGTAATCAAGATGAGAATGGATCAGGGCAACAGTGAGTTGTTGTTATTTCCACTGTGAGAAAGGGACAGATTCTAGAGATGTTTCTGAGGTGCAGATGGCATGAATGGAAAAGCAATTAAATATAGGGGGTGAATGATAGATTGGAGTTAAGTGGAGTTATAATGATAATGGTGCCACACACTGAAAGGGAAATATCAGGTTGAGATAGGCTAGTAGTAGATGGTGAGAACACAAGTAGTTCTGTTTTTAGAAAGGTTTACAAACCTATGAAGTAATGGACTACCTCCATGTAAACATTTAGTCATACATATGGTCTTCTAGTACAGCATCGTTTCCAGACTTAAAGTGGACCAACACCCAGGACTTTGACTATCCTGGGTGTTGGTCCACTTAGGTGGGGCATCCCGATCGGGGGTGCCCCGCTGTCTGAAACCCCCCCGATCGCCGCAAAAACTCACCTCTCCCCGCTCCCACGTGACCTCGTCCGGCCAATGACAGCGCTCAGAGCAGCTCTGGTATGCGCGTCCAAAGCCGCTTGGACGTGCATACCAGAGCGCTGTCATTGGCTGCGTCTCTCGCTTCCCTCTAACAGGGAGCGCGCCTGCGCCGGCCATTCACAAAACGGCCGGCGCGGGAGCGCGCCCTGCTAGAGGGAAGCGCATGCGCCGTTGGATCGCCGGTAAGGTGAGGATTGTGGGCCTCCTGGGGGGTTCCTCCCCGCGGGACATCCCGATTTCGGATGCCCTGCAGGGAGGGATCTGATCGGTCCGGGAATCTTATAGATTTCCGGGCCGATCCCCTCTGGCTTGTGGCACCTAGCTGAAGGAGGCAGAAGGACCTGGTAATTAGAGGAACCACATCTGGAAGGTAGAGTGAGCAAAATGTGAGCCTACTTTGCCTAATTTCCATTCCCTGATCAGGAAAGAAATAGAAAAAGCATTTGTTGTGGCTCTTGTTTAGGCATATATGTGACTAATTTGCTGATGCCATTCATAAAAATTGTCGATTTGTTTTTGTGATTAGGAAATAACTACAGTGTTTATAACTTGTTTGTAAAATTGTGGCACTCAGGAGCACTCAGCCATCAAGTATAAAGTGACCTGTGACTCTCTCTCTCTTCAAATTGGCCACCCGTACTCTACCTCCCTCATTTAGGCCATGTAAACAAACAATCCAAACCAGCCTGGGACAGCTGCTCCATTGTAGCCTTCTCATATGGCCACTTGATTTACTGCATACAGTATGTACAGCTGCATGTACCATTGTTTTATACTGGATGTGTGAATTTGAAGCTTTGCAATCTAGATTGAAGTATAGCACCAGAACAGACATTCCCCTAAATGCATATAATTATGCCTAGTCTTTTTTCTTGTGTTCTCACAGGAGACAGTATAAATGTGCCCGGGTCAGCTGGGAAAAGCCAGTATGGAGACATTTTAAAAGTACAAGTAAAGGTTTTGTTTTAATAATTATTATTATTTTTGGCTAGGGCCAGTATTGGACTTGACTACTCATTATAAATGTGCCATACTTAGTCCTAGTGACACACTTTGTTTTGGTCATCACAACAGGGAAGTGAGATATAGGGTCGATTCCGCACTAGGTGAAAAAAGTCACTACTTTTTAGGAGAGACATTTGTCATTCACTTTCAGCACCACTTTTCATTTGGTTACTGAATTCGCAACTGGTGCTGAATCGAGTTCAGTTTCCCCATTTGGAGCCTATAGACCCTGAAACAATATGAAAAATGTAATTGAGATTAATGCTGATCTTAAGATAAGGTGAGTTTTAAAATGCTTGACCTTGGTGAAAACAGTGGAGCAGAAGTGGCAAGTATTTATTATTTTTTATGTTTGCCCAGGCAGAAAAAGTGACAGAAAGTCAAAGTAACAGTTCAGGCAAAAAAATACAAATTGTTAATGCTTACCTTTTCTCCCCAAAGCCCCCCCCCCCTCACCTTTATGCCCTAGTCTGGTAAAATAAAATTTTAGCCTGCCATGCAATACTGTTCAGCTGTGATCTCTGTGTCATCTGCCTACCCCCAAATCGCTCGCACAATTCACTGAAATGGGGGGGGGGGTGCCAGGCTCAGCATTCCCTCTCACTTGCAGTGAATAGATAGGTTGAAGGCAGTCCATGTGCCTGATGGAGCAGGGCAGGGACGCCGCAAGTAAGTTTTAGTCAATTAGGCTGAAACATAAAGGCTGCAGGGGAGAAAGGGAGGGCAATATATATTTGAACATAAAGGCTGCAGGGGAGAAAGGGAGGGCAATATATATTTGAACATAAACGCTGCAGGGGAGAAAGGGAGGGCAATATATATTTGAACATAAAGGCTGCAGGGGAGAAAGGGAGGGCAATATATATTTGAACATAAAGGCTGCAGGGGAGAAAGGGAGGGCAATATATATTTGAACATAAAGGCTGCAGGGGAGAAAGGGAGGGCAATATATATTTGAACATAAAGGCTGCAGGGGAGAAAGGGAGGGCAATATATATTTGAACATAAAGGCTGCAGGGGAGAAAGGGAGGGCAATATATATTTGAACATAAAGGCTGCAGGGGAAAAAGGGAGGGCAATATATATTTGAACATAAATGCTGCAGGGGAGAAAGGGAGGGCAATATATATTTGAACATAAAGGCTGCAGGGGAGAAAGGGAGGGCAATATATATTTGAACATAAAGGCTGCAGGGGAGAAAGGGAGGGCAATATATATTTGAACATAAACGCTGCAGGGGAGAAAGGGAGGGCAATATATATTTGAACATAAAGGCTGCAGGGGAGAAAGGGAGGGCAATATATATTTGAACATAAAGGCTGCAGGGGAAAAAGGGAGGGCAATATATATTTGAACATAAAGGCTGCAGGGGAGAAAGGGAGGGCAATATATATTTGAACATAAAGGCTGCAGGGGAGAAAGGGAGGGCAATATATATTTGAACATAAACGCTGCAGGGGAGAAAGGGAGGGCAATATATATTTGAACATAAAGGCTGCAGGGGAGAAAGGGAGGGCAATATATATTTGAACATAAAGGCTGCAGGGGAAAAAGGAGGGCAATATTTATTTTTTATTTTTAGAGTGGACAGTGAAATGTATTGACTGCCTCAATAAAAAAGAAGGCACCATACAGTTCAATGGTGTTGGAGTGAGTCACACAAGAGGATTTGTCACTGGGCATCTATGACATCCAGCAAGTTTCAAGCGGTAGCGTTTGAATGATTGATCCTAGCGCTGCTGCAGGGAGGCACGTTTTGTAGTCATTCCTAACTTACATGTTGGCAATGCTTTACTTCAACAATTTTTGCTTATGCAAGAAGGCTTTGCTATAAAATATTACATATTTGTGAAATGTGACATAAATATTGGTCCTTTTATAGAACAATTAAAATACTCAATACACTCTTGGATATTGATTCAGAATCAGGGTAAATGTACTATCTTACATAATATGTAGTCACATGAAAATGACTCACAAACCTTTGTTTAGTCTAAACAGCCATAGTTTTACATGATGAGAAGGCACCAGTGGGAAACAGATCTGCCTTGTCCCCCTTCACACAAATGATCTATTGCTTCTTATTGTGTGTATTGTACTGGATACAATGGCCACCACATTAAGCCCTGAAAGAGAGCAGAGCCTGAATGTGAACTTGGTCTGGCTGATACATTCTGCTCATAAGATGCTAATACAGTTCAACATTATATGCACCTTAAACAGAGAGCATTTCAGAACAAGATGTAAATATCTTCACATACATGCAGGGTATGTTTAGTAGTGGTGTTTTTCTTTTTTTTTTTTCTCCCCACTAAATGTCCTGGGCCATAAGACCCACTGCCACTGGGCATGACTCTTAAATGAAGATGTTGGTAGATCCATTCATATCAGAATCTGTAGCAGATCAGATTATCTGTTATGTAGATGTCTCTGAGGGCTGAAAATACATGTGCTTAAAAGAGGACTATCATGAAAAAACCACATTAGAAAAATCCATATAAATGGATGGATGGAGGTGGAAAGGTCACTTATGCACTCTGCATCAATGAATATCCAGCCAGACTTGTTTCTTTTTATTAGTGGATGGAAGAGAAAGTCAGGAGTGACAGGTTCTGTCCCCCCTGATACACTCAAACCCGTCACCCGTGGATTTTATTCCTACCAGGAGAAAAAAACACAAACTTGGTGGGTGTTTTATTCAGTTTGGGTGTATGTGACCCCTACTCTCATTAGCCACTGTGTTTATATGGATTAATATTACACCGCAATACACCTCCTTTTGAGCATATGTTTCTGTGTTGTGTTGTAGTTTCCCTATGCACAATGTCGGATTGCTTCCTAATATTTATTTCCATTTACAAAGGTTATGTCTACTGGTACATGTTGGCATTTCTGGGTGAGCATTAAAGGTTAATTATCCTATTTTAATGTATACCCTACCACAGCCTCTGTTCTGTGGTCTCCTCTGATGGATGCCACCCATTACAAACCAGGTTTCTAAACTCATACTGTGTGTTTAGCTTGCATGTGGCCTATGCAGGCTGCGACCCCTGCACCCAGCACTGAGCTAACTTTAATGGTTGATAAGCCTATTCCAGGCTACTTTTAGACCCTGGTGTCTTATCTTTGTCAATTTGCAAAAGACTGCTTAATCTGATACCAAGCCTGAATCTGTACTGCATCCTAAATTGCCATTCCCAAAAAAATGTTTAACTTGAGCCACCTAAGGCATGTCCATGATTGTAAATTCAGATCTGTTTTACAACCCTAACATTTCTAGGCTCGACCCACTTCCCCGGGAAAAAGTTTATCTGTGAAGGCAGTAGCCTGCTGTAAGGGATTTGTTGGTATATGATTACAATGAACAGACAACTAACATTGTGTAAAAAGTGAAATGTTTACATTGTAAAACAAGGATCTCTTTGAGTTTTATCAGCTGTTAACCAAACTCAGATAAGAAATGTTTTCTATTGGGCCCAACATGAAGCAGACATAGTCACTTATAACTAATAAGACATTCCAGTCCAACTGATAGCAGCATTTTAGGCTTCACAAATACCAGGCCCGCCTATATGTTCTCACATAGTGCAGTGAAGGGAAGCCCAAGAGGCCTGTGATCTTGATATTAGTCTTCAAATGAGTGTAGTGAGGTTAGGAAGTGCACATAGAAATGCATAGCAATAAGACACCAGCTTTCATTTGTATAAACCTATGGTTCTTGGACTATAGCTTAAAGCACCAGCATGCCAAAACATTCTAATGCCGGGGTTTTCCATCAAGTCCCATTTGCTATTTTCTGATTATCTCAAGTACCACCTGGGTGGGACATAAGGGTTGCCAGTCACCTAAATGCAGACATAGCACACAAATATTTGCCATTTACCGTTCTGTATTAATGGGGGCAAATCAATATTGGGTTAAGTTTAGATGGCAGCAGATCTGGTTGGGTACAGATAAGTCTGCAACCTCATTAAGTACACCCTGTGCTACCCGTAACCTGGGAAACCCTGGTCTAATGCATAACAACCGTTTCTACTTGTTTTGCTTTCCAAAGGCCCCACATACTCTAAAATATTTTTTAATAAATATTTTTTTTCTAAAAATGCAGACCTAAATGATGGCATGTGCAATGCAACCTGTAGCTGTTGCCGTGCGTCCCCCTGTGCAGAAGAACAGTCTGATGCAAATAATATTGCCACTATTTAGCCAACTTTATATTGGGAAAAGCTCTAGGTCAGATATCCTCAAACTGTGGCCTCTGGGGGCCACATGGGGCTCTTGGAGCACAGAAGGGATAGAAAGTACAACACCACTCCTGGATCAAATCTCTGCTAATGATATGTTTAGTATTTGACTATGAATGCTCACATGAAATAACTCTCAATTGAGAATCTAATGAGTGGCAGATCTAAACATTATGGTGCCCTGTAAAGGCTCATACTTTTTCCTGTCTTTCAACTCAATTGGTACTACTAGACCACTAAAGACTGAAACATCAGAGGCAAAGGGAGCTTCCTTTCTCTAAATGATGCCAAGTGAGCACAACCTTCTGGCCCCCAGCACGGTCTATCCCCTGCATGCTCTATAGTTACGCCCCTAAATGTAACCCTCTATGCATGTAATTCTTCTTTTAAGAGGTTGATATGACTCCTGCTGTAAACGTGTCATTATGGCTGCTAGACAAACTGCATAATCCACCTATTCCTCAAAGAGGAGCATTGGGAGTTTTGTTTTGGCCCTGCCAAGAAGAGTGGGCCCTGACCAGAAAGTGCTCACGAATGCCCTGGTTTGATACACTATTACTGCCAATGCTGATAATGAAGAGCACCTGCCTCCCCTATAGCCTATATGGGATGGTTGGGCCCCTAGTTTTTACTGGACCACCCAAGGCTATCAATCCGGTTTGTTTTGTGGTCCAAGCTTAACAATCACGTATAGTTATGGGGTGTAGACTCTATAGGGTCTATATTGTGTCTTCTCCCCCCCAAAAAAACTTTAGTTTCCTGTATGGTCTGAATATTGAGGTGGGCCCAGTTGCCTTGGTTTAAACAGGGGGATAACCTATAACATTTAGAGCCCAAGGAAGCCTGCACAGTGTCACCATATGGGTTCCCAAAATTCCATATCAGCCCTGGTGCCAGCAAATATAAAAAACTGCAGTGCACCTCACTCTGAGTGAATGCATGAACAGCTGCTACGGGGGGGATAGGGCCTGCCAGAATTGGTCATGAAGCTAGGAGGCCAGTATTAAGTGTGGCTTGGTCAATAGTAAGGGCATGGGTAAAAAGGGAACAATCAGATGGATTTTTAATATCCTGTAAACTCCCCTTTACTTTAATCCCATTAGTTTTACAAGCTCTAGGCTGGTCCTCTGAGTTCAGAGCAGCAAGCAAACCTCAATAGAGCGACTTTCACGCATCCCAAAACAGGATGCCCACAAAGAGGGGGACCACCGGCCCTAGAGACTTAGACTCGAGGCAGGGGGTTGCTCTTCTTTAAGGGATACAATATGTCTTAACTGGAGTTTTTTTTTTATCAAGAGAGTGAGAATATGGCACAAATGGTGGAAAGCCTGTGAGGGAGACAAAAAATAAAGGCATCCCCACTGATCTTTTTTAGTGGCACCAAAGCAGGTGTACACCTGTAATGAGGCCATGTTAGGCAGCTGCCCCAGGTGGCACTACAGATAGGCTGCTAGACTTGGTGGTTTAGTGGAGATCGGGGAAGCTGCTGTACGCTGTCATGTTTGTAAGTCAACTTGAGGCTCAGTGGCCTTGGTCCCACCCTGTAGGCTCACCCTTGCTCCCAAGTACTGGCAAGCCATTAATTTTGTAATAATAATAATGAGACTTTACTGTACTATTGTACACAAGAGGCATAGTACATCATCTGGCAGTTACAAAGTGTGTCCTTTTATACTCTATCCATTTGGCATATAATATGCTGAGCTAAATTTTAAAGTGAGCTGTAAACATGTGCCCTTTTGTGGAACAGTTAAACATTCTTAGTATGAAGGATGCCATTTTTACCTCCAGAAGCTGTGAATGTGACCTTCTTATAAAGACCATCTATTAAAAGCCTGCTGGTATTTGGTTTATTTATATTGTACTTTACCAAAAGTAACTCCATTTGTGTGCGAGCGAGAGCAGTGCCAGATTAAATTCAGCAGAACACCGAAACAAACTAAAGGTGAGCATCTGTATACAAAACATAAAAATCTGTAGCTGAGCATTATTTTCACAAGTATTAGCCGGTTCTGATTAAATGTCCATGTCCGCAGCTGCTTATTAGCACATTACTATGCTTTACAAACCCCCTAAACAATGTATTATCTACAGGGAAGTCCGTTTAAGCTCTGTATACACTTCATTACTCACTTTAAAACACTAGTCAAGTAAGATCAGAAGGCTCACTGAATAGGAGGGGGGCATCTAATTCAGGTATACATACCCATGCTGAAGCCAGAATCCTGGTGCCCAGTTTCTTACTTACCTCCGAGTTCCATACTGGTTCACAACCCATGTAATTGGCAGAAACCAGTAAGGTTCATGGGGTATGCACTATGTAAGCCCACCCAATGAGCCTCACTGGCCACAGGGCACTCACATGGGATAGCAGTCAGGGGGTTAAAAAACACTGGCAGCCCTTGGCACCAGCATTGGGCTTCCATCCCAGGTATGCAGGACAGAGAATCCCTTACATTTCAAATTAGGACATAATTAATGCTGAAGTTGGAATGCTTTGCCGTGTCCCAGCCAGGCCCGTTCTCCACTGCGGGGGAATCGTAGAGCTGCTCTGGTTACTGTGCCAGTGATAAATGCTTACATTTCCCTTTACTACTGTGTCTGTATTATTTCCTGCACAGATTTTACATCACTATGGAATGGTTTATTTACTAACAGGCTTCATTGCTTTCAGCTTCATTATTGGCCTTAGTCTCTCCCACACATTCCCATCTGGTGCTTAACGCAGCCCCATAAGATATAAGTGGAGCCGAGTTTAGTTTCTAAATTCTTATCATGCGCAATTGTTTTTGTAACCTTGCCCTTTAGCTTTTGTGTGTGCTTAAAAAGTTACCTTTACATTTGGCAGGTGGCTCTCATCATTTACAATGGGTAGCGTGCGCTGCCACATCCCCTGCATTGTGCGCTGCTCTTGCCCCAGCCACCCTTGCCGAATGACATAGCAGGCATCTCTCATTGGATGAGAGCCTGTGCATGTGCTGTTGGAGCCTGGACAGGTGGGGCACCCTGATTGGGGATGCCCCGCTGTGTGAACCCCCCCCCCCCCCCCGCTCTCACTCAGTCGGTCCTGCGGTGCATTCTGAGCCTCTCGTCCAGTCAGCACGCTCGGATCCACTCCAACCCCCTCGTCCTAGAGCTTGTCTAAGGTGAACGGATCTGAGTTCGCTGGTGGTCGCATCCCCCACTACCCTTTAACAGGGAGCATGCCCGTGCTGGTCATTTACAAATGTCTGGGGCAGGCATGTGCCCTGCTAACGGGATAGCAGGGATGCGGCCGCGGCTCGCACATACACCGTTGGACCGGGGAAGAAGGTGGGTTTTTTGTAGACCTGGGGGGTTTGACACAGTGGGGCATCCCGAATCTGGTTGCCCCGGGGGGGGGGGGTGGATGAGAAAGCCTGCCCTGGAGACTTATAGACTCCAGGGTGGGTCTTGGCCCACTTTAAGGGGCAAACGGGGGGTTCAAGCCATGGGCACGGAACAAAACCTGACAAAGTCAAATTCCTGGGCTTTATTCCACTTTCACCTGTATTTCCACATGCACAGCATCCCTAAATACTTGACTATTACTATGAGACTTTTTAGGTGGCCTTATTAGAATGCCCCAAAATTCTCATTCTCATTGGACTGCATTGTATGATGTAAGTGACATAATCTGATTTCCCCTCTAATTTGCGCTCCATGGCCTTTCATTTGGCCAGCTTCCACATCATACATCATTATCATCAGAAATTACTTTGCAGAGCCTAGTGTCACATGACTGGACATTTTGATGTGTTTATGAATATTTCTAATGCCAGTAAATGTGCTTTAAAAAAAAAAAAAATCATGGTTAAGGGCAGTGTAACCCGAAACGTTTCAGCTCTGTTTCTTGCATTATGTTAATGGATATGGAAAGCAAATTGAGTCTGTCTGCTTTTAAGATGTATTATTAAACACAGTTTTTATTTAAAATAAAAAAATCTCTGTTCAAATGCTTTTAAAACATGTTTGCAGATATGCCTGATTTGACCCCTAAACCATCATCTGCTTTATAGCAAGGGGTGGGGTTTAATGAGCAAAACCCGGCACATCTGTCCCACTTAAAGTGGACCAACACCCAGGATTTTGACTATCCTGGGTTTTGGTCCACTTCCCCGGGGCACGCCCTATCGGGATGCCCCGGGGAAGTGGACCAAAACCCAGGATAGTCAAAATATGCTATGTGAAACCCCCCAGATCGCTGGCTATAACTCGCCTCACCCCGCTCCTATGGCGCATGCACGGCCGCTCGTCCAATCAGCGCACTCGGAGCCGCTGAGGAATGGCCGTCAAAGCCGTGTCAAACCTCAGCAGCTCCGAGCACGCTGGCGGTCGCATCTCGTGCTTCCCTCTAACAGGGAGCGCTCCCGTGCCGGCCATTCACAAATGGCCCTTCTTGCTGTGGCATCTAACTTCTACCTGGGTTGATGTAGGCTTCAGAGTTGGGGGTCCTTTTTTTTTTTTTTTTTTTTTTTTTTAATTTCCCTATAATAGACTGCAAAAAAACTAAGACCAATCTGGGGATTCCTGGTACTTCTATGGGCAAGTGCATACTTGCACCCCCCTCCTTGTTACCAGAACCAATTCACCATAAATTCCTGAGGCCACAAAGCCTCTATACCTGTTTTTTTCTTCTGCCCACTTTAGATACAGTATCTATCATGGAGAAAGCACTTGCCCAGCCTCCAGTTTGATGTCAGGAAGGTTTGTCAGTATTGTGTCTTTTGAGCTGAGACTTGCTGTAGGTACAGTACCCTAGCAACCTTCTAATTCCTGCCTTTTATTAAAGTGAACCACAATTAAATACACCATAAGTTTAATTTACCTGTCCCTTATGCTGCATATAAAATATCTGACCAGCATTATGTATTGATTTTATGTCCACCTATATATAGGTCACATTATATGTGACTCTGGAGCCAGGTAAAGGCTTTCACTTGTAGCATCCCAATTTGGAACACCAGGAAGTGTGAAATTCCCTTGTTCCGGGATCCAACTGCACATCCTTAGCTCGTGTGCGCTGCGCATTCCTGCAGTAACTTTTGGACCTTTTTAATACAAATGATAGATAGGTTTAGCCTCCGCATAAACAATTGGTACTACAGTGGGACTCAAAATATATACATCAAGCAAATGTCCTCCCACAATAGCTAGGTACAGTCACCCAGATCAGAGAGAGCCGACATTTCGCCTTCCCTTATCACCACTTTTACTCTTGTCAGTGGATGCATTCCTCTAGGTTTCTTGACCATCCCTGCCCCCATCCATAGAAAGTGTTTGCATGCCAGTTTGTTCGTTGAACTACATAGTAGCTGTTGTCAAAGGGTTGTTGAATGACCAAATAAGTGCAAAACAGGAGCTTCATGTGCTAGATGCATCTGTTTGCTCATCTAAATGAGCCCTCACAACCTAAAAGTGCAATGAACATCAAAGAACAAAAGATACTTAAGCCGAGAAGGAGAACTAGATCCTGTGGAGTCTTTAGTTTATTTACAGGTTGGCCCAAGACATCTGTTTAATTGCCTTTTGTTTGTTGTCTTTGTAATTGTGTGTGTATAATGTTCCTGTACCTTAAACCGGCATAAGCTGACAGATACCAACACAAAGTGCAAAGCTTAGTTATCATTATAGGTCACTGTTTCATTGTGTTTCCTTAAAATAAACAATGTATTGCCTCCCAGATAGCATCTAGTAGTTAGACTCCTAATGGTGTGATGTTAGAAGCATGGTATGAATATATAAATATATATGATACCGCAGCATAGGTCAACAAGGCATCACATTGGTATCTAGAAAAAAAAAATGAGGTTGGCGGATAACTAGTAAACTTAAAAAGGAACCCCCCCCCCCCCCAAGAAATTTGCCTTCTTGTTCCTCTCTGGTGGGCCATCTCAATTTGTGTGTATCCCTGGGATCATCAGTAAACTCACCTTCTTCTTGTTCTCACTGCACATGCACGGGCCACTTAGCCAATCAATGTCGCTCGTTAATTAATATTTCCTTTTCTGCTGTAAGCTTAGTGCTGCAAAGACATTTGAATGAAGAAAGCACCGCTGGCCACATCCTCACCCCCCCCCAGCTGTTGGTGCACATGCGGTGGTCCTTCAGAAAGGTCTGGTGTGGGTGCAATCATAGCTAGAGGTATGCTGGGGATGCGGCCATGGTGGGGGCTCATTGAAGAGGTGCGGGGATCGGGCGATCTAGGGTACTTCACACAGTGGAGCATCCTAATTTAGGATGCCCTATAAAGAAGTAGACCAACCTCCCTTAAGAGCCTTATAGACTCGACCCTGTTTAATGTAGATGCTAAAGGGGTGGGGGAGCAATGACCTGCTCTTACATTTAGTAAAGCCACGTCAACCCTTAAGCACTGTATATATGCATCAAACAAAATAACCATATGCCTGGAAATTATGAAAAGCTACGGCCCCTCAGTGTCTAACCCAGTAAAACGTATAGTGGCTTTTTCTAAATTAATGGAGAGTTTGGAGGCTGGCAGAACTGGCCATAGACAAAAATACTTGTAACGTTGCATCTGCAGAGGACTTCCAGTGGAAGCAGCATAGCAGGAAATGTATTTTGCCAAATTAGATCAAGCTACCAAAAGTGAATCGGTTCTGGCGATTTGACCAATTTCTTCAAGAAATAAATCCATGTTAAAAATAAAAGAAGGGCACAAGTGGTAGGATTAGGTTGACATGGGCGGCCTGGATAGTATTAAGGGCTCAGATCAAGGCCTAATGAGGATAGGAAGCACTAGACACTGTTGTGCTCACCAAGTTGGACAGCATGGTATACACAAAACAAATGGGTGGAAATCTGCCTCACTCTTCTTGTACCTGTGTTCTTTAGAGATTGAGCATTCTTTTTTTCTTTTCTCCTTGGCTTTTTCCCCTTGTCCTAATGTCTAAGTGTGCATTTCCCCTTCAGCCCCCCTTGTTTTTAATTGTGTTGCCTGCAAATGGTTAGATGGGCAGATTAATCAGTTGCACATGCCAAGGGTAAACCACCCGAAATATTAAGGTGTGACATAGGAGAAAAGAATATTGGAATGCTTAATCAATAACCTAAGACATTGTGTACTAATTTGTAAAACTTTTGACAACTGCACCCTGTCTGCTATTGTGCAAGGTAAATCAAATGTGATAATATGATAATACTCCTAGTATAATCCAGTATTAATGTATGTTTGTCACCTGCTCCTCTAAATCATAATGCAATGCAGTAAAGCAAGAATATATAATGCAAGAAAGTTGGTGTATCATAAGTAAGGTCTCTGCTTGTCTGAGGTGACGCACAATTGGAATGAAGGGCAGGTAAGAAAAGAAAATCACATCCATTCTGGGGTCACTTAAGATTTTTTGTGGGGGGTAGTCTTTTAAAAAATGTTGACCCAGAAATTAGCTTTAATAGGCATCTCATTGCTGAGGGTACTCTTTATTTAGTATTGCAAGGACAGTACATACTAGCAGCATTTTACTAAAAAAAAAACACATTTATTTTGGCACTAGCCACCATACTATACACATATTTGAAAGTAATAATGCATTCTCTTAGCTGAAATATTTTGCTTATGTTGTGTTTTTTTTCTTCTGTTTTGACCAGACATCCTCTGTGAGTGAACGCCAGTGTTACTACAATGAGACAATAGCCTTTTTCTACAACCGCAGTGGCAAACCTCTAGCCACAGAATGGCATACTGTGAACAAGTTGGTGATGGGGCTTGGAATTACTGTATGTATATTCATCATGCTAGCCAACCTACTGGTTATGGTGGCTATCTACGTCAACCGCCGATTTCATTTCCCTATTTATTATTTAATGGCAAACCTGGCCGCAGCAGACTTCTTTGCAGGACTTGCTTACTTTTACCTAATGTTTAACACGGGTCCTAACACTAGAAGACTAACTGTAAGCACTTGGCTACTTCGGCAGGGTCTGATCGACACTAGCTTGACAGCGTCTGTGGCCAATTTGCTGGCAATTGCCATAGAACGGCACATTACAGTATTTCGAATGCAGCTACATACACGGATGAGCAACAGAAGAGTTGTTGTGGTCATAGTGGTCATCTGGACAATGGCTATTGTGATGGGAGCAATACCCAGCGTTGGATGGAATTGTATCTGCGACCTTGAGCACTGTTCCAACATGGCTCCGCTCTACAGTGATTCCTACCTGGTATTCTGGGCTATTTTCAACTTGGTTACCTTCGTGGTGATGGTAGTTCTCTATGCACATATATTTGTGTATGTTCGTCAAAGGACTATGCGTATGTCAAGGCACAGTTCTGGGCCTAGGAGAAACCGAGACACAATGATGAGTCTTCTGAAAACTGTTGTGATTGTATTGGGTGAGTACTTTATCTCTCTTTCTCTTTTACACTGTTGTACTAATGTCAATATGCAAACAGTGGTTAGAACAAGTATAAGAGCTTGCACAATGTTTCGCAATTATAGGGGCATATGTTTTATTCCCACATGGGCACTCTACACTCAACTTGAACTACTACTGAATGCTGTTTAATGTTGGCACAGACATCACTGCTCATAGAGCAAAGCCAATGAGCAAGTTTGACATAGATTAGGACCATGCTTCTGTTTAGGGAAAGACTGGGGGTATCAATTAAGCACAAATGTGTGCCCAAACAGATTTGTGGGGGATGGACATTTTATGCTTGTACACACATAAAAATGTTCCCTCCATGTTTAACCCATCCGTGCAGTCAGACAACGCAAGCAGTGAGTGTGCACGTGCCCGAAACTGTGGGCTTCCCTAATCATGGCACTCAGTTGGGGGATTTAGTGTCCTGCTCAAGAGCCTGGAATCACTGTGCAAAACCCCTGGGGTCCCTGGTATACTCGCCTGTATGCCGGCTGCTGATTCCCCGGCTCTCATATAGCTATGTACATGACTTTGCCCAGCCTAACTGAATGGCTGGAAGCAGATGCGCCCAGAAAGAAAGTTGGGGATGTAGCCAACCGGCATTTCTGCTTCACCCGGCACCTATGAGATCAGCCAATGGGCTTTATTAGCGACTGTGTTAATCGCCTAGTCTGGAGGAAGCTGATACCCCTGACATAAGCTATGAATGTTACAGCCCTTGTTTAGCTGGACAAGCCCTTTTAAAGGGACAGTTCAGGCAAATGAAATAAGGTGGCAAGCAGCTTACCTGATGACTGTCCAATGTGCCTCTTATCCATTTCCTGCAGAGCAAAGAAAAAGCTGTAGTAGGGCCCCAAAATTTCCCCATTTTCAATATCCTTCCTCTAGGACCATACAAATTAGTGGTCTAGTAGCCTCTCTGTCCCTTGGAGGTCTCAGCATGAGAGAGCATGTCAAGCCACAGTGCCCTGACCACAGCAGAGCATGCTTATAGCTATTAAAGCTGCACCATGACTTGCCCTTCCCAGCCACAACCCTAAAATTGAAGTGAAGAAAGCATCTTTACCTATAACAATTAAGGTAAAAATATGTAATCAGATATTTTGAGATACTTTAAAAGAGCTCACTTTACATTGTTCCCAAGAAGGATAAGGTGGGATGAAGTTAGTGTTTGCAATGACTTTAAACTACATATTTTTTGTAGGCTGATACAAAAATTCCTGTATTGATACCTCTCCCTAATGCTGTGGTTATGACTTTAAAGGGCCAGTCTTTAAAGTGGACCATCCATGTCCTATGAAAGGTTAAACTTCAAAAATAGAGTCTAGCCAAGTATACCTGAGCCCAGAAAATGTTTGCCTATGATCCTCCCTTGCATGGCATTGCATGTTTTTTTAATTGTTTTTTAAAAACGACTACTGGGTTCCTTGATAAATCATTTGCAGTGGCACGTCCCTTTAAAACCATTTATTAAAAAGACTGAAAACTTCCACTTTCACACTTCTAGTGAGACGTATATATTGCTACTCTTACCACTTACTTTTTTTTTGTTAGTCAGGGTTTGTTTTTCACTTTCCAATCAATACATTTGCCTAATATTTAAAACATTTAAGATATACACAAATAACCCGTGTCATACAATAAATTTATTTACAATTATAATTTCCAAAGTTTTCTTGATTTTTAAAAGTAATTCAAATGTTGCTGTATTACAGATATGTTGCTTAGGTCCCTTTTTTTCTATTTTAATGAAACTCCAATGGAACTCTTTACAAGACAAAACACTGGTCTGCTGTCTCAAAAAGTGTAGTTGCTAAGCCGTGCGGGGCCAACAGGAGCTGTTCCTTCTGCATCCTACTCCAGTTTCTGTGTAGCAGAAGAAGCGCATAGAGTTCAGATGTTAACTGTCCAGAAATCCTTATACTAAACGGGCTGCTGCAAGGTGTAGCTACAGAATAAAGCCCTTTGAGGGATCAGGCCAATAGAAAATCAGCAATGTATGAAATAAGGCAGGCATGTATTGATTTAACAGCCTACTGTAGAGCATGCACTGGTAGTGTCCTCACTCATGGGCACCGGCAGCCATATTTTTGTAGCCACAGCTGGGGCCAAATTCATATGCTGCTGCTCTGCCACCGCTGAGTATCACGGGCTGAGGTGAGTGCACCTTTAGGTGAAGGGGGTTGATGGGCTGCTCATCAACCAGCTTTTCTGTGTTCGTTCAAAACGCCGAACTCGAACACGGACTTCTGGATGAAAAGTTGAGTACAAACTAGAACTTTGCGGTTCGAGTTTGCCCATCTGGTCACAACCCTTCCACACTCGAAAAACTGAAAAATATATACGTGCATAATATATTGTTAAAATCCAATAAGATGCACTAAATACCTCATTAAACACATGTTCAAGGACATGTCCACTGGCTGACTCAATAGTCAGTACCTCCCCCCTTCCATCTCAGCTATCCAGAATTGACTAATATTTCCCGCAGGAAGTGCTCTCATGCCATGTGACAACGAAAGCATAGATACAAGCTGTTACCACCAATCTTCGAACAACAGGTGACTGGCTGCTGTTCTCCATAGTGTGCACCTCTCAGACATCCCCAGTTGTAGCAACCAGGAGTAACCATGCTCATTCAATTCAGGCCTCTTAATGGACTACAGTGCTCATTAGAGTAACAGGCACGCATAACTTTGCAACCAAGATTTTCTATGAAGACGGATTGCAGTGCATATGTGCAGTTTCCACAAGATGATCAGGTGCTTGGGGACCGGCCGACCGGAAGGGCAGGGTAAAGTGGTGGCACCAGCCTGAAACTGCGGGGTTGACAGGGAGGAGAGTACCCAGCCTTTCAAACATGCTTCAAGGTTAGTAGTTACTGTAAATCTGCATCTCAAAGGAGTTCCTCTTGTTACAGCACACCCAGGTCTTAAAGGAAAACTCCATTTTTTTTTTTTTTTGCTACAGTAGGAGTGATTTTCATAGTCTTGAGTAAAAAACATGAACCATAATTCCAAGGGCCATTAACCCTTGCTACTGGAACACAAGACTGAACGTTCCAAACTGAAGAAGTAGAATTTCAGCAGAGTGGGTTAAACCAGTCAACTATGCCTTAGCCAATCAGATAATTAGCAAGCTAGAGTGAGAAAGTCTATGATATGCACTTGAAATCACCTCCTTGGTGTACATAACTAAGGTAAACACATTGTTGCTATGGTAAACTGTTTTCTTTTATCTCACAGAGTTGCAAACAAATAGAACATTTAAAAAATAAAAGATAAGCTTAGCACATTGAAGACATAATTTTGCCACACAATAATGAAAACTTTAAAAAATGCCATAGAAAGTGGATTTACCCTTTAACCCCCATACGGTCATTACTTATAGTCTTGTAATTTGTAAAGCTCCACCTGCTGCTAAGAACCATGGGTTCCATCCCGAATTTGTTCCTGATTTCTCCATGACCTTCCCCATTCATAACTTTACGGTGGAAGGATCTAGTTAAGGTTTATAGACCAGAAGCCCTATCCCTTCCAGGAACTTTTTTGTTACTCCTCTCCCAGGGGGCAGGGAGGAATGACTGGCCATTCGCAGCAGTCTAGATTCTACGTTGGACATGCGAGTGATTGTCTCAGTTCCCCACCAACAATGGGGGGGGGGAGGGCAGGGTCCACCTGGCTCCTTCATGGTTTCGATAGACCTAAATAATGCCTATTGATAGGTACCGCAAGCCTTTTTGAGATTCGTAGTAAAGTTTGAGGAACAAATAATCCACTTCCAGTTTGTATGCCTACCCTTCGAGCTCTGAGAACTTTTACCAAAGTTTTAGTGAGACCTCTAGCTGCACTAAGGCAGAAAGGAGTCGGGATCATAGCATATCTAGACGACCTACTACTTCCCCAGATCAGGAAAAGTTGCTCCAGGATCTGGAATAGACAAAGGATTTTTTGCTGCGATTGAGTAGGGTCCTGAATTAACAGTTTAGTAGTCCAGTCTAGTCCCATAACAGGCCATGACTTACCTGGGGTTTGAGATCATTGCTATCCTTCAGAAAAACTTTCTGCCTCAGTTGAAGATAACAACCCTTCAGGAAGCCGTTCAGTCCCTGTATTCCAGACAGTCGATTTCAGTTCGTCAACCTATGCGGGTCTTGGGGCTAATGACCCCGTTTCCCACTGTTAGATGGGATCAGCTAAACTCAAGGACTCTACAGCTTATTCTAAACTCTTGGGACAAGTCTCAGGAGTCCATAGACAGGATAATCGACGTCCCAGACTAGTGGCCTATCCTGGTCAGAACCCAAGGACATGTTAGTGATGATGGATGCCTCTTCATGGGGTTGGGGGGGCCCATTGCAAATCCCTGACTGCTCAAGGGAAATGGTCCAAAAGACTGAGCCTGTCCTCATCGCATTGCTAGCCCCATGGTGTCCCCATGGTGGCTGAAGAAGCCATGGTTTTTAAATCTTAAGATGCTCTCATTCAAAGAGCCTTGGAACTCCCATTGAAAACAGATCTTCTATCTTAGGGTCCAGTGCTTTGTCCACAGAAGTGGCATCTGACACTGTGGACCCTGAGATCGAGATGCTCCTGAAAAAGGGGTTTTTGTGGTAGGTGATAGGTGATCAAGACTCTGTTTTCCAGCAGAAAACTTTTGGAAAACGTTTATCAACTGGAAGGTGCGTAATCAAAGATCCCCCTTCTAGTCCTCCTCCAGTGGTATTGGATTTCCTTCAGGAAGGCGTCAACCTGGGTCTCAGCATCAGTACCCTGAAGGTCCAATTAGCAGCCTTTTCGGGTTTTTCTGGACAAGAGACTTTCATATTTTGCAATAGTCAAGCGTTTTTTGCTAGCTGTCATGCGGTCCAGAACGATTCGTTTGAGGTTAGCTTCACAATGGGATCTCACCCAGGACCTTAGAGCTTTGGAACCCCTGTTGTGCTCTCATATTAAATTTCTTACATGGAAGCCTCTCTTTTTGGTGGTAATAACTTCAGCCCGCAGAATTGGTGATATCCAGGCTCTATACTGCCACCTACCCTTTTTTTTTCAAGTTTTCCAGGATTGTATAATATTATGTGTGGATCCTTGCTACTTTCCGAAGCTCTCTAATGACTTTAATCAGATCCAAGAGATTCTGCTTCCATCCACTGGGGATAGTGATCCCGCCACGGGTTATGTAGATAAGTCCAGCAAAGGCATGTTTGCTGGAATACCTTGGACAAACAAATGATTGTTGGAGGCTGATGGCTTATTCATTTCCTTCTCTGGTCACTGGAAGGGTCAGCGTGTTTCCAAGGCAACACTGACTCGATGGATGAAGAGCACCAGTTTTGCTTACATTTTACGAGTCCCGGTCCAGGCACACACTAACTTTCTCCAACCTTATCGCCACTGGGAAAAATGTAAGTGACAGTATGACAGTTAGGCAACTTTTTTGTGGTCCTTGTAGAATGAATTTTGAAAGGAGGGAAAAGTCTGAAACAGCCCTGCTATGGCTTTTAGCCGGTGCTGCAGAAAATGGAGGAGAGGAACATGGGACATGCATGAGGTGAGCTACTTGCTGTTGGTCTGCAGAGCATCACAGTCATTTGGGATGCCCCACTTTGCATCCCCTCTCAGCAGCAGTCGGGTTTGCCAGGTGGGCCCAAATCGGCATGCTCCAAATATTTCTCCAATGACCCAACAATGACCTCCACTCCCGCTGCAGTGCCCAGTGAACCTGCAGTTTTGTTTGGCAGTTGGTCTGCTTTAAACAGGTTTTGCATACAGATAAAATTAAGGCATATTATATAAGCACTAAGTAGTATTTTTGTCTTATGAGTTCACCACCCCCTTTTTGCTTGTATACAGTTGTATAAAGTTGCCATTATTACTGTACCTAAGAAACAAGCAGACAACATATAGCCATACTCCTTCTATACATACCGTGTTAGCAGCAGGACTATAATACTGTATATCAAACTAAGGGCCTTATTTATCAAGGGATAGCGCCAGGTAGTGTCTCACTAGCGCCAGGTAGCGCCAGCTATCGGCGACTACCGACTCCAGAACGCCAGGCGGCGGACACAATCACGCATTTATCACGCTAAATGAGGCTAGCGCCAGCGAGAGCGTCGCCTAGCGCGGGATTCATCATGTAGCGGACTGCAACGAACAGCGCTGCTGCTAATCCCATCACAGCGCCAGGTATGACCTCTCGCTACCTGGCGCTCTCCAATGCATTTCAATGGAGCAATCTTTAAATAGTCATAATTTATTGATATGACTGGTTTTTTTTTGTTTTTGTTTTTTTTTTAACTGTCAAAAATTCTGTGACCACTACGGCAATGTAAGTGCAAAAAAATTTGTGCAGAATTGATATTACAAGTCTGATATTAATGTATTCATATTACAAAATGTTGAGAAAAACTTGTTTAATTTTTAAATCAAAAAATATGGTTGTTTGGGGGTTAAAAACTACTTTTAACCCATCGCCGCCAGCGCTCTGGGGTTTAAACATGCATTTCACAGCGCGACAATTTTTTGAGCGTGATTTGTTAATGAATATGCTGTGAGCCGTTCGCTCTGGCCATTCGCTGTCAGGCGCACCCATACAGCGCGGAAACTGTCAAACAGCGACTCCTAACCCCGTATTCAACATTACCGCACACCGACTGAGTCGCTGTCAACAAGCGAACAACGGCCAAGCACAGCGAATACTAGCGGGCGCTGTGAAAATCACGCTACTGGCGCTCATCTGTCGCTACCTGGCGCTATTAATGAATCGGCCTCTAAGAGTAAAATAACATGTTCTAGATAGAGGAAAAAATTATTTGACTGGTCATCTGAGGAAGTCATCCACCCTGACCTGTCTCCTAAAAAAGGGAACTGAAAATCCACATTTCATTTGTATAAAAGCTTAATATAGCAAGCACTTCGTATTGTCTGTGCCTCTTATATGCAGATACAGCAAAATGTGTCATCTCTTGTTCCAGTGTCAGCAGGGAATTATTATTCAGTATGATGATTGTTGAAGTGAATCAGATGACCTAGCAGAGAAACTGGGACTAGGCACCAGCCGTCCTCTATTTGGCAATTCCAGGACTTACGTAACACTTCTCAAAGTGCAGCTTGCTAGGACAACAAAAAAATAGGGCTGGCAAATCATATTTAAAGATTTTTCTGGATAAGTGCAAGCTCTATGCACACACGTTTTAATGCTTTTCTAAAAGAAATACAGTTGTTTTTTTTCGATATGTTTTAAAACCTGTGTAGTAGCTAAGATTTTAGGTCTTATTATTTTGCATTCTATAGTCTTGTATTCTAGTCCTGCTATACATGCAATGCATGGGTTGTAGCTCATGAACTGCTTTCCAAATCAAAAGCATGCAGACAGAATGGTCTGTGAATACCGTATTTTTTTCGCCCCATAAGACGCACCTAGGATTTGGGGGAAGAAAATAAGAAAAAAAATATTTTAAACCAAAAACACACCATTACAGACAGTGTGGCATTCCCCTATCCCATTCCCATAGGCCGTGTGGGATGCCCCCATTCCATAGACAGTGTAGCATGCCCCCATCCCATTCCCCATATACCCAATGTGGCATCCCCCCCTCCCATTCCCCATATACCCATTGGCTGTGTGGCATCCCCCTCTCCCCCCATTCCCATAGGCTTTGTGGCATCCCCCTCTCCCCCCATTCCCATAGGCTTTGTGGCATCCACCTCTCCCCCCATTCCCATTGGCTGTGTGGCATCCCCCCTCCCCCCATTCCCATAGGCAGTGTGGCATCCCCCTCCCCCATTAGCATAGGCTGTGTGGCATTCCCCTCCCCCCATTAGTATAGACTGTGTGGCATCCCCCTCCCCCCATTAGTATAGGCTGTGTGGCATCCCTCTCTCCCCATTCCCATAGGCAGTGTGGCATCCCCCTCCCCCCATTCCCATAGGCAGTGTGGCATCCCCCTCCCCCCATTAGCATAGGCTGTGTGGCATTCCCCTCCCCCCATTAGTATAGGCTGTGTGGCATCCCCCTCCCCCCATTAGCATAGGCTGTGTGGCATCCCCCTCCCCCTATTAGTATAGGCTGTGTGGCATCCCTCTCTCCCCATTCCCATAGGCAGTGTGGCATCCCCCTCCCCCCATTAGCATGGGCTGTGTGGCATTCCCCTCCCCCCATTAGTATAGGCTGTGTGGCATCCCCCTCCCCCCATTAGTATAGGCTGTGTGGCATCCCCCTCCCCCCATTAGCATAGGCTGTGTGGCATCCCCCTCCCCCTATTAGTATAGGCTGTGTGGCATCCCCCTCTCCCCCCCCATTAGTATAGGCTGTGTGGCATCCCTCTCTCCCCCCATTAGTATAGGCTGTGTGGCATCCCTCTCTCCCCATTCCCATAGGCAGTGTGGCATCCCCCTCCCCCCATTAGCATGGGCTGTGTGGCATTCCCCTCCCCCCATTAGTATAGGCTGTGTGGCATTCCCCTCCCCCCATTAGTATAGGCTGTGTGGCATCCCCCTCCCCCCATTAGCATAGGCTGTGTGGCATCCCCCTCCCCCTATTAGTATAGGCTGTGTGGCATCCCCCTCTCCCCCCCCATTAGTATAGGCTGTGTGGCATCCCTCTCTCCCCCCATTAGTATAGGCTGTGTGGCATCCCCCTCTCCCCATTCCCATAGGCTGTGTGGCATCCCCCTCTCCCCATTCCCATAGGCTGTGTGGCATCCCCCTCCCCCCCATTCCCATAGGCTGTGTGGCATCCCCCTCCCCCCATTCCCATAGGCTGTGTGGCATCCCCCTCCCCCTATTAGTATAGGCTGTGTGGCATCCCCCTCTCCCCCCCCATTAGTATAGGCTGTGTGGCATCCCTCTCTCCCCCCATTAGTATAGGCTGTGTGGCATCCCTCTCTCCCCATTCCCATAGGCAGTGTGGCATCCCCCTCCCCCCATTAGCATGGGCTGTGTGGCATTCCCCTCCCCCCATTAGTATAGGCTGTGTGGCATTCCCCTCCCCCCATTAGTATAGGCTGTGTGGCATCCCCCTCCCCCCATTAGCATAGGCTGTGTGGCATCCCCCTCCCCCTATTAGTATAGGCTGTGTGGCATCCCCCTCTCCCCCCCCATTAGTATAGGCTGTGTGGCATCCCTCTCTCCCCCCATTAGTATAGGCTGTGTGGCATCCCCCTCTCCCCATTCCCATAGGCTGTGTGGCATCCCCCTCTCCCCATTCCCATAGGCTGTGTGGCATCCCCCTCCCCCCATTCCCATAGGCTGTGTGGCATCCCCCTCCCCCCATTCCCATAGGCTGTGTGGCATCCCCCTCCCCCCATTCCCATAGGCTGTGTGGCATCCCCCTCCCCCCATTCCCATAGGCTGTGTGGCATCCCCCTCTCCCCATTCCCATAGGCTGTGTGGCATCCCCCTCCCCCCATTAGTATAGGCTGTGTGGCATCCCTCTCTCCCCATTCCCATAGGCAGTGTGGCATCCCCCTCCCCCCATTCCCATAGGCAGTGTGGCATCCCCCTCCCCCCATTAGCATAGGCTGTGTGGCATTCCCCTCCCCCCATTAGTATAGGCTGTGTGGCATCCCCCTCCCCCCATTAGCATAGGCTGTGTGGCATCTCCCCCCCCCCCCCATTAGTATAGGCTGTGTGGCATCCCTCTCCCCCCATTAGCATAGGCTGTGTGGTGTTCCCCTCCCCCCATTAGCATAGGCTGTGTGGCATCCCCCTCCCCCTATTAGTATAGGCTGTGTGGCATCCCCCTCTCCCCCCCCATTAGTATAGGCTGTGTGGCATCCCCCTCCCCCCATTAGTATAGGCTGTGTGGCATCCCTCTCTCCCCATTCCCATAGGCTGTGTGGCATCCCCCTCCCCCCATTCCCATAGGCTGTGTGGCATCCCCCTCCCCCCATTCCCATAGGCTGTGTGGCATCCCCCTCTCCCCATTCCCATAGGCTGTGTGGCATCCCCCTCTCCCCATTCCCATAGGCTGTGTGGCATCCCCCTCTCCCCATTAGTATAGGCTGTGTGGCATCCCCCTCTCCCCATTAGTATAGGCTGTGTGTCATCCCCCTCTCCCCATTAGTATAGGCTGTGTGGCATCCCCCTCCCCCCATTAGCATAGGCTGTGTGGCATTCCCCTCCCCCCATTAGCATAGGCTGTGTGGCATCCCCCTCCCCCCATTAGCATAGGCTGTGTGGCATCCCCCTCCCCCTATTAGTATAGGCTGTGTGGCATCCCCCTCTCCCCCCCATTAGTATAGGCTGTGTGGCATCCCTCTCTCCCCCCATTAGTATAGGCTGTGTGGCATCCCTCTCTCCCCATTCCCATAGGCTGTGTGGCATCCCCCTCTCCCCATTCCCATAGGCTGTGTGGCATCCCCCTCCCCCCATTCCCATAGACTGTGTGGCATCCCCCTCCCCCCATTCCCATAGGCTGTGTGGCATCCCCCTCCCCCCATTCCCATAGGCTGTGTGGCATCCCCCTCCCCCCATTCCCATAGGCTGTGTGGCATCCCCCTCTCCCCATTCCCATAGGCTGTGTGGCATCCCCCTCTCCCCATTCCCATAGGCTGTGTGGCATCCCCCTCTCCCCATTCCCATAGGCTGTGTGGCATCCCTCTCTCCCCATTCCCATAGGCAGTGTGGCATCCCCCTCCCCCCATTCCCATAGGCAGTGTGGCATCCCCCTCCCTCCATTAGCATAGGCTGTGTGGCATTCCCCTCCCCCCATTAGTATAGGCTGTGTGGCATCCCCCTCCCCCCATTAGCATAGGCTGTGTGGCATCCCCCCCCCCCCCTATTAGTATAGGCTGTGTGGCATCCCTCTCTCCCCATTCCCATAGGCAGTGTGGCATCCCCCTCCCCCCATTCCCATAGGCAGTGTGGCATCCCCCTCCCCCCATTCCCATAGGCTGTGTGGCATCCCTCTCTCCCCATTAGCATAGGCTGTGTGGCATCCCCCTCCCCCCATTCCCATAGGCAGTGTGGCATCCCCCTCCCCCCATTCCCATAGGCAGTGTGGCATCCCCCTCCCCCCATTCCCATAGGCTGTGTGGCATCCCTCTCTCCCCATTAGCATAGGCTGTGTGGCATTCCCCTCCCCCCATTAGCATAGGCTGTGTGGCATCCCCCTCCCCCTATTAGTATAGGCTGTGTGGCATCCCCCTCTCCCCCCCCATTAGTATAGGCTGTGTGGCATCCCCCTCCCCCCATTAGTATAGGCTGTGTGGCATCCCTCTCTCCCCATTCCCATAGGCTGTGTGGCATCCCCCTCCCCCCATTCCCATAGGCTGTGTGGCATCCCCCTCCCCCCATTCCCATAGGCTGTGTGGCATCCCCCTCCCCCCATTCCCATAGGCTGTGTGGCATCCCCCTCTCCCCATTCCCATAGGCTGTGTGGCATCCCCCTCTCCCCATTCCCATAGGCTGTGTGGCATCCCCCTCTCCCCATTAGTATAGGCTGTGTGTCATCCCCCTCTCCCCATTAGTATAGGCTGTGTGGCATCCCCCTCCCCCCATTAGTATAGGCTGTATGGCCCCTCTCCCCCCATTAGCATAGGCTGTGTGGCCCCCCTCCCCCCATTAGCATAGGCTGTGTTGCCCCCCTCCCCCCATTAGTATAGGCAGGCGCCATGTATATATAAAAAAAAAAAAAGTTAAACTCACCTGTCCGCTGACACCGCCGAGCGGCTCCATTCACTAGCTGGCTCTGTCCCGGCCCCGCCGCTGCGATCGCTATCTTTTCAGGCAGCGATGACAGCGGCGGGGCCAGAGACAGAGCCCCTGCCACTCCTCCATCTGTCATACCCTGTTCCTGGGCACATGCGAGCACGAAGGTCCGGGCAGCGGGTGGGCGTGGCCTGCACCGTTGCAGGCCACGCCCACCCACTGCCCGGACCTTCGTGCCCGCGTGTGCTCTGAGCCCGGAAGAGGCAGCAGATGGAGGAGCGGCAGGGGCTCTGTCTCTGGCCCCGCCGCTGTCATCGCTGCCTGAAAAGACAGCGATCGCAGCGGCGGGACCGGGACAGAACCCCCGACGCTCCTCTGGCCTCTCGCAGTGTGGCAGACAATGCGGGAGCGCTGGGAACGGGTGAGTTTTTTTTTTTTTTTTACATTCGCCCGATAAGGCGCACGGACATTTTTCTCCCACTTTTGGTGCGTCTTATAGGGCGAAAAATACCGTAAATGGTTCTGAGGTGCCTGAGAGTAATAAGAGGGGCAGAAAAAATATTGTCACCATATTAGTTCATACCAGAACCTGTTGCATTTGCCATTTTGCTTTGTTTTGGTTGTGGACAAGGTCAGATGGGAGCATTTTGGGCCCACCAGAGGAAATCATCCTTGGGCCCAGCAGAGGAGATCATTCTTTGGTAAAGTCATTGCAAAAAAATATATTACTATAGCCACCCCTCTCAGATACACCTTTGGCCAGTAACTGTGATCAAAAACTTTGCAACCATGTATGAATAAGTAGAAAAAAAATGTGACTGCTGCCAGGATTGTCCAACAAAATTAAGCCCCCACTAAATTAAGCTAGCCAGTAATTCAATGCACCCGAAAGTTTGTTAGCTGCACCATGCTGCAGTATTCAAAGCAATATTCCAATCAAAATTACCTCACTCTCCCTGCCACCCTCTCCTGGCGCTGAGACAGGACAGAGGGGGGATTACAAAGAAAAAAAAACCCTCACCTGCCCATGGTCCAGCACCGCACTCCCATTTCTGTGCATGTGGCCCACAGAAAGACACAAAGTGGCATCTCCTAATCTGTGCTGGACTGTGTGCAGAGTAAGGCGTGTATTTTTTCTTGAAACTCCCCCCCCCCCCCCCCAATCCTGCCTCATGACCCAGGAGAAGGGGGTTAAAATTGGGATGCCACTGTGAAGCAGATCAAAGCTCAGGAGGATAAAATTGGTCTGCTTTAAATATATATAATATAATATATATAATATAATGTATAATGGGGTAAATAAAAGGCACCATGTTTCCTTCTGCATTAAGTCAAATATTCTGAGTATTTTTAAACTGCTCTTTACAGTGGACCAAAACCCAGGATTTTGACTATCCTGGGTTTTGGTCCTTTCCCCTGGTTGGGGGTGCCCCGCTGCCTGAAACCCCCCAGATCGCCGCAGTTAATTCACCTCATCCCGGTCCTACAGAGCATGCGCGGGCGCTCGTCCAATCAGCGCGCTCAGAGCCGCTGACATCGCATTGTCAGCTTCCAGTGCGCTGGTAGCCGCATCCCTTGCTTCCCTCTAACAGGGAGTGTGACGGCACTGGCCATTCACAAATGCCTGTTGCAGGCACGTGCCCTGCTAGAGGTATAGAGGGGATGCGGCTGGCGCATGCACCGTTGGACTGGGAAGCAATGTAAGTGTATAGGACGACCTGGGGGGGGGGGTAGGTTTCACAAAGCAGGGCATCCTGGCCCGGGGGGAGGAAGTTGATCAGCCCAGGAATCTTATAGATTCCCGGGCCAATCACGGTGGGTTTTGGTCCAATGAAAAGGTAGGTGATTCTACTGGTCATAACCTTGCCTAAGGACTATCACTTGAAAAGAAGTCGGGCAGAATCACTTTCTTAGGGGACATCTCAAATCAGGATACTCTGCATTACTATGGTATCCCAGCTTTCCCTGCTCTGTGCACCACCGCCAGTAGACGATGAAGTCTGCTGGATACGCAGAGCGCGGGGTTGGTTCAGCAATACAGAGTGCTTTTCTTGTTGCTAAATATGACTGGTGGGTTGGAAGGGTTTCTGTAGGACCTTAAGTCTTTTGGATTTTAGGTTCGGTTTTGTTCCTCTTTAAAGGTATTACTACAGACTGTGTCTTAGCAAGCCTCTGCTCATGCTGAACTGATTATTGTACAGGTCTCTGGCTCCCTCTCACAATTAGCTTATTTCAGCCTGTACAAATGAGCCGCAGCAAAGCTTGTTTGCGCATACAGTGCTCACCTTTGTGCTTTTTATGAATGTATAGTCTTTGCATTTGTAAAGTGGAAACGTTGAGAGTTTTTTTCTGCTCGGCTGATCATAATAATAATAAAGGAGACGTATTGCACAAAAAGTTTTCTCTCTTCGACTTTTATTGAGCCTTTCCTGTTAGGAGCCTTTTATGAGCAGTCATAGGTGGAAACTCAACATAGCCCCCTTTCATTTTAAATCCTTGTAGGTTCTCAAATTACAGGTACTGTATGATAGTCTATTTGATTTTTCTATTTTATGTTGAAGCCATGTAATCCTATATTAAAGTGTTTTTTTCAGAATGTGGTCTTGTGTATGTGCATCACAAAACAGATATTAAAGGGAAAGTCCACTTTCAATGGAATTTTCGAAAGTGTATAATTTTGTGGGCCAAAAATTATGTTCTCTAGGTGCTGAGCTGATTCAGTATTTTTTTTTTTTCTTATGTTAGAAAATGTGTTTTTTATGTAAGCCATTTTCAATACCTGCAACCTGTTGCCATTGGCAGTGTACACCAAGAAATGTGCTGTGAGACCTGTACACATAGACCACTGCTGCTGGGCACGTGTAAGGTTGAGTTCCCTCAACTTAGCAATGGCCAAAGCAGCAGTGTGCAGGGCTCATTTCTCTCTTTACAGCTCAGCACCCTGAGACCATCGTTTTTGGCACACAAAGATACACTTTCAAAAATTTGATCGAAATTAAAATTTCCCTTTTAAATAAATAATTTATTTTAGACACTACAACTCTGTAATGGCTTAAGTTGGCTCAGAAAAGTTTTTGTATTTGGGAGAGTCCAGAATAAATAGTTTTTTCTTTGATGCAGTAAAATAGATAAGTTATGCCTGGCCCAGGAATGAAATAAAAATATATGAAAATGGCAACCTAGTAATTCTGACCTTTTTTAAAGTTAACAACCAGCACGTCATTGCAAGAAGTATTCTGGTGAAATAGAGGGGCAAAGTAAGGATATGGCTGAAGGCTCCACTGAGACTTGGGGGGGAGGGTGACATGCCTGGAGTAACTTTTGGCTTGGTGTTGCCAGTTAGGATGCCCAATAAGGAGAACATGTCTTAACCTGAATAACTATTTCTTACCAGCTGATACAGAGTGAATGGGTGTATTGTGAAATAACATTAAGGGGCTGATTTAACAAACACTATCTGCCACAATACGCCACATCAGTGAAAATCAGAGTGCTAAAAATATATAATTTCGAATTTTCTTTTTACATCAGAGCATGTTGCCGCATTGCAAGAAACACGTTTTGTTGCAGCAACACGCAGAACATGCACTTCTCTAATTTGCAGCAATGTGGTGAATTCTGACAGATTGTGTTTGAACCAGGCCCTAAATGTAAGTTGTTGTGGATATGAATTTTGTTGGTTTTTGTGGTTTGGGATTTATGACAGTTGTTGAGTTTCCTTAAGAGACGTCTGTATTTGAATCTGTCACAAAGTCTGCTTTTTAACTACTAGTCTTAGGTTAGAGGGCACTATTTAAAGCGGACCAGCTATGCGCAGGTCTTGTAGACTCCACGGCCAGATGATCAAGCAACTATGCAGCATCTTGATCTCAGATGCCCCGCTGGGTGAGCCCCCCCAGATCGGCTTGTCCCGCGCTCCAGCGCCGTCCCTGGGCTCCATGCAGCTGCCACTGGAGCTGGCTACGGCAACAGCTTCGTAGACAGACATTGTCTGTTATCTGTTGTCTGTTTGTAATGCTAAACATTTCCTCCACCCTGTCCCATGGTAAAACTTGATGGACATATGTCTTTTTTTCAACCATACCAACTATGTAAACAGGACTGCCACTGAGCATGATGCATGCTGACCCCAAACATAGCACCTCACAGATGAATTGATCATGTAAATGTGCCATATATCAGCCTGTCACTATGCTAAATATTATGATCTGAATGTAGCTCTGGAAACGATTGCTCAGCACAGGAAGGAAATGTCTTCCTGCTTCTTCTATTTCCAGTGCCCGCGTATTACATAATGCAAATAATATTCTAACCTATTAAAATAGGACTGCTTACCTTCACGAATGGATGGCTCGAATGCTCAGGTCTGTTTAATGCCACATGGCCATTAAAAATACTATAATCATTTAAGGCACCTAATTGAATAGTTGATTTGATGTATAGAGCTCTGTGTGTGTATATTTCTGTGTGCTGATGAATGAACTTCCTGTCTCTGAAAGTTCATAACTTATTCCTTTTAGGCAACAGAGAGTTTTAAAGCTCTAATGCCTGTTTAGACTGTACTAATAGCTTTTAGTACAATACAAACCAGAGACTGTGATTAGGTATTCAAAGAAATCTGTGTTCGTTCGAATTAAACTTTTATGAATAGCTCATTTTGGTTTAAAAAAACAAAAACAAATAAACTCACCTGTTTAAGATGGCAGGTTTCCTCTGGCGCCACTTGTGGTGGGTGGGGGTGCAGCCTTCCTCCCCTGGCTGATAGGTTAGTGGGTTGGGGTGCTGGCGTCCCTGCCTGCCTCTTGGGCAGGGGGCTTTAATTGGTGGGAGGTGGGGTGCCGCCTTCTACTGCCCAGCTTTTGGAGAGGCGGGTGGGGGAGCCAGCTTCTGGGGTGGCAGGTTCTTTAGTGCCGGCTTCTGGGACGGCAGTGGGGAGGTGGGCTTACCTCTCAAGGTTTTGACCAGTGGGTGAGAGTGCCAGCTTCCCCTGCCCAGCTTCTGGGGGCAGTGGGAGTGCCAGCAGCGCAGGCGGTGGGTGGGGCTGCCACTTCTCAGAAGGTCCTCATTTCAGCCCCGTCACTCTGGGGGTGCCGAGTGGGGCAGAAGCCGGTTTGCACAACTGACAGCGTGGTCGACCAGCCTCCCCCATGTTATCAACTGTGCAAGCCAGCTTCTGCCCCTAACGGCACCAGCAGGCAGACAGGAACGATGGGAGACTTGCGTGGTAGGAGGTAAGTTGGTCACGGGTGGCTCTTCCATCGTCCTGGTCTGGTGGCCTGCTGTGGATGCTTTTCCCGGTCAAGGTCGACTTATACAGCTGACAGTGCAGCAGGGGGGAAGCAGAGGAAGCTGGCTGCACCTTCAGACCTGAGCATTGGGGGAGCCAAGGTGCAGGTAAGTGACAGGGATTTTCAGGGAAAAATTGGCTCAGCGCGAACCCCCAATTTGAATTTGTGTTGAACCAGGTTTACTCATCCCTAACTATGTCCTGTATTGCATTGCTGGCAAAACACTGCATGCAGCATTTTGCAGATTGCAGCCCAGAAATGTGAAAGAGCCCATTTAATTTAATGGACAGCACTTTCTTCCCGTGTGTCACGTTAAAATATGTTGACTCCAAATGCGACACGAGCAGGAATATGTGAAAGGATCCTAACTCTAGGAAGAGCTTATTTAAATCAGCATAAAACCCTAAACTGGCTTTCCACAACCCGAACCCGCCCACCACCTTGGACAAGGCAGCCATGCCCACCTATCATTTTGAGATAGTTGGCTGACATACATGAGCTGGCTGGCTACATCCCCAGTTTCCTAGTCCCGTCCCTAGTCCAGTCCTGTCCCAGTCTTTATGAAGTCTGGGTGCAGGAGTGTGGTACAGCTACAGGGAAGCTGGAGACCTGGCCAGTGGCAAAGATAGCTCTGTGGGGCCCACCGGTAAACGTGAATTTACCAGCTACCCAAGGGTTCTCCCACAGCGGGTTAATCTGATTTCCGATGCCCCCAAGGATGGCTAGCGGCTGTTTTTATAAACTCCAGGACCTGCGGTCACAGTTTCGGATCCAATCTAAGCACAGATACAGTATGTGGCAAGAATTATATTGAGATCCTTAGACACATAGATTCTATAGCAGACAGTTAACTACTATTGCTTAGATAGCAAGCCAACAGAGGTGTCTACATTTATAGGAGAATTTGATGGACTAGATTTCTGGAACCTATTGTTACTCCTCAGACTTCATGAGAGACCTTAAACTGGTGATTAGGATTATAATAATGATACTGGGTATTTGATAATCCGCAAAAAGTCGCTGCCCAGCTGTGTTTATCTGTATTATACTATGTGTCAATTAACATGTTAATATGTATATTTTCTTTTATTTTGCAGGGGCTTTTATTGTCTGTTGGACCCCTGGCCTGGTTCTGTTACTACTTGATGTGTGCTGTCCACAATGCAACATTTTAGACTATGAGAAGTTCTTTTTGTTGTTGGCTGAATTCAACTCTGCCATGAACCCCATAATCTATTCCTACCGAGACAAGGAAATGAGTGCCACTTTCAAACAAATCCTGTGCTGCCAGCGAACGGAGAACACAAATGGTCCCCAAGAGGGATCTGACCGCTCTGCCTCTTCACTCAATCACACCATCTTAGCTGGTGTCCACAGCAATGACCATTCTGTTGTTTGAACTGAGGAACAGGCAGGTCATAGAACAGATGTGCCTAGGCCACTTTGGCTTAATGTTGCATGCTGCAGAGCCAGCATCCGGACAGGAACTGGGCCAATGAAGAATTGTATTACTTTTCCTGAGCACTAACAGGCTATTTCAGTGTTACTGAACCCCAGTGACCTTAACATACCAGTTTATAATGCTAAAGATATACATTGGTTCACCTACATATATAGCATCCGTATGAACTTGCCACATCCTAAACTGCCATTTCAAGTAGAAACATAGTCCTTTTTAAAACGATATATTCATTTTAATAAAACATACATTTTTTTATAGCCCATCAGCATGCCTGTGATGGGCAGTGTTTTGAGTGGTTTGGTAACGTGTATAGCTGCACTGCCTTAAAGGAAAAAATAGATATTTTTCTAATATAAACTGAAGCCATGTGCTAGTTTTGTGTGTAGTCTTTCTCCGTTACATGAAGATTTATTTTATAAATATATAATTTTCTATTTTATTTTTTACTTTTTTAGTTGAGGCATTTGTATGATTTCAAGGAAATGCATAAAGCCTGTCATAACCTCTAGATGAATAAACGGCATAACAAGTAGCAAAAGTTAATTTTGTAATGTGTACCAGTATGTTGCTAACTAATGGGTTAGTTTACTCTTGAGAAACACATGGATGCCTAGATGTTTAACTAGTCGGTATTGATGTTAGAGACTGGAAAAGGAATGTGGGTATAAGACCCAGGAACCACCATACCTTTTTGTAGTGGTTTAGGATTAATACAAAAACACAAATACAAAAAAAAGTGGTCCAAACCATTTAATGTGGTTTTATGAGTACTGTTAACATCACCATTGGGCTCACATAACTGCAGCATGATGAACAACTGCTGACACCTGTACCTAACTGGAAGTGTATAGCTTTGAATGGGATTGCAAATACTGTTAGCCATTCTACTATACCAGCTTTTGAAAAATTGCCAGAAGATGGGAAGGTTGTGTTTATATGGAAAAACTCTACTACAAAGAGTTTTTCTCACACATGCACATTCATTTGTTAGAATGTTGATGGCCTTGAAACATGTCCATGCAATCATGGCTTGAATATGATACAGGGTCATTCAAATGATTGAAAGAACCTTTTGGGTTTCATTCTAAGAGCAACTATAGGAAATTCAAGCCCATCGAGAACATCTCAAAAATAGTTTGAATTCCCTTTATGCTCTTATTTCCAAATGTGTAATACAAAAACTGTTCCTATTATTCCAGTTCATTAAAAATAATTCACACTTCACTTGCCTGATCGCAAGTGTAGAGAAGTTTACTTAAAGGAAAGAAATGTATTGTGTGTGGAGTGAAGCAAGTAGAAGTGAACCACTCTAAAAATACCTATAGGCTCTTGAAATACTTTGAATTACACCCTACAGTTTGTTTGGACATTCTATCTATTGGTTAAGAGTTTTCTAGTTTGTTTCAGTCTCGTAAAGCAAAGTTATCTTATGAATATTTTTAATGCAATTGAAGCCTATACAGGGTTTATTAGTAGTAGGTTTACAAATGTAGCTGGAAAGGCTCATAATTATGCCCCTCATAATTATGAGCCTTTCCAGCTACATTTACTATCCAAATAATAGATACTACGGATTTACTTTCTCACCAAGACACCACATAGGCTGCTGTTCCTTACAAGCTTGCAGAATAAAATATATTCCTCTATTAGAATATAATTTGCAGGTGCAGGGGGATTTTCTTAAAAGTGGAAACATATTTTTCAATTTTTTGAAATGGCCTCAAAACTCAGGCTCTTCTAAAGTAGAGTAATATTGATGATAACCCTATAGGGCTGATTCTACACTGTGTTTTTTTTTTTTTATGCTCGCTTTTTTTCCCTCCATATTCAGCGGTGGATTTTGTAAAATGGGCACAGTTAAATATGGTGCTGAATTGTAAGGAAAAAGGGTTTTCTCTATAAAATAAAAAAAAAAAAAAATAGTAAAACGAATAATACAGAGCTGGATCAACCCTAATGTGTTTATGTGCTTTCTTCAAAGGGAAACTCTAAACTTAAATAATGCTTACAGTCATTGATCACTCATATGTGTTTTTTATAGAATTGTGACCTAACTGCAGAGACAGTAGGTGTAAAATGTTGCCTCCCCTGCTGTTCTAACTACATTGCCTAATTCTTCTCTTGAACAGAGGGAAACCTAGTTAATAATTGGTTGGATGTCTTGTTTAAAACCACTTTGAAACAACAAAAAATATAGACATCATAGTTTATAATGTGAAACCTGAATGGCCAGTAAATATACACATTACTGTGGAGACCTGAAACACGGGAGTATGAAATCTGTAGCCTATGTATAAAACCATGTTATGCAGCAGTAGAGAATGTTGCTTAGGCTACATTCACATTTAGCCAGTTCACGGCAAGCGCAATATACAGTGCAAAGCTGTGGTCGAAGCCCATGTCAGCCTGCTGACCCCTCACATCAGGGAAGCAATTGCACTGCAATTCTCCTGCTTGCAGCTTTTTCAGGAAATCAAGGTGCAGTCACTGCCTATCCAGCTGTTTGGGCGCTATGACATGCACCTGCATGCTGAGATCTTCCAGGAGCACTCTGGTCAGCATACTGTCAGGTACGTCTGCAGGTGCGCAAAGAGGGATAGTCACACAGGTACACTGGGGTTCTCAGCCCCTATTTAAAGATGGTGCCCACCTTGTTACAATGCTGTGGTATCTGCTCAGTTCCCAGGTCCGGTTCCTGAGACTCTGACCTCCTTGCTTCCATGGTGATCCCGGCTTGAACCTCAGTCGTCTGTATTTTCTCAGTCCTGGAGATGACCTTGGTTTGAATATTGACCACTGGTTCGCTCTTGCACTGATTTCCTGGATTAACTTTGCACCTTTGTGGGGGGCTCATGTGAAGACAGGGTCTTTCAGTAGATTCCAAACCCAGAAGGAGGTTGCAGACTTACCTGGCTTCTCTGCAAACGAGGCTCCACCCAGCGTTGTGACACTGCCCTGATGTAAAGGGTCTATAGACTGACTCAAACTTGGTTCAAACTTGTGATCGTGGTGCACTGCATTGCAAACTGTGATTGCAGTGGACAGGCTAGGTATATGCAGTCATTTAAAGTGGAGCTCTAATCAAAGAAATGTGGAGTTCTGCGAACCCTTGCCACTTGGGAGTATCCTGATTTGGGATATTCTGCCACACACAGCATAACAAGATGCCTAAGATGAGGCGGAGCAATATACTCTCTGCTGTGATGTGCTGTTCCATGTGTAGAAAGATGAGCAGCAAAACATTTTTTTCTTTGTATTGGGCATGATAGTGGGGTAAGTCGCTCTGACCAGCCTTGGGTTTGCTGGTATATTCGGTATGGCAGAGCATCCTAAATTTGGATCCCAGATTGATATGCCCCAGAGCTGTAAGAGTGAGCAGACCTTCAGACAGAAGGTCCACTGTTAAGGGATTTTTTCCAATATTAGCCTGGTGTCATCCATATTCCCAACCAACCAATCAACCACTCCTCTCTCCTAATTTGTGGAACTGCTCCTTTGGAATTTAGGGAAGGAACATCTCCTGAAGCCATTGGGTGACCATTGCTGAAGACCAGTTGAAGCAGGCAGAATCGCCAGATGGTGTGAGGAACTGGTGCAGCACTGCTCTATTTTTCTGTGTGACCACTTTGTCCTTTAAAAATTAGTTACTGAAAGGGGGCCACTTTTCTTTTGCTTTCTATTACTCCAATACAGAGTAGTTTGAGCTGTTTAAAATTGGGCAGAATTCTCTAGAAGCGCATGCCATCCTCTTTTATAGCAGGGCGGACAAACCAAGGAGCATTGCATAGCCTAGTAAAATAGATGTATTCCCAAATACAAAGTGTTAAAAAGCAATGTGCGTTAACTCAGGGCAATCAGAATCCATCCTATACTTTCTGTATAAGGGTAAACACGAATGAAGGAAAGGAATGTCATTGCTGCACTAGCTATAGTGAGGATTATAGGAAATCTAAACCAATGGTACGTAATTGGTTATTCTGTATTATGTAACTAGTTAGGAATGTAACACCTAGGAATTTGTATTTTTTTGTAAGTATGTAAATCTTAAGAAATATTTTAATGGGTATTTAACGCATGGTTCAAATAGCACAACCATTTAATTACATATTTGCTGTGATTTGTCTAATTTGCACTAATCTGATCAAAATAATGTAAATCGGTGTGACAATTTCTTACACATTATTTGGGCTTATTAGAAGGGTAAAAAATAAGCATTTGTATTTACAGCTAAGAAATACTAAGCAATTGTTAGTTACTAATTTGTTATGTAATATCCTTGCTTTTTCATTGTTATCCTAGGAAAAATAGGAATTTATATGATTATGAAGATTTAACTTTGAAGCAGCACTGTCGCGAAAAAATTGCCCAATGATAAAAATCTATATCAATATGCTGGATGGTGGGAGGAGGGGTCACTTATACACCTAACATCAAGATATATCCAGCCAGGCTTGTTTTTCTTTATTTTAATAGAAGGAAAAGGACATCCAGGGGGAAGAGCTCTGTCACTCCTGATAGACTAAACCTGTCACCCCTGGATTTCATTCAACCACAGAATCAACCACAAGCTTGGCTGGAGATCCTTCAGTTCATGTGTATAAGTGACCTCTCCTCTCATTAGCCGATGTGTATTTTATTCTTTTTTTTAACATTACACAATTTCATGATTGTGCTACTTTAACAACCTCCCCCCAAAAAAGCAATCGCCTTCGCTCCTGCACAGCCGCGGCAGCCTGGTCTGCTGCTCGGAAACCCGGTTTTTGAGAGCGGTAACTGGGGCCAATTCCTGCTCCTCCAAAACAGTGAGCAGCACGACATCCATTTATTGAGTGAAGGCGAGTTTCATTTTTTTTCTTCTGGCTTTAGTAACCCTTTAATCTAAAGCATTCCAACTAAGCATAATGATTGTGGGTGATGATACACGTTTTAATTTTGTGTTGAGTTCCCCAACTTCATATAACAGCAGTTCAGCAAAGTTGAAAATATTCACAAGGCAGAGGTGTTTAGCCATAGCCTTCTACATCTTGTATTATTTTTGCTCCCAAGGGCTTGAGAGGTCCAAAGTCACATCAATGTCTTCTGCAAACTTGCACCACTGATCTTATTGCAACCCACAGTGCTGAGATTGGTGCATGCTTTACCTGGACTCCCTAGTGATAATGGATTATAATAGTTTGAAACTAAAGTTCCCCTTTTGTGTTCACAATATTATCATATAATCACAACTGGGAATATAATAATGTTTTTTTAGTCCCAAACATTTTCTTTGCAACTCCCAATGCCTGGGAGGGCCCTCTAAACTAACCTAACCTATATTGCCAGGCTATCGATGAGCTCTGCATCCGAGAGTTACACATCTTTTATTAGCAAAGCTCTATCCAACATACACACAGCAGCCACATCTTCACAAATAGGTGGTCACTGCAATGTGCAGCCACTTTCTTGTCCCCCATCATACATAGCTCAAGAAGCAAAAACCAACTACATTTAGGGGTCACAGTTGTGTTGTTGTAGTCCCTAATCTTCATCTGATGCCCACAGTCTGTACTGATATTTGATAGATAGCCATTTAACAATCCAAAGTAAGTTTATATTTTACTTTGTACCAAATATGTATTTATGTTAGCTATGTTACTTTATTCCTGAAAATCTCCATGTTTGATTTAGGGGGCAAACATTAAAAGCACATGCTTTGAAAGCTTAAAGAAGAATATTTTGGCACAAGCCTTTAAAAACTGCTGGAATTTCCTCTATGAAGCTAATAAGTAATAATATGTTTACAATTTTCTATATGAATTTTCTATAAAGCCCTTGGGTGAATGTTCTCATACTACATACGCTTATATTGCAATGAAACGGAAACATACATTTTTCCATTTAAATAAGATACAGTGTTTGTCCAAAGTGTATTACTCTTGTAGCAACCAATTTACTTATTCATTGCAGTGGAAGGTTTTCTGTGGCTATATCTCCACATAATCCCTTCCTCTAATAAAATGAAAAGAAAGTACATTGGTTGCTGCAAGCCTAATATATTTACTATTTACTGTATGTAAATGGCTTAAAAATGCCAAGCCTTTTGATGTGCTTGCAGTCATTTGTTAAACCGGAGGAACACAAATTTTTCAAAACATGGGTGTTGGTCCGCTGCTGGGGGGGCATCCTGGTTTTCGAGGTCCCCTCCTTCAATCGAGTGCTTTATCACCCGCAAATCTTAACTGACAACTTGCTCCCTTGGGAAAATGCAGCTCTGTGATTGGCCAGCAAAGCAGAAGCCTAAGGACAGGAGATGTGACAGCTGCCAGTCCCGCAGCAGACCGACACCCATGTTTTGTACAATGGGTGTTGGTCCGGCTTAAGGTTCATGATAGATTATATATAACATGAACCTTAATAAATGACTGCAAACACATCAAAAATCTTGGCATTTTCAACCCATTTACATACAGCAAATAGTATTCTTTACCATATGGAGCAAGTTACTTCCCTTACAAACAACAACCAGTTGTGCTCAGATTAGCATATGTTAAAAAAAAAAACTTATTTTTTCTGGGTGCCTTATGGGGATAAGAAACAAGACTAAAATGACTGTTAGGATAGCTCAAGGGAACTCAATCTAATGCATTATTCTTGGAATATTGTATAAGTTATTGACTCAAGACACATGTATTTTTTTTTTTTTTATTAACGTTGGATTTTGTATTGGGAAAGTGCTGGCTATCCTCATAGCCACTAGTTTATCTTACATAAACCCATTTAGAGATCTTTTACTTTTTTTTACTTTTCCCCAGTTCAAGTGAAGTAATAAAGCTTAGTTCCATAGTTTTGAATAAAGCTTAAATAATGTTGTGAGTAATGGTTGGATAGAACAGGGGTCTTTTTGAAAATATATGTATGTAGGTCAAATTATATATGGAAAATATATATATATATATATATATAAATTTGTGTAAAGGTGGTAGGTTTGTAACTATCAATAAAAGCTGTATGACCGAGTGCTCCAAGGCTGGCAGTTCCAGCAAGCATTTATGGCACTTGATGTTGGATGCAAGGCAAGTTTGATTTATTTTAAATAATTACATTTGTATTTGAGTTTTACACATCCATATGGAACACGAGTGTAAAATTAGCGTGCTACAGAAAATGTGATATTTAATTTTGCCCATTTGCTTTGGAAATTATGTTTTGTTTTGAAGTCCCAGCTGTGTTTTTAGATGCTTTTGCAGAAGTAAGACATGGACAGCATTTGTCTAACTGTGATTATTCCTTCATGCCTTCATTTAGAGTAGCATCTTAAGTCTACCTTGTTATGAAAGAGGTTACAGTTTTAGAAAAAAAAAATTACCCTACTAGTTATAAATGCCCTTTCAAAAAAGGTTTATGTCATATTGTGTACTGCGCATGTTTTATTTGTGTACAGAAACAAAGGATTAGTTAAGAGGGCACAAACCATTGTCTGTTTTTGAGTCTCCAGTTGAGTTTAGGATGAATTCCATTTTTTTTCTTCCCCCCCCCTTAAAAAATTTGGCCAAACTTTACAGACTTAAAATGACTTTCTAGGCTCATAATAATATAACACAGATTTGATCTCAGTCCTATAGCCTGCTGCAGGTGGGTTTCAACTTTTTAGCTGTTAGCAGGTCTGGTCACACTATGTTGGATCCAGTCTGTGGGCTGGCGGTTAAGTAAGCTTTATTTTTTTTCATTTACCTGGACTGTCCCTTATTACATAGGCATATTGAGCAACATATATTTTAGCAACAGCAGTATTTGAAATTAAGCTGATCAAAAGGCCAAACTTTATAGCATCTTAAAGAAGAACGTTATCTGCGAATGATCAATATTCAATTTGAGATTTCATGCAAAAACGAGCCCATTACTTAATACATTCCAAAGTAATGGTTTTAATTATGTTTTTATTAAAAAAAAAAACACATTTTACAATAAATGCTTATAAAAATGTATAATGCATCTAATATGGATTAACAATTTTGGTTTTCAAAGCATTTTTGTCTTCAGCATCAAAAAACATTCCGCCTTATTTAAAAATGTTACATTCTCTGCAGAAATTACTTATTGGAGACCATTATTATGACCGTTCTAGAAGGCATGGCATTTATTCGCATTTCTCTTGCCTTGTGGAAAATCAAAGTAAAGGTTACAGCTGGGAATTTTAAAGTTAGCTAATTTCATTTAGGATATTTTTTTTTTTTTTTTTTTTTTTAAATAAATGGACCAAGCTTCCTAATTCAAAACCAAAATATCAGAGGAATGGCAACAAAACAAACAGCATTTAATGTTTTTACATTTCTTCTAAATTGAATAGTATGTGTTATTATTGTGTAGTCTTTAATTTTTTTCTTTGGAACCGACCACTGGCAAAGCAATGCAGTAAGGTAAATAAAATATTTGTTTACAACCTGCATACGAATGTACGCATAGTCTCCATTTAAGTATTTGTGACAGCTAAAGCTGTTTTCCTAAGAATTCATTTAAATCAATGTACAGACCGTGTAAAACTGATTTCAAGGAGAATTAAGTTTTTACTTTTTCAGAAGGAATAGGTTTGGAAAATTAAGAGGGAATTTGGGTCAGAGTTTTGGAATGTTAAAAGGGCCAGGGTCACACAACCTGCTATGTAAACCGTAACCTTGTCTTCTTTATTGTGCTCACAGATGGAAGTTTTGTTTAAAATTAGGTAAAATGTCTAAACAAAATATATGATATGGAGAGCCTTTATACAGTCACTCAGTCAGTGTTACAAAAGTAGCCATAAATGGCAGTACAAAATGTGGCTTCCTGAGAGAACATGATGCCCATTTTCATGGAGCACATCTAGCTAGGCATTTGGTTCCAAGCGTGCCCCAATACCACCGGACCACATCCTCTGCCCCCCCCCTTCCCTGAACCTCTTGTTCCCAAACAGCACTGTGGCTACCTGGCAGAGGTGAGTTACAACACTTTCTGCAGCTGCAACCTTAGGTGAAGCCGGTTGATGGGCTGCTTTCCTGTGTTCTGGCTAGACTCCAAACTCGTAACACGGACTTCTTGCTAAAGTCCATGTTCGGGAACCTGAACTTGCAAAGTTCGGTACGAACGCAAACTTTGTGGTTTGGGTACGGCCATCTCTATTCCTGACATTTCAATTCAATTTCAAGGGCTTCTTGCAGAGTCATCCTAAAACATTATTGTACAGAGCTTCAGCTGGTTCTAGATTTCTCCAAATCATTTCCCATTAGCCCACTGGTAGGAAATGTTTCTCAATGGAAACCTAATTAGAATTGATATTGGGTACTATATATACTCAACTTACCTGTCTTTCAATTCTGTACAGCTGCAGGTTAGACCAACAACCACCACCAGAATGTCACGATACACATCTGTCTGCTCTCTCTCTCTCTATTCAGAGTGTGATTTGAGTTTCTATGGAAAATTGGGGGGTTGCCAGGACATGCCTGTTTGTACAAGGTGGCTACCTCTCTTGGCATTCTGGTGACAGAGAACCACACAACCATCACAACACAATGTCTAGGAACAATTAAATCCGACCCAAAGTCCAAGCAAACTTGCATATTATGCAAATTAGACTGCTCCACAGTATAATCTGCGACGGGGCCCCCCAGACCGATCGCATACCCACTCCCTTTGCTATACATGCCCTTGCTGACAGATAACAGGTCTGCTGGGTGAGGAGAATGCGCAAAGCAGGAAAGTGATCACATCCCAGGGTCCTGGAACTGGTGTGTATAGCAATTGGGCTTGGGGGATTTCTATTCTAGATTACACTGTAGGGCATCCCCAACTGGGATGCCGCATAGGAACTATGCCAACCCAACCAAAAGTTTAACCTCCCTGGCGTTCTGATTCTATGTGCAATTTTGTGCACAAAGCGTTAGGATGACGTTTAAATCTGCCGCCCAGTTCCGCCCCCATGAGCCTCTGTGGCTCACAGAGACGGAACCAGGAAGTCAGACGGACGCAGCTGCCGGGGCTCTCACCTGCGATCACAGCGGGGACATCGCTGGATCGCAAGGAGAAGGTAAGGAGATTTCTGCTCCTCTGCCTAATCTACCCCGAGCGTGACTCGGGGTTACCGCTACTTGCTGCGAAAATTAATCCCGAGTCACGCTCGGGAAGACCGCCAGGGAGGTTAACCCAATAACCCAACAGCAAGAACGGGGTAATAGCTGTAAATGTGTGCTAAAAACCTGTTCCTTCTTTGTCTCTTATTTTTGCAAGTTTCCTTCTTCCTGGCCGCCAAGAGGGAACCTGGTTGAAATGGTGCTTTGTCATAACACTTAAGCTAGAAGTCATGATGAGAATAGTATGAAGTAACTGCCAGTGTTTTGCTGCCTTTCTGTATCCTGCAAAAGCAGTGTTTCATGTGAGTGTTATTTAATATGTTAGCTTATTTTCTAATTAACTTGTAGCACTTAGAGATTCTGTGCCTCTTGTCCTAATTTTTTTGAAAAATAAAGTTTTGAACCAGTGTTGATGTAAAAAGGAAGATACAGCAAATAAAAGCCTAGTTTTTACTTTTACCTTCTTTAGTATTTGTGTGTTTGTACTGTCATTTTATTTATTTATTTTTTATGATTACTGTAGAAAAGTCACTGCACATTCCAGAGGGGGGCAACTATTTCTTAGCTTTTGCAAAGCATTTGGCCACTACAGCTTTTTAGTATAGTTTGAATTTCACACTCATCGCTTGCACAGTGTTGGCTTGTGATGAAGGGAAATCTATCTTAAATAAACAACCCCTGTTTTCAACATGTGCCTTCAAGGCAGCATCCCAGCAACCTTTCGGTTATGACTTCCAGATGTTGTTGATATTTACAAAACTTGTTTTTGCTGTTTAGTGTTACTACTAGACTATATGCACAAGGGCACAATCTGAAACCATGAATAACAAAAGCATTATAATATGGAGTCTGCAGTTCTGATGCTTACATGTTGGCTCAAAATATACTTCAGGATTTGTTACGTTGCATATTTTTTTATGTCCTAGTTAATATGATCCAGATGATTCCTTCTAATTAAAAAAATGTTTAAACTATCGAAGAGCTAACATGTTTCAGCAAGTTCTATTCTTTTTAAAACTAACTTTCTTTTTCTGGAAGAAATGTTCACTTGTGGGCAGATATTTAACAACATGTACATTTAAGGGTGGGTCCTATCATAATAATTTGTTTGCAATACTAATCAGCACTGAACTGAAACTGATAAAAACTGGGTCTATCTGCACTGAAAGTTGTCAAACCGGACGAGCCCCATTATCTGGCATCTTTTCCTCCTGAATATGAAAAACTAAAAGGAGGGAAAATCCTTAAAGTAATTAGTCCACTTTTCCTGTTTTTAACCTAGTAAAGGGGAAACAAAATGCAGTGCAGTGGTTATTAATATTAGTATTGCATAAGGGATGGTAAGTTGGAGTTCAGTAGCCTAGCAGCCAGCTTTCATCTCCACTAGTGTACTAAGCCCTATTATGCCTTTTCCCAGTCCCAGTGATCATTCCTTTTGATTACCTTACCTTACATGGCTAATACTGGTAACCTAGCAAAGAAGCGTGATCACCTCATTGTAAAGCATTCCAAATAATGCTAATATGTTGGTGAGCTGTCTCCCCTTTGGTTGGTGCTGGGCCTACAAGCTTTGCAATTGATTGCAACTAGCATGTTTACTGACTTGCCATCCAGTCTGATTTGCAGCTGGGAAAGCCCCCCCACATAAACTTCCTACCAAAAAATCAAGCATGTGCACTGTAATATCTACATTTATGCTAATGTACTTAAGCTAACAGCAAAAGTCCACTTTTAATATGTCTAATAGTGGTCCATGTACCTGTTGTTGCAGCTCCCCAAACGCTATCTTTGCCCCCAAGCCCTGTTTTGATGCTTGGTAACATGGCCATCCTTCGTCTTACTTTAGAGCCTCTATACAAAAGTCAGGACATGAAGAATTTTTTCTCTGGTTCTAAATCACGCTCCTAATTTGCTGTCGCTGTCCATTCCTTGTTTAAACCCCAGAGCGCTGGCGGCGATGGGTGTTAACTAGTTTTTAACCCCTAAACAACCATATTTTTTGATTGTAACATTATACATGTTTTTAGAATCATTTTGTAATATGAATACATTAATATCAGACCTGTTAGATCAATTCTGCACAAATTTTTGTAAAAATTTTTTTTTACTTAAAAATAAATCCTAACATTGCAGAAGTGGTCACCGAATTTTTGACATTAAAAAAAAAAAAAAAAATTTAATACCAATTAATTATGAATAATTATAGATTGCTCCATTGAAATGCATTGGACATCGCCAGGGAGCGACAGCTCATACCTGGCGATGTGAAGGAATTTGCAGCGGCGCTGTTCGGTCCAGGCGGCTTCATGATGAATGCCGCGCTAGCCGTCGCTCTCGCCGGCGCTAGCCTCATTTTGCTTGATAAATGCGTCATTGTGACCGCCGCCGGGCGTACTTGAGTCGGTAGTCGCCGTTAGCTGCCGCTACCTGGCGCTCGTCAGACACTACCTGGCGCTAGCCCGTGATAAATAAGGCCCTAAGTGTTTCTTAAAGGCAGCCAGAACTACATTTTAAACCCAATTCCTAAAAAGTGGTACTGAATAAAACTATGGAGTTATATTTGAACAGTTCCTGGGAGTAAAGAGAATGGTGCAAGAACTTCAACTACAACTATATAGTTACCATGAAGTGAGGGACTGCAATTTTAAATGGGGACACCCATCTCATTAAAATAGTGGCAGCATAATTAATTATTTTGCCATATATATATATATATATATATATATATATATATATATATATATATTTATCCCGGCAAAGAAAGTTATCTGAACCAGTAACATAGATAGTATAATGGCATAATATACTAAACAAGCAGCAACAAACCTAAAACTTATACAACCCTAGTCTAAGCCAATGAGATTTACGCTGCCATGTCCTGGTATGAGACATAAGTGCCCTAAGTGGTCATGGCAAAGATTATATTTAGGGATGAGCGAATCGATCCGGACGAACCCGGATTCGATCCGAATTTCAGGAAAAATTCGATTCGGATCGAATCCGAATTTCCCCGCGATTCGATCACTCGAAGTTTTCCTTTAACATCCATTCATTTACATTACAGGCATTCTAAGATGGCGGGCGGGACATGTCTGGACATGTATCCCGCGCCAGTGCAAGCTGGGGCAGTCACATGCAGCCTATCAGCAGCCAGCAAGCCCGGTGACGTCACACAGCGGTATTTAACGGCGGCCATCTTGCTTTTCCTCATTTCTCTATTGCATTCGTGACAGACAGACAGAACGCTGTGTAGCTGAGGCAGTTAGACAGGCTGGAGACAGGCTGGAGACAGGGACAGACAGGGACAGGCTGGAGACAGGCAGGAGACAGGCAGGAGACAGACAGGAGACAGACAGAAAGCCAGGGAAAGGTAGGAAAAACGGAGCTGGCTGACAGGGAGATTTTTTTTTTTTCATCCAGCCTTTGTTAGCGTTTTCAGGCTGCTTATAGTAACTAACTGTGCATATATACTGAACTGATCTTAAGTCTGCTGTGAGGCATCCCATTCTGTGACTAAAGCAGCCTCTGTTTAAGACCATATAAGCATTTGCTCTAATCATATTTGAAATTAGGCCTGATAAAGACACTTTTGCTGGCCAAAGCACTACTGTACCCTGGCAGCTCGATTCCTGCCCGGGGCATCCCATTCTGTGACTAAAGCAGCCTCTGTTTAAGACCATATAAGCATTTGCTCTAATCATATTTGAAATTAGGCCTGATAAAGACACTTTTGCTGGCCAAAGCACTACTGTACCCTGGCAGCTCGATTCCTGCCCGGGGCATCCCATTCTGTGACTAAAGCAGCCTCTGTTTAAGACCATATAAGCATTTGCTCTAATCATATTTGAAATTAGGCCTGATAAAGACACTTTTGCTGGCCAAAGCACTACTGTACCCTGGCAGCTCGATTCCTGCCCGGGGCATCCCATTCTGTGACTAAAGCAGCCTCTGTTTAAGACCATATAAGCATTTGCTCTAATCATATTTGAAATTAGGCCTGATAAAGACACTTTTGCTGGCCAAAGCACTACTGTACCCTGGCAGCTCGATTCCTGCCCGGGGCATCCCATTCTGTGACTAAAGCAGCCTCTGTTTAAGACCATATAAGCATTTGCTCTAATCATATTTGAAATTAGGCCTGATAAAGACACTTTTGCTGGCCAAAGCACTACTGTACCCTGGCAGCTCGATTCCTGCCCGGGGCATCCCATTCTGTGACTAAAGCAGCCTCTGTTTAAGACCATATAAGCATTTGCTCTAATCATATTTGAAATTAGGCCTGATAAAGACACTTTTGCTGGCCAAAGCACTACTGTACCCTGGCAGCTCGATTCCTGCCCGGGGCATCCCATTCTGTGACTAAAGCAGCCTCTGTTTAAGACCATATAAGCATTTGCTCTAATCATATTTGAAATTAGGCCTGATAAAGACACTTTTGCTGGCCAAAGCACTACTGTACCCTGGCAGCTCGATTCCTGCCCGGGGCATCCCATTCTGTGACTAAAGCAGCCTCTGTTTAAGACCATATAAGCATTTGCTCTAATCATATTTGAAATTAGGCCTGATAAAGACACTTTTGCTGGCCAAAGCACTACTGTACCCTGGCAGCTCGATTCCTGCCCGGGGCATCCCATTCTGTGACTAAAGCAGCCTCTGTTTAAGACCATATAAGCATTTGCTCTAATCATATTTGAAATTAGGCCTGATAAAGACACTTTTGCTGGCCAAAGCACTACTGTACCCTGGCAGCTCGATTCCTGCCCGGGGCATCCCATTCTGTGACTAAAGCAGCCTCTGTTTAAGATCATATAAGCATTTGCTCTAATCATATTTGAAATTAGGCCTGATAAAGACACTTTTGCTGGCCAAAGCACTACTGTACCCTGGCAGCTCGATTCCTGCCCGGGGCATCCCATTCTGTGACTAAAGCAGCCTCTGTTTAAGACCATATAAGCATTTGCTCTAATCATATTTGAAATTAGGCCTGATAAAGACACTTTTGCTGGCCAAAGCACTACTGTACCCTGCCAGCTCGATTCCTGCCCGGGGCATCCCATTCTGTGACTAAAGCAGCCTCTGTTTAAGACCATATAAGCATTTGCTCTAATCATATTTGAAATTAGGCCTGATAAAGACACTTTTGCTGGCCAAAGCACTACTGTACCCTGGCAGCTCGATTCCTGCCCGGGGCATCCCATTCTGTGACTAAAGCAGCCTCTGTTTAAGACCATATAAGCATTTGCTCTAATCATATTTGAAATTAGGCCTGATAAAGACACTTTTGCTGGCCAAAGCACTACTGTACCCTGGCAGCTCGATTCCTGCCCGGGGCATCCCATTCTGTGACTAAAGCAGCCTCTGTTTAAGACCATATAAGCATTTGCTCTAATCATATTTGAAATTAGGCCTGATAAAGACACTTTTGCTGGCCAAAGCACTACTGTACCCTGGCAGCTCGATTCCTGCCCGGGGCATCCCATTCTGTGACTAAAGCAGCCTCTGTTTAAGACCATATAAGCATTTGCTCTAATCATATTTGAAATTAGGCCTGATAAAGACACTTTTGCTGGCCAAAGCACTACTGTACCCTGGCAGCTCGATTCCTGCCCGGGGCATCCCATTCTGTGACTAAAGCAGCCTCTGTTTAAGACCATATAAGCATTTGCTCTAATCATATTTGAAATTAGGCCTGATAAAGACACTTTTGCTGGCCAAAGCACTACTGTACCCTGGCAGCTCGATTCCTGCCCGGGGCATCCCATTCTGTGACTAAAGCAGCCTCTGTTTAAGACCATATAAGCATTTGCTCTAATCATATTTGAAATTAGGCCTGATAAAGACACTTTTGCTGGCCAAAGCACTACTGTACCCTGGCAGCTCGATTCCTGCCCGGGGCATCCCATTCTGTGACTAAAGCAGCCTCTGTTTAAGACCATATAAGCATTTGCTCTAATCATATTTGAAATTAGGCCTGATAAAGACACTTTTGCTGGCCAAAGCACTACTGTACCCTGGCAGCTCGATTCCTGCCCGGGGCATCCCATTCTGTGACTAAAGCAGCCTCTGTTTAAGACCATATAAGCATTTGCTCTAATCATATTTGAAATTAGGCCTGATAAAGACACTTTTGCTGGCCAAAGCACTACTGTACCCTGGCAGCTCGATTCCTGCCCGGGGCATCCCATTCTGTGACTAAAGCAGCCTCTGTTTAAGACCATATAAGCATTTGCTCTAATCATATTTGAAATTAGGCCTGATAAAGACACTTTTGCTGGCCAAAGCACTACTGTACCCTGGCAGCTCGATTCCTGCCCGGGGCATCCCATTCTGTGACTAAAGCAGCCTCTGTTTAAGACCATATAAGCATTTGCTCTAATCATATTTGAAATTAGGCCTGATAAAGACACTTTTGCTGGCCAAAGCACTACTGTACCCTGGCAGCTCGATTCCTGCCCGGGGCATCCCATTCTGTGACTAAAGCAGCCTCTGTTTAAGACCATATAAGCATTTGCTCTAATCATATTTGAAATTAGGCCTGATAAAGACACTTTTGCTGGCCAAAGCACTACTGTACCCTGGCAGCTCGATTCCTGCCCGGGGCATCCCATTCTGTGACTAAAGCAGCCTCTGTTTAAGACCATATAAGCATTTGCTCTAATCATATTTGAAATTAGGCCTGATAAAGACACTTTTGCTGGCCAAAGCACTACTGTACCCTGGCAGCTCGATTCCTGCCCGGGGCATCCCATTCTGTGACTAAAGCAGCCTCTGTTTAAGACCATATAAGCATTTGCTCTAATCATATTTGAAATTAGGCCTGATAAAGACACTTTTGCTGGCCAAAGCACTACTGTACCCTGGCAGCTCGATTCCTGCCCGGGGCATCCCATTCTGTGACTAAAGCAGCCTCTGTTTAAGACCATATAAGCATTTGCTCTAATCATATTTGAAATTAGGCCTGATAAAGACACTTTTGCTGGCCAAAGCACTACTGTACCCTGGCAGCTCGATTCCTGCCCGGGGCATCCCATTCTGTGACTAAAGCAGCCTCTGTTTAAGACCATATAAGCATTTGCTCTAATCATATTTGAAATTAGGCCTGATAAAGACACTTTTGCTGGCCAAAGCACTACTGTACCCTGGCAGCTCGATTCCTGCCCGGGGCATCCCATTCTGTGACTAAAGCAGCCTCTGTTTAAGACCATATAAGCATTTGCTCTAATCATATTTGAAATTAGGCCTGATAAAGACACTTTTGCTGGCCAAAGCACTACTGTACCCTGGCAGCTCGATTCCTGCCCGGGGCATCCCATTCTGTGACTAAAGCAGCCTCTGTTTAAGACCATATAAGCATTTGCTCTAATCATATTTGAAATTAGGCCTGATAAAGACACTTTTGCTGGCCAAAGCACTACTGTACCCTGGCAGCTCGATTCCTGCCCGGGGCATCCCATTCTGTGACTAAAGCAGCCTCTGTTTAAGACCATATAAGCATTTGCTCTAATCATATTTGAAATTAGGCCTGATAAAGACACTTTTGCTGGCCAAAGCACTACTGTACCCTGGCAGCTCGATTCCTGCCCGGGGCATCCCATTCTGTGACTAAAGCAGCCTCTGTTTAAGACCATATAAGCATTTGCTCTAATCATATTTGAAATTAGGCCTGATAAAGACACTTTTGCTGGCCAAAGCACTACTGTACCCTGCCAGCTCGATTCCTGCCCGGGGCATCCCATTCTGTGACTAAAGCAGCCTCTGTTTAAGACCATATAAGCATTTGCTCTTATCATATTTGAAATTAGCCTGATAAAGACACTTTTGCTGGCCAAAGCACTACTGTACCCTGGCAGCTCGATTCCTGCCCGGGGCATCCCATTCTGTGACTAAAGCAGCCTCTGTTTAAGACCATATAAGCATTTGCTCTTATCATATTTGAAATTAGGCCTGATAAAGACACTTTTGCTGGCCAAAGCACTACTGTACCCTGGCAGCTCGATTCCTGCCCGGGGCATCCCATTCTGTGACTAAAGCAGCCTCTGTTTAAGACCATATAAGCATTTGCTCTTATCATATTTGAAATTAGCCTGATAAAGACACTTTTGCTGGCCAAAGCACTACTGTACCCTGCCAGCTCGATTCCTGCCCGGGGCATCCCATTCTGTGACTAAAGCAGCCTCTGTTTAAGACCATATAAGCATTTGCTCTTATTATATTTATATTATAAGACACTTTTGCTGGGCATAGGCTTACTGCTGCCTGCCAGGTGCACTTCTGTTGAGGCATCCCATTCTGTAACATAGCATACCCCTCTTTATTTACACTAAGCAGCTCTCTTATTTACACTAAGCAGGCCTGTTGGAGGCTGAGTGTTACTGCTCACTTTTGGTGTGCATTATATTCTGTTTCATATAGACCCACCGCTGCCCGGGGTTTTTTTAAATATCACCTACTACCACGCCAGTTAGACTATGTCGGGCAGACAAGTGCCTGGAAGTGAAAAGAGGAGTGGCAGAGGCCAAGATTCCGCAGGCAGAGCTCGCATCAGACTGGGGGCCAGTAGCAGCAGGAGTCACGCTGAGAGACCTAATCTGCCAGTATCTGCTAGCGGTCGGGTCTCCACCAGTAACGCATCTGCCGTGGTAGATTGGTTGACGCGCTCATCAACAACATCATCACAACTTACGTCTGAGACCCCCAGTCTAGGGTCGGTAGGTTCCTCTGACACAACCCTGAGTTGGCATGCCCCGAGAGCAGTCCCTGTCCTCCCATTGCCTCTGGCCTACGCCGTTCCCTCCCCCAGCGACGTATCCTATGCTTTGGGTTCAGCTCCACTCTTTAGTGAGGAGGACCATCAGATAGAGGACAGTCAGCAGCTACTGCCCAGCCAAGAAATGGAGGTGGCTTCTTTAGCTAGGCAGACAAATAGTGATGTGGACAGTGTCGTGGGTGCTGCGAGCGTTCCAGCTCCTGCGCCAGACACTGTTGACGAATCCACGAACATCAGTGACGTACAGCCACAACCCGGTGATGATGATGATGATGACGATGAAGCCGATCGCACTTGGGAGCCGGGTGATGAAGGGGCTTCATCGTCATCATCAGGAGAAAAGGGGTGCAGGTTGCCCCGGAGTCAGCAGCTGAGGCAGCAAGGTGGTAGCAGTCAGCATGGGGGCACAATTCCAAAGGCTGGAGCCGGCCGGGGCCGGGGCCGGGGTAGAGCACCTGCTGTGCGGCAGTCTACCTTATCGGGAGGTAGTGGAGCAGGGGTTCCTGGAGTTGGCAACAGCAGCAGTGAATCAGTGAGGCCAGGGGGTGGGAAAAGTAGCTACTCGGCAGTGTGGCAGTTTTTCCTGAGGCATCCGCAGGAGGGTAACATGGCCACATGCAAGATATGTAGGCAAAAGGTGAAGCGTGGCCAGGGTCCAAATGTTGGCACCACGGCCCTGCGTCAACATATGATGCGTCACCATAAAACGACCTGGGAGAACCGAGGCTCCCAAGGGGTGGTCCAGTCTGCTTCCTCACCAAGTGAGCTCCCAATTTCTGCCAGCCAAGGCTCCAGCACCTCAGCCGAAGGCAGCTGTGCGTCATACCCATCCTCTGTCGCTCCTGCTCCTCCTCCTCCTCCTCCAAGTCATGCATCCCGCCAGCAATCCATCAGCGAAGCCATGTCCAAGAGACAGCAGTATGCGCCCACTCATCCTACGGCGCAGAAGCTGAATGTGCTCCTGTCCAAGTTGCTGGTGCTGCAGTCGCTCCCTTTTCAGGTGGTGGAATCTGCACCTTTCAGAGAACTGATGGCTTGTGCCGAGCCGAGGTGGAGAGTCCCAAGCCGTCATTTCTTTGCCAAGAAGGCAGTACCAGCGCTGCACACTTTTGTTGAACAGAAGGTGGGCCAGTCCTTGAGCCTGTCGGTGTGTAGCAAAATACATGGCAGCGCCGACATCTGGAGCTGTAACTACGGTCAGGGGCAGTACATGTCGTTTACGGCCCACTGGGTGAATGTGGTCCCTTTGCAGCAGCAACTTGGACAGGTCACGCCGCTTCGGCCTCCGCGCTCTCTGCCCATTGGGCCTGTGACACCGTGCGACTCGGCCTCCTCATCCTCCGCCATCTCCTCACCCTCCACTGTAGGCTCAAGTCTCAGTGCCCCTCCAGTCTACCATGTGTGCAGGGCACGGAGGTGTCACGCAGTGCTTCACATGGTTTGTCTTGGCGAACGGAGTCACACAGGGGAGGAACTGCTTAAATGTATTCATCAGGAAATCCAAACATGGCTTACTCCGAGAAAACTTAAAATGGGAATCATGGTTACCGACAATGGGAAGAACATTTTGTCTGCGCTGCGCCAAGGAAGCCTGACCCATGCCCCCTGCATGGCTCACGTCTTCAATCTGGTTGTCAAGCGGTTTCTGAAGTGTTCCCCCCATCTGCAGGACATCCTAACAACTTCACGGAAACTTTGCATGCACTTCAGCCACTCCTACACTGCCAAACACACCCTTCTTGAGCTACAGCGTCAGAATGGTATCCCCCAACATAGTCTGATTTGCGATGTTTCCACCCGTTGGAATTCCACCCTTCACATGTTGGACCGATTATATGAACAGAGAAAAGCCATCACGGATTTCCTGATGATCCAAGCAGATAGGGGGACTCCCCTGTGTAACTTCAATGTCAACCAGTGGCAGCTCATACGTGACACCTGCCGTTTGCTCAGGCCCTTTGAGGAAGCCACTTTATTTGTCAGTCGGCAGGATTACGGGATGAACGACGTGATTCCACTGCTTCATGTACTGCAGCACATGTTGGAAACCATGGCTGGTCAGGGCACTGGAGACATGGCGTTTACATCTTACGGCCACATGAACCCCCTTGGAGCTGAACTGGAGGAGGAGGAGGAGGAAGAGGAGGAGGAGGAGTTGCCCAGCGAAACACAGTTTAGGCTTGGCGAAATGGCTGGTTTATCTAGTCAGCGGACAGGAGAGGAGGAGCAGGAGCAGCCAGAGGAGCTAGAGGTTTTTGAGGAAGGAGAGACAGAGGACCCGGGCACACCGTGGCAGTATGCAGTGGAGATGGAGACAGGTAGTCCATCCGAGTCACTTGCGCAAATGGCACGAAGCATGCTCACATGCTTGCGTAGTGACCCCAGAATTGTTTCCATCTGTCGGCGGGATGACTTCTGGCTGTCCACCTTATTGGACCCTCGCTTCCGGCACAAAATGGGGGCATTTTTTAAACCCACCGAGAGGGAGGACAAACTCAACTACTACAAAGACATTCTACGTAGGCAGTTGGCCGATGCCTATCTGCGCCATGGTCCATACTCTCGCAGGTCTGACTCGAGGGGACCTCTGCGCTCACCTTCCACTGCCATGGCCGCTGGGGGGGTTGGCAGCAGCAGCAGCAGAAGCTCCATCAGCAGCAGCAGCCTCAGTCTTCAGTCGCTAATGAGTAGCTTTCTACACCCGCATAGTGAGGCTACTCATGAGCAGCAGGAAGACCTGGAGCAGGACCTGAACCAGCAGGTCATGTCATACTTTGACATGACCATGCCAACACACCTTGAGGATCCGCTGGACTTCTGGGCAGCCAAACTTGATTTGTGGCCGCAACTAGCAGAGTTTGCCCTGGAAAAGCTGTCCTGCCCGGCAAGTAGCGTGCCATCTGAGCGGGTGTTTAGTGCGGCGGGGGCCATAGTTACGGCGAGGAGAACTCGTCTGTCAACTAAAAATGTGGAGAGACTCACCTTTGTCAAAATGAATCAGGGATGGATCAGCCAGGATTTCCACCCACCAATGCCTGATGCATGCGACTAGATTCAGCATGGTGCCACGTTTTACACTTTCCAAATGGTGCAAAACATATTTATGTCTTTAGGCCATTTTTTGGGCTCCTGCTGCTGCTACTGTCAACTCCTGCCAACTCCAGGGTGTGATTCATCCAATTTTTGGGCTCCTGAAGCCAACTCCAGTGTATATTTGGGCTCCTGCTGCTGCTGCTGCCAACTTCTGCCAACTCCAGGGTGTGATTCATCCAATTTTTGGGCTCCTGAAGCCAACTCCAGTGTATATTTGGGCTCCTGCTGCTGCTGCTGTCAACTCCTGCCAACTCCAGGGTGTGATTCATCCAATTTTTGGGCTCCTGAAGCCAACTCCAGTGTATATTTGGGCTCCTGCTGCTGCTGCTGCCAACTTCTGCCAACTCCAGGGTGTGATTCATCCAATTTTTGGGCTCCTGAAGCCAACTCCAGTGTATATTTGGGCTCCTGCTGCTGCTGCTGTCAACTCCTGCCAACTCCAGGGTGTGATTCATCCAATTTTTGGGCTCCTGAAGCCAACTCCAGTGTATATTTGGGCTCCTGCTGCTGCTGCTGTCAACTCCTGCCAACTCCAGGGTGTGATTCATCCAATTTTTGGGCTCCTGAAGCCAACTCCAGTGTATATTTGGGCTCCTGCTGCTGCTGCTGCCAACTTCTGCCAACTCCAGGGTGTGATTCATCCAATTTTTGGGCTCCTGAAGCCAACTCCAGTGTATATTTGGGCTCCTGCTGCTGCTGCTGCCAACTTCTGCCAACTCCAGGGTGTGATTCATCCAATTTTTGGGCTCCTGAAGCCAACTCCAGTGTATATTTGGGCTCCTGCTGCTGCTGCTGCCAACTCCTGCCAACTCCAGGGTGTGATTCATCCAATTTTTGGGCTCCTGAAGCCAACTCCAGTGTATATTTGGGCTCCTGCTGCTGCTGCTGCCAACTTCTGCCAACTCCAGGGTGTGATTCATCCAATTTTTGGGCTCCTGAAGCCAACTCCAGTGTATATTTGGGCTCCTGCTGCTGCTGCTGTCAACTCCTGCCAACTCCAGGGTGTGATTCATCCAATTTTTGGGCTCCTGAAGCCAACTCCAGTGTATATTTGGGCTCCTGCTGCTGCTGCTGCCAACTTCTGCCAACTCCAGGGTGTGATTCATCCAATTTTTGGGCTCCTGAAGCCAACTCCAGTGTATATTTGGGCTCCTGCTGCTGCTGCTGTCAACTCCTGCCAACTCCAGGGTGTGATTCATCCAATTTTTGGGCTCCTGAAGCCAACTCCAGTGTATATTTGGGCTCCTGCTGCTGCTGCTGTCAACTCCTGCCAACTCCAGGGTGTGATTCATCCAATTTTTGGGCTCCTGAAGCCAACTCCAGTGTATATTTGGGCTCCTGCTGCTGCTGCTGCCAACTTCTGCCAACTCCAGGGTGTGATTCATCCAATTTTTGGGCTCCTGAAGCCAACTCCAGTGTATATTTGGGCTCCTGCTGCTGCTGCTGTCAACTCCTGCCAACTCCAGGGTGTGATTCATCCAATTTTTGGGCTCCTGAAGCCAACTCCAGTGTATATTTGGGCTCCTGCTGCTGCTGCTGCCAACTTCTGCCAACTCCAGGGTGTGATTCATCCAATTTTTGGGCTCCTGAAGCCAACTCCAGTGTATATTTGGGCTCCTGCTGCTGCTGCTGTCAACTCCTGCCAACTCCAGGGTGTGATTCATCCAATTTTTGGGCTCCTGAAGCCAACTCCAGTGTATATTTGGGCTCCTGCTGCTGCTGCTGCCAACTTCTGCCAACTCCAGGGTGTGATTCATCCAATTTTTGGGCTCCTGAAGCCAACTCCAGTGTATATTTGGGCTCCTGCTGCTGCTGCTGCCAACTTCTGCCAACTCCAGGGTGTGATTCATCCAATTTTTGGGCTCCTGAAGCCAACTCCAGTGTATATTTGGGCTCCTGCTGCTGCTGCTGTCAACTCCTGCCAACTCCAGGGTGTGATTCATCCAATTTTTGGGCTCCTGAAGCCAACTCCAGTGTATATTTGGGCTCCTGCTGCTGCTGCTGTCAACTCCTGCCAACTCCAGGGTGTGATTCATCCAATTTTTGGGCTCCTGAAGCCAACTCCAGTGTATATTTGGGCTCCTGCTGCTGCTGCTGCCAACTCCTGCCAACTCCAGGGTGTGATTCATCCAATTTTTGGGCTCCTGAAGCCAACTCCAGTGTATATTTGGGCTCCTGCTGCTGCTGCTGCCAACTTCTGCCAACTCCAGGGTGTGATTCATCCAATTTTTGGGCTCCTGAAGCCAACTCCAGTGTATATTTGGGCTCCTGCTGCTGCTGCTGTCAACTCCTGCCAACTCCAGGGTGTGATTCATCCAATTTTTGGGCTCCTGAAGCCAACTCCAGTGTATATTTGGGCTCCTGCTGCTGCTGCTGCCAACTTCTGCCAACTCCAGGGTGTGATTCATCCAATTTTTGGGCTCCTGAAGCCAACTCCAGTGTATATTTGGGCTCCTGCTGCTGCTGCTGCCAACTTCTGCCAACTCCAGGGTGTGATTCATCCAATTTTTGGGCTCCTGAAGCCAACTCCAGTGTATATTTGGGCTCCTGCTGCTGCTGCTGCCAACTTCTGCCAACTCCAGGGTGTGATTCATCCAATTTTTGGGCTCCTGAAGCCAACTCCAGTGTATATTTGGGCTCCTGCTGCTGCTGCTGCCAACTTCTGCCAACTCCAGGGTGTGATTCATCCAATTTTTGGGCTCCTGAAGCCAACTCCAGTGTATATTTGGGCTCCTGCTGCTGCTGCTGTCAACTCCTGCCAACTCCAGGGTGTGATTCATCCAATTTTTGGGCTCCTGAAGCCAACTCCAGTGTATATTTGGGCTCCTGCTGCTGCTGCTGCCAACTTCTGCCAACTCCAGGGTGTGATTCATCCAATTTTTGGGCTCCTGAAGCCAACTCCAGTGTATATTTGGGCTCCTGCTGCTGCTGCTGCCAACTTCTGCCAACTCCAGGGTGTGATTCATCCAATTTTTGGGCTCCTGAAGCCAACTCCAGTGTATATTTGGGCTCCTGCTGCTGCTACTGTCAACTCCTGCCAACTCCAGGGTGTGATTCATCCAATTTTTGGGCTCCTGAAGCCAACTCCAGTGTATATTTGGGCTCCTGCTGCTGCTGCTGCCAACTTCTGCCAACTCCAGGGTGTGATTCATCCAATTTTTGGGCTCCTGAAGCCAACTCCAGTGTATATTTGGGCTCCTGCTGCTGCTGCTGTCAACTCCTGCCAACTCCAGGGTGTGATTCATCCAATTTTTGGGCTCCTGAAGCCAACTCCAGTGTATATTTGGGCTCCTGCTGCTGCTGCTGCCAACTTCTGCCAACTCCAGGGTGTGATTCATCCAATTTTTGGGCTCCTGAAGCCAACTCCAGTGTATATTTGGGCTCCTGCTGCTGCTGCTGTCAACTCCTGCCAACTCCAGGGTGTGATTCATCCAATTTTTGGGCTCCTGAAGCCAACTCCAGTGTATATTTGGGCTCCTGCTGCTGCTGCTGTCAACTCCTGCCAACTCCAGGGTGTGATTCATCCAATTTTTGGGCTCCTGAAGCCAACTCCAGTGTATATTTGGGCTCCTGCTGCTGCTGCTGTCAACTCCTGCCAACTCCAGGGTGTGATTCATCCAATTTTTGGGCTCCTGAAGCCAACTCCAGTGTATATTTGGGCTCCTGCTGCTGCTGCTGCCAACTTCTGCCAACTCCAGGGTGTGATTCATCCAATTTTTGGGCTCCTGAAGCCAACTCCAGTGTATATTTGGGCTCCTGCTGCTGCTGCTGCCAACTTCTGCCAACTCCAGGGTGTGATTCATCCAATTTTTGGGCTCCTGAAGCCAACTCCAGTGTATATTTGGGCTCCTTCTGCCCCTCATAGTGATGCCACTTCAACTCTCTGCAATTGTGCCGCTCTGCGATTCTATTAGCGATGCCTCTGATCTGCATGTGATATTTCTTAAAAGTATTATTTAACTAACCCAGCACGCATCCTGTGCGTGTTACAGCAAGGCTGAATGGTTTACAACCCTATTGAGGCTGTAGGAGGCTCAGAAATAGCCGTTTTTAATAGCGATTCGTCGCGAATTTATTCGGGTCGAAACGATTTTTGTCGGAAAATTCGGCGAATCAGTCGAATCGAATTTTTCAAAAGTTCGCTCATCTCTAATTATATTCTATCAGTGATTCTGCAGCTGGATCACTATAGAAAAAACTGTTCTTGGACCTGGTTGGTCTTCCTGTCAGAGCACTAAATCGATGGTCTGAAGGGAGTCTTTTGAAGACTGTGTGACAGGATGAGTGCTGTCCCCAGTGTTTTTGACAGCCCTAGCTCTCAGTCTACATTTAAAAAGGTGGTCCAGGAAAGTAAGAGGAAACCCAATTATTTTCTCTGCGTTTCTTCTAATTTGGTGAAGGTACATTTTTTCCTTCTTGGTGGCACCACCAAACCAGACCAGCATGTAAGCACACATCACTGAACATGGTCATCCACTAGATGGGCCACATTTTGTAGTTGCCACAAGAAATAAAGTCTTTGTTGGCTGTTCTTCGCAACAGTCCATGTGGTCGATTCAATGTCAGGCGAGACTCTCAAGTATCCCATTTGAACCCAACTCACACGCGGGAATTCATGCTCTCTCGTCTGATTCAGGGACACATGCTAGATAAACCCGCATGTGCAAGGAGCATACAAGAAAGCTGCGAGAGAATTCTCACTTCCGTATGAGAATTGACAACTCACATAACCGTTTACTGAATTGCTGTCAGCGAGTTGTAAAATATTTTATTGATAAAAACCATGCCACTATAGCCGGCATGGTTTTTATCCATGAAAATGAAAGCCACCTTTTTTTTTTTTTACTATACTATTAAAATGTAAAAAAACAAAGGTGTACACCTTAATAGTCAACTAGCCCAGACACCAGGCATGAGGGCTGGTAACCAATGATTCAGTCAGCACCAGCCAAACCCCTGGTCCTGTGTGTTTACCAGCACTTCTGCCTTCGGTATGTTCTTGCACCAAACAAAAATTTTCTCAGAAAAAAATTCATGCCAGAATGGTGAATCAGAAGAGAAGGAAAGTGGTGATAGAATGCGATCTCGTCTGGCACTGAATCAAGTCTTATGTGTGTACTCAACAGAGAAGATGTGATAGAAGTTGTCTACAGAGGAAGTGGCTGAATAATGGTGGTGAGAACCCTGAAGCAGCAGGCATGTTCTTAGGTGGGAGTAATGGAGAGTAGGTACAGGGGTGGAATACCAGGGGCAGAGCTTCTGGGTGTGTGGAGGAACATTAATGGAAGCCTGGGGCAGAGCATCTGGAGCTCACTGACACTCCCTCCTTGTGCTCTTGGTACAAGAAGAGACCTTTACCCTAAATGGGTAATATATCCCAACTAAATGTAATAACCATTATTAGAAATGAGTGAACCTGAACCACAAACTTTGGGTTTCCCACACCCGAACATGGACTTCATCCAGAAGTCTGTTTTCGAGTTTGGTGTCCGGCATGAACATAGAAAAGCTGGTTGATGGGCTGCTGAGTAGCCTATCAACCAGCTTCACCTAAGGGTGCAGCAGAAGGAAGCTGCTGTAACTCACTTGAGCCTTGATCCTCTTTCTCCAGCACTACGGATGCAGCAGCATTGTTTCAAACTGGCCCCAGCCAGTTTAAATGGGGACTGGGTCCCCGAACCCAAACATCTATTCAAAGTTCGGCTGAACTTGCTGAACCCGGAGTCTGGGGGGACTTTGGGCCAATCTCTAACCATTATGTATCTACCCTCCATGGTAATTGGAATTCCTTGTATAAATTCATTGTGTATATTGGCAAGAAATAAAATATGATTCTGATATCTGGAGAACTGATGATCAAGCAGTTGCCTTGATTTTAAGCAATGCAGGATATGTTGGTGCAGTATAAATAAAGATTATATTATTGCTATTATTCTTGAACAACATATTAAAGCTCAGCTTTGTGCATCCTAGTCCACTTTGAAGTTAATCTGCAACAAAAGCATCTTTAGTGAGGCTTTAACTAGTGAATATGGTCGGCACATGGTCAGGTCTGGCAATATACCAGTGTTTGATGCAGGCAAGTAACACACATGTGTGACAACAGAAAGAGACCACATAGTCCTTCTTGTCTGCCCTTATGTGTATATGTTCTCTTTATCGTAGGATGGATGTAAGTCTTTAAATGTACTTTCTGTTAATTTTCCAGCATTTAAAAGTCTTTCAGTAAAATATTTTCTGATATTGCTTGTGATCTTCAATCATGGTCCACTTTATGCCTTTCCTGATGAATTTTAAGTTGTTTTTGGAACCTGTCTTTGAACCTGTTCTATTTAAATACTGGATCTTTGTAGTGGATTCACTGCAATCGATTTAAATGCGTTTTTTTGTATTTATTTTTTTTACAAAATGCTTTTCACTGTTGGCATATGAAACTGTGTGGCCGAAGGAAACTGTGTTCTTCAAAGAAACAATAAAATGGCATACGCTGTGTTAGGGAAACCTCGGGTGACATTAATACTGAGTGATTTAACTTTCATGCTGACTAAGAAAAACATTAGGCAGAGCTGCACTTCCCTTAACTTTTCAAATGTCTGTCTGTGTTTAACACTGTGCTGTTTAGCATTATGGACTATATATGTGCTAAGTGTATAGTTTATCATTTACACATGTTTAATTTTTTTTTACTAATTCCTTATTTAAAGAGAACCCACCCAACAAATGGATACTACAATTTACTGCAATATCCTTCTTTGTGGCTTATCAACTAACAGACTGGCACCCCTCCAATCTATCCTGAACTCTGCTGCTCGCCTCATCCATCTCTCCTCTCACTCCTCCAGTTCTGCGCCTCTCTGCCAATTCCTACACTGGCTGCCAGTCCCACAGCGAATCCTGTTCAAAACTCTAACTCTCGCATACAAAGCTCTCTCCAAACAGGCCCCTCCCTACATCTCATCTCTAATCCAACAATATCAACCTAGACGCAGCCTTCGCTCTGCTGCTGACCTTCTCCTGTCCTCCACCCTGGTCACCTCCTCTCATTCCCGCCTCCAAGACTTCTCACGTGCAACTCCTATCTTCTGCAATATCCTTCTTTGTGGCTTACCAACTAACAGACTGGCATCCCTCCAATCTATCCTGAACTCTGCTGCTCGCCTCATCCATCTCTCCTCTCGCTCCTCCAGTTCTGCGCCTCTCTGCCAATCCCTACACTGGCTGCCAGTCCCACAGCGAATCCTGTTCAAAACTCTAACTCTAGCATGCAAAGCTCTCTCCAACCAGGCCCCTCCCTACATCTCATCTGTAATCCAACAATATCAACCTAGACGCAGCCTTCGCTCTGCTGCTGACCTTCTCCTGTCCTCCACCCTGGTCACCTCCTCTCACGCCCGCCTCCAGGACTTCTCACGTGCAACTTCAATCTTCTGGAATGCCCTCCCGCACCCAATCCGCCACTCCACAACCCTCAAAACCTTCAAAGGCGCCCTTAAAACTCACCTGTTCAGACAAGCATTGAATCTGGCCTAACCAATCTTCTAAAGGGCATATGCCACAAAGCTCAATACTGACTGTTTGTGATCCTTCCCCCTCGTCTTCACCCCTCTTCCTCTAGACTGTAAGCTCGCAAGGGCAGGGCTTTCTCTCCTATTGTATCTTGTACTCAGAATATCCATTGTCAACTCTGTAAAACTGTAAAACTGCATTTGAAATAGTATATGTACTGTATGTTTCTACCCTGTCTGTAATTACTACTTTGTAAAGCGCTACGGAAGATGGAAGATGATGGCGCTATATAAATAAACAATAATAATAATAATAATAATAATAATACTGGATGACTGTTGTGGGGGGATTCTGCACACTGCCTGTTATGAGGTTCTTGGGGGCGAGGGGGATTCTACACATTGTCTCTTATGGGGTTCTTGGGGGGATTCTGCACACTGCTTGTTATAGGATTCTTGGGGGGGGATTCTGCACACTGCTTATTATAGGATTCTTGGGGGTGGGGGGGGGATTCTGCACACTGCTTGTTATAGGATTCTTGGGGGGGATTCTGCACATTGCTTGTTATAGGATTCTTGGGAGGGGGGGGGATTCTGCACACTGCTTGTTATAGGATTCTTGGGGGGGGGGGATTCTGCACACTGCTTGTTATAGGATTCTTGGGGGGGGGGGGGGATTCTGCACACTGCTTGTTATAGGATTCTTGGGGGGGATTCTGCACACTGCTTGTTATAGGATTCTTGGGGGGGGGGGGGATTCTGCACACTGCTTGTTATAGGATTCTTGGGGGGGATTCTGCACACTGCTTGTTATAGGATTCTTGGGGGGGGGGGGATTCTGCACACTGCTTGTTATAGGATTCTTGGGGGGGGGGGATTCTGCACACTGCTTGTTACAGGATTCTTGGGGGGGGGGGGGGATTCTGCACACTGCTTGTTATAGGATTCTTGGGGGGGGGGGGGATTCTGCACACTGCTTGTTATAGGATTCTTGGGGGGGGGGGATTCTGCACACTGCTTGTTATAGGATTCTTGGGGGGGGGGGGATTCTGCACACTGCTTGTTATAGGATTCTTGGGGGGGGGGGATTCTGCACACTGCTTGTTATAGGATTCTTGGGGGGCACTGGCTGCCAGTCCCACAGCGAATCCTGTTCAAAACTCTAACTCTCGCATACAAAGCTCTCTCCAAACAGGCCCCTCCCTACATCTCATCTCTAATCCAACAATATCAACCTAGACGCAGCCTTCGCTCTGCTGCTGACCTTCTCCTGTCCTCCACCCTGGTCACCTCCTCTCATTCCCGCCTCCAAGACTTCTCACGTGCAACTCCTATCTTCTGCAATATCCTTCTTTGTGGCTTACCAACTAACAGACTGGCATCCCTCCAATCTATCCTGAACTCTGCTGCTCGCCTCATCCATCTCTCCTCTCGCTCCTCCAGTTCTGCGCCTCTCTGCCAATCCCTACACTGGCTGCCAGTCCCACAGCGAATCCTGTTCAAAACTCTAACTCTAGCATGCAAAGCTCTCTCCAACCAGGCCCCTCCCTACATCTCATCTGTAATCCAACAATATCAACCTAGACGCAGCCTTCGCTCTGCTGCTGACCTTCTCCTGTCCTCCACCCTGGTCACCTCCTCTCACGCCCGCCTCCAGGACTTCTCACGTGCAACTTCAATCTTCTGGAATGCCCTCCCGCACCCAATCCGCCACTCCACAACCCTCAAAACCTTCAAAGGCGCCCTTAAAACTCACCTGTTCAGACAAGCATTGAATCTGGCCTAACCAATCTTCTAAAGGGCATATGCCACAAAGCTCAATACTGACTGTTTGTGATCCTTCCCCCTCGTCTTCACCCCTCTTCCTCTAGACTGTAAGCTCGCAAGGGCAGGGCTTTCTCTCCTATTGTATCTTGTACTCAGAATATCCATTGTCAACTCTGTAAAACTGTAAAACTGCATTTGAAATAGTATATGTACTGTATGTTTCTACCCTGTCTGTAATTACTACTTTGTAAAGCGCTACGGAAGATGGAAGATGATGGCGCTATATAAATAAACAATAATAATAATAATAATAATAATAATACTGGATGACTGTTGTGGGGGGATTCTGCACACTGCCTGTTATGAGGTTCTTGGGGGCGAGGGGGATTCTACACATTGTCTCTTATGGGGTTCTTGGGGGGATTCTGCACACTGCTTGTTATAGGATTCTTGGGGGGGGATTCTGCACACTGCTTATTATAGGATTCTTGGGGGGTGGGGGGGGGAATTCTGCACACTGCTTGTTATAGGATTCTTGGGGGGGATTCTGCACATTGCTTGTTATAGGATTCTTGGGAGGGGGGGGGATTCTGCACACTGCTTGTTATAGGATTCTTGGGGGGGGGGATTCTGCACACTGCTTGTTATAGGATTCTTGGGGGGGGATTCTGCACACTGCTTATTATAGGATTCTTGGGGGGGGATTCTGCACATTGCTTGTTATAGGATTCTTGGGAGGGGGGGGGGGATTCTGCACACTGCTTGTTATAGGATTCTTGGGGGGGGGGGGGGGATTCTGCACATTGCTTGTTATAGGATTCTTGGGAGGGGGGATTCTGCACACTGCTTGTTATAGGATTCTTGGGGGGGGGGATTCTGCACATTGCTTGTTATAGGATTCTTTGGAGGGGGGGGGGATTCTGCACACTGCTTGTTATAGGATTCTTGGGGGGGGGGGTTCTGCACACTGCTTGTTATAGGATTCTTGGGGGGGGGGGATTCTGCACACTGCTTGTTATAGGATTCTTGGGGGGGGGGGATTCTGCACACTGCTTGTTATAGGATTCTTGGGGGGGGGGGGTCTGCACACTGCTTGTTATAGGATTCTTGGGGGGGGGGGATTCTGCACACTGCTTGTTATAGGATTCTTGGGGGGGGGGGGGAATTCTGCACACTGCTTGTTATAGGATTCTTGGGGGGGATTCTGCACACTGCTTGTTATAGGATTCTTGGGGGGGGGGGATTCTGCACACTGCTTGTTATAGGATTCTTGGGGGGGATTCTGCACACTGCTTGTTATAGGATTCTTGGGGGGGGGGGATTCTGCACACTGCTTGTTATAGGATTCTTGGGGGGGGGATTCTGCACACTGCTTGTTATAGGATTCTTGGGGGGGGGGGATTCTGCACACTGCTTGTTATAGGATTCTTGGGGGGGGGGGATTCTGCACACTGCTTGTTATAGGATTCTTGGGGGGGGGGATTCTGCACACTGCTTGTTATAGGATTCTTGGGGGGGGGGGGGGGATTCTGCACACTGCTTGTTATAGGATTCTTGGGGGGGGGGGGGATTCTGCACACTGCTTGTTATAGGATTCTTGGGGGGGATTCTGCACACTGCTTGTTATAGGATTCTTGGGGGGGGGGGATTCTGCACACTGCTTTTTATAGGATTCTTGGGGGGGGGGGGGGGTTTCTGCACACTGCTTGTTATAGGATTCTTGGGGGGGATTCTGCACACTGCTTGTTATAGGATTCTGGGGGGGGGGGGGATTCTGCACACTGCTTGTTATAGGATTCTTGGGGGGGGGGGATTCTGCACACTGCTTGTTATAGGATTCTTGGGGTGAGGGGGGATTCTGCACACTGCTTGTTATAGGATTCTTGGGGGGGATTCTGCACACTGCTTGTTATAGGATTCTTGGGGGGGGGGGATTCTGCACACTGCTTGTTATAGGATTCTTGGGGGGGGGGATTCTGCACACTGCTTGTTATAGGATTCTTGGGAAGATTCTGCACACTGCTTGTTATAGGATTCTTGGGGGGGATTCTGCACACTGCTTGTTATAGGATTCTTGGGGGGGGGGGGGGGATTCTGCACACTGCTTGTTATAGGATTCTTGGGGGGGGGATTCTGCACACTGCTTGTTATAGGATTCTTGGGGGGGGGGATGCTGCACACTGCTTGTTATAGGATTCTTGGGGGGGGGGGGATTCTGCACACTGCTTGTTATAGGATTCTTGGGGGGGATTCTGCACACTGCTTGTTATAGGATTCTTGGGGGGGGATTCTGCACACTGCTTTTTATAGGATTCTTGGGGGGGGATTCTGCACACTGCTTGTTATAGGATTCTTGGGGGGGGGGATTCTGCACACTGCTTGTTATAGGATTCTTGGGGGGGGGGATTCTGCACACTGCTTGTTATAGGATTCTTGGGGGGGGGATTCTGCACACTGCTTGTTATAGGATTCCTGGGGGGGGGGATTCTGCACACTGCTTGTTATAGGATTCTTGGGGGGGGGGATTCTGCACACTGCTTGTTATAGGATTCTTGGGGGGGGGGGTTCTGCACACTGCTTGTTATAGGATTCTTGGGGGGGGGATTCTGCACACTGCTTGTTATAGGATTCTTGGGGGGGATTCTGCACACTGCTTGTTATAGGATTCTTTGGGGGGATTCTGCACACTGCTTTTTATAGGATTCTTGGGGGGGATTCTGCACACTGCTTGTTATAGGATTCTTGGGGGGGGGGATTCTGCACACTGCTTGTTATAGGATTCCTGGGGGGGGGGGATTCTGCACACTGCTTGTTATAGGATTCTTGGGGGGGGGATTCTGCACACTGCTTGTTATAGGATTCTTGGGGGGGGGGGTTCTGCACACTGCTTGTTATAGGATTCTTGGGGGGGGGATTCTGCACACTGCTTGTTATAGGATTCTTGGGGGGATTCTGCACACTGCTTGTTATAGGATTCTTTGGGGGGGGATTCTGCACACTGCTTTTTATAGGATTCTTGGGGGGGATTCTGCACACTGCTTGTTATAGGATTCTTGGGGGGGATTCTGCACACTGCTTGTTATAGGATTCTTGGGGGGGGGATTCTGCACACTGCTTGTTATAGGATTCTTGGGGGGGGGGGGATTCTGCACACTGCTTGTTATAGGATTCTTGGGGGGGGGGGGGATTCTGCACACTGCTTGTTATAGGATTCTTGGGGGGGATTCTGCACACTGCTTGTTATAGGATTCTTGGGGGGGGGATTCTGCACACTGTTTGTTATAGGATTCTTGGGGGGGGGGGGATTCTGCACACTGCTTGTTATAGGATTCTTGGGGGGGGGGGATTCTGCACACTGCTTGTTATAGGATTCTTGGGGGGGATTCTGCACACTGCTTGTTATAGGATTCTTGGGGGGGGGGGGGGATTCTGCACACTGCTTTTTATAGGATTCTTGGGGGTGGGGGTTTCTGCACACTGCTTGTTATAGGATTCTTGGGGGGGGGGGGATTCTGCACACTGCTTGTTATAGGATTCTTGGGGGGGGGGGGTTCTGCACACTGCTTGTTATAGGATTCTTGGGGGGGGGGATTCTGCACACTGCTTGTTATAGGATTCTTGGGGGGATTCTGCACACTGCTTGTTATAGGATTCTTTGGGGGGGGATTCTGCACACTGCTTTTTATAGGATTCTTGGGGGGATTCTGCACACTGCTTGTTATAGGATTCTTGGGGGGGGGATTCTGCACACTGCTTGTTATAGGATTCCTGGGGGGGGGGGATTCTGCACACTGCTTGTTATAGGATTCTTGGGGGGGGATTCTGCACACTGCTTGTTATAGGATTCTTGGGGGGGGGGGTTCTGCACACTGCTTGTTATAGGATTCTTGGGGGGGGGATTCTGCACACTGCTTGTTATAGGATTCTTGGGGGGGATTCTGCACACTGCTTGTTATAGGATTCTTTGGGGGGGGGATTCTGCACACTGCTTTTTATAGGATTCTTGGGGGGGATTCTGCACACTGCTTGTTATAGGATTCTTGGGGGGATTCTGCACACTGCTTGTTATAGGATTCTTGGGGGGGGGATTCTGCACACTGCTTGTTATAGGATTCTTGGGGGGGGGGGGGATTCTGCACACTGTTTGTTATAGGATTCTTGGGGGGGGGGGGATTCTGCACACTGCTTGTTATAGGATTCTTGGGGGGGGGATTCTGCACACTGCTTGTTATAGGATTCTTGGGGGGGATTCTGCACACTGCTTGTTATAGGATTCTTGGGGGGGGGGGGATTCTGCACACTGCTTTTTATAGGATTCCTGGGGGTGGGGGTTTCTGCACACTGCTTGTTATAGGATTCTTGGGGGGGGGGGGGGGTTCTGCACACTGCTTGTTATAGGATTCTGGGGGGGGGGGATTCTGCACACTGCTTGTTATAGGATTCTTGGGGGGGGGGGGGGGATTCTGCACACTGCTTGTTATAGGATTCTTGGGGGGAGGGGGGATTCTGCACACTGCTTGTTATAGGATTCTTGGGGGGGATTCTGCACACTGCTTGTTATAGGATTCTTGGGGAAGATTCTGCACACTGCTTGTTATAGGATTCTTGGGGGGGATTCTGCACACTGCTTGTTATAGGATTCTTGGGGGGGGGGGGATTCTGCACACTGCTTGTTATGGGATTCTTGGGGAAGATTCAGCACACTGCTTGTTATAGGATTCTTGGGGGGGATTCTGCACACTGCTTGTTATAGGATTCTTGGGGGGGATTCTGCACACTGCTTGTTATAGATTTCTCTTGGTGGGGGGTTTTGAACACTGTCTGTTATGAGGTTCTTGTGGGGTGGGGCCTACATGCTGCCTGTTATTGAATTCCTTGGGGAGGGGGGGTTTAGCTTACTTCCTGTTATGGAGTTCTTGAGGGGTGTATTCTGCTCAATGCCTGTTATGAAGTCCTTGAGGAGGGCACTTTTTTTTCTGTACATTTTTTTGTGTGGGTTGCCATAATGCCTGATATTGAGTTCTGGAAGGGGGGTAGCACATCATTTTGTTCAGAATATGTTTTTTTCTTATTTTCCTCCTATGAACTCCATTGTCATTGTAGTCTTATAGTGCGAAAAATTAGGGTATTTTTGTTGTCACACTGTTTTTCAGATGGCTTTTACGATTTGACTGCTTTTGGTCCTTTTCAGAGAGAATGTACAACCAGAACTTTCCACCCATAGAACTAAATAATATTTGGATTTGTGTAATACAGAACCAAACTACTCCAGAAAATTTGGCTGAACTTTACTAAAACAGAAGAGAAGCAGATTCCAGCAACTGCTTAGATTATTTTCTACTGTATCCACAACTAAAAAAGTCAGTTACGGTAGCCCTGAGCTTGGAGACAAACCTTGCTTAGTAATGTGCCACTGTTACCACGGAGGGGAAAAAAAGGGTTGCCATTAGTTACTGATGATCATTGTGGTATCTAGAGCAAGCAGGGAGACAGAGTCTTCTCCTAAAGCTATTAACAAAGTAAATATCAGCTGTCCTGCTTCTAATGATCCTATTTGTTATAGAACCAGGGTTAGAAGACAAATAGCAGGAAAATAAGACACTGTGCTATTTGGATTAACACTAATAATATTAGTTGCTTGTTTGCTTGTTTTGCATATTTGCATATTTAGTGTTTCTGTTGCTATGAGAAAACTTTAGTTGCAAAAAATGAGGAGTGTGTGGTCAAAGCCAAGATGTTATTTAGAAACAAATAGTTGCTAGCATCTGTGAAGCTTACTGGTTCTCCTGGCCATTTTCAATGTACTAACTTGTATTTTGCACACACAAGTGGGAATTGAAAGTCTGTGAGAATGGTTATAAAGATGCATGGGAAAATCACACATCTGGAACCTTTGTCCTGGTGGAAAAGAAATATGACCTGAGGAACGAGGTGAAAAAATCATTTATATTTTACAGCAAAACCAATGGCTTGCTCGTGGGGATTTTTTATATAATAGACTGAACGCCCATTGGCATAATAAAGGCAATACTAATTTATGAAGCGTCAGCACCACACAGTGACACTTTTTTGGCCTCAGAGGAGCTCAGCATACGATTTAAGATGTAAAAAACGCCATTGCCGATGCGGCCGCCACCTAGCGTCTTATTTTACACTAGCACCCAAAAGGTTGCAGGGCCAGTTGAAAGTGGTGCTGTAGGTCAAGATCCCGTAGAGCACAACAGGCAGAACTGGATTGAAGTGTTTTATGCTTCTAATAATATTGCACACATTTATTTATACAGAACTTGTATTGTGGCTTGTCAATAATGGAAACACAGATGTTGCCATATGGCATTTTTTTTGTTCATAGAAAAATAATTTTTTTATTTTTGTTACAAATGTGTGATTTGGACAACAACTAAAACAGGGTCTAAATGCACTGTAAAGTTGGTCCCCTTTGATGGCAGCAGTGATTTCTTATAACTGTAATGAAGAAACGCTGACCAGGAAAATACAGTGCCAATCTTTTCAAGGATAAAAAAAATCATAAATACGCTGTGCAGCACCATATATATGGCAGTACAAAGCGACCCTCGCTGGTGCTGAGATAATCGGAAGGGGCATCCAACAGGCGTTGGACACCTGCCAGGCAATACCTAGTGCGACTATCAAATCTAATTAGTTAGCATCTGACCCTGCATCATTGTAGTCCACAGCACAGCGCCAGAAAAGACAAAAATGCCGGTGCTCCAAAACTGTCGCTATAGCTACCAGAAAGATGCTAAATAGCGCCCATCATAAATAAGGCCCTAAATGTGCATTGTCTGAGAAGATTGTCATTTAACTAAGTAATAGTATATATGTAGGAATAAATCAAGGCAACTTGAATTGCTGTTTTATTTTCTTGAAGACATTTTGCTAGTCATCCAACTGGCTCTCTCAATTCAAAGCAAATATTTTCTATTGGTGAGGGCCATGCTAGTTAAATGGCAAAACAATTCAGGTGAAATGGCAACCTACATATGAGTGAGCAAACACAAAAAGTGCAATGAAAATGTTTGTTTCAACTTTCCTCACCACTCACCTGTACCTGAGATGGGGCATTTTTACCAGGGAAGTCCATCACTGTTCCAATGTAGTAAGGATAATTGTCTGAATGATTGGAAACAACAGCACCCTGGGGGGTATGCTAGAAAATAGGTCAAACTTTTTTTGCACCACCCATCGAGTTTGTTTTCAAACTTTAAAAAAATGATCCTCACGGCATTGGAAAAATGATGGACCTCGTAGTTAAAAATGTCCTGTCTCAGGTACAGTTGATTTATAGGGGAAAAAAAAAACAAATAAAAAAAAGCTTTGAATACACAACCAGAAGAACACCCAAAAGTAAACTTAGTTCACTAAACAATTAGCATGACCTGCAATAAGTTATAGCTCAATTCTTTACTCTCTATCTACAATAAATTAATTAAGGGGCAGTTGTGGCCTAGAGGTAAGGGGGAGCAGACTTGTGACTGGAGGGTTGCAGGTTCGAATCCCGGTCCTCAGACATGACTGAAGTGCTCTTGAGCAAGGCACCTAACCCCCCAACTGCTCCCCGTAAATAGGGCAGCCCACCGCTCCAGGCATGTGTACACTCACTGCACGGATGGGTGCGCAAGCATACAATGGCCATCTATGCATTAAAAATAAAAAAAAATTAAAATTACAATAAATAGCATGGCGGTGGTGCATTGATTGCTATTAGGATAACTGGAGCTATAAATTGTAATGCTGCTTCGGAGGGGTTTTGAAAGGCACTAGGTGCCTCTATTCTAACTTGGCTTCCTCATTTTCACAACTCTTTGAAACCAATCCCTCTCTGTATCCAAAATTAGAACTTGACTTTGGGGTTGATTCAGCACCAGGTGCGAAAATTGCAAAAAATGCAATGGACAATGAAAGTGAAGGCACATTTTTGTCCAAAATTGGCATAGGAGCATTTTTTGTTCCTTGAATAAAAAGTGCCATTTCTTTCAATTGTACCTAGAGGTTGACTCAGAACCAGGTCTGAAAATAGCACTTCTAATTTCAGCTAGGGGGCACATTTTCTTACAATCATTTGTACCTGATGCTAAATTGACCCCTTTGTCATCAGAAATGACCATATGCCATAAGCCATGACCACAGCCTGGGTTGCGCTACCCCTCTGCTGCATATTAAAGAGGAACTACGGTCATTTCTAACCAAAGTCCCTCTTTAAACTGGACCAACATCCTGGCACAGTTGGAAAAGAAAGGTGGCGGCCATTTTGGTGCTTCCTCTCCCAGCATCTCAGCCATGCTGCTGCCTGGATTCAACTGACAATGCACAATAACAGGAAGCCCAGCAGCACTTCCTGTTTGCAGGTGGCCTGCAAATGCATGAGCCAGTAAAATGTGCTACAGCAGGAGTTATAAAAAGGTGAATAAAAGTTTATGTGCAGCAATCTAAATTGCCCCGTGGAGGGATGTAAATGAGCACTGCTTGCTGTGTTGGTCTAGTTTAAGTAGTTTTTGACTGTTGGTCCGCTTTAAGTGAAATGGACATTGTGAAGTGCAGAACTGCAGAAAAATCACCATGTAGGAAGTGGTCAGGTTTAACTATGTGTCCAGGTTTCCTAACTGCATTGGGAGTAGCACATGCCATCTTAGAAGAGCTGCATGAAAATAACCCTGTGAAAAGGAAGTGTCGGTGGCCCATATTTATGTATTGTTTCATTTGAGCCAGTGTGGGCTCCAATATTTATCTAAAAGACCAGTTTAGGGAAAGGAAGTTCTCATTCTTTCCTGTATGTCCTCTATTGAGTAGAATGGGAAATGAGGTCACCCTACATTATATAAATGAGTTCTAATTACCGTGATTCAAGTGCTAATAACATCATCCTATGGGTTAGGCTAAATTATTCACATTTCTTCTGCACAGCTTATATCATTGTTTCCAAACTAAAAAAATGATCCTTTCGTCATTGGAAAAATGCACCATGGCATTTTTTACTGCACCCAGATAAAGTTTTCAGTTCACACACAATAGCACCAACATAGTAAAAGTAGCTTCACCAAATAATAAGCATGACTCCTATTTATATGCAGCTAACTTTTGAAATAGAACTTCTCAATAAACACCACCTTGCCATTGCTTATTCTAGGGACATACAATTTTAACTTAAAGGAAAACTCCCTTTTTGTCAGGTTTTTGGTGCTCTGTCTTATTGTTTTTCTCCTCTGAGATGTAAAATAAAAGTGAAATTGCCCTTTAAGGTCTATATAATTAATAAAGGGGGGTGGGAGTAGCTCAATCACTATTATTTATACAAAATTATTATTATTATTCAGGGCCTGGGAACTAATTTACCGCCCAGTTTAACCCTCTCATCATCTAAATATCAAGCAACAAACATGTCTAGCTGTGTGGAAAGACAGAGATTTGGTTGCATATATCTGCAGATACATGTGGAAGCCACACTGCCCCGGCAAGGCACTCTGTGTTTAGTGTGGTCCCTACTCTTAATTCTGAGTCCCCAAAGTTGGGACATGCAATGCAGACAAATATCTGAGAGCTACTCACCTGGGAAGCTGCCAGCCTCCCATTAGAACACTTCACAGGGAGAAATCCATATTGACTGAATTCCTCCCTGCTTGTGCTCATGGCAATTCAAATGAATAAAGGGGGTGGGAGCAGCTCAATCACCATTATTTATACAAAATTATTATTATTATTCAGGGCCTGGGAACTAATTTACCGCCCAGTTTAACCCTCTCATCATCTAAATATCAAGCAACAAACATGTCTAGCTGTGTGGAAAGACAGAGATTTGGTTGCATATATCTGCAGATACATGTGGAAGCCACACTGCCCCGGCAAGGCACTCTGTGTTTAGTGTGGTCCCTACTCTTAATTCTGAGTCCCCAAAGTTGGGACATGCAATGCAGACAAATATCTGAGAGCTACTCACCTGGGAAGCTGCCAGTCTCCCTTTAGAACACTTCACAAGGAGAAATCCATATTGACTGAATTCCTCCCTGCTTGTGCTCATGGCAATTCAAATGAATAAAAGGGGGGTAGGAATTCAGTCAATATGGATTTCTCCCTGTGAAGTGTTCTAAAGGGAGGCTGGCAGCTTCCCAGGTGAGTAGCTCTCAAATATTTGTCTGCATTGCATGTCCCAATGTTGGGGACTCAAAATTAAGCGTAGGGACCAAACTAAACACAGAGTGCATTGTCGGGGCGGTGGGGCTCCCACATGTATCTGCAGATATATGCAACCAAATCTCTGTCTTTCCACACAGCTAGACATGTTTGTTGCTTGATATTTAGTTGATGGGAGGGTTAAACTGGGCGGTAAATTAGTTCCCAGGCCCTGAATAACAATAATAATTTTGTATAAATAATAGTGATTGAGCTACTCCCACCCCCCTTTTAGTCTATATAATTAATCAGAAATCAAAATGTGTCTGTGCAGCCTACAGGTGTCTGCTGTAACCAACTAATGAGCAGAGGGTTGCTACAGACCCCCCTTTACTACCTTTGCTCTACTGTCATTTAAAAGGAAATTCAAGGCTTCAAATATATTTAGAAAAGGTTAGTTACTGCCTTCCTCTTGCAATCTTCTAGCAGCTGCTCCTCTGATATTCATTTTTGATGCCAGGGAGCCAGTTATCAGCTGTGTGTGTTCACTGACATGTCATGTGATGTTAACTATACCATAGTTTATATTAACAGGGCAAGAAGTGAGCAGGATGAGAAGGGGGTGGGGGCAGTTAGTATTTAATATGCCTTTCCTCCTTTCATTTAAGGTATGCCTGAGCTATGGCTGCTTGTTCCTGATACATTGTTCAAACAAGTCTAACTCCATCAAAAAATACTATAAATCTATGAGTAACTGCAAATAATATATTCTGGCAGTACCTTAGCCTTTATAATGCCAGCCATCCCACTGATGTCTTCCTGCTCCATCACCGACTGTCCTCAGATGCTGGTAGTCGAGGGAGGGTGGAGGGCAGGGGACTCTGACCTTACTTTTTCAGATTTCATTTGTTTTTTCTTGTTTGCATATTGTTTGTTAAACCTTGAGAAACCATATAATTCATCGGGGGTTTACTTCCAGAAAACTGCGCCCACATCGACAAGCCTGGTACACCTAGAAAGCTTGAGTTGTGTTCTTCCAGAGAATATATTTATGTTTGTGAGAGGTATTTTAAATGTAAAGGGTTGTTTTTCTTGAAAAATTGCAAGGTGAACATAGCAGCTGTATTTTATCAGAAAATCTCCTAAAGCGCTGTTTCAGTTTGGGGGAGTCTCCTGGGCAGGAAAGGGTGTCTACCAATACATATGTGGTACCGCTGTAACTGGGAGAAATGTGACTTTTACATGCAATATGATTTTATTGAAAAAAATAAATTTTTTATCACCAAAAACACTACAAATTGTAAAAAATAGATTTGTTTGTATGTAGATTTTTTTGCACATATTTCACCCAAAATATTTAGAATACACTAAACGAATGACAAATAAGATGTTTCCTGTTAAAGCTCAGACTTAATTTTCCTGGGAAACCCCCCAGGTTTGGTAACAGAGGGTGGCAAAATCCTTTTCCGTTTCCTAATATTCCAGTGCCAGGCAGTCCAACTAGGAGATCCTCTTACATTATCGTTACTCCCACACTGCCAATCGGTCTTCCGAAGTCCCAGTAAACCTGGGAGCTCTGCTTCTGGCTTCCGGCTTGCAGGTGGCCGTGACTTTTTTATGGCCAGCTCCCATTGAAAACAATAGGTCTCATTGTACTCCAGGAACATCCATGTACAGAGGCACCCATTGCTTTCGATGGAATCTGACTATTCAGAGGCCATGCCCATCTGCCAACCAGGGCTATGGGAGACTGATCAGCTGGGTGGACCTCCTAGTTACCCGTTTGACTGCCCTATGCTGGAATATCAGGGAACGTCCACAAAAAGGAACTTTTTCTTTAAAGCTCAACTGCAGCATTTATATTCACTGTCTGTGACCACACTGTGGATACCAAGCCTTGCATCACCTTTAGTCCCCAGCCTCCCAATTAATATTGCTGCTTTTGTATTCAGTCCCATTTACCCCCAACTACCCCCCAAAACAGAATGCCTCTGATCACCCCTCTGGTGACCGTGAGTGCCACCAGGGGTAATTTTACTGCTGGTTAGAAACCCGTAAAATGAGAATACACATTGGTATTCTAGATCTAGAGCACTATTTCTTAACCTGCTGCACAGTAATGTTCTATAGCGCACCAACAGGGGTGTTTGACAGATCTGGTTTTAACAGTAAAACATTATTCTTTCTTACTTTAAAAGGTGCTTTAAGGCCCAGAACCTACTTATTTTGGTAGCATTAGTAATTGATCTCCTTCTTGGGGGTACTTGGTTGTAACTGCTTGTTGCTAGGGGGTACTTGGTGCAAAGAGGTTGAGAACCATTGTTCTAGATGACAACAGTTGGGGGTTATTTAAACTGTATACAATGTGTGGAAAATAAACAATTAACGTTTGCTGAATATTTTAGAAGGAACACAAAAGTGACAGAAGTAGTTTGACCATTCAGCTTTTTACAAAAAAAGTAAACTGTCTTACAAGATAAACTGCGGTATAACGGCTCTTATTTCTGCACAAAGAATTGTGTGACAGATTAAAGAGGAACATTGGACCTAAAATAAAAAGGGGCTGATCCCCCCCATTGGTCCCCCGCAGGCAGCGGGCATCATCCGGCTGCTTCAGGGCCCGATCATCTGCCCCCCGCACGCTTAGCCAAGTCCCGTGCCACTCAGCGAAGTCTCGCTGGATTTTGGGTGGCTCCATTGCACCCCATTCATGTGCACTGCGCAGTGCGAGATCGGGGGCCATGGGCAGTGCCTGATGGGATGCAAGATGCCGCTGCTCGTCAGGAGGTCACCCGCAGTCCAGGGACCCTGAAGATGGATGCCCTGGCGAGCTGAGTCAAAATTGTCATAGGTAAAACCGGGGGATGTTCCCTGATGTTCCTTTAAGGCATTTACACATCATCTAAAAAATCTGCAGAATTCTAATATCAACACCCCATTAATCCACCAAATATTAGCCTAGGGGAAAGGGGGTGGTTAGAGTTCAGCTTCCCTCCCTTGCAAAAGTAGAACTGTACGTAAAAACATGTCAGCCCTATGCTTTTTTTTCCTCTGACAGAAGAATAAACAAGTCTGGACAGATACTTAAAGCCTCCCTTTCTTGCCATCAGATTTTATTACAAGACAATTTTCACAATAGATCACCTATAAAGCAGACCAAATGTCCACATAAAAATGTCTATAGGGGGCATCCTGATTTGGGATGCCATGAGTGGTTATCCAGCAGACCATCAGCTCGCACCCTGCACACACTGGATGGAGTGGGGCTTCTGTGCACTGTCATCTTCTGCATGCTCTGTGCTACCCCTTCATAGGTCCCTTTTTCTCCTCTTCCACCTGGCCTATTCCCCTCCTCCATTTTTGTCGTCTATGTATTCAGACTCTGCCCTTCTGTCCCTTACCCCCCTCTTTCCCCAATGTATATGCCCCCCCTAATGTCTCATCCAGGTACCCTGTGGAACTGACTTTATCCTTGTATTACCCCAGACTGACACGTGTGCTATCTCCCTTCCTTTCTTCCATGGTTTCATTCCCAGACACTCCAGCAATGTCAGCCTTTACTCTAGCCCAGAGGTACTCAACTACTTATGGTAAAGGTCCATTTACAGGCATTCGGTGAGAGGTGAAGGGGGGCTGTCGCGGGGGGGGGGGGGATAGTTAGAAATCAGCACATGGGGGGGGAGTATAGATTCCGCATGTAAAACTAAAAAAAGGCTGCTTGCCCCGTCAGCCTGATAATCCTATACTGTTTTTTTTCATTGGCCCCACAGAACCTACAGCTCTGGCCCGTGGCACACTGCTTTTAAGCCCCCTTGCATTCTGTGCACGTGTGGACTAGGTCCCAAAATGTTACTGGAAATAAGGTCTGGTTACAAGGATGGATAGATTGGGCTTGGGGTAGGGGAGCTGTAAGAAAGAGGGATGGATAGACAGAACAGGAAGGGCAGGGAGGTATGGAGAGAGAGCTGGGAGAAGGGATGGATAGGCAGAATTAGAAGGACAGGAATGGATGGACAGAGTTGGGGGGATAAATTGCCTGAGCTGGAACAATGGGTAATGGATTGGCAAAGCTGGGAGCCCAGGGATTGGATGGGCAAAACTGGGAGTACAGGAATGGATGGGGCAGAACTGAAGGAAAAGGAATTGGGTAGGCAAAGCTGGGGGGAGGACAGGGATGAATGGGGCAGAGCTGAGGGAACAGGGATTGATGGGGCAGAGCACAGAAACAACATTTTTGTGTACCGTGCAATGCCCTTTTCCCGCCTGTGCAGTTCTTCATATTGCAATGCTAGGTGCCAGGGAGCTATGATACTGGCAGGGGGACTAAGCACTACATAGTCGATCAAGTAAAGGGGGCAGAGCTGTCAGAACAGGGGTCCGGAACTCTGGCGCAGAGGTCCGCATTTGGACCCCGGTCCGCCATTTGAGGATCGCTGCTCTAGCCTTCTCTGACTCTATTCTCCAATCCTGTGCTAGGACCTCACCAAGTGATGCCTGTGCTCCTTCTTCTGCTAATTACTTCTTTCCCACTTCCTATCTTTAATCTCCCTCTTCTTGGTCTAGGATGTTCTACCATGTGGCACCTGATTTGGAACGGCTGCCTGGGTGGATGGAACCTATTGCAAGGTCTTCCTCTCTTCTACATTTTAAACTCATTTAACTAAACAAATCTCACGGTCCTTTCCACTCCCTGGACTAGGAATCCCACCATGTGGTGCCTGGAATGGAAATGGCTGTCTGGGTGGGGTCAGCTGGTGCAGGGAGCGCCTCTTTTTCTTCCTTCTCTATCCCCCCACTGGTTCCTCTCTCCCATCCAGGAACTAAGTATGCAATGCTGGAACTGAAGTGTTGCACCCCCCCCCCCCCCCTTTGCCTTACTGCCACAGCAAATTTCTAGTATGTATGTACGAGTATGCACATCGCAAAATAAATCTGATTCTGATTCTCTCTAAGATTTCACAGCTACAGACTATGGCGACAATACATAAATATGCAGCAATAGCAATATTTACAATACATCTCCTGGTTCTTTCTGCAATACTACCTATGTGATATATGTGATAGCGCTATGAGCAAATCTCCCCCTGTGGCCTGGCAGTGGTTTATCTCACCATGTGAGCCCTCTGATGAGCACACAGAAGCAGTTGGTTAAATAGCTAGAATTCCTGGAGGAGACATCTATGTGTTTCAGCTGGGCCTGTCAGACTCAGGAAATAGCTCACATCAGGGGCCATGTCTCTGGAATCTCAGTGGGATCACCTTACATCTATCACTGGTGCTCACCATATTGAAGCCATCACACAACCCTCTCACCTTACACCTAGCGTGAACCCCATCAAAAATCAGCACATGAAAGGTCAGTAAATAAACACAGAGTGTTGTCTGTGTCATTTTCATGGGGCAGCAGAGCAGGCCTGGCCATTACCAAGCCCTCATAAAATCTGGGACTTATTACGCCCCTATAGCATGTTGCAATCAGCATTTGGCCTGAACAACCAAGGCTTCATTCTGACGTAAGGCAGAACGGCACAGTGAGTCAAGATCATTGAATATGTCTATTTAGAGGAGAAATGCAAGATGTTAATACAGGAGGTAAATGATGGCAGCTGCATGCCCCTATATCACTCTTACTTTTGAATAGTTTTGGGATAGGGGCTGTTATTAGACTGCCAAAAATAACAGCTGAAGATTCTGGTGACCTGAATTTTTCTTGCTGTTGTTAGAAGATCTTTAGATTCTATTGGCAGAGGCTCTGTTTGAATCCAGGGGAACTCAACTAGACCACCTACAAGGCCATATTTTATATATATATATATATTGGCCTCGATTTAAGAGTTAAACAAAAATTCTCATGGTAGTAAAAAAAAATCACGTTATGAGAAAAAAAAAAAACATGAGAATGTGACTGTTGCTGAATCACTAGCTAGGAAAACCTTGAAAGTCAATGGTGCTTTTTTACTTCTAAGAAAAATAGTGAACTGTAGTAAAAAGTACCATTGACTTTCATTGTCTTTCTAACTGGTGATTTAGCAACAGTGAAATTCTCAGGCTTTATGCTCATGAAGTGAGTTTTTTTTTACTACCATGAGAATTTGTTTAACTCTCTTTTGAATGGAGGCAATTATCTGTAAAATTAACTCTTATTTATGGTGCTATGGTTAGTCCACATTGCAAGTGCAAGCTCTTAAAAAACGAAAGGCCCTGCTGGCTTCCTAACCCTCATTCATTTCAAGTTGAAGCATTATGAGGTCAAATCATCAGGACCTGGAGCAGTACCCGATATAGCCATGGTTTACTGAGTAGCAATAACTCTGAGAAATACAAAACCCAGGCTACTGACGCATGATGCCAAATGCATGGAAGCTGTTGTTAACTCCACCTTATAACCTTAATGATGTCAGACATTGCGATGTTGTGCTACACCAGCAGCAACTAAATCCTAAGTAACACAGAGTGCAAAGGAAGGCATGGCTGCCATCAGGAATTTTTGGTTGCTATATAGACAAAATGACTGCCCCCCCCCCCCCCGCCACATGCAAATCACTCCTCAAGAGCAATGACAGATTTGGAGAATCACAAAAAGACCCAACTTGTCACTGTGATGGTTATCCAAAAGCAGCCAGGCACTATTAGAACTAAGTCATCCAATCACAGCTGCTTCAGCCTCGTGGGTGCCACAGGGAACGGAGCAGAAATGCAATGTGGAATTTCTTCAAAATACTCCATATCAGGTTTTGGTTAGGAGAAGCAACTAGGATGGGGGAAAGGTGGCTAGGAAAGACTAGAGGCAATTTCTTTTTTAGGACAATACTAGTCTAGGGTGCTAGTTTGCTTGCTTGCGGCAGAACTTCCTAGATGTGGCACCCTGAAATAGTGTATCGGGACAGATCGGTGAGGGCAGGTAAATATTAGCCAACATTTATTTTCACCTTTAATATAATCACTCATACTTTTCTTTCCTTCTCGATCCTACTTTTTCAGTCTTTCTCCTTATATTTTTCTTTCTATCCTATCTATCTATCTATCTATCTATCTATCTATCTATCTATCTATCTATCTATCCTATCTACTGTATGTATACTTTTTTCCTTTTTTTCTAATTCCTGCTTTTTCTTTCTGTCGTTCTTTCTTTCTTTCTTTCTCAGTCCTTTTTTCTTTTTTCTTCTTTTTTGTTAAAGGGCCAGTACAGCCAGACTTCCAGTTTTAAAAGCCCCCCCACTCTTACCTTGCACTGAAGCTAAACGGGGGGTACATAAAAAACAAACACTTACCTGGTTCGCAATCCAGCACCAAGGACCTCCCGATCAGAATGCCAGGCGCCGCAATCTTGCTTCGGTCGTCCATAGAAGGCGGTCCCCACACTTTTCTATGTAACGCCACCCCCCTGTTCTGCTTTAGCACTAGAGAAGGTTGGCAGGGGGTGGGGGGGGGGGGGGTAAAAACAGGCAGGCTAGCTGGATTGGCCCTTTAAGTGTTAAGCTCAAGATCCTGCGGTTGAAAAATGGACATGTTAGCGACTCCTGTTTTGGCATCTTTGATGTCTGTCAACATATTCTATAAGTGGACCAATCACACCCAGCGGCTGGCCTGGAATCTAAAAGATTCCAGGACCGGCCACTATACTGCCCTCAGGGTATCCTATGCCAGATGCCCCACTGTGTGAGACCCCCCCCCCCCCCAGTGCGCTGGTAATCTTACCTAATCCTGGCTGGTGGATGCATCCCTGGCTTCTCTGCATCGCTCCCCATGCCCAGCCACTCAGATAGGATGGGCACGCGCAGCCATCCAGCCAGGCATGCAAGCATGTGGCCGCTGGTATGCAGTTTAAATCAGCAGCTTTCTGCCGTACATTAGTATGTGCCACATAAAGAGCTAAATATACGAGTGCCCGCGCCTGTACCCTGGGAACAGGAAAAGGTGAGTGAAACTGGGCGATCTGGGGGGTTTCACATAGGGGCATCCAACATCGGAATGCCCCCAGGGCAGGGACCAGTTACGAGGATACGGGAAATATTTTTTGATTTGGAGATGGCAGGAGGTGGCTGGTGACTGAATGTGAGGTGTAAATGAAAAAGAGGAGTCCAGTATTAGGCCTAGACAATGTGTGTGACGGGCTGCCGTGATAGAAAGGTTCATGTGACATCACATATATAAATAAAATGGCTTTTAAAAAAGGACTTTGCGTTTTGATATGTTTCTGTTGATTTTAGTGCCATACCAAAATCGTTTTGCCATTGCCAATAGCAACAAAGCATGTTAAAATGAATGTATTGAAAGAAAGACAGATGCTTATGGTAAAGTCTTTTAATCGAGAGACAAAGAAAATGACAAATCCTGGTACAGAGCGCGCTCAAGGAGTATCACTTAATTCAATAAATTCTTTCCATGTGCCATCATTAGTACTCTCTGTAACACATCTGGAAAGTATGATACACATGATACGTAAGCGCTTTCTCCATTCATTGCAGGGGAAGCTGAAATCCTCAGCCAGGATGTGTGAGAATGTTGCTAGTAAATCTGATACTTCAGAGGAAACTGTTTTGGGAATTCAAACTTAAAGAAATAAAGTAAAATACCCCTAGGCAAAGGTACACTATTTTAAACAGTAAAATCACAATGATGACTTATTGGGATGATAATGGTCATTGTTAGTGATCAGCTGAGCAGCCCCTATTTGGTTAGGAGGTTGTATGTCCAAATGGGTTATTTATAAACCTGAACACATTAAAGTCAACTTAAAAAACAAACAAACAGCGTTGCATACATACAGCTGGTGAAGGGAGCCCTGGTCCTTAATAAACAGCAGAGGATGTGCTGGACCTGGAGGAGAGCACCAGAGGTGAGTATAGTTAAAGAAGCACTATCAGACTGGGGATGAGGCTGGTGGGATTGATGGTAGCCTCCTTCGAAGCGGTTCCCTTTGCTCAGTTCCACACAAGGACACTCCAGCTCCATCTGTTGGTGGCCTGGGACGGGTCGCCACTGTCGTTGGATCAGTCCTTCCTGATGACCCCCCGAGTTCGGTGCTCCCTTCAGTGGTGGCTGGATCCAATCAATCTGTCGAGGGGCAGATCCTTTCTGGCCCCTTGTTGGGAGACGGTCACCACGGATGCCAGTCTATCAGGATGGGGGGGGGGTTCTGGAAGGATCGTCAGTTTCAGGGACTGTGGGGGCCTCAGGAGGCTCACAAGTCCATCAATGTTCTGGAATTGAGGGCCATCAGGATGGTTCTGTTTCGCTTGACTCATCAGTTGCAAGGATTGCCGGTTCAAGTCCGGTCGGACAATCGGAAGGGCGGTCGCCTACATCAATCACCAGGGAGGGACTCGTAGCAGGAGTGCCCTCAAGGAAGTGTCTTTGATTCTGGCCTGGGCGGAGACCCACGTCCCGTGCATTTCAGCAGTTTACATTCCGGGAGCGGAGAACACGGAGGCGGACTCTCTGAGCAGGTTCTCAGCTCGCCGGGGGGAATGGTCTCTCAGCCCCAAAGTGTTTCGCTTGATTTGTCTCAGGTGGGGGTCCCCGGTGGTGGACCTCTTTGCCTCTCGTCACAATCACAAACTTCCGACATTTGTGTCTCTCTCACGGGATCCACTGGCTCTGGCAGTGGATGCCATGTCTCTGAACTGGAGGGATCTGGGGTTTCTGTATCTGTTCCCTCCGTTTCCCTTGGTGGCCAGAGTGGTGCGCAAGCTGGCCCTGGAGGGTGCGTCAGCAATTCTGGTGGCTCCAAGGTGGCCAAGACAGGTTTGGTTCGCAGATGTGGTAAGGTTAGCAGAGGATCAGTTCGTTCTGCCCCTGCTGCCAGATCTGCTCACCCAGGGTCCACTACGTTATCCCAATTTACCAACACTGGCTTTGATGGTGTGGCTGCTGAAACCTCCATCTTGAAGGAGGAAGGTCTTTCCGATGCTGTGATTCGAACTCTCATTAGTGCTAGGAAGCGGTCTTCCTCTAATATCTACTATAGGACTTGGAGGTCTTATATTGATTAGTGTGAGATCAGGGCGTTGCCTTGTAGGGAATTTTCCATCTCCAGAATCCTGGAGTTTCTTCAACATGGTCTGGACCTGGGGCTCCAGCTTAGTACTCTGAAGGGGCAGGTTTCTGCCCTGGCGGTGTTCTTTCAAAGGTCATTTGCCCTACATCCTTTGGTTAAGACTTTTTTCCAGGGATTCACGCACGTGCGGCCTCCTAGAAAACCTTTGCTCCCTGTTTGGGATTTGAATTTGGTTCTTTCTGCTCTTCAGGATTCTCCTTTTGAGCCCTTGAATGATATTGCCTTGTCTTCACTTACGCAGAAGGTGGCCTTTTTGGTAGCCATCACTTCGGTTAGGCGTGTCTCTGAGTTTCGGCTTTGTCCATTCAAGCCCCGTACTTTGAGGGGCATCAGGACAAGGTGGTTTTTCGTTTCAAGTCCGATTTCCTTCCTAAGGTTGTTTCTGCCTTTCACCTAAACCAAGACATTGTTCTGCCCTCTCTGTGTCCTAATCCCAGCAATGACAAGGAGAGGGCCCTGCATTCTTTGGATGTGGTTCGTGTTGTGAAGTATTATTTGGAGGTAACGTCTTCCTTTCGTAAGACGGATGCCTTTTTTGTGGTGCCCTCCGGGCCCCGAAAAGGCTTGGCGCCTGCCAAGTCTTCCATTAGTAAATGGATCCATCAGACCATAGTTGGGGCCTATTCTGCCAAAGGGAAGGTACCCCCTTTTCGTGTTACTGCTCATTCTACTCGTGCGGTTGGGGCGTCCTGGGCTTTTCAGCACCAGGCCTCTGTTGAGCAAGTTTGTAAGGCTGCTACTTGGTCTTCTGTTCACACTTTTTCCAAGTTTTACAAGGTTGATGTTCGGGCCTCAGCGGATGCTGTGCTTGCAAGCTGCAGTGGTTTAAGTTGTGCCTTGTTTTGGATCCCCGCCCTTTATGGACACTGCTGTTGGATGTCCCACACGTTATGAATTTCTTGAAGCGGGGTGTGTGACATACTTAGAATAATACCATTTTGTGAATACTCACCTGCAAAATGGGTATTATAAGTATGTCACACACCCCGCTTCATCCTTCTTCTTCACCCCTATTCTGGATCCTTTATATGGTGAACTTTGCGTTGTTATGCTTTGTGTTGGGCTCTTCCTGGTCCCTTACCTTACTGCTGTTCTTATACTGGGTAATGAGTATGAGGTCCCAGGTATTTATGGACCGGGAGGGGCTCTCTTTTTTCCTGGCATCTCTGCATATCGCCCTCTACAGGTCAGTATTACCCACACGTTATGAATTTCTTGAAGCGGGGTGTGTGACATACTTATAATACCCATTTTACAGGTGAGTATTCACAAAATTGTATTTTTAACCCTTTAAGTGCCAGCCTACCTGGAGTTTTTGTCACCCTTTGTTGCCAGACCATTTTGCACTATTTTGCACTCCCCATGTTCAAATGTGATTTTTGAAGCGATTTCCAGGGATTTCCCAGGAAAATGATATATTGTTTTTTTCAGCAGAGTCTGAGCTTTAACATGAAATGTCTTGTTTGTCATTTTTAGGTGTATTCTCAATATTTTTTGGCGAAATATGTGCAAAAAAAGAAAAAAAATCTATTTTTTACAATTTGTAGTGTTTTTTTGTAATACAAAATGTAAGTTTGTCAATAAAATCTTATTGCGTGTGAAATCCCAATTTCTCCCAGTTACAGCGGTACCACATATGTATAGGTAGACACCCTTTCCTGCCCAGGAGACTCCCCCAAACTGAAACAGAGCTTTAGGGGATTTTCAGAAAAAATACAACTGTGATATGCGCTATGCGCACCTTGCAGTTTTTCCAGAAAAACCCTTTACACCCTTTACATTTGAAATAGCCCCCCACAAACTATATATTCTCTGGAAGTACACACCTCAGGCTTTCTATTTGTACCAGGATTGTTGATGTGGCCACAGTTTTCTGGAAGTAATCACTCAATGTATTCTTTGGTTGCAAAGAGTTTCCCTAAAAAAAGGATAAAAAAGCAGAATCAAAGCCACATTTTCCTAAAAAAACTATATACAAACAAGAAAAAACAAGTATAATCTGAAAAAGCAACATCCCCCAAACAGAACGATACCCAGCATGCGTAGTTTCCGTCAAGGGAAGAGTTGCCAAACACCCCAAAGTAAAGCATGTGCGTAACGGCAATTTTACTTGAAAATTTCAGCTCTGCAGACAAAGTGTGCACCTTGCGATTTTTCAACCAAAACAACCCTTTACATTTGGAATATACCCCATAAACCATATATTCTCTGAAAGTATACATGTTTAGCTTTCTAAGAGTACCCAGCTTGTTGTAGTGGGCTCATCTTTGGTTGCGCAGGGTTTCCCTAAAAAATGTATAAAAAAGCTGAATAAAAAACACCTTTTCCTAAAATATAAATATGCAAACAAGAAAAAACAAGCTAAGTCTGAAAGCGCAAGGTCCCCCGAGCAGAACAATACCCAACTATTAACCCTTTTAATTGCCAGCCTACTTAAGATTTTGTTACCCTCTGTTGACAGGTCATTTTTCCCCATTTTGCGCCATGTTTTGCGACATTTTTGCTGGAATTTTCAGGAAAGTTATATATATATATATTTTGCAGCAGAGTTTAGGCTTTAACATGAAATGTCTTGTTTGTAAATTTTATTTATTATTAATTTTATTTATTATTAAGTAAAAAAAAAAATAAATACAATTTTTTTTAGAAAATTGCCTCCTTTATTTTAAATAAAAAATGTATTTTATTAGGGAAAACCATATTGCACGTGAAAGCCCCATTTCTACCGATTAGAACGGTACCACATATTTATCGGCAGCCCCCTGTTCCTGCTTTTAACATTTACAAATAAAATACAACTACCATCCACACTACAAAGGGTTAAATTGAGAAGAAAAAATGACATAGGGTCCGCCCCCCCCCAGGGGGGGGGGGGGCATTTTTGGGGGGGATTTTTAAGGGTTAAAAACCCTTAAAAATCCCCCCAAAAATGACATGGGGCCCCCCTTACCTAAAGTAACCAGCCCGGGACCAGCTATGCAGGGCTTGTAGGAACAGGGCGCAGGGGCCAGCTTTTGCGGCCCCTGGCCCTGCAGGCTACATGCCCGCATAGCCCGTGGCCACGGGCAGGTAATGGGGGTGCCGGGGGTTAATGGCAAGTCACCGGCTAGCACAGGTGACTTGCCATCCCCCCAGCCTTGAGAAATGGACCCCTTACCAGTTCACAAGGGATTAAATGTAAAAAAAAACACACCACACAGAGAAAAAATATTTTATTATAATTTATTTTTTTAATACTTACCTCCCATCCATACTGGAGCACTCTGTCCCTCAGCGATCACTGGCTTCTGCTCACTTGCTAGAAGCCTTTTATAGCTGCTGGATGACAGAACACAAAAGGGTTAATTAAAAAAAAAATGACATAGGGTCCCCCCTCCTAGGGGGAGACCCCATTTCTTTTTGAATTTTAAGGGTTAAAAACCCTTAAAAATCCCCCCAAAAAATGACGTAGGGTCCCCCCAACCCAGCATTACCGACCCGGGCCAGTTATGGGGCTTGTAGAACAGGGCACAGGGGCCAGCGTTACTAGCCCACTAAGTGGCCCAGGCCCTCCTGTCCCCCCCCCCCGGCCGTTGGGGAGGCAGGTAATGGGGGGCTGGGGGTTAATGGCAAGTCACCCACTAGCCGCAGGTGACGTGCCAACCCAGAGCCTTGTGAGCTGATATAAGGGGTCTCATGGACCCCTTACCAGCTCACAAAGGGTTAACTGTGAAAACAAAACACCACACAAGTAATAAAAGTATTTTATTAAAAAAAAAAAAAAAATTTTACTGTACTTACCTCCGATTGTAAGCTCTTGTCCCTCGCCGCTCTGATGACAGATCAGAGGATCTCCTGCCACCTCCTTCCCCGGGCACCGATCACCGGCATCTGACAGCTGAGAAGGCTGAAGCCGGGGGCGGGCTTAGCGGCAAGATGGCAGCCGCCATCGAGGAGGAAAGAGGAGAGAAGATCCGTAAGTCCTGGGGGGGGGATCGGAGGCCCCCCAGGTGAAGAGGAGGGACAGCGGGAGCCAGCGCACACGCAGGTAAGTGGATGTCATTTTTATTTATTTATTTTTTTTACAGTTAGCAGCTGCTGCTGCACAAGCGGGGGGGGGGGCCTATTCCGGGGGCTCTCAAATTAAAGAGGAGACCCGGCCAGACCCAACGAGGGGTCAGGTGAGTATTTTTTTTTTTTTATTGCCCGCTAGCAGGGGTAAATGTCAGGCACGTAAATTTTACGTGGCTGGGACTTAAGTGACGGAGAGGCAACCACGTAAATTTTACGTGGCTGGCATTTAAAGGGTTTAATCCAGGGTGTCCATGGTTCCTTTTTAAAGATACAATCCAAAAGTACCAGCTACTGTTTATGGCCCATAGCACTCACTGGTGACTTCCATAGTGAGGAAACCTTGGCAAGGTTCTCATCTAAAAGAAGCAAATGTCCAGCTACTGAGTCCCGTAAAATAATCGTTTTTTATTTTAATCCATTAAAATTGAAGTTTACAGATATCCAAACAGTTAAAATACAGTTCTGCAGGAACAGGATGCGTTTCAAGCCTTTATTGTCTCTTAGTCATCTACACCACTACTATAAAGACACACCTTAAAGTGGACCAACACCCAGGATTCTGACTATCCTGGGTTTTGGTCCACTTCAGGGGGGCACCCCGATTAGGGGTGCCCCGCTGTGTAAAACCCCCCAGAAACCCCCAAACTCACCTCACCACGCTCCCACGGACAAGCGGCGGACAAGGCAGCGCGTCCGCCGCCACCTCCCGCGCGCCCCTCTGACAGTGCGCGCGCCCGCGCCGGCCACTCACAAACGGCCGGCGCGGGCACGCGCACGGCTAGAGGAACGCGCGGGAGGCGGCGGCGGCCGCTGCCGCCGCCTATCAGGTGAGTTCTTTTGGGGTTTTGGGGGGGTCCCTCACCGCGGGACATCCCGATCTCGGATGTCCCGCGGTGAGGGGGGTGATCGGCCCGGGAATCTTATAGATTCCCGGGCCGATCACCCATGGGTGACGGTCCACTTTAAATAGAGGGATCTTACTCAATCTTGACTGAACCATGTGTGGGCGCATTTCAGCTCTGTCCACTGTGTCAATCCCCCGGATCTGCAGCACACTCCTTGACCCCCCCAACTGGTATATATGGGGCAATCAAGAAGCAAAGCAGGATGGCCTCCCCTCTACCCAGATGATGTCACCAACTGGACATACCCAATTCACCCCACCACGGAAGCAGACAACTGAAATGCATAGCGGACTCATTCTACTTCCGGGTGATAAAGGCTGATAAAGACTCTCAGCTGAGAGGTTACAAGGGCCACAGTGCACAGGCCCAAAAGGCCAACACTGCAGGCATTGCATATTGCTGCTGCCCAAAGGTGGCTAGAATATAATTACAGAACAAGCATTCTTGAAGAATTACAATAAAACGCGTTACCTCGCCTGGAAAGCAAACACCATGCCCCCACCATTTATATCTTCCTACACTTTCAAATGCATTCGTTGGCGAATGGGGACCCCTGCCATCATCTACAGACAAAATACTGGTGGTACAAAAGTTCCCTTCCTTTTTTTTTCTTATGCAAACAGAGTGTATCAAATTTAATTAAAATTCTGTCTGTACAGTATACTGTTTTGGCTGAGCCAAATTGGTAAAAAAAAATGTTATTGGTGGACCAACTTTGAGAAGAATGAACTAGCCTCATCATCATTGGAAGACCTTGTGCAGTGGACTGTAAACCTTGATACCTCGCCCATTTCTTCTTCAATTTAAAAATGGAAAACAGTTAAGGATAGTGCCAACATAATGAGCTAACAATTGCCTTTGCCTATGGAGTCCCTTTAACATAACAACACAACAGTGGATATCTAGTCTCATATCTTTTTAATCACTGAGAAAGAAAATGAAGGGCCTTATTTAAGAAGCATTAACGCCATGTAGTACCATGTAGCGTCATTTGAACATCAGGTACAGTATGTGAAAACCATATATATGAAAGACAAATCGGTGAGCGCCTCCAATAGCGTCACATTTATCACTAGGGGATGGCTCAGTATAAAGCGCCGGCGCTCTGTGTTCAGCAGCGCTACGTAGCACCTGTCGCTCAGCAGCGTTATCCCATACATTTCAATTGTGTTTAATTTGTTTGTGTATAAATAAGAGTTTGGATCCATTTTTCCCACTACTTATATTGGCATATATTTCATTTTTTTTTTTTTTCAGAATTGTATGTGTTGATCTGCCATTGCAGTGTCAGTGTTACAGTGTTACAGTGTTAAAACAATGTCATTCCATGTGTTTTCTCTCTGGTGCTGGTGTATATGTGTTCAGAAACAGACTTTTTTATATTGTGTTGCTAAAACATCCAGTTTTATAGCGTTGACACTGTTTTTTAAATATGGGCTTCAGCGCTACCTATCGTTCGCTGCAGCGTTGTCGTGTTGTTATATGTAGTGTTGTTCTGCGCGGCTTTCCCTTCGAATCAATACATATGCATTGATTCAGGGAGAGCGCTTCTACAGCGCCCTCCAGACATCACATTTATCAGTGCTGGACAGGATAGTACAGTGCCACTGCAGCACTAAAGCTACATTATAGCACCAGACACCTGTTTGCAGTGTACAGACAAATGGCAATACATGGTGCTAATCTTAAATCAGCCTCTAATTTAAAAAGCACTTTCATGGACTCTCCAAACAGACCAATAGTGCAATTGTTGCATGAGGCTCTATTGCTTACCAGCACCTGTCCTTGTCACTCTGTGAGCCCAGTGTTTCTGTCAACTGTCAAATTGACAAATTGTGCCCAGCTAAAATATAGGGTTCCTGTTCCATTTGACACCCTTCCTGTGCCTGTAACACAAAAGGCTTTTCTGTTACATCAAGGTTTTGGTTTGGTTTGGTAACAGTGAATAAGAAGTCTCCAATGTAGGGTCAACACAGCAATTACTAAAGTGTATCCAGCTCTTTCTCTCTCTATCCAAAACCAAACAATGGCTTGGATACAGCTAAAATGCTGAATATTAGTGACCTTAAGAACTACAATTATCTGTGGACATGTGCTACAATTACTACAGATTCTGCTAGTAATAAAAACAACAATAATAATACTGATGTTCTCATAAGATACCGGCAGCGCTATCACCACCAGGCCTCTCAGATGCAGTTTTACTACTGTGGGGGGGGCATTTATGGCATCCATAGCTCTGACTAAAAAGGTACAGTATGTTTCATTTGAAAAATCTTCCACAGTGCTGGATCACTATTACAGTATTTGGTTCCACCTAAATTCGACAGAAATGTAATGCAGTAACTCTTGTAAATGATGCTTATCTGCGACATAGCTTAGTCCTCACAGTCAGCAAGTCAGTTTTATTCTTTGCATGTGATTGGATAGTAAGAATAGAAGCTGGGCAGTGCAGGTGCTGCTGAAGTACCGGTCAGGGAATTCTGCTTTACCCACAGTGTTTGGAGGAGGAGTGTAAATGACAAAACTAGCAGTCAAAGATATATTTTCAAGAAAGCTGTTCTCTGCGTAAACCAAGAGTGATCCAACAGACTCGGAGAATCCAATATGGAAAAACATCTTCTGCATACATGGGAACACAGTGGACTTGAGTTGAGTTAGACAATTTTTTTTTTTTTTATATTACTGAAATGAAGAATAGTGGGGACATGTCTGTGAAGAGACTGTCCCCTTATGTGTGTAGGTGTAGGTGCTTTTACCTACTGTATCATGCATTGCTTTGGTAAATTCAATGGATTTTCTTTTGGACACTATTTTTGTTTCACTCCTGTGTACTGACAATGAGGACAGAATTATAATGAGCTTTGATATTGATTACAGCCTCACATTGTATGGGTTACTTTGAGGAAAGAAGGTGACCAGGGTCAGCATGGGGGTTTTTTAATGTGTCTTTAATGTGTGTGATGTGTTGATTTTAGATGTTTTGTACACAAAAAAACTTTTTTGAATAAACATTTTGTAGACTTTTTGATTGGTTGTGCTCACGTTCTTATGATTCATGGGGACATAGAGTATCCCAGGTTTCATTTCATCTATCTGGTTTGGCACATTGGTGAGCACGCCATTATTAATGAGTATTAGTGGTGCACCACACATATAGATTAACGGATTAAGTTAGGAGGGTTCAGAGGAAGATTGTTTTTCCTCTGGTACACTGTTGAGTGCACACCACAATGACTTTCAACTTTGAGGACAGAGAAATACTGTGGAATAGCAAATTACTAAATCTGTTATCGGGGCAAACTGCCGGTACCCTTTCGGACACATTGAACGATTTTTCATTACTCTCTAGAGAGATTAGACAAGCCCATAAAGATTATATAAGACTGTGGTGGAACATAAAAAGCCTTGACACATATATTGCACAGAATATTTGTCCAAGGGGACTGCGGGTACAATTGTTTCCAGCATGGCAGGCTGACACAGAATTTAGAGAAATTTGGGAAAAAGGATTGTTGAAGGCATCTCAAATTATCATCCAAATGCTTATTGAACATGATAAAAAAACTCTTAAGTTCAACTCCAAAATTTAAAATCTGAATTGGACCAGTTTGACCAACAACACCAGGTCAAGCGGTTCCTGGATTCACTCTCAGCTGAACTAAGTATGAGCAGGTGACAATGGATACTAAAAGAAACAAATTGCAAAGAGATCTCTCAGATTATGCTCACAACCGAGCATACAAATGGCAACATAGAGGCAACAGCCGGAGGGGAAGGTCAAGGTATGGCTTGGATAAAGGGCCCGATGCGCAGGGCCCCCCTCCTGGTTCTCAGAACTCCTCCCGTAGTGATCTGTACAATCATTTTTTATCCTCGGGCAGCGAGGTGGACGAAGAACCAGGAGGGGGGGCAGGCGACGCCCAAAGGTCCCTCAGGAGCAGGGACCGTTGAGGCTACAAGCGCCTCACGAGGAGACCCGATCGAGGGATCCGGATACTCTCCAAGTAATTAACATCTCCTCGCATACCTTGACACCAGCGGAGATGTCAGTACTCTCACATGGCTTGTCATTTGCGCCTACTAAAAATTTAGACAAATTTACATTGATCAAAGACATCTACTTGTTTTGCAGGAAAGTTCTGCTTAAAAAGCATTTTTGTAATCGGAGACCTGAGGTGGATCAAATCACACTGGGTCCGGAAGACCGCGAAGCACTATTGGGACTACAATCATTGCTGAATGAACAGGATCCGACAGTACCATTTGACCCCGGTTTGACATGTAATAACAGCGGATTAAAACGACCTTCTACCTTCTGCCCGTTAATGAGCTCTTCACCTCCTGTACAGGTATTTTTTGATCAAGTAGTAAGGGATATCATGAGACTCACCCCAGTGTATGGGAAAGAGAACCTCACAAGGGCTGAACAACAGGCCTTGAAAGATCTAAGCTTGAATCCCATGATCACAGTGAAGGAGGCGGACAAAGGGGGCAATGTGGTGGTGTGGGCAACCTCTGATTACGTTCAAGAGGTGAACCGCCAATTGTTAGACACACGGAATTACTTGAAGCTCCCAAAAATCCCACCAAAGATAATAAGGTTGAATTAGATCTACTCTTATTGAGGGCTAAAGATGAGGGTGTAATTGATTCCCAGGAATTCAAATACCTTACGGTAACACACCCAATAATGCCCACCTTTTATGTCTTGCCAAAAATTCACAAAAGTCTGACCTCTCCACCTGGCCGACCCATTGTTTCTGGGATCGGAAGTCTACTTGAGCCCTCATGCACCTACATAGATTTGTATTTACAACCGCATGTTCTCAGTCTCAATTCTTATATTCGAGACACAGGTGATTTACTAAAGAAATTGGAGGGCATACAGTTACCTCCTGGTACGTGTTTGGCAACTTGCGATGTAGAATCGTTGTATACTATCATACCACATCATTTGGCGATCACATCAGTACGGTATTTTTTGGAGAAAGAGTCGAGGGAGAGAGAGTCGTTACATCACTTTATTTTGGCATTACTAGATTTTGTATTAAATCATAACATCTTTACCCTTAATGGGCAAATCAGGAGTAGCGATGGGGGCCAGATGTGCCCCATAGGTAGCGAACCTTTTCTTGGGTTGGTGGGAGGAAAATGTAGTCTTGTCGGGGTTTGAGCGGTGCCACCCCTCGATTTTGGGGTGGTACCGCTTTATTGATAATGTCCTCCTTATTTGGCAGGGACCGGAAGAGGAGTGCCGCAATTTTCTAGATACTTTAAATCAGAATAACATGAATATCAAACTAACCTATGACATTTCCCAAAAGGAGGTAACATTTTTGGATTTGGCAATTTTCCTTGAAGAAGATGGTACAATTGGTACGAAATTGTTCCGAAAGAGTACTGCAGTAAACAGCTTCCTTGAATATAGGAGCGCACATATACGACACTTAAAGGATGGAATTCCAACAGGACAATTCCTCAGAGCACGACGAAATTGCTCCAGAACCTCGGATTTTGAGAAACAAGACGCTGATTTGGCGCAGAGGTTTAAGGCCCGGGGCTACCCACATAAAGTGGTGGAGCAAGCATACCGAAGGGCAAAAGACACAGATAGATGCCAAACCACACAGCCAAGATTGATGACAAAGAACAAGACAACTTGACCTAGAGTAAGTGATGATAAAGTTAGGTTGATAATGGATTTTTACAAACAATGGCATCAAGTCAGGAATATCATTTCAACACACTGGGGGATCCTTAGTACAGACCCCACCCTGTCAGCAGTAGTAGGCCCAAGAGCCATGATCAATGCTAGACGTGCCCCTAATATCAGGGACAAGTTGTGTAAGAGCCATTTTATGTCCCCAAAGACATGGCTCTCAAAAATGGCCGTAAGTGGCTGTGCCCCATGTGGTAATTGCTCAATTTGTAACCTCGTGGATAAAACTGATAGAATAACTAACCTGCAAACTGGACAACGGTTTAAAATTACACAACTTATCAATTGCAGGACACGGTCTTTGATATATCAATTGAGTTGTGGATGTCCGAAGGCATATGTAGGAGAGACGAAAAACGCGTTACGCACTCGGGTCCACTCCATTTCTTGGAGGTTCACAGAGGGGATGCTTCATCACTCAGTGTAGTGGGGGTTGAAAGGGTTACTCTAGGTCCACGTGGTGGAGACCTTAAAAGATTACTCCTTAAAAAGGAGTTACGGTGGATTTTTCAACTAGATGCCAGGTCACCACAGGGACTAAATGAAGATTGGTCCTTTTCGCCCTTCCTTGGCTAGGATGAGAGTTAATATTATCTCTCTCCCAACCGGGGTAGCACTTGGAATATGCCCTCAAAATGTTTCATATTGGGGCCATGCCCTCTGCATAGAAGTATTTCTCACATATACTGTGTGGTGGATTGCAATTGCGGTCCACATTAAACAGTTTTCTTGCACTTATAATTTTTGTTTAGGTTTTATTATTGATGCATTGGTTTTCACTTAGGTTTGGGATTTGATCCTGGGGCCTAAAATTGAGGGACACCCAGCGAGTTGCCGGTTGGCAGGTTCCAGGGATAAAGAATAAGGGGGACAACATAATTTTTCCTTTTTCATATTTGTGTGTTTTTTCACATTATTTATGAGCCGAGAGTTTAATATGGTTGGAATAATTGTATTCCAGAAATAAACTCTTGGCTCTCATTACCCCAAAACAATTTCTTCTTTTTTCACTCTTGCACATAAACCTTTTTTTCTTCACATATTTATGGTTATAAATTACTTGTGTAATTGTTCTCATGTACACAATGTGTGTTTTTTTGTTTAGGAATAGTTGTTACGAGGCGGAGGATGCTGAAGTTTGGTCCCAAACTCCATCAATGGAACATTGATGAGTGGAGCATTACAATATGAAAGCTTGGAACAAGTGGCCACAAAAAGGAAGAGGCGTGTTCCTGATCATTGCCAGCTTAGATCAACATTCCTACATGTCTATCGGCGCATCTACAGAGGAATAGTTTCTTAATCCTGTGTTGGCTCCATACAAGAGGTTGTTTATTTGATAATTCCCCTTTTATGGGGATTTGCAATTAGGGTCCACTTTAAATATAGATACAATTGTCTCATTTACATTAGGAGGCATTCTTTTTCCCATTCTTTATATTTTATATTTAATGGTGGGCATAACAGGTTTATTGTACATTGGGCTCAAAGGAGCAGTTGGTTAGGAGACTAATTATGATGAGTTTGCTATATATAAATCGCTTTATAAGCTGTTAATGCTAAGTCCTCATCAGAATCATCCATAACAAATTCTTTATAGTACTTTAGATGCAGGTTAAGTATACCTGCACATAACATATTTGTTTACATTATAGTTGTGTAGTGTACATAATTTTGGATACATTGTGGGCTGCATGTACTCTCCCCCATTGCCGGATGACCCCTCCATGGGATCATCACGGCCGCATCCTGGGGCCATGTCTCGCGCAGCCCCCGGGTCTGTCTGCGGCTCGCACTGGGGATGAGGGATGACGCCGCTGCTCTCAATAGAGTGTGTGTGGCGGTTTTGCCTGTCCCCGCTGCGGGCTGCTGATTGATCACTGAGGGTGGGCGTGTTGGTGGGCGGCGGCCGGGCTGTTGCTGCGGATGACTGCGTCCCTGGAGATGGACACGTAATCCGCTGCGTCACGCCCGGCGGCGGCCGGCCCCAGTGCGTGCGCGCACGTGGCGTGGCAGGAGCGCGCCGTCTTTCATGGCTGCAGGATGGTGGGGTGAGTATAAAGGTAGCGGCTGGACACTTCTAGGATTTCACCCAAGCAAGAAGCAGGCTCTGCACTGCGAAGTGCAGGTGTTTCTCCAGCTGACCCTGGCTTTTCTCCCCTGGTTATCGCTACTTCAAATTGTCAGCTGAGTATTTCCTCATTGCAGCTATATTTCTGCTTACTGTCTTTGTTTTGTTTTATGTCCTTGAGTAACCTGCTATTACTTATTACCAATTCTAGCACTATGCACTTTAGATAAAGATTAATTGTTGTGATGCTATATAATATTATAGTTTTACATATAGACTATTATTATTATTATATTTTGTATTAATTATATAAGGTTTTTTCATTATCCATATATATATATATATTTATTTAGGAACACGTTAGGTTAAGAGTATTGTTTGCATTCCCTCTTTTTTTGTGGGGTTTTTGTGCCGGCACAAAGGAAATTTGCGTTTAGATATTTTTTGACTCATTGATTATGGTTTGATCACTGATTTGTGGGATATTGTTTGGATTTTCTTTTGGACACTATTTTTGTTTCACTCCTGTGTACTGACAATGAGGATAGAATTATAATGAGCTTTGATATTGATTACAGCTTCACATTGTATGGGTAACTTTGAGGAAAGAAGGTGACCAGGGTCAGCATGGGGGGGGTTTAATGTGTCTTTAATGTGTGTGATGTGTTGATTTTAGATGTTTTGTACACAAAAAAACTTTTTTGAATAAACATTTTGTAGACTTTTTGATTGGTTGTGCTCCCGTTCTTATGATTCATGGGGACATAGAGTATCCCAGGTTTCATTTCATCTATCTGGTTTGGCACATTGGTGAGCACGCCATTATTATTATGAGTATTAGTGGTGTACCACACATATAGATTAGCAGTCAAAGATATGTTTTCAAAAAAGCTGTTCTCTGCGTGAACCAACAGACTCAGAGAATCCAACATGGAAAAACATCTTCTGCATACATGGGAACACAGTGGACTTGAGTTGAGTTAGGCAACTTTTTTTTTTTTTTATATTACTGAAATGAAGAATAGTGGGGACATGTCTGTGAAGAGACTGTCCCCTTATGTGTGTAGGTGCTTTTACCTACTGTATCATGCAATGCTTTGGTAAGATTGTAGGGTTTTTGAAAAGATGGTAGGGTGGCTAAAGAAACTGTAAATTCAATGGCATTAATAAGGCAGCAAGCAAGCGAACAGCTCACCTGATGTCTCTGTCCCATGTGAACCTCCTCCATTTCTTGCAGCGCTGGCTAGAAGTCCTAACAGGGATCCAAGGTTCCATTCCTCCAGGACCCCACTGGTCTGACAATCAATCTTTCCTTTTAGGGCCCTCAGGCAAGCCACAGTGGTCGTACAGCAGAGCATTCTCATATATCAGGGAGCTGCACCATGACGCGCCCTTCCCAGCTCGGCCACAATGAAATTGAAGAGAATAAATCTGCTTCATTTACAATACATAATGTATTTTCATATAATCTGAGATATTGAGATGCTTTAATACGGCTTATTTTACACTGTTCTTAAGGGGGATCACTAACTCTTAGTGTAAAAAGAAAGGAAAAGTCTTGTCAGAAACCAGCTTTTTTGACCAGAGTGTTTATCTGGGAAAACAAGATGGACATTATGCTGTATTAGTCCTTGAAGTGGACCTACACCCTCTACAACTAACAATAATATATTTGCTTGACTTGGCGTTGGTGCCTCCCATGACACAGGAGTATATGTTTTAGTATGTTTAGTGCTCACTGGTTCATTTTCTTGCCAAGTCTCCTCTGTGTATGCTATCCATTTTTCTGCTCCCCTAAACTAAGCTAATCCTTATTGTCCATTGGGCCCCTTTATCCCTGTGTCCAAGGTGCCCATGCTCTTTGCCTGTTACTGGAATTTTGCTAGTGTATTAACCTGTTCCTGCTTCTTCTAGAAACCGTAAGATGGGACATTCCTTCAACATTCAGTGATTGGTGGGTCCAGATCTATGGTTCCTCGGCATCTTGGCCGGCTTCCCAGACTCAAGCTTTTATCCTGTGAAGCTCGATCCTCTGTACACGCTCTTTGAGTGTGGTGTTCTGAGTGAGTGGTGGTTGCTTTCTGGTTAAGTTTGTGTATTAGTGTTGCCTTTTTGCGTTTCTATTTCTAGCCTTGCATTTGCAATGTTGGATGTTTTTATCAGCTGGGCCCCACAGTATGTCTTTTTTTATTGTTACCTATTTGTCTCCCTGTCCTCCCTCTGTAACTGTACATGAACATTGCTCATGTCCCTAATTTTAGTCCCCATTGACCCCATTAGCTCCTTTGTCCTTATAGTGGGCCTTACTTTTACTTTTTCCTGCAAACTGTCTGTCTAATGCCCATGAAAATCTTGACCTGCTTGCACATATGACCCCCTATCTCATCAGCTTTACTTTTCGATATTTTGTATTTTTTAGGACCATTTGCCATTGTGGTTCCCCTTCCTAATAGCTTTCTCTGTTTGTGTGCTCGCCTTTTTTTGTAATTGCAATTTTTTTGATTTGCCCTTTTAGGTGATTCAGGCTACCCTCATTTGCCCTGGTTGCTCACCCCTTTTTTGTGCCCGTAGATGCAAGGCCAGGAGGCATATAACCGGGGCCACCGCTAGACCCATGCCGGCATATCTTGAGGCAGCAACCCCTGCTGCAGCTCCAGAGGTGCCAGGCCATCTGTGTACAAGAACCCAGTACAATGCTGGACAGTCAGTCCGCCAGCACCAGGTTGACTCTTCGTTTACTTAATTTGTGGCAGTTTTGTTTATGTTTTGGGGGGCACATGACCAAAAAGTGCCTAGGGCAACACAAATTCTAAATACGACCCTGATGACCTCCTCAACAAGACTTGGGGCTGCTGTGATAAGCAGTAGCTACCATAGGGAAGGGAGTTATGACAAAACACAGCTGTTGGCTAGAGTCAGTTTGAATGAATCTTAGCTGGACAAAGCTCCAGATCAGAAGCTAGTATATCACAGGCTACTTGAAATCATTGAAGATGGCACTGGAGGGCTCTTCTTTCTTGATGCCCCAGGAAGAACTGGCAAGATATTTCTTATCAACCTGCTTCTTGCCAATGTTAGAAGTATGGGTGGTATTGCTGTTGCTGCTGCAACATCTGGAATAGCAACAGCGCTACTGAGTGGTGGCAGAAACGCACACTCAACATTTAAATTGCCTTTTAATCTTACAAGACGTGACGCACCAGTCTGCAATATTCCTGCAGATTCAGGAGATGTCTATATCTTTAGTAAATGTCAACTCATTGTCTGGGATGAGTGCACCATGGCACATAGACGTGCTCTGGAAGCATTTGATGGAACACTGAGAAACTTAAGAGATAAAACCCAACTAATGGGCGGGGCCTTGGTCTTGTTTGCTGGTGATTTCAAGCAGACTTTGCCTATAATACCAAATACCAAACCATGACTGATAAACTGAATGCATGCTTTAAGGCATAGTCGCTGTGGCATCAAGTTCAGAGGCTTACTCTCACAACCAACATGAGAGCAAATATTTCTGGAGATGAATCTGCTCTGCAGTTCTCCCAATTACTTCTGATGCTTGGCAATGGTGTAGTCCAACAAGACACAGTCAGTTGAGTCAATTGTTCCTTACCTATGGGTGACCACTGGTGCTTTTTGCATCTAAACATGAATGTGAATAGCATTGTCACACTCTCATTGTCACAATCCCTGCTATCTTCCAAAAGTTCTGACCGCTGGTTACCACTGGAAAACATTCAAGAAGACTGATGTGATGAGCCAGATAGGCCTCTATTTGGGGCTGTTTTGGGGCTATTTTGGGGCTGTTCGATCTACCTGAATCCCATGACATTTATGGGGGTGTGTTTGCAAAAAAAAGTGTTGCTCCCCTCGCCACAAGCCTACCAGCCAGTGGACCAGGCATCGGGACAAGTATCTCAAGGACTCAGAGGTTGATGGGTCAGCCTTTAGCCATGGCAGCATATTAATCCATATGAGGTCCAGTGCTCTTTGAAGGATGTCTAGGAAGACTCATGATATTGGGTACTGGGCTCTTTCACACCCCCTGGAACCAAGAAGGGGTTGTTGGTAGGTGGGTGAGGGCATCACCTGCGTCCTGGCAGGCAGTTTGGTTACAACCCCCTATCCGTTTAAAAGGAAAACTTCCTTTTTGTCAAAGTTTTGGTGTTCTGCCTTATTGTTTTTATCTTCTGGGATGTCAAATAAACCTATGTGCTAGGATTGTGTCCCCATACCTGTGATTTACTTATCAGCATCCTGTTTCCAAGTGTCTTATATTGTGTGTGTTGGTGTTGGTAATGTGGGAGCGGCTTTCCTGGCTTATAGTAAACCCCTTAGTATACTTTCTGACTACAAGTTCCAGAATCCTTCCACTGTAACAGGTGAGTTCTTTAGCAGCTTTGGCTTAATCAAGCCACAGTAATGGCTTCCCCAGGTGAGAATGCTGCCAGCAAAACTTTAGTTACTGGAACACAAGATTTTGATACCCCTATCTAAAGAGGTCAATAAGCTATTTATTAAGAATCAGGACATACAAAACATGACATACCAATCACAAGAACTAACAGATTAAAACCACTGTAGTACCCCATATTTCATCCAGTGTTGTTAAACCACAACATGTTAATAACTGGGAAACTTCTAAATATAATCACGTAAAACTCCTAGCAGTAAACTATTTTGTACCCCCAGTTAGTCCCCACTCCTTACTCCACGGTACTCACCCTTGCCAGGTTTGGTTTTCTCATTTGGCTCATTCTTTATGCTCCTTGATACTCAGTTGTTGTGGTTGGTCGTCACCTTTATGCTTAATGTTTGTTCACAGATGTCCATGACCAGTTCTTTTAGGATATACATTCCTACACTCAGTCACTTTGTCACTAGCACTGTATTAGAGGGATTATAGTTATTTGCTGTATGAATTGTGTTTGTTTTATTTAGAGGTTTATAACTTATGCACTGTCACTTTAATGCTTCTTATATATCTGTATAGGATATTATTAGACCTGTCATTTTGTGCAGGCACAAAATAGTTTACTGCTAGGAGTTTTACGTGATTATATTTAGGAGTTTCCCAGTTATTAACATGTTGTGGTTTAACAACACTGGATGAAATATGGGGTACTACAGTGGTTTTAATCTGTTAGTTCTTGTGATTGGTATGTCATGTTTTGTATGTCCTGATTCTTAATAAATAGCTTATTGACATTTATTTTGGTGCTCCTGTTTATTAGATCCATGGGCAGTGTCCCATGAGTCTAATTTTGTTTGGTATTGTATTATTTACAGTGTAGCACAACCCTATTGTACTAGCGGTGCACCACTCTTGGCTTCCCCTATCTAAAGAGGTTCAATGAATACAGAAGGCGGCTGCCTTTAGTCAGGAAGCCTCTGTTATGTTCGCTAAAACAGCACTTTGGTTTACGCTGCTAATATACACAAATTGTGGCTAGAGAAAAATGTTTTCTTTTATAACAGAGTTGCAAACAAGTATCACTTCATTTTGCACTATTGGCACCTTGTTATATGGTCTTCATATTTATAATGTTTAGACTGTTTAGATTGATGTATTTTTTACATTGTTCTTTAGCACTTTAATGTTCTCATGGTTTTCAGAGTTTTTATTATATGTACTTTAAAGATATTTTTTTGCACTTTAGGGGTGTCATATGTTGTTTCAGTGTATCATGAGGTTTCATATTGCTCGTTAGCACTAGCACTTTATTATTATTCTTATCGCTCTTGTATTTTACATACCCTAAGCAGCACCTTGGGGCCCCGTATCACGATTTTATTTTGGTAAGTGTTGTGAAGTGACAATAAAAATGTTTCCATAGCTTTTTATTTTGTGGTGCAGCCTAATTTAGAAACTATATTGTGGGAAGTTTCTCCCAATTTTCCTTTGTTGTGTTCTTATTGTACTGCTGTACTGCCCTTATAGAATTATTCCCCAGCATCTAAAATTAATATATATATTATTTATATATAAGTTTTTAGTTGCTTACTTATTATTCTTTCCCCCACGGGGCTGCAACTCTGTTGGATATGGACGCCGCCATCTTGCCTCAGAAGCATCACATGCTGAGGACAGGAGGGAGTGGAAAGCTGCAGGGGGGTGGGTTGTAGCTGTGCTTTGCTCAGACAGAGCAGAGCTGGGGTCAGAGAAAGGACAGCAATCCCAGAATGCAGAGCGGCACAGTCAGAAGACACTTCCTGTTTGCAAGCAGCCTGAGACAATCTTGGATGTTTAAAGGCTTTTTTGATGTGGGCAATATGTATGTACAGGGTGGGGGAAACATATAAGATAGGCTCTTATTTAGGGTGACACACATAACCCCCCTCCCCTGTTTACTTATTTGATAAAAGTCAGGGCCATAGTTTTCTTGTCTATTATAGACAAATACTCTCTCCGAAGCCTGAAACTAGATGATAATTTACCTGTGTTAATAAACTGGAAGTTTCGCAAAATCTTCATAGGTGCAGTACCTAGTACGTATAGCATGGTGCTTCCAGAGCTAGTCTGATTTCATTGAAATAAGGGCTTTAGGTTTTTGAATCCACTCTTCTTTCTGCAAATGAAAAAGTCATAAAAGGCGCTTTGGTGACTGCAAGAAAAGCTGGCTATATTATTAAAGCTTAGTCCTGTTCCTTACACCCCCTGAACACTCTGTAAACCACTGGCCAGTCAGTTCATGGAAAAATCATCTAAGAAGAGGGGCCCAGAGACGCAAATAATGAAGTGTGAACTTCTCTGCTTATGTATTTGAGGAAAAGGGTCATGGGGCCTTTCCAGCTGCAGTTATAATTTCTTTTCCATTCTTTTATTTCGGAAGAGTCTATGACTCCAGTGTCAGGCATGATGTATGTTTCCAAAATATAATCTAAGGAGAGTTTCCCCCTCTCATTTAAAAAAGGAAATGCTTATTCCTAGGCGTAGGGCCTCTAGAGCTTTATAAGCACAATCCTCCACCTTGGAAATCTGGCTACTCACCTTATTTAATAGGATTGTGGGACTAGGCTATCATCTCGTCTCATTTGCTGCTATAAAGTTTAATGCCATTTTATACTTTTCAATACCTGTTGTCAACTGATCCCTGAGTGCTGGGATGAGTCTGGGAGCCTTATTTAAGAAGCCTCAGCGCCACACAGCACCACTTTTTTGGCCTCTGTGGCACTCAGCGTCTTATTTAAAGTGGACCAACAGCCAAAAATGACCAACAAAACAAACAGTGCTCATATGCATCCCTCCCCAGGGCAATTTAGATTGCTGGACATAAAAATTTCTAACCCCTTTTGTGGTAAATTTTAAAAACAAACAGGAAGTGCTTCTGAGCTTCCTGTTACTGTGTCTTGTCAGTTGAATCCAGGAAGCAGCATGGCTGAGATGCTGGGAGAGGAAACACCAAAATGGCCGCCACCTTTCTTTTCCAATCGTGCCAGGCTGTTGGTCCAGTTTAATAGCTGAAAAAAATGTTAATGCCAATGTGGGCACCGGCTAGTATCTTATTTAACAGTAGTGGCAAAAAGGGATGCAGCGCCAGGGGCTCTTGTTGAAGCTTTGAAGATGTTGCTCAAGACCCCATAGAGCACATGGGCAGAACCGGATTGAAGTGTTTATAGCTTATAATTTATGTTAAACAAAAGTATTAGTACAGAACTTGCTTTGGGTTTTATCAGTAACACAGAACCTAGGCCAAAAATATTTTTTTCCGAGGGGGTTATTAAAATGTATTTTATTGGCTTTGTTTGTCTACCAATATGTAATTTGCAAACCAACAACTAATATGCAACCTAAACGCAGTGTTAAGTTTGTCCCCTAGCGCCAATGTAGTACACAGCACAATGCAGACACACAATGCAGACACTCTGAATCTGCCACTATAGCCACAAGAATGATGCTAAAAGGTGCACATCATAAATTAGGCCCTAAGTATAAATTAGTAAAGCTTGGAGACTTAACCCGGTTCAATTTGCTCCAGCTATGCTAATGTTCTTCCAACTCACAAGACTACATAGGCAACCGTTCTGCCAGGACAGCATTGAGTTTAACCACATGCAAAGGCAGGGACACATTTATAAACAGAAATTGAACAATTGTCCTGGCCCCCAAATGTATAAGTGTATGTATTTGTATGAGGGAGCTACTGAACCTGATGCTACCCCCCAACCCCCTAATCTAGCTCTGGCATCAGAGTAACAAAGGTATTGATTAAGAAGTCAACAGGAATAGTAATATAATCCAAAGCTGTAGGAGGGAAGTCTGTCGGTGAACTTAGGATCAGCACCTGGACCACAATCAGAGCTACCAGCAGATGAAACAAAGTTATAGCACACTTAAAATGGACCCATATCCTACCTAATGGCGGTGGGGCCATATTGTGACAGGCTCGGACGGGGGCATCCAGAAAATCCTTACCATCAGCTCGATCCTTGGCTGAAATGTGGCCCAGCAATTGGCAGCCAGTGGTCACATTCGCTTTCCTTGCCAGCAATAAGGGCTGTCCCACGTGACTGCTGGACAATCATGGTGCCATATTTTGGCCAAATATCAAGGTGAAGGTAAGGGTTTGGGTTTTTTTCGGGGGTCGATGCACCCCTGAGCCTGTTACAATGCAGCATCTCACCCATTAGGTAGGAAATGGATGTGGGTCCACTTTCGGGTGTGCACAGGCGCTGCCCCTGGTGTGTTTGCTATTGGCCATTTTGGTGAAGACCTGGCAGTTGCTTGCAGATAGAACAGTTGTGGGTCTCCTTAAAAATGGATGACATTGGCATATTAGTTTGAATAGGAATTATGCAACAACTGAAGGTTGAGAGCCAGATAGATGGGAGTCTAAAATACTCCAGTGCTGGATCATTTACTACCCATGGGGCTTCCCAATCAGAATGCCCTGTGCACCCAGAATCGCCCACAAACCCTCACTGTTCACGATGATTCCACGCTGAATTTGCATCTCAGCATCTCCTCAGCTGAGGCACACTCCCGCGGGCAGCCATTCACCTAGGCTGGGTGCGAGAGCACCCTGCACACCGGAAGGAGAATGGGAAGCTGGACACTCCCCTCTCCATATGCCGGAACTCTCTGTCTAAAACAGGGCTGTATTCCGACCATTAATATGCACTACATACAGCACTGAGCACGTGAGCCATGGGAACGATAGGAAAGTAAGTTTTAGAAGCTATCCAGGGGTCTTCAGACGGGATGCCCCAGGGACAAGGGACAAAAACAGTAAAATCCTAGGTTTTAGTCCACACTGCAGGCTTAAGCAAATGAAATTCCTGGCTACTATATATATAGCCTCTGGTAATTACTTTTGCCTTAGGGTTTCATGGTGCTCTAGAGGATGGATGTCCAACGGGACTAGAAACAGATGCACATGCATTCCGCAAACCAATCCTCCCTTCCCCCACTAGTATTGTGGGGAGTAGGTTCTTTATTCTTGTGTGTTATGTGGTTTTAATTTTCAAATTTACCAAGGCTGCAAGAGAGGGCAGCATCTTTTACTCTTGCGCCAATCTGGGCTTCAGGCAGGATCAAGAGGTGGTTGGGGGGAGCAGACTTGTTGGGGGTGGGGCTGGGCTGCGACGGAGATTACTTCTCCTTTTGGCCGGGCTCTTTATCTGGCTCGGGCGAGATGGCAGGGGAAGGGGTATGCTTGCAGACTCTAGTCCCATTTGCCTTCTCTCCACAGCAGCCTCCCATGCTGGGAGGCTCCAGGCCTGTTTTCCCTCATGGCCAGTGGTTGCTTTAGACATCAAATCTATATTTCATTATGGCCTGGAGCTGCCTCATCTGATCTTGTTCTCATTGTGAACCATATATGCAGAATCTATCACTGTAGGAAGTAGGGAGAAACTTTAGTGGTGGAGACACAATTTGTAGGTCTTCGTGTACCAATAGAAACAACAAAACAGGTACATTGGGACAGCTCAGTTGCATAATCCATTTACAGATACGCGGTCAGACTGGTTACTAGTGGGCTGGCGTTATTGGCTACCTTACAGCGCATGGGGTGGCTGAAGCACTGGTCAGCAGGAAGACCTTGACAGGTCTTTAGAAGACATGTGTCCATCTGTCTCAGTGAGCTGCTAGGCAATGATCAGTGAGAGAAGACACCAAGCAGATCAGTGTGATCATGTGGTGAGGAGCTCCATGTTCTATCTGCAGGCTTTCTCAGAGGCAGAGGTCAAGGATGCCATCTTTCACCTTTTGTCAATTTCCTTTTTTTCATCCATCTGGGATGCCCATGGTCTATGCAGCATCAAGGTAGCCAGGGGACGCCTCCAGTGTCTGAAGGTCATGGTTGCTGTTATGAGATTCCCAAAACCGGGACTGAGAGGACCAGGTTCCACACTAGTTAGGAGAACATAACATCTCTGGTCATTGAAAATGGGATGATAATCATCTAGCTAATAGCAATTCAGCTGGCACCTCTGGGGACGGTGGTTCCTGTTCTTTTTTCCTATGAGAGAGGCTTCAAATCCTACTCTGGTTGTGTAGGTGCCAGGAAGAGACAAACGGATTTAATTGTTCATGCACAAAATACCTGGGATCATCCGCAGCATATTTAGAATGTGGAGTAGGTTTTTAAATGACAATGGGCATAGGGATGCCCATCTGCATATGGTAAATTCCTGGGGCTGGCACAAGTACCTGCAATTTGCAGTTCATATGCAAACATGAATTGGTAACATGGTCTTCGGCCTGGTCCAAAGTACTTTAGGAATCATCTGGGACCTTGGCAGTGGTCTCTCTGCTGTTGTGACATATGTGGATCTTTGTTATCCCATAACTGGGAGACCCGCTCTTCAGAACACCTCCATACACAGACATTAGGGGATGTGGAGAAAGCATGACCCTTCCTTTGAGAGTTGCCGGGATTGCATACTACGTAAGTTCTCTGAACTTCTTCATAAAATTTTGGGCCCCTCTTCGGTAACAATCCTGTGCTCTGTGCTAACTGAGCTCTCTTAATTGAAGAAGGGTGACTTAGCAAGGTTCTGTTGACCTAACACTGAAGAATAAGGTCTTGACACCCACCTATATGGAGAAGATGGTATTACTGCTGGGTCTGTTGGAAACTAACAGGAAATTCAATTGTCGACAATGAGGCTGGAGCTGGGACAATGAGGCTGGAGCTAGGTTGTGGTGCCAGATCTGGAAGCCAAATGCCCTGTTTGTCAGGGTATATTTAAACAACATATTTGAGCTCACCTACTATCCTCCTAGACCCTGTTAATATGTTGGGACTTGCATGCAATCACAATAGGAAAGTAAAGAGTGTTCTACACAATAGGACCCCCCCCCCCCCCGATCTTAAGCTGGTGTGCCTGTGTTTTAAGGAAACTGCACCTAGGCCATCCAAATTGCTCCGTAGGTCAGGTTAACCCAGTCAGGTTGCATATAATAGGTGTAGTTTGGTGCAAGGTGCCTTTTCGTCCATCGCCCTTGCTTTTACATCTGTAGATTGTTAGATTAGTGCAGCTATTTTTGGTCTAAAATTAACAATATATTTACTACACGCTTCATGAATTTTCTGTTTAAAATCCAGGATAGAAAAAAATATTGTGCCAAAAAACAAACACTTTTATAGACAGATTTTATGACATCATAAATTTGTTATGTGTTATGTTTTACTTAGAGACTGTTTTATACAGACAAAGAAATAACTTCACTGTAAAATGTATTTTAGATGTAACCTTGTCAGGCTCAGGATGGAATGGGAATGGATCAGGAATCTTGGTGTTGGGATAGGGTCAGGGAGAGCTAGCTGGGGGTTTGCCATATGCAGGTTGCTGGACGGGCCCAAATACATGTCAGGGGTTGTTAACTGGATAGCAGTTTGAGACATTACTGGGTGGGGGCACCAACTGGAAATGGTGAGCTTGAAACATATTGCTAGGTTGAAGACTGTGAACAGGTAACAAAAGGAAGGAGCAACTAGTTTTCACTGTAGTCAACCCCCTGAGGCTCATTACCCTACAGCTGGTCTAATGCCTCCAAGGTTTTCAACCTAGCACCAAATGGCAAAAGAAAATGACAAAGATGCATGACCAAGAAAGCCAGGGCCCATCTGGCAAAAGCTATATAGGTTACTTTTAAACATAACAGGCGCTATCTGACATGGTCCCTCCCCATCAGCTGCAGGATGGAGAAGCCTGGCAGGTTACAGCTGCTGCCCCTCCTTCACCTAGACTATTTTCGTGAGTTACTTTAACAGCAAATTAACGGTAGCAACCAATGTTGGGCAGCAACTGGCAAGGAAAACTGGACCTTGAGGGGCATCAAATGGGGTATAGTTGCATAAAAAAACTAGACCCACAATGGAATACTCTGCACAGTTTTGGGCACCAGTGCATTAGAAGGGAATAGCAATGTCAGTACGCCTCCCTCGATTTCAAGTTCTTGAGCATTTGCATGTGCCAACGCAGGAACGCTCCTATGCATCACCTCTGTATTCCTAGTATCCTGCAATCTTCTTCCCTAGAGGTTGACTATGCCTGCTTTCTTGGACTGACTAACCAACTTGACCCTGCCTTTAACCCTTTGCTGTCTGCACCAACCATTGGTTTGTCAACCCAATCTGCTCCTGGCCCTGTGACCTATTGTCCACAGCTGGTCTTTGTCTAGCCATGGAATATGCTGCTCACCTGAACCAACTCTCACATTTAGAACCTGCTAGAAGCCTGGTCAACTGGCTGCTTTTGTAGCCCTTCAACTTAGACTGTTGTACATATCAGGAGGACCTTTGTAGTCCCTGATAGCAGAAAAATTGCAGTTAAAGTGGACTAAAACTCACAAAAATGAGCTAGCCCTACTATTTTCTTAGATTTCCCTAGGGCATATTGATTTGGGACGGTCCACAGTGTGAAACTTTTCAGTTACCTCAATACTTGGTCCCAGAGCTGCAGCTTTGTCCCACTCCAGCAACCTTCTGCATCTGCACCCTTTCCTTCCTGTGCAAGTTTGTCAAGCAAGAGTGCAAAGCAAGGATGCTGCCAGAGTATTGGGTAAAACCAGGGTGCTTCACACTGAGGAACATCCCGAACTGGGAAGCCTTGAGGGACAGGGACCTGATCCTCTTAAATTTGCTAATTAAGTATTGCAGGTAGAGGAGCTGAGGACCATGGATTGCAGCCTTTTTGTTTTTTGACGGCAGGGTTTTTTTTTTTTAAATCTTTTACAGTTAATGTTGTAGGTATGGTATCAGAAATAATGGAGAGGTAACCAGCACCAAAAATAGAAATTGTTTGCTTTTGAAGCAAGGGGAGTGTTGTCTACATGAAGGGGTTGAGTAAAACCTTCTAGGTCCATTGTTTCAGAGCTTGGTGAGTACACTAGTCAGTGACTGCAGCTGCATAATAAATTGCGGGTTTAAATATACACGAACACATGAAAACAATTATTAAATCGTCTTAATTATTAGATAAATATTAGCAAGTTCAGCAGGTTGTTGGATGTGGAACAGCAGGCAAAAACTGAAACATCTGGGCTGTTTTCTTTATGATACTATGATCAAAGATACGTTAAACTGTTAAATAGTTGCTCTTTACTCAAAATTGTACAGTATTATTACAAAACAAACATTTTAAAGTGACAATCATTTGCATTTTGCTGAATATAAAAAAAAGGAAAATAAAATGAAAATGAGGACACATGTGTTAACGCATTGTAGATATTTCCTATTAATAACATAAAACTAATAGTTGTGATAAATTAACTTTGCAAGTGAACAATGTATAGCAATTTGTTAGAACAATATAGAAATGGATGAGTTATTAGATTACAGTTTGAACAATATTAGGTACAGTATGCATAATCATAATTTTCTTTTTTGTAGGATCTATTCACTAAATGTGGTGAGAGCTTTGCTTGACTTTAGCACATATAAAGCAAGACTTTGGGAGAGAGGCACATTATATGTTGTTATATTTTGAGTTTACTAGACCAACGATGGTCAAAGGCCTCAGCAACAGTTTTTAGACCCTCTTTGCCACTAGTTATCCAAATTAAGAAACACAAACACACAATCACCACAAGGTTCCTTATAATAGTGGTCATTGGGTCGATCACATTTATCTGATAAAATAATTGCTGCTTGGGTAAAACAATTACCTTGTTTGCATCACTTCCATTTTTACTGAGACATACTTTCCATGTATGTTTGCCCCTAATACTAATTCCACTAGATTTAGCAATGATCAACTCAAGCTACATGCCTGTAGCTTTAATTGAGTAACCATGGGAAAACACCAATAATCATAACAAAGTGATTTTATCAGCCTCTGGTTTTACATTTTCGGAATATTTCACTTTGTGAGCTTTTTTCCTTAAACAGGACCTTCAGCATAATTTAATGAAAAGCCCTTAAAAACTATTTCTCAACTTCTAAAATTCATATATTTAATGTTTTTAGTCACTTTTTATTCCTCCCCCACTGAGCTGCAACTCCGTTCAGGACTCTAGGATACGGGGCTTCCATCTTGCCTTGGAAGCATCACATACTGAGGAATAGAGAGGGGGCAACAGTGCAGGGTACAGGTTATAGCTGTGTTTTGCACAGACAGAGCAAAGATGGGGTAAGGAAATGGACAGCAATCCCAGAATACAGAGCGGCACAGTCAGAAGACACTTCCTGTTTGCAGGCAGTCTAAGACTCTATGTGCTGCCATCTTGGATGTTTAAAGGTTAAAAATACAGTAGACGCAGGTAAGGTTTATTTTTAATGTGGGCAATCTGTATGTACAGGGTGGGGGAACATATAGGATATGCTCTTATTCAGGGTGAAGGTCTTATTTAAAACACAATCAAGTGGAAGAGGTTGTTATTCTCTTCTTTTTTAAAGAATCTCCTTGTTTCACAACAGGCAGATTTTTCTGTTTTTTATATTACAACAGCCTATGGGAAAAACACCTTCTGGAGAGGTTCTTTATCTTTAAATTCCCCTATCACAGATTTTTTTCCGCTATCGCAGGTCGAGTTGAGTGAGATATGTTCTGAAATGTGAACTAACAAGCAAAGTGAACTAGCGTAAATTTCTAGGGCCCGCTCAATCATTTAGATAACATAGCCTTAAAAATGTGTTCCAGTCAGTATCTCTAAGAGACGTACAGACCTACAGACAAAAGATATGCTGTCGTTTATAACTGGTATAAAAGAGTTAGGGCCTAAAATAAATTGTGGTTAGTCTAAATATTTTTTTAGATGCTCACCAGAGAGATACCCATCAAAACTCTCCTCCAGATCTCAAGACAGAGAATCATGCTGTAGATTTTCTGTGTTGCAACTTTTGGCAAGCGAAAGCAAAGCACACTGATAGTGTTCTGAAGAATCCCTAATATTAGTAGACCCTGAAGTTTAAATTTGAATTGATCCAATCAGATGATACACAGAAAGACTGACCTGTACTCCACACTGATCTGCTGCCATCTGTACTTTATCCATGCTTGATTTGCTTTTATTTATGCTATTTATGTGCATTTTTGTGTAGTTCTTGCACTTTAAATGGCAGTTTTATGTGTTTTCAAGGGTTTAGTTGACTGGTTGTTACTCAGTTGTACCCAATGTATTTAGAAAATGGGAAGTGGTACTAGATAAAAAAACCTGGGAAGCAATTTAAGTTGGGACATCATTGTATTGAGAATGGTTGTCCAGCTATTTGCCAGTCTCTCATTAATGTCTGGTTGGCTTGAATCAGAATAGTAAGACAAACTTTTGAGTTTCAAATAAACTTACGATAGATAAAGTTAATTGTTCTTTTATCTTGTGAGAACAAGAAGATAGACAGGTCATCACCAGCAGGTGTCTTCAGAGGGACTAAAGACCGCGAGCCTCTGTCCCATGCAGGGTTCCCAGCATCTCGCTCCCTGCAGCAGGGAGGGGCTTTTTATACTGGAGAGTGAGCCGACGGGTTATTTTATGGAGAGCAGTGCTGGATGGACTGGAGGACTGCAAGGAAGCAGTTGAGGTTTTACTATTTTATTCAAAGATTTCAGGGAATAATTTGTCACGAATCACAAGAAAATTTGGATTTGGGGCGAATCGATTTTTCTTTGAAATTCAAAGCAAACTCCGATTTGATCAAACTGGTTCGCTCATTTATATTTACGATATATTGTAAATTTTAATCTTGTATTGTATCAGTAATATGTGTATATATGCATTAAAGTGATACTGGAAGCAAAGGTAATTATTACACGTTGCATCAGGCTACATTTGGCACTGTCCATTTCTGAAGCAGAAATTGCCGAGATATCAGGGTTTACAGGTTCAGCCAATGACATTAATTTTTTTCATCCCGTCCCCCAATCAGCTCAGCAGAGCTGGGACAGAATTGCTCGTACCTTCTACCCCCCTTCCTCCCTCCGCCTCTTCTAGAATCATCAGATAGCTGTCAGCGCAGAGCAGTGCGCACATGCATTTTGGTAGTGCGCGCATGCACTTTGGTAGTGCGCACATGCATTTAGGGAGTGCGTGCATGTGCATGAGCACACACCAAGTCGGCAGCATCACTTTATTATCTACACTCATGATGTCCTATACAATTGAAAATAGGTTTTAGTATTCAGGTTATGATATTATGATATACAAGCCTGATTGTTGCCCCATTGTCTCGTTGCACACTGTGGGCTTATAGTAAAAAAATGAATGCATTTTTGTGCCTCTAGTTATTACTGCCAGCGCATAGTGTGATCAGAAAAAGGGTGTGAGAGATGCTGCTGGCTAAGATCATCTCCAGCCTGCCAGCACGTAATGTGACCAGAGAGGAGGGTGGAGTTTCCTAGCTGCAGAGAAAGGCAGCCAATCAGGATGTCTGGGAAGGGAGTGTTTCCGTTTTAGGTCCACTGAAGGTTGATAAATGGACCAGGACAGTGGGGTTTTAAGTCCACAGAAGGTTGATTGAAGAACCAGGTCTAGTGGGTGGAGGCTAAAAGATGAATGAGGAAGCAATTTCGTCACTAAGTAGACCAAGGTAGCAGGAAGGAGAGCAATGGAGAGACTAAATGTAAAGTAAGCTACTGATATTTATTTTTTCACTTTTGATTTGCCAATCGCAAGTCTGAGTCTGAAACATGAAAATGCACCCTGCTTTTCTGTCTTAGAGAGTTTTTGTATTTCTTTCAATAAGTTCACAATATTATTATTTGGTAATGGACTGTAATAAAGGTAGCATTCTGTAGATAAACTATATTTTGTATATAACAGCCTTGAGATAATATATATATATATATATATATATATATATATATATATATATATGTACTTTGGCTTGGCATTTTTAATACTTAAATACATCTGGTTATACGGAGGAATATGCTAAGCTGTCTTTGCTATAAAATAACAGGAATGAATGGGTCTCAAGAATAAATCCATATGTTTCCACACTGTGTAAACCTTGGGTGTAAAATGTGTACTGTATTCTCCACAAACCATGTTAGCTTAAAACACTGCTATTTGACAGGTCCACAATGTACATTCACTGAATGGAAAATAAACCATGCATAGGTTTAGGGTTTTATTGTTAATCATTCACAGTATGAACTGTGAAAGCTTCCAGTTAAGCTCTGCTGCCATCCACTTCTAAAGATAAGATAAAATGTTGCTTCAGAGTGTTCCTATTCGCTATATTAAACATATGGGGGAAATCCACTTCTCGCCTGTGACTTCTGTATAGTGTCTAGTCAGTGATGCTGGTTATCAGTGTGAGTCCCAATATCACAGCAGATCATGGCAGAGCAATACATAATGAACATAAGTGAAAAAAAAAAAAACACTTCCCAAATGTTCGTTACACTTGAGCAGAAAGCGCTCTGTCATACATGCGCTCCAAGATACGATGGATAGAAGCAAAACCTGGCCGATCAGTAGGGATCTTGCTCCAGCAGAGTCGCATGAGATTATAAAGCTCTAATGGACAGTTTTCAGGACATGACAAAATGTTTCCATCTCTTACGTAGTAAATGACTTCTTCATGAGCCATACCATAGTAGGGTTGCATACCATATGAGAATATTTCCCACAAGACAACTCCATAAGCCCAGACATCTGATTCAGTTGTATACCGGTTATAAAATATTGACTCTGGAGGCATCCAACGAATTGGTATGGCATCATTTTCATTAGCCTTATAATAATCGGCTGAATACATGTTCCTTGAAAGTCCAAAGTCTGCAATTTTAACCACCATGCTTTCACCAACCAAACAATTCCTGGTAGCGAGGTCTCGATGAACAAACTTCCTCTCCGAGAGATATGCCATTCCTGCTGATATCTGTCGGGCAATGTGTAGCTGATCGGTGCAAGACAATGGAGAAGGGTACATGTCTGAGAGTCGAACTTTTGTAGCAAGGCTGCTGTGACTTAAGCTGCTTAAAGCTCTTGGGGACCTATGCCGCAAATACTCATTTAAATCTCCATGAGCCATGTATTCAAAAAGAAGACACATTGGTTTTCCAACAGCACACACACCTAGAAAAAAAAACACAGCAATAACTGATTTATTATCTGTCGTATTTTCAGATATACTGAAAGTCTAGATTTCTAGAAGGAAGTCCCTGCAGTTTGACCTTATATTGGTAATATTACATATATTGGTACATTGGTACATTTGACTACTGAAATCAGATAATATCAATAACATGAGATTATATTTGAGTTATCTAAAAAGGCTTCATTGATTCACAGCATTAAAAGGTTTGTCCAGGCAAAACAAAATACAAACAGCTATACTCACGTTTCCACTGCCTGGTCCCACTAGTGTAAAACTTCTCGGGAGTTGAGAACAAGCACCTGGGCTATCTTCTCTGAACCAAGATGGCGGCTGTGGTCAAGTCTAATATTTGCCCCACAGCACACCCAATATTGCAATACACCAAGGAGGACCTGCATGACCAAGCCTCAGCGCTGCCCTCTCTATTGCAACAATAAAACTGGAAACACATGGGATAAGACAGTAAAAATAAATTCATGACACCATGCTGCCTCTCTGTAATCTTCACAAGTAATAAGGAATGTAGCCCCCATATACAATTCCTCACAATTGGAGATGAGCAAAATGGTTTGTTAGAGCTGGAGTTTGCTCTAAATTTCAGGGAAAGTTTGATTCGTCACAAACACAAATCTTTGGGGGGTTCGTGCTGACTGAACTTTACCTGAAATCCTGACTCACCTGCTTTCTTGCTGCCCCCCTCCCCCACCTGTCTCATCTTGCTCTTTCCTTGTCCCACGACAATCTTCATTGCATCCAGCAGCCTGGCAGGGTTCTCGCCGTTTCTCTGCTGCCCATCACAGGGAGGGGCATTTATGCTGACATCACAGCTCACTCCCATTATGTGTGTAGGGGAGCCAAGCTGGGGAGGCCGATGGAAGCCGATCCATGGGGAATCTCAATTTAGATAATCCATTATGCTAACCTTGCCGATGCTTGCATCTCCAGCATCCTGCTATAGCTGTGCATGGCTGAATATGCCATGGCTGAATGGCTAGTGTGGCTGCACACAACCATAAAGGGATGCAGGGGATGCCGATGCCAATCGTAAAGTGCGAGTATGCTCCTATAATGCTTTCTTAGCTGCTTATTTATACACGCAAGCAAAAAATCTAATTGGAGGAAATCTGCATAATCTGCTGGGATTGCCAGCAAGGTAAGTACACCGGGCTACCCATGGGGTTTCACACAGCAGGGCATCTCAAATTTTGATACCCTAAAGGTACACTTCAAGTGATAATATTTTATTAGATTTAAGATATAATTATTTTATTTTATTTGTTATATTTTATATAACGTTTTTTCTTATTGTGGATCTGTACAAGGTACAAATTACAGACAGGGTAACAAAAAACTAATAATACACTCAAAATATACAAGGTATTATGGGTGAGATATTACAGCAGCAACACAATGGCACAGGAGTACAATAAGAGTGAGGGGCTTTCCCTTGCAAGCGTACAATCTAATGGATGGTAACCTACTAAACCCCTCTACTAAATGAAATATCTTTGCATCCAAAAGATGTTTCTAGCACTACGGAGTGGATAAGGAAGATCTATTATAACTAGCATTATGTAGAAATAAATGGCCTTTCCAGCTGTTGTTTACTGTTCTCAAGGGGAATAACAAGGATGAATGCAGGATTACAAGGACAGCTGACCACAAACAATAACGTGCATGATCAAATTGTGTAGTAATCCTGGTTGTTGACCTTTTTATGATGAGTTATTATTATAAAAGTGACAGCTGCATACTGTTCACCTTCTACTGTGTGATCCAATTTGTTCTGCTTCCTTTTAGCAACACGCCGCATGAAATTGCTGGATTAGTTCTACTTATTAGCAAGACAAAAAAGTGCTGTACTTAAAGTGCTAATTCCCCAAATCCAAAATGGTAGTTTTAAGTAAAGCATGAGTTAGCTCCATGTCCATTGGACTTCTGCTGACCAGAATGGTTATCCCAGGCCCTGCAAGCATTGTCTCCATCATGACCAGAGTAACAGTAACCAGCCACATAACTACAACTGATAAAGAGCACCAGTGCCCCGACCCCCTCCAGCTTTAACCAGCTCAGAGCACTTTGGGAATTTGCCCCATTATATGTTATTATTATAAAGCCTGTGTAAGCACTTGGGTCACAAGGTGGGTCAGTCATTTTGGTTTGAAGGCAGGTAGTAGAAAAAGAACAAAAGGCAGTTTTTGCAATACAGTACATGGATGACATCTTAATGTGAATTATCAGTTCAAGTGACAAAATAAATGCCTTTTCATTATTATATGATCCCAATTTCATAATACCTACTTTGGATATAGAATAGGGATCCCAAACCTGTTTTCATAAAGTAATCTTTTCCATTTTTTTTTAATGATCTCAAGTACCAAATTGGTGCTATGTATGGGTTGTCAGTCACTTGCAACCATATATAAAAACTACTACTATTTAAAGCACATGAAACACATACAAAATGCACATACATTTTGGAGAAGTTGTGTACTTATGGAGCATGCTAGACATGGGTAAAGTAGAGATCTCACACCTCCCAAATGATGCCGGCACCTGAGATTGGTTGCCAGCGGTCATTAGGTTGGTGCTCAGACAGATACTTTCCAAAGCATGGATTCCATGACCACCAGTTTCCAATCCTGGTGCCGGATTTCTTGGTTTCCAGGGAGTTAATGTGTGCGGGCTCCAACAGTTGGAATTTCTTCTTCATTGATTACAACTGTGATCAACACCCATATTAAGTAACATGGGTGTTGGTCTTAGAGAAACACATGCAGGCTGATTTAAGACTACCACCTCATAGTGCCATGTGGAGTCTGTATAGCGGTGCTTGTCAGGCGCTGTGACCTAGCTTCCGGCACTCGGCGCTGAAGCCCGTATTTAAGAAAAAAACTACACACAACGAGGGCCGGCGCTCTAAAATTGGACGCTCTAGCATAGAGCACCAGACGCTGTGTGATCAAAGTCTGTTTCTCAACACATATACACCAGCACCGGAGCAAAAACATATGAAATGTTTACACTATGGAATGTTAACACTGTAACACTGACACTGCAATGGCAGACCTGCACATACAATTCTGCATAAAAAAACCTATAAAACTGTATGTTTGCAGGGCAGGAGAGGTCACACAATGTCACACAATGATTTGAGACAAAAAAAAGTAAAGTTTACTTTGGCAACATGCTATTTAAACACAACCACATGAAACACCATTGAAATGTATGGCAGAGCGCCACTGAGCAACAGGTACTAAATGGCGCTGCTGAACCTAGAGTGCTGGCGCTATACACTGAGCCACCTGTAGTAATACATGTGACGCTACATGACTCTGTTAGAGACGCTCACCAGATTGGCTTTCTTAAATGTGGTTTTCACATACAGCATCCAGTGTTCACCCGGCGCTATGTGGCACTACCTGGCGATATCGTTTCTTAAATAAACCCCAAAATGTATATTTAGCAAGAATAAAATTATAAGCTAGACAGCCATATCACGGCCATTACAGACATGACCAACGCCCATGTCACGGAATGTGGATGTTGGTCCGGGTTCAAGCAAGCTCTAAAAGAAGCTCTATTGTTTCTAAATTGAATAAATCATTTCAAAAGCTGCAATGGTCAGCCCTGGAGTCTAAAAGCCGTCAGGGGAAGCTGTTAGCTAACCCCCAGTGCACCTGAAATCAGAATGCCCTGCTATCTGAAACTGACTCCCACGATGCTGTATTCAACAGCTGCTGCATCCGCAGCTTACCTGTAGCTGCGTCGTGCTTCCACGCCCCGCCATTCAGATAGGCCGGCAGCAGGAGTGCTCCCCTGACTACATGGAAACTGTGGATGTGACCAGTGGACTAGGTCACATCAGCCGGAATTCTTGAGATCAGCCAATGTGCGATTTAAAAAAATGCCATGGCCTTGGCAGTGGAAAAACTAATTTATTTTAAAACCTGGGCACCCATCGAGCCAGCTGCAATGCCCGAGGTACTTGCGCAGGCATGCCAGGTGGATGGTGTGGGATCATCTTAGACTATTAATAATCATTGATTTCTTTTGACAGGTATGTTGCCCTATTAGTTGCACACTGATCACAGGCTGACTTGCTACTCAACTCAATTCAGTTATAGTAAATCCATCAATAGGGAGAACTAGAGTGACAAAGATTCTGTGTATGTGGCAACAGACAGGTCCCTATTAGAGATAATGGGCCAGTTTGACTTATTCCAGAGTCAGAACATTTGGGCGGTAGGGGGCAGGGAACATTTGCAAAACACAACAGCAAAAATACTAACTACGTATTAATAATTTACTGTTACTTACTGTTCCGGGTAAATCTCTTATTAGGTTTAAAGGGACAGCCCAGACAACACACATAATAAGGCAGCAAGCAGCTCATCCCATGCCTGTCCCATCTGCCTCTCCTTCTTTTCCGTAGCCAGACTTCAAAGTTTGCCCTGCTTTATAATTTATTTTTCCAGGACCACACAAAAAAAGTGGTCTAGTTCTCTCAGTGCAACCACCCCACGGTGGCACTTTAGCTGTCTCTGACCACAGCAGAGTGTGCTCATGATATACCCTCCAGCTCAACCACACTCAGAAATGGAAGCAAGGCCAGCAGTTTCACTTGAAAAATAAGATGTTTACATATAATCAAAGAAGTTGAGATGCTTTTAAATAGCTAATTTTACACTGTACCCAGGGGTATACCATAGAAGGAAGTTAGTGTGTGCCTGGACAGGGCCATTAAAATACTCTATACTCCATATTTACAAATGCTTGTGTAACTGTTTGTTAGTGCGTTGGATACAGTACGTTTGTTGATTCCCAGTTCGGCTTCTGACATCAGCCTATCTGGACTGTATATCTGGGGCTTAAACCCACTGAGGTTAAGCTTACTTATAAAATGAAGACTTTGATCCAAAGTGTGCCAAATGATGTATTCTGAACAGATTGTTCATTGTGTTACACAGAGGAATATAAAATGTTTGTGAAAAGGGATTTGGAAATGCGTGACTAAATAAAGATTTTATGTAGTCATTGCTGCTTTGTGACTTTGCACATTTTTGTCTTGTTACAGTTATTTAATAGCTCCATGTCTTTAGCTACACTGAAATTTATCAAGTAAAGTTTCTTTGCCAAGTGTTAAGTATCATTCTAAGCCTAAAGTAAACTTAATGTTAGTGTCTGATTCCTCCTTGCTATTGTAACTTTTACTTTGTTAACATATTTAAGCTCTTGTGTTGCTGTAATGTTGTAAATGTTGCTTTTCCAGGTGTACTTGCTTATTGTAACTGACTGAGATTGTCTCTAATACCATGAGAAGGAAGAGATGTAAGTTGTCTTTTATCCTATATCACGTGTGTCAAACTCAAGGCCCAGGGGCCAGATGCGGCCCTCCAAGCATTTTTATGTAGCACTCTGACAGGTACCAGGCAGTGGAAGCTGAGCAGTGTCCCTTCTAGCTGGCCCAGCCACTGTGTGGGGTGCTGCTTAGTGATGCACTGGTACACTGCACTCCATTGTGGAACACACCTCTAATCCCAGGTGTGGTGGTGCCTATAAAAACAGTTAGGCCCTTATTTATGAAGGAATAGCGACAGGTAGCGACTGGTGAGCGACCGGTAATGACGGGCACCGCCATGAGAACGCCGGCTCCCCACCACAATCACACATGTATCAAGCCGATCCTGCTTAGCGACTGAGATAGCGCCAGTTAGCCACTCATTCATCATTATTCCAGCCTCAGCCCACAGCGCCAGCGTCCGACCTTGAACAGAGACAGGTATGACCTCTCGCTACCTGGCGCTCTCCAATGCATTTCAATGGAACAATCTTTAAATATTCATAATTAATTGTTAATAATTTGTGCAGAATTGATATTACAGGTCTGATATTATTGTATTCATATTACTAAATTCTTTAAAAAAAAAAAATATTTTTGGTTCCCAAAAATATGGTGGTTTGGGGGTTAAAAAACTACTTTTAACACATCGCCGCCAGCGCTCTGGGGTTTAAACATGCATTTCACAGCGTGAGAATATTTTGAGCGTGATTTTTTGATAAATATGGTGGGAGCCGGTCGCTCTGACCAGTCGCTATCATGCGCACCCATACATCGCGGAACCTGTCAAACAGCGACTCCTAACCCCGTATTCAACATTACTGCACACCGACTCAGTCGCTATCAACAACCGAACAACGGCCAAGCACAGCGACTACTAGCGGGTGCTGTGAAAATACTGCTACAGTCGCTCAACTGTCGCTACCTGCCGCTATTAATGAATCGGCCTCCCCGTGCATGCCTTTTTAACCTTTTGAGGGGAGAAGAGAATAGTGTCTGCAACTGTTCTGTGCCTCTGTGCAATCAGCTCTCACCACACAAGGGGGGTCTAATCCATCAAACTAACTGCCACAGCAGAGTGTGCTACGTCTGCTGCACATAGTGTTCTGAAAAAGAATAGTTCTGCATCTGTCCAGGGCAAAATAATCCTGCATCTGTCCAAGTTAAAATAATTCAGCGTATTTCCAGGGCAAAATAATCCTGCATCTGTCCAGGGCAAAATAATTCAGCATTTATCCAGGGCAAAATAATCATGCATCTGTCCAGGGCAAAATAATTCAGCATTTATCCAGGGCAAAATAATCCTGCATCTGTCCAGGTCAAAATAATTCAGCATTTATCCAGGGCAAAATAATCATGCATCTGTCCAGGGCAAAATAATTCAGCATTTATCCAGGGCAAAATAATCCTGCATCTGTCCAGGTCAAAATAATTCAGCATTTATCCAGGGCAAAATAATCATGCATCTGTCCAGGGCAAAATAATTCAGCATTTATCCAGGGCAAAATAATCCTGCATCTGTCCAGGGCAAAATAATTCAGCATTTATCCAGGGCAAAATAATCCTGCATCTGTCCAGGGCAAAATAATTCAGCATCTGCATAAGGCAAAATAATTCAGCATCTGCCCAAGGCAAAATAATTCAGCATCTGTCCTAGACAAAATAATTTGCATCTGTTCTGGGCAAAAGTTCAGCATCTGCACCTGTCCTGGGAAAGAAGAACTCTGTACTTATCCTGGGCACATTCTGCATTTGGCAAACTAATATATGGCTGTTCTGGGCAAAATATATCAGTGCATTCTTCATTTGTCCTAGACAAAATCATTCAATGTCTGTAATCATACATTTGAATGGCCGTGTTTTCATTTTAGTCTGTTATTAAAGTGGACCAACACCCAGGATTTTGACTATCCTGGGTTTTGGTCCACTTCGGCGGGGCACCCCGATCGGGGGTGCCCCGCTGTGTGAAACCCCCCAGAAAGCCCCAAAATCTTACCTGTCCCCACTCCCACGTGACTGGACGGTCCAATCCCTGCCAACATCCAGGCGGGGATCAGGAACGTCCAAGCGGCTGCCGCCGCCGCCGCCTCCCTTGCGTCACTTTCGGCGCACGCCCCCGCCGGCCATTCGCAGACGGCCGGCGCGGGCGCGCGCACGCCTACAGGGGCGCGAGGGAGGCGGCGGCGGCCGGCCGCCGCCGAAGATCAGGTAAGCGTTTTGGGGTGTCTGGGGGGGGTTTCACCCCGCGGGACATCCCGATCTCGGATGTCCCGCGGGGTGGGAGGTGATCGGCCCGGGAATCTTATAGATTTCCGGGCCGATCACCTCTCGGTGTTGGTCCACTTTAACCAGCACTTTGAAGGCAACCAGCATGCTAATATGGCCCTCTGTGAAAAGGAGTTTGACACCCCTGTTCTAAATAGTGTTATTTTTGTGATTGTTTAGACAGAAGTGCAGCTAAACAATGTGTATGGTTTTCAAAAAAGTTCAATAAAGGGAGTATTTCTGATTCCTCTTCTCTATCTTTTGAACACCTAATTAATTAACGTATTGTAACTCTTGTATTGCTGTAGTGATTTAGTAGCAGACAGGTCCTCCAGCTGTATGTTTTTGTGTTGGCCAGGGAGGAAAGTCTCTCAGTTGTTCTATGTGAGATGGTTAACTTGTCTGTGATCCTAAAGGGCTAAAGTGGCCCTTTAAAACAGCTCCTCAAAGGCAGCCTTCAGTATGGACGGCAGAATGGTGGTTAAATTAAAGGTTTGCATGGGATTTCCCTTTAAATTGTGTAGTATTTAAGTGCCATTGGAACTTAGTTAAGTTACTTATTGTGAGAGCATTCAACGTAAAGTCCAGCTAAATAAAAGTATATATTTTTCGAAATTTCTTTAGTTTAAAACAAATTTGAATCCTTTCTGGTACAGTAAGTGACCATTTCTGAAGATATTTGGCTTGGCTTAGTGAAACATTTTCTGCTTCACAGTTTTTGTTTTGTTGTTGTTGGGGTGCTGTCGAATTTGATGCATCATGGAGATGCTTGTCTTGAGTCTGGAGTCTTATATTTGGGCAGTCTGACATAACATGGTAAGCCAATGAAATGCCCCGAAAAAGAGACAGCTCTTCCCCAGGGACCATGCAGAAAAGGCAGTGTGGACAACTGTTGGGTCTAATACAAGGGTTCCCAACCACTTCTTATTCATAAGAAGTACCACTTATTTTCTAATCTTCTGAGTAAGCTTTTAGTGCATTTGGTGGGTTTATGTATAATATTCCTAACATTTATACAGTTCCCTGAAAGAGATGGGCTCATAGTTTTTGAGGTGTTGCAAACCAAGCAGCTGTGGTAAATTCGGCATTTTGTTGGGGATTCAATTGAAAGAGGTATGTATTTTTCTTTATGTAAGTGGAGGGATAGGATGTGTATTGTAAATATTGTCAAGATTTCTCATTTGGATCACTGCTGTTGTGCATCTTGGTGTTAATTATTAGTCCTAAAACGTTAGGTTTCCTATATGGAGGGATCTGGGATTTGGGCCCGGATCTAAACAAGATAGGCTGTAGGCATTTTATCTTTCAGTGGTATCATCTCCGTGTAATGAGAAAAAAGGGTAGAGCTGACATATAGAGTTCATGTGGCTAAATGAATGGTGCATGTAAAAATACATTGCTGTCAGTAAGTCATAATTTTATTGCTGGTCTGATGTTAGTTGTAATGTTAAATACCAGTCTGGTATAGATCAATATACAAGAGCTGAGTTGCATCCATTACATAATAGGACCCAGCTACCCAGCTTTTCGTCTGAAGCAGTTCTAACTGATTGACTTTCTAAAAATATGAATGTTTGCACGGTTAATGCTGTCAAAGTTGCTGTTGATCAAACATTTGATAGAAGTGTTTGTCATACCTTGTGTACTAATGCTTACAGTTTAGGAAACAAACTGACAACTGTAGTGTCCAAGGATATATTGGGTATTGGTGCACATACAAAAAAACATGATTAAATATTGCACTTCACATAAAGTCTAGCTAACTCTAAAATTACATTAAAGTGGGAGAGAAAACCTATGGTTATCCACATTTTCTAATAGTTATATTATTGTTAAGTGCATTAAACACAACATTAATGTGTATAATGTATTATCAATTCATATCTATCTATCTATCTATCTATCTATCTATCTAAAAAAGCCCCATAATTAATGGTAATTTACAATACATATACAGGCCCATGATAATAGGATTTACCCAATATTCCGGGTAAGTAGGCACAGTAAAGAAAATCATCCCCTTATGGTCAATTCGGCCCCATGTGAGTAGCAGCAATGCTCATGTAGAAAATATTCTGGTGACAAGTGATTCAAAGAACCACTCAAATATATTGTTTTGTCAGACTTGCATGAGAGTTTTAAATTCTGCCCATGCATCAGCGGGAGTAAAATGAATGACAGCATGCGAGTTGAGGCTTTGTTTTAAATGTCCGCATTCTTTTTTGCAGTGAAAGAGGCACACAAAGAATATTTTGCTCACCTTCCCGACATTCCAGTGGGTTGCTTTCTTACCCCCTGCCTCATTACCCGCACTCCCAATGGCTAGGGGTGTGTGGAAGAGCCTGTTGCCCCTTAGCATTGGCCTAGTGCTCAGCACCAGGCCTACGCCAAAGTGCATAAGGGCTGGAAATTACTAGGGCCAGGGGCCAGCAGCTCGTCATCTGAGCCCTGGATTACCAGCCCCTATGCTTGATGTGCCAGGCTGGTAAGACTTTAGGGAAAGGGGGGCTACACTTATTTTGGGAAGGGGGTGGGGGGCAGGCATGTCACCTGTCAGAACTAGTGGGTGACATGCCAGTACTGCTGACTGATTACCCGCTTTTGGAATGTATAATTCGGTATTGTCATTACTTATTAGATCCTCATTTAATGCATGTCATGTTTATTTTAACTTGGAAGTATCCTTCTGTACATTGTATTATAACACATGTCTGGTTGACTTGCCTTACCTAGAAGCTTTACAATGTTTGGGTGATCAAATTCTGCCATCAGTGCTGCCTCCCTCTGGAAGTCTGCCTGCATGTCAGCTGAGGCCTCTTCTTTCAGCATCTTTACAGCCACCATGGTAAATGGCTCATATGGAAGCAACCCTGGAGCCCTGCAAGGCAAAAATAGGACAACTATAAGGAAATATTAACATTTGCAATTTAATGTAACTCCTCCTTGATTTCTGTTACCCTATGTGCTCTGTTATAGCCAGTCCATGTATATTGGATTTTTCTGGATCAGACTGGTGCACATAAAACACATACTTCTGATTCGAAAAAGGTTGTTTATGATTATTTTTATTAGTAGTAGTAAAAAAAATGATTCAGGTAGAAAAACAATTTGTACTCCCTGTAGGTCTCAAAAGCCAGTGACAAAATGTTATACAAAAAACAAAAACAGCTAAACTAACATGCAGAATCATTTGCCCATTATATCCTATGGGAGTTGAAAGCTGTGCTCCTGAAAAAAAACAGGCTCAGGGACAAGGCTGTGTTGCTGTGCGCCAATGGCTTACTAAATGCCTGTTTCACACTGCGCTGACATGCACTGATAAACAGGCTCCAAATCCTGGATAGTTTGGTGAGCTCAGACAAACTGCTCACAAACCTAATTGTTAATTTGAAATTGAGCAAAACTACCCACCAGCAGATGAGATCCTTGACTGTGACAGCAATCAGTCACTAAAAGTTAAACAGTTTTGCCAAACAGACCAAATCAAACCCATCAAACCAAGATTTGAATTCCTGCTATGAGTTATTTTTCCTAGAAATGTAACCAGGCATTGTAAATATGGTTCCCAAATTGCCCTGCGACAAGTGCTAAATGCATGAGATGCAGATACATGGAAAGCCAGCAAAGGAAGCAAATGGATTTCTGTAAATGTTTGCTTAGTCGAAAAGTGTAATGAACCTGAAACTAGAAGCTGTAAAGCAGTACAGGGGCATTACCTTTCCTAGAAAGTTTTACTCAAATATGTGCTCTGTCTCAACACTAATGGTATATTCTTGTCATACCTATCCTGCTTGTATCTCCTATAGTGCCACTTATTTCTGTCTTATTTATTCTTTTTCTATGAACAGAGTGGCTGTGTATGTTCTGTGATTCTCCAGACAATGCTACAAAGAGGTGCCATTACATATTCTTGCTTCAAAAAAATAAACACAAAATTATTATGGCAAAGCTAAATCTTTATGACAATACAATGAATAAAGTGATACCTAATACGATATTAAGAGACTGATTTATGAAGTGCCGTTTTGCGTCATTTGGCATTCACATCTGTCTTGTCACGTCTGCTTCTTTTATTTTTTGGCGCAGTTATCTATCTGTAAATGTGTACTGAATGAATTCAAATCGTCTGTTCTTAAATAATCAGCTTGAATTGGCACACTAGGGGTCTGATTTATCAAAGCACATCTCTGGTTTAGCTCCAGCTTGAAATGCATGGTGCATGGGTTTTGTGTGCAAACTATATTTTTTTAAGTTTTTTCATATTACTGCACGTCAGAGCAGTGTGAAACAGCCTTTCACTAACCCCATCACCGCACAGAAACACAGCCATTTCAGTGTGCCTACTTTTTCTGGCTCACAGCTTGCTACCACCACAGGATATAATAGACACATGATTCTGCATGCTATTTTACCAGTTTTTGTTGTTTGTTCTAAATCAAACTTTGGCCATGGTTTTTAAGATATAAGAGGAGCACAAAAATAAAGTTGCCGATTTGTTTTGTTTTATCTCAGAAAAATAAAATCTGTTATGTCTGCCACATCTGTAGCAATGAGAGTCATGCTAATTATTTGGTGAAGCCAGTGTGCATTGTGGTGTGGATTGCAACCTGCATCCCGGGGAGCTTTTTAGTGCAAACAAAATGTTTTTTCGACCATTTTTTCCTCCAAAATGACCTGTACCTGCGATGGGGCATTTTTACAGGTTAGGCACATTATTCTTCCAATGAGGTAAGGGTAATTGTATAAGCATAGAATGCTGTTATTTGTATCTGTTATCCAAACTTTAAAAATATATTATTACGTCACTGGAAAAATAATGCACCTAAACTGTAAAAATGTGCCATCACATGTACAGATGATTTTTGGGGAGGGAAATGAAGGACAAAGACTTTCTTTTCTTTTTTGTGTTTTATCGATAGAAAAGCTTACCGACATGCAGGTTGCAATCCACAGCGCATTGCACACTGCAAGTCACACTGGCTTCACCAAATATTTAGCATTGCCCCCATTGTTTTACTGCTTGAATTGTTTTTCTTTTTAGTAATAAGCAACCTTTTTCATCTGATGTGTTGGCTTTTTTGTGTGGCAGCATGAGTCACTCTGCGCCAGCTCGAAAATATCCAATAAATATAGATTATATTAGACTATATTGGAGCTCACAGGATGAGATTGGTGCACCTTATGTTGAGGCTGCTACTAATTAAACGCACTACCCCACTCTATTTCACACTGGGCCACTATATTCCCACAGTGCATCAAAGACCGAGCACACTGGTTTTAGTAGTAGCTTTAAAAACGGCCCACTGTTGAAATATTAATAAATCAGATTCTAGATTTCTCCCTATTGTCCAGTCTGTTTGGCCCTTATGCTGGATTTAACAGCACCAATGAGTGCTACTCTGTTCTGCCAACTTATAGACATTGTACACCATATTTGCTTAGCTCAACTTTGTTGTGTGTTTAATACCATGTTTTAGTTATTCTGGTTAGATTAGTTAATTAGTGTGAAAATCAGGAGGAAAGGGTGATTTTTGACAATTTGTAAAATATTTGTAGTTTGAGACACAAGTCATGCGTTTACATTATTGACATGCTGAACAATCTTATTTTCTTTTTTGTGTTTTTTTCATAATTTTTTTCGTTATAAAACACAATGCGGTCATGTTTGCATCCTAAGATACAACAGCGCTAAAAACAGGTGCAGTTAGTTGTATTACATATACAAACACCAAAGAGTCAAGAAACCCTATATCTTATGTAAGTCCGAAATATATGTATGCAATACTAGTTCCTGATAGACCCAGAAAGCCAGTGTGGCTTCTCCCTCCTCTGTAAAATTGCCTATAGCCTACACTTCTAACTCTTCTGTCCATGCCACCCCTTTCTCTAGTAGAGATATTCTCAACAGTGGTACTAGTGTTTTACTCGACAAGGCGGCAGTCTGACCTGTACACCAACCTGTCTGCTGCTATCTGCACTTGATTTAAATCAAGCCTGAATTACCACATAAGCGCATAAGTAATGAAAATTACTTTGTCTTCATTCACTTTACATTTCCGTTTTGTGTTTTTTAGCAGGGTTTTAGGTGACCAACACCAACACAAATGCAATGTCTCCTCTTCTTTATATGTCTCCAATTACTTTTCTCCAACCCTTTAATTAAAGGGGACTGTCACCCAGGGGTGATCGGCCCGGGAATCTATAATATTCCCGGGCCGATCACCTCCCTCACCGCGGGACATCCGAGATCGGGATGTCCCGCGGTGAGGGACCCCCCCCAAAACCCCCGAAAAACTTACCTCATCGCCTCCCGCGCGCCCCTCTAGACGTGCGCGCGCCCGCGCCGGCCGTTTCCGAATGGAAACGCGCTGTCTTGTCCGCCGCTGTCACTCGCTTGTCCGTGGGAGCGTGGTGAGGTGAGTTTTGGGGGCTTTCTGGGGGGTTTTACACAGCGGGGTGCCCCCCTGAAGTGGACCAAAAATCCTGGGTGTTGGTCCACTTTAACAGTGTCAGGGCCCATCATACACCCAAAAGTCACTTCTCACACCCTCTCAGCTAAAACCTATTAATTAGAGAAACTGTAAGTTAGTTGTTCAATGAAAGGTTGGCTCTCAACTTCTCAGTTATGCCCCTGCTCATTTATACTCACTTGCTTTGAGATCTCAACTCTCAAAAATGACCCTTTCTACTTCCAATTCTTACACCTTTCCCTCCCACATTTGTGGTGTCTGATTAATCATACAGGCCTCACCGGCACATGTCACATTGCTTGACATTGTCTGACCTTGACCTGTAGTTCTCAGTTTCATTTAACCTCTAGGCTAAGAAAATATACTTTGTCCAATCCTCCCCACATTTAAACACTCTGTTAATTGTACAAAGGCTTCTTCTGCTGTTAGTTTATAGGCCTGTCTGGAAGTCATTTGGCAAACTAAGCATCCCATACCTTGGGGAGGGGACTCTGCAGGCACTCTGCAGGCACAGAAGTAGCCTGGTAAAACCTGGGGATTAGCACATAAAGCAGCATTGGACGAGCACAAAACTACTGAGAAACATAATGTTGGAAGTCCCTTTACCAAAACAGTGGTTTCTTCAGTTGAAGAAACTCTAGAAACCCACTTTTACATGAATAAAACCCTTAGTCCCCATCCGTAAAAACCCAAAGAACTCTAGGGATGGGTGAAAACCCTGGCATTCTTTGGCAAACACAAAATCTGGGGTTTTGGTCATTTTTAAGTATAGTATGTAATTTTGGAGGATACCTTTACAAGATATTGGAAAAACACTTGACTAAATTAAAATATCCAGTGTTATTTTTCCAATGACCTAAAGTGGACCTACAGCATGTAATCAACTAGGGTTAATCAGGCATGAATAATAACAATAAACATAATGGTGAGCATAAAAGCCCCTCTTACCTGCTGTATTATTAGTAAAGCGATGTACCTGTGATGTCATGGCGGCCAAGATTTCATCAGTATCGGACACATGCACCTTTGACCAAGCAGAGCATGGCTTGGCTGTTAAAAAGTGAAAACCGAAAGATACGCAGTATGCGCAATGGGAAGGTGGGGCAGCTAAAAGGCTCACGTCTTTGCTACTCTTTATGTTTGCACAGCGCAGGTGCGAGATGCAATGAGATTTGCAATGAGCCCCCAAAGGACTAAGAGGAAACTACACCTACTGATACTCAAGATAGCGGAACACAGCAGTGTTCCATCTCGGCCAGCATGGAACCAAAACTCTGAACATTTTTAAGGTATTATTGGGCAGTTCAGTAATTTGGATAATAATTTGGGTATAGCTGGGCTTTTTACATTTTTATTAGAATCTTAAGAATGGCTGTTGGTCCACTTTAAAAGGCTTGATCCCTGCAGGTTGCAGCCTTCTTGTTTTAGCAGTTATGACTCTGATACTGACAGCACGCTCCCATGCTGGCATTGGTGTGTTTACCTTCTGCCAGCCATCATGTGAGCGCTCACCGCTAATATGAATTGCTTGCATGCTTTGTGGGATCTCCAAAAAGGTGAGTTTAATGGCAATCCTGGGGGGTTTATATATCAGAGCATCCCAAAGCAGGATGGCCCAGAAAGAAGGAAACCCCTAGATCTAGAGCCTTATAGATCCTAGGACAATGAGTACATCTATTCAAGTAAGGTAGTGTTAGCGATCATAGTGTTTTTTATGAAACACATAATTTTTTGTAGAGAACCTCTAGTATTTTATACACAAGTTTTACTGTAGTTTAATGTTATTTCTTTACAGTAAAACTATGTTTTCAAAGGGAATATACATGGTTTAGTACAGTTAAATGGGATGTCTGCTTAAAAAAAATGTCCACAAATATTTTGCTATAAGTAAATGAAGATTCTTCTTTCACCAAAATCCATTTGTAGAGAAAAAATAGCTCATGGTTCAGGGTAGAGGAAGAGCAAGGTAAAGCATTACTGGCAGTTGACCCTGTATGTATGGTGTGTGTATTTTGAGGCTGAGTGCAGCAGCCTCCCCAGCCAATCACAAAACCCACATTTGCAGCCTAAATAAGCATGTGACTGCAGATGTGAGCAAATTTCAAATATAAAAATTCTTGCTAATTTTGGGGTCGGGTAAAAAGTTACTAAAAAATATATTGTCCTGGTGCTTCTCAGATGGGTCATACATATTACAATACAAATTGTATCTATCTCTAGTCTGGCTCCATACCATTATTTTCAATTAAAAACAAAAGTAAAGTTGCACGAAATATATCACTTTGTATGGCCTGTATTCATGGAGGAAGTGTGTGTGTGCGTGTGTGTGCGTGTGTGTGTGTGTGTGTGTGGGAGGGGGGGGGGAGTAGAATATATATATGAGTAGAGGGGGAAACGTCTGTGTGTCAAATATGGGACTGGTAAAGAAAATACCATTTTGTGAGATACTCACCTGTAAAATGGTTATTACGAGTATGTCACACACCCCACTTTCCCGATATTCATGACACTTGGGAACCCGGCCTGTAGAGGGCGATCTTGCAGAGATGACATGGAAGAAGGAGCCCCTCCTGGTCCATAAGTACTGGGTTCCTCCCACAATTCCTCAGTCTTTTAAAAAGCAGTGAAGAACCAGGAAGAGCAAATTATATTCAATAATTGTAGAATTATTTGAAAATAATAATAATCACCATATAAAGGATCCCTAGAACAAAAAAAGGGCGGGGGAAGTGGGGGGTGTGACATACTCGTAATAACCATTTTACAGGTGAGTATCTCACAAAATGGTATTATTCCTAGTATGTCACACCCCCCACTTTCCGATATTCATGACACTTTGGACATCCAATAGCAGTGTCTATAATGGGTGGGGATCCCAAAGGAATAATGCATAACTTAAATTACTGCAGCTTGCAGAACTTTGCGGCCAAAAGCAGCATCCGCTGAGGCCCGCACATCAACCTTGTAAAACTTAGAAAAAGTATGCACAGAAGACCAAGTCGCAGCATTGCAAACTTGTTCAACAGAAGCCTGGTGCTGAAAAGCCCAGGAAGCTCCAATAGCACGAGTAGAATGAGCGGTGACACGAAAAGGGGGAACCTTCCCCTTAGCCATATAGGCCCCAATGATGGCCTGACGTATCCACTTACTAAGGGAAGATTTTGCAGGAGCAAAACCCTTCTTGGGCCCAGAAGGCACAACAAAAAAGGCATCCGTCTTGCGGAAGGCCGAGGTAGTAACTAAATAATACTTAAACCGGACCTTCACCCTGATTTAATGAAAAGCCCAAACTCTTAAAAAACAATTCCTCAGCATCTAAAATTAATATATTTTACATGTTTAGTCACTAATTTATTATACTTTCCCCCACTGTGCTGCAACTCTGTTCGGGAATTTAGGATACGGGCGCCGCCATCTTGACTCAGAAGCATCACACTTACTGAGGAGAGGAGAGTGGGATAAGGTACAGGGGGGCGGGTTATAGCTGTGCTTTGCTCAGACAGAGCAGAGCTGGGGTCAGGGAAAGGTCAGCAGTCCCAGAATGCAGAGCAGCACAGTCACTTCCTGTTTGCAGGCACTTCCTGTTTGCAGGCTGCCTGCAAAAATGGCAGCTTCCATAAGCCGCCATCTTGGATGTTTAAAGGCTTATAAAATGCAGTAGATGCAGGTAGGATGATTTTTAATGTGAGCAATCTGTATGTACAGGGTGTGGGAAACATATAAGATAGACTCTTATTTAGAGTGAAGGTCCGCTTTAACACAACGAACTACATCCAAAGAATGTAAGACCCTTTCCTTTTCGTTACTAGGTTTAGGACACAAGGAAGGAAGAACTATATCCTGATTTAGGTGGAAAGCAGACACCACCTTAGGAAGGAAATCCGGTTTAAAACGGAGAAAAAAACGTTATCTTGATGCCTCTCAAAATAAGGGGCTAGAATAGACAAAGCCGCCAGTTCAGAAACTCGGCGGACAGAAGTAATAGCAACCAAAAAGGCAACCTTCTGAGTAAGAATAGAAAGAGGAATATCCTGCAAAGGCTCAAAGGGAGCAGCCTGCATAGCTGAAAGCACCAGATTAAGGTCCCAAACAGGAAGTATAGGCTTTCTGGGAGGCCGCACATGCGTAACTCCTTGGAAAAAGGTCTTAACCAAAGGATGAAGAGCAAACGACCTTTGAAAGAAAATAGCCAAGGCAGAGACTTGCCCTTTCAAAGTACTAATCTGGAATCCCATATCCAGACCTCGTTGCAGATATTCCAGAATTCTAGGAATAGAAAATACTCTACAGGGCAAAGCCCTGGATTCACACCAATCAATATAGGACCTCCAAGTCCTGTAATAAATGACAGAGGAAGACTTCTTCCTAGCTCTAATAAGAGTCTGAATAACCACATCAGAAAGACCTTCTTCTTTCAAGATGGAGACTTCAGCAGCCATGCTGTCAAAGCCAGCGTTTGTAAGTTGGGGTAACAAAGTTGACCATGAGTGATGAAATCTGGAAGAAGAGGCAGATGGAAATGATCCACTGCCAGCCTTACGACGTCTGCGTACCACAGACGTCTTGGCCACCTTGGCGCCACCAGAATTGCTGGCGCCTCCTCCAGTGCCAACTTGCGCACCACCTTGCTGATCATGGAGAATGGGGGAAACAGATATAGGAACCCCAGATCCTTCCAGGCCAGAGACATGGCATCCGCTGCCACTGCCAGAGGATCCTGGGATAGAGACACAAAAGCTGGCAGCTTGTCATTGTGGCGAGAAGCAAACAGGTCCAACCGTGGAGTCCCCCACTTGAGGAACTGAAAGACCCTTGGATTGAGAGACCATTCTCCCTGGCGAGAACATCCCCTGCTCAGGGAGTCTGCCTCCACATTCTCTATCCCCGAAATGTAAACTGCTGATATGCAGGGAACATTGATCTCTGCCCACTGAAGGATCAGAGACACTTCCCAGGGGGCACCCCAACTGCGAGTCCCTCCCTGGTGATTGATGTATGCAACAGCTGTTTGGTTGTCTGACCGAATCTAAACTGGCAGACCCTGTAAGAAATGGGTCAGTCGAAGTAGAACAAGACGTATGGCCCAAAGCTCTAATACATAGATTGGAGAATGAGCCTCCTGAGGCCCCCACAATCCTTGGAACTGATGCTTCTTCCAGAAGCCCCCCCAGCCTACCAGGCTGGTATCCTTGGTAACCAGTTCCCAACGCGGAGTCAGAAATGACTTGCCCTTCTGAAGGTTGTGCGACATTAACCACCACTGAAGGGACTGCAAAACGTGGGGAGACAATAGACAAGTCTGATTTAATGATAGTGGGCACCTGTCCCACTTTGCCAAGAGGAAGAGCTGAAGCGTCCTTATGTGAAACTGGGAAAACGGGACTGCCTCGAATGCAGCTACCATCAATCCCACTAGTCTCATCCCTAGACAGATAACCATTCCAGAATCAGGTCCAGGAAGGGAATTTCCCTGGACGGACAGAGAGAGGATTTGGGGTAACTTATTACCCATCCGAACCTCTCTAGCGTAGAGACCACCATCCTGGTGTCCAACTCTGATTGTTCGAGGGAGGAGGCCGCAATAAGAAGATCGTCCAGAAAAGGCACATTGCGGATGCCCTGGACCCTGAATATAGCCATCACTCCTGCCAGCATCTTGGTAAAGACTCTTGGGGCCGAGGTAAGGCAGAATGGCAGGGCCACAAATTGATAATGCTGGTCTTCTATCGAGAACCTGAGAAATCTCTGGTGACCCGGAAAATAGGAATGTGCAATTAAGCATCCTTGATGTCTATGGATGTCATGAAGTCCCCCTGACGGAGAGCATCGATCGTTGATCGCAGAGACTCCATGTGGAATTTTCTGAAACTGATAAATTGATTGAGTCTCCTTAGGTCTAGGATAGGCCGAACAGAGCCGTCCTTTTTGGGTACCGTGAATAGGTTGGAGTAAAACCCCAAACCCCTTTCCGCTGGAGGCACTAGGCCGATAACAGCCATGTTTAACAGATTCGCTACTGCTGCCCGCAGTCCCTGCGCAATTGCCGGATCTGACGGCATCCGGGACATGAAAAATCTGGGAGGAGGCCGGGACTCGAATTCCAGTTAGTAACCGGAAGAGACTACTTCCAGAATCCAATTGTCTGATACCTCCTGAACCCAGACCAGGAAGAAGAACCGCAGCCATCCCCCCACCCGTAAGGGTGAGGGCGTCCCCTCATTGTTGAGCAGGCTTAGTGGCAGATTTGGTTTTGGACCCCCAATTCTGACGGCCACGTCCCTTTCCTCTATTCCACGAAAGGAACGACGTTGTTTCTTACGCTGAGGTAATTTACCTCCTTTAGTGACAGAATCCAATTCTTTCTCCAAAGAGGCGCAATCCCACAAAAGTGAGCGCTGTAAGCTATTTCTTAGCTACAATATCAGCTGCCCACTGCCGCAACCATACTGACCGCCGGATGGCGACTAACAAGGCAGAGGTTCTGCTGCACATGAGCAGAGTATCATCTAAGGCAGAAAGTACAAAAGATGCAAACATCTCACATCGCTTAAGAGCGGCGTACTCATCAGAGGCCGGATCAAGCCCTGAGTAATTCATTAGGTCTCTCACAACAGACCTAATAGCCACTGTCATGAGTGCCGAAGCACCAACAGGCAGCAAGGCCGAGCACACGCTGGAAAAAGCGTGGCACGCCATTTGATCAATACGCTTATCCTCTCCATCTTTAAGTGTAGTGGAGTCAGGAGAATGCAACACAGAAGAATTGGATAAATTAAGCACAGGGGCATCCACCCATGAGCAGAGTATCTTTTAAAAATCCAGTCTCTCTATTAATTAATTAAATATTAATGCATAGATGGCCATTGTATGCTTGCGCACACATAGGAATTTGTCCTACGCATTTAACCCATCCGTGCAGTGAGTGTACACATGCCCAGAGCGGTGGGCACAGGTTGTGATGACCAACGCTTAACAGTATCAGCTGGGAAGGGATATTTCTTGTCCCAGCCCAAGGGAATGCCAGGAAGCCGCGCAGGCTTCTCTTATTCTGTAAGAATAATTTCATCAAAATACTTTTGATTTTGATTTGGAAATTCTAAACGAGGGTTAGAGACTCCAAAGAATTCCCCTTTTTAAGGAGGGACTACTTCAGGTGTAGTGATAACCAAAACCTCAAATAACTGAGCAAGAGCCTCACATGCTGCTCATCAGAAACATCTGATTCCTCATATAATTCTCCTTCTTCTAACTGAGAAGGATCAGACCAATAAAGCATTTCACAATTATTAGACTCACCTACCGGAACGGCCTGAGTCAAATGTCTCCTTTTAGCTGAAGCCTTCTTGGCCACAGAGCTAGACATTAATTTTTCAAGATGAGCCAATCTGGCATATAAATCAGAATGCGACTCACCACCCATGACAATATCACTGGGACAAGACATGGCGGAGTAGGAGATAAGGCAGAAGCTGCAGATGCCAGGCTGGGCCCCAGTTTGCTGCATAATAGTTAATTGAGCACAAGGGACGCAAAGAATTGCGTTATCCCCAACAAGGGATGCCCCACATCCAAAACATTGCCGAGTCTGTGCAGAGCGAACTGCATGCCCGTTGTCCTGAGATGCCTCCATATGGTGTTTAGTATTATACTATAATTGATTATAGTCACCAAGTATATATGGGATTTACGCAATTGCTACCCGGGATGCCCCCTTAAATAGTCCCAAGTGGGAGGATATTAACACAAATGGACCCCCAAATAAGGCTTTAGGGGCTAAAGACCAGAAGAAACCCCTTTTAAAAATAAAGAGTTTCCACCTACAAAGAAAAACAAACAGTCACCAATGCACACAATACAATAAATGACAAAGCATGAAAAAAATGGCAGAAAACTCTCTTTAGCAAAGCTGAGGGTACTCACAGCACCAGGAATAAGCTCACACCATGAGGGAAGACCACAGGGAAACAGCAAGAGCCAGGCAGACAAACAGAGCACAGGTGCTCTGAGAATGAAATGATGCAGTGTGCCTAAGCCCCGCCCACCTCCAGAATCACATGACCAAGAATGGAGGGAAATTCAAATCTGAAGCCCAGATAATGCCCCCCCCCTCCTTTTTACCCCAGCAGGGTAAAGGAGAACTAAAGGGGAGAGGATAGAAATGCACCCATAAGGCACAAGGGAATTATAAAGGGACAGGGGCATCCCATGCCGGGAACACCAACCCGGAAGCCGCCTACCCACATTTGGGTCTCACGGAGGAGTAATACTCCTGTATACACCAGAAGGTGTATGTATCTACCTTTGCCTGAACCACACAGCCAGGGCTGGGAGGCATACAATATAACCAAACAGGTTTAAAGAGTTTCAGACAGAAATAGAGAAAAAAAGGGCCGGGAGCAAACCCGGCTACCTGCAGCTTGAGTCATCTTCTAAATGCTTCGCCGACTGCAGAGATGAAAAGACAGAGGAATTGTGGGAGGAACCCAGTACTTATGGACCAAGAGGGGCTCCTTTTTCCATGTCATCTCTGCAAGATCGCCCTCTACAGGCCGGGTTCCCAAGTGTCATGAATATCGGGAAGTGGAGGGTGTGACATACGAGGAATAAAGCCCACTTCCATGCCACTGATCATCTTCCTGCATCTGATAATCCTCTCCAGTGCTAGTTCAGGCTGGTGGGTAGGTCTGGCCTGTGTACAGCCATTTTTCATTAAAAACAATGGGTGCCTCCTTATACAGCCACCCTTGGGTAGGTGTAGTTTGTGTACAGCCTGTTCCCATTTAAAATCTTGGCTGCTGTCTGTTTACAGGCCATGCCCACCCAACAACTGGAACCAGGCTGCGGGATGGCAACCAGCTATTGGAAGACTATTAAGTGGGAGCGTCAGTTAGGTGAATGGTCCTTATGTGAGTGTCTATCTCCCTTTGTGCGTCTGTGTGTGGTGGCTCAGCCACCTTTTCATAACATACCTTCCTTTTTCCTCTCTCATACATATGCTCTCATTTTCACATTCCTTCATCCTTGCTTTCTTTTTTATGGTCCATCCTTGTTTCTCTTTTCCTCCTCTGAATGCTCCAGCCACACCCAACCTGCCCCAATTTCTTTCAGTCCAGCAAGACACAGGAGATACTTGTGTGAGCGCACACACAGCCAACTGCAGCACACAGCAAAGAAGCCTTGAATAGGCTGTTCACGCATATCCTCCGATGTTGCACTGGAGCCCGAGGTCCTACTGGAAAAGAAGGAAGGTAGGATTGACATGGCTGGAGCTTGAGGGGGAGGAACAGAGCAGCCAGAGGCCAACTGAGGGGACAGGACATTGTTAGAGATGATAGACTTCCTTAGATGAGGAAGACAAAGTGAAACTGGAAGTGAGGATAAAGAAGCTGTCAGAAAGCTGCACAGAAGAAAAGAAAAGCCTGGCTGTCTTCACGGCTGGTAAGCTTACTATCATTTGTGTTGCTTTGCCTGAAGTACGACTTTAACCATATCACCCAAAATATGTAGAAAGGTGGTTCTTATCGAACTTAACTGAATTTTACTTTGACCCCAGTTGGAGCAGCCACCCTAGTATGAAACAGTTGTGGGCTGCAGTACTGAACGTGAACCTTTCGCTTTACTGTGACTTGGAACTGAAAAAAACGAGCGCACGCTGGCCAAGGTTCTAAAACATGTCACAGTTTCCCCCATTAGAGGCTCAGTAAATGTCATGAACCTCATTTCCTGCTCCGACAAGAATCTTGACTATATACAGACTGCAAATCCATAAACAGTATGCTGTTTCTTGACATATTACTGGCACTAAAAACAGAATTATGTCTCAGAAATGTTGCACTAGAAGCAAGAGGGGGGTTACTAACTTTAGCAACAAAGCATGTGTTTAACGTAAGACAAGACAAATATTTTAATAAGAGCAGAAGGAGATGATTCAACTTGTTTTGATCAATCTTTTGTTTTACTGCAAAGAACATATGGCCAGATAGCGCTAGACTATAAATCTAAAACCTGGTTATAAACAGATTGCATGGAAAAGATGGATGTTCTGTAGATGCACATGTCTTGTGTACATACCATTATAATTATTAAAAAACTTTATGGAATGCTCTGTCTGCTTAAAATTCCTTCTTGTGTGTTATAACACACGAATCACATTCCAGAGTTTCTCTAGAAGCTCAGTTGTTCTTCAGCACTTTCTATTGCTCATAGAGGTATAAGGTAATATTAAGGTATATTCCTATGGAGGTACCATAGCTAGCTTGGGGTAAGGCCTTTAAAAGGACCAAATCTCACATTTCAAGTTCTGGTTGTCTTTAAAGGGGCATCCCGATTCAGATTCAATTGGGTTTATTAGGAAATACAACATGCTAGGGAATGAAAGATGCAGCCAGCATGAGGAAGCAGCAAGCAGGCCAATGTAGCCCTTAGCCCTGCCTTGATTGTCCCTTTAAGGTTTTTTTGAAAAAGTTCTTTAAGATTAATTTAGGGCAGTCAGGCATAGGTTTTAAGTTTTGGTTAGGTTTTAAGTGTAAAAATACGTTTTAGGATCAGTTCTGTCCAAGAAGGTTCTCATTCATCCAGACCATGGTATATGTGTAGGAATAACTCAAGGCAACCTGTTTTGCAGTTTTCAATTCAGGTTTCTGGCTGGCAGTTTTCAATTCAGGAATCTAGTCCCAATCATCTAATATTGCCCTAAGAGCCTGCATGTCCACTTCAAGCTAATGATCCATCATACTGCTGCAAACATACTTCTTCAAGCCAATACTCTACCATGCTGTAGCAACCATAATCTATCCATACTATGGTTTACAAATCAGTTATTTGTCCACCTATATCCTAAATCTACTCACACAAAGTATTATTAATTTGGGTTGGGTCAAAAAGGGTCAAGAAGGTGGGAGCTTCTGATGATTCCACCCAATTCAAGTATTAATTTTAATATATGTACAGAAGTTATTATAAATGAGATGCTACAGAGGTCAAAATGAATGCTCTGAATATGGAATACTATAGAAGTTGAGGTCCTGCCCTTTTGAGCATACAGTCTAAAGCATAGTTGCTCAATCAATTACTCAAAGGCCACCAACAGGTCAGGTTTTGCAGATCTCCACACATATTCACAGCACTACCTGCAAAACTTGGCCTGTTGTTGGCCCTTGAGGAGGAAGGTTGAGCACCACTGGTCTAAAGAATAAGTGACGGAGACATAGCAGAGGGAAGTAATATGGAAACATATGAAAAACACATTTTATCAATATCAAGAATAGACATACCTGGCTTGAAATACTCTACCAAATGCGCCTTCTCCAATATCCCTTACATATTCTATATTATTTCTGGGGTATTCAAGACTGATAAGTTTAGTGTTGAGAAGCAGAGGCATTCTCTGATACATGGGGTTTGGATGTAATCTGTCCAGTACAAGCTCTGAAGGAAGGGCTGTGAGTGTTGGTGCAGCAGATTCCCTGAAATATGGAATACATACCATAATTAACAAAACACCACCTTATCATAATCCTCTAGACTGTTCCATGTGTAAACCAATAAGTGCAAGCATAATAGAAATATTATAACAGAATGCCCAGGTCTTTTTTTTAGTGAATCTTTGGGGTGTTCAAATCGAGTGACTGTGCAGAGTAGCATTGTCCTAGAAATGGCAGCTGGGATACCATCCTTTTTTCTTATTTGTCAAGTTTTTTTTTCTCTTAAATAGATCGGGTGCGGAAAAATGGGAATGGTGCACCACCTGCTCAGCCCAGGCTCTGCCAGATTACTTGTTTTCGGGGTACATGGCATTCATGGAATTCAAAAGTGTGCGTTTTGCTCAACTTTACCAGATTTATTTTTCAGGAGTAGGGTTCTATGGGAGGGCATGTAATCCATTTTGTTTTGGGGGAGCGCCATCCTGGGGTCTAGCAGATTTAATGACCAGCCATTCTTCTTACCTCCTACACAACTGATAAGTCCTGATCCCCTGGCTCACAACTTACAAAACCACAGCCACAAAGATGCCAGCCTGACCCATTCCTGCAGGGTAATATTTCTCCTGCCCCGCACTTAGCACTGACCATGTTACTGAAAACACCTCGACTCAGCCAGTTAACTGGCTTAAATAAGAGATTGATGTTCCTAAGTCCAGGTGTGTTCAGGAAAATGATCGGTGCTCATGTGAAAGCTTCTGTGTGCAGCGTGGCATGATAGAAAACCAGAGAAAATATGTACAGAATGGCGAAAATTGACATTCAGCCTATTAACAGCCTATTAACAAGCAGTTACCCTCAGTGCCGCTGCTAATATAAAAGCCAATCCCCAGAAGCTCATCATGGAGTCTCCTGGCCCGGAGTGGGGATGAATGCCCTTAGACGCTCAGGTGGCATACATTTAAAGGAGCCTGTGTGGGAGCCTGAAGAGGGAAGATAAGTAAGAAGAATAAAGGTTTTTTTTACACTTTCCAAAGGGGTAAGGGGTCCCATGGATCCCTATACCAGTTTCTGCCTCCTTACCCGCACCACCAATCTGCAGGATGGTGCGGATGAACCCAGTAGCCCATAGCATTGGCTGGTGTGGGACACTGGACCTGTGCTATAGGGCATACAGGCTTAAAACACTTAAAACTGAAAAAATACAATTAAAAATCAGGCTATTCTTCATTAGCTAAAAATTGTATCTAAGGAAAAATGCCAACAAAATTATCAAAAATGCAGCCCATCAACCAGCTTTTCTATGTTTGGGCTGAACCCCGGCACCAACTTCTGGCTGAAGTCCATGTTCGGGTTAGGGGACCGCAAAATTCAGTAAGGGCCTGAACCACAAAGTACCAGTGCGACTGGTTTGGAACCCTGCTCTAATGCATTTACTATTGCACTAGATGTTTTTGCTTTACAATGGTGTGTTTTGTAATTTTGTATTTACATTGTCTGTACTACTTTGTTATTACTACTTTGGAAAGTAATACTGTTTTGTATTTTGTAACATCCTGGCTTTGATTGCTGCGTGGGAGAAAAGGGGAGTATAAAATGGTCTTTAAATAATAAAGAACATTACAGAAGTTACATTACAGAAATTACAAATAAACAAAAGTACTCATCCTGCATTTATTTATACATAAAAAACTTTCTTTACAAGGTGGTAAAAAGATTTGCTAAAGATGTACTTTATACAGAAAAAATAAAATTCTGTGATTACTCACCTGTAGAATTGGTATTATACGTATACAGCACGTTCTGTTCCAGAATATTCCTTACACATGGGTAATACATCCACAAGATGGCGCTGGACTGCATAAAACAGCTTGTGGCTCCTCCCGACCCCATATAAGTCAGGGACCTCCCACAAATTGCCCAGTATTGACAAGCAGTTAACAGGAAGCCGGGAGAACAATAATAACCAGAATAAAAAAATGAACAAATGAACAATCACCACAGAGAGGTAACTAGGAATAATGATAACAAGGGTGGGATGGAACAGGACGTGCTTTATACCTATAATACCAATTCTACAGTTGAGTAATCACAGAATTGTATTATTCTAAGTATACAGCACGTCCTGTTCCAGAATATTCCTTACACATGGGACATCCAATAGCAGTGTCCGTAAGGTAGGGTTGGATCCCTAAAAAGTAACAGCAGACAGTTTAAACCACTGCTGCCTGCAGAACTTTGCGACCAAAAGCAGCATCAGCTGAGGCCTTAACATCAACCTTGTAAAACTTAGAAAATGTATGAACAGAAGACCAAGTAGCGGCCTTGCAAACTTGTTCAACAGAAGTTTGGTGCTGAAAAGCCCAAGAGGCACCAATAGCACGAGTAGAATGAGCAGTAAGGCGGAAGGGAGGCTCCTTCCCCTTAGCAGAATAGGTCTGTACCACAGCCTGACGGATCCACTTGCTGATAGTGGACTTAGCTGGAGCCAGACCCTTCTTAGGTCCAGACGGGAGCACAAAAAGAGCATCAGTCTTCCTGAAGGATTCAGTAGCCACCAAATAGAACTTCAGAGTCCTGACCACATCCAGAGAGTGTAACACCCGCTCCTTAGGATTACTAGGATTAGGGCATAGAGAAGGCAAAACAATGTCTTGATTGAGATGAAAAGCAGACTCAACCTTAGGCAGAAAATCTGGCTTAAAACAAAACACCACCTTGTCCTGGTGTCTCTCAAAGTAAGGGGGTTTGATGGAAAGCGCTGCCAACTCAGAAACATGCCTAACAGAAGTGATAGCCACCAAAAAGACTACCTTAAGGGTCAAAATGGACAAAGGGGCCTCATGCAAAGGCTCAAAGGGAGACCCCTGCAAGGCAGATAAGACCAAGTTCAAATCCCAGACTGGTAACATAGGCTTACGTGGAAGAAAATCTTGACCAGACGATGGTGAGCAAAGGATCTTTGGAAGAAAATAGCCAAAGCAGAAACATGACCTTTGAGGGTACTAAGTTGAAGACCCAAATCCAAACCATGTTGCAGGAATTCCAGAATCCTAGGGATAGAAAACACCCGACAGGGAAGCGACATAGAGGCCGATTTATTAATAGCGCCAGGTAGCGACAGATGAGCGGCAGTAGCGTGATTTTCACAGCGCCGGCTAGTATTCGCTGTGCTTGGCCGTTGTTCGGTTGTTGACAGCGACTCAGTCGGTGTGCGGTAATGTTGAATACAGGGTTAGGAGTCGCTATTTGACAGGTTCCGCGCTGTATGGGAGCGCATGACAACGAATGGCCATAGCGAACGGCTCCCAGCATATTCATTAACAAATCACGCTCAAAAAATTCTCGCGCTGTAAAATGCATGTTTAAACCCCTGAGCGCTGGCGGCGATGTGTTAAAAGTAGTTTTTTAACCCCCAAACAACCTTATTTTTGGAAAAAAATAATAAACAAGTTTTTTAAAACATTTTGTAATATGAATACTAGAGATGAGCGAACTTTTGAAAAATTCGATTCGACTGATTCGCCGAATTTTCCGACAAAAATCGTTTCGACCCGAATAAATTCGCGACGAATCGCTATTAAAAACGGCTATTTCTGAGCCTCCTACAGCCTCAATAGGGTTGTAAACCATTCAGCCTTGCTGTAACACGCACAGGATGCGTGCTGGGTTAGTTAAATAATACTTTGAAGAAATATCACATGCAGATCAGAGGCATCGCTAATAGAATCGCAGAGCGGCACAATTGCAGAGAGTTGAAGTGGCATCACTATGAGGGGCAGAAGGAGCCCAAATATACACTGGAGTTGGCCTCAGGAGCCCAAAAATTGGATGAATCACACCCTGGAGTTGGCAGGAGTTGGCAGCAGCAGCAGCAGGAGCCCAAATATACACTGGAGTTGGCTTCAGGAGCCCAAAAATTGGATGAATCACACCCTGGAGTTGGCAGGAGTTGGCAGCAGCAGCAGCAGGAGCCCAAATATACACTGGAGTTGGCTTCAGGAGCCCAAAAATTGGATGAATCACACCCTGGAGTTGGCAGGAGTTGACAGCAGCAGCAGCAGGAGCCCAAATATACACTGGAGTTGGCTTCAGGAGCCCAAAAATTGGATGAATCACACCCTGGAGTTGGCAGGAGTTGACAGTAGCAGCAGCAGGAGCCCAAATATACACTGGAGTTGGCTTCAGGAGCCCAAAAATTGGATGAATCACACCCTGGAGTTGGCAGGAGTTGACAGTAGCAGCAGCAGGAGCCCAAATATACACTGGAGTTGGCCTCAGGAGCCCAAAAATTGGATGAATCACACCCTGGAGTTGGCAGGAGTTGACAGCAGCAGCAGCAGGAGCCCAAATATACACTGGAGTTGGCTTCAGGAGCCCAAAAATTGGATGAATCACACCCTGGAGTTGGCAGGAGTTGACAGTAGCAGCAGCAGGAGCCCAAATATACACTGGAGTTGGCTTCAGGAGCCAAAAAATTGGATGAATCACACCCTGGAGTTGGCAGAAGTTGGCAGCAGCAGCAGCAGGAGCCCAAATATACACTGGAGTTGGCTTCAGGAGCCCAAAAATTGGATGAATCACACCCTGGAGTTGGCAGGAGTTGACAGTAGCAGCAGCAGGAGCCCAAATATACACTGGAGTTGGCCTCAGGAGCCCAAAAATTGGATGAATCACACCCTGGAGTTGGCAGGAGTTGACAGTAGCAGCAGCAGGAGCCCAAATATACACTGGAGTTGGCCTCAGGAGCCCAAAAATTGGATGAATCACACCCTGGAGTTGGCAGGAGTTGGCAGCAGCAGCAGCAGGAGCCCAAATATACACTGGAGTTGGCTTCAGGAGCCCAAAAATTGGATGAATCACACCCTGGAGTTGGCAGAAGTTGGCAGCAGCAGCAGCAGGAGCCCAAATATACACTGGAGTTGGCTTCAGGAGCCCAAAAATTGGATGAATCACACCCTGGAGTTGGCAGGAGTTGGCAGCAGCAGCAGCAGGAGCCCAAATATACACTGGAGTTGGCTTCAGGAGCCCAAAAATTGGATGAATCACACCCTGGAGTTGGCAGGAGTTGACAGCAGCAGCAGCAGGAGCCCAAATATACACTGGAGTTGGCTTCAGGAGCCCAAAAATTGGATGAATCACACCCTGGAGTTGGCAGGAGTTGACAGTAGCAGCAGCAGGAGCCCAAATATACACTGGAGTTGGCTTCAGGAGCCCAAAAATTGGATGAATCACACCCTGGAGTTGGCAGAAGTTGGCAGCAGCAGCAGCAGGAGCCCAAATATACACTGGAGTTGGCTTCAGGAGCCCAAAAATTGGATGAATCACACCCTGGAGTTGGCAGGAGTTGACAGTAGCAGCAGCAGGAGCCCAAATATACACTGGAGTTGGCCTCAGGAGCCCAAAAATTGGATGAATCACACCCTGGAGTTGGCAGGAGTTGACAGTAGCAGCAGCAGGAGCCCAAATATACACTGGAGTTGGCCTCAGGAGCCCAAAAATTGGATGAATCACACCCTGGAGTTGGCAGGAGTTGGCAGCAGCAGCAGCAGGAGCCCAGATATACACTGGAGTTGGCTTCAGGAGCCCAAAAATTGGATGAATCACACCCTGGAGTTGGCAGAAGTTGGCAGCAGCAGCAGCAGGAGCCCAAATATACACTGGAGTTGGCTTCAGGAGCCCAAAAATTGGATGAATCACACCCTGGAGTTGGCAGGAGTTGGCAGCAGCAGCAGCAGGAGCCCAAATATACACTGGAGTTGGCTTCAGGAGCCCAAAAATTGGATGAATCACACCCTGGAGTTGGCAGGAGTTGACAGCAGCAGCAGCAGGAGCCCAAATATACACTGGAGTTGGCTTCAGGAGCCCAAAAATTGGATGAATCACACCCTGGAGTTGGCAGGAGTTGACAGCAGCAGCAGCAGGAGCCCAAATATACACTGGAGTTGGCTTCAGGAGCCCAAAAATTGGATGAATCACACCCTGGAGTTGGCAGAAGTTGGCAGCAGCAGCAGCAGGAGCCCAAATATACACTGGAGTTGGCTTCAGGAGCCCAAAAATTGGATGAATCACACCCTGGAGTTGGCAGGAGTTGACAGTAGCAGCAGCAGGAGCCCAAATATACACTGGAGTTGGCCTCAGGAGCCCAAAAATTGGATGAATCACACCCTGGAGTTGGCAGGAGTTGACAGTAGCAGCAGCAGGAGCCCAAATATACACTGGAGTTGGCTTCAGGAGCCCAAAAATTGGATGAATCACACCCTGGAGTTGGCAGGAGTTGACAGCAGCAGCAGCAGGAGCCCAAATATACACTGGAGTTGGCTTCAGGAGCCCAAAAATTGGATGAATCACACCCTGGAGTTGGCAGGAGTTGACAGCAGCAGCAGCAGGAGCCCAAATATACACTGGAGTTGGCTTCAGGAGCCCAAAAATTGGATGAATCACACCCTGGAGTTGGCAGAAGTTGGCAGCAGCAGCAGCAGGAGCCCAAATATACACTGGAGTTGGCTTCAGGAGCCCAAAAATTGGATGAATCACACCCTGGAGTTGGCAGGAGTTGACAGTAGCAGCAGCAGGAGCCCAAATATACACTGGAGTTGGCCTCAGGAGCCCAAAAATTGGATGAATCACACCCTGGAGTTGGCAGGAGTTGACAGTAGCAGCAGCAGGAGCCCAAATATACACTGGAGTTGGCCTCAGGAGCCCAAAAATTGGATGAATCACACCCTGGAGTTGGCAGAAGTTGGCAGCAGCAGCAGCAGGAGCCCAAATATACACTGGAGTTGGCTTCAGGAGCCCAAAAATTGGATGAATCACACCCTGGAGTTGGCAGAAGTTGGCAGCAGCAGGAGCCCAAATATACACTGGAGTTGGCTTCAGGAGCCCAAAAATTGGATGAATCACACCCTGGAGTTGGCAGGAGTTGACAGTAGCAGCAGCAGGAGCCCAAATATACACTGGAGTTGGCCTCAGGAGCCCAAAAATTGGATGAATCACACCCTGGAGTTGGCAGAAGTTGGCAGCAGCAGCAGCAGGAGCCCAAATATACACTGGAGTTGGCCTCAGGAGCCCAAAAATTGGATGAATCACACCCTGGAGTTGGCAGGAGTTGGCAGCAGCAGCAGCAGCAGGAGCCCAAATATACACTGGAGTTGGCTTCAGGAGCCCAAAAATTGGATGAATCACACCCTGGAGTTGGCAGAAGTTGGCAGCAGCAGCAGCAGGAGCCCAAATATACACTGGAGTTGGCTTCAGGAGCCCAAAAATTGGATGAATCACACCCTGGAGTTGGCAGGAGTTGACAGTAGCAGCAGCAGGAGCCCAAATATACACTGGAGTTGGCCTCAGGAGCCCAAAAATTGGATGAATCACACCCTGGAGTTGGCAGGAGTTGACAGTAGCAGCAGCAGGAGCCCAAATATACACTGGAGTTCGCCTCAGGAGCCCAAAAATTGGATGAATCACACCCTGGAGTTGGCAGGAGTTGGCAGCAGCAGCAGCAGGAGCCCAAATATACACTGGAGTTGGCTTCAGGAGCCCAAAAATTGGATGAATCACACCCTGGAGTTGGCAGAAGTTGGCAGCAGCAGCAGCAGGAGCCCAAATATACACTGGAGTTGGCTTCAGGAGCCCAAAAATTGGATGAATCACACCCTGGAGTTGGCAGGAGTTGGCAGCAGCAGCAGCAGGAGCCCAAATATACACTGGAGTTGGCTTCAGGAGCCCAAAAATTGGATGAATCACACCCTGGAGTTGGCAGGAGTTGACAGCAGCAGCAGCAGGAGCCCAAATATACACTGGAGTTGGCTTCAGGAGCCCAAAAATTGGATGAATCACACCCTGGAGTTGGCAGGAGTTGACAGTAGCAGCAGCAGGAGCCCAAATATACACTGGAGTTGGCTTCAGGAGCCCAAAAATTGGATGAATCACACCCTGGAGTTGGCAGAAGTTGGCAGCAGCAGCAGCAGGAGCCCAAATATACACTGGAGTTGGCTTCAGGAGCCCAAAAATTGGATGAATCACACCCTGGAGTTGGCAGGAGTTGACAGTAGCAGCAGCAGGAGCCCAAATATACACTGGAGTTGGCCTCAGGAGCCCAAAAATTGGATGAATCACACCCTGGAGTTGGCAGGAGTTGACAGTAGCAGCAGCAGGAGCCCAAATATACACTGGAGTTGGCCTCAGGAGCCCAAAAATTGGATGAATCACACCCTGGAGTTGGCAGGAGTTGGCAGCAGCAGCAGCAGGAGCCCAGATATACACTGGAGTTGGCTTCAGGAGCCCAAAAATTGGATGAATCACACCCTGGAGTTGGCAGAAGTTGGCAGCAGCAGCAGCAGGAGCCCAAATATACACTGGAGTTGGCTTCAGGAGCCCAAAAATTGGATGAATCACACCCTGGAGTTGGCAGGAGTTGGCAGCAGCAGCAGCAGGAGCCCAAATATACACTGGAGTTGGCTTCAGGAGCCCAAAAATTGGATGAATCACACCCTGGAGTTGGCAGGAGTTGACAGCAGCAGCAGCAGGAGCCCAAATATACACTGGAGTTGGCTTCAGGAGCCCAAAAATTGGATGAATCACACCCTGGAGTTGGCAGGAGTTGACAGCAGCAGCAGCAGGAGCCCAAATATACACTGGAGTTGGCTTCAGGAGCCCAAAAATTGGATGAATCACACCCTGGAGTTGGCAGAAGTTGGCAGCAGCAGCAGCAGGAGCCCAAATATACACTGGAGTTGGCTTCAGGAGCCCAAAAATTGGATGAATCACACCCTGGAGTTGGCAGGAGTTGACAGTAGCAGCAGCAGGAGCCCAAATATACACTGGAGTTGGCCTCAGGAGCCCAAAAATTGGATGAATCACACCCTGGAGTTGGCAGGAGTTGACAGTAGCAGCAGCAGGAGCCCAAATATACACTGGAGTTGGCTTCAGGAGCCCAAAAATTGGATGAATCACACCCTGGAGTTGGCAGGAGTTGACAGCAGCAGCAGCAGGAGCCCAAATATACACTGGAGTTGGCTTCAGGAGCCCAAAAATTGGATGAATCACACCCTGGAGTTGGCAGGAGTTGACAGCAGCAGCAGCAGGAGCCCAAATATACACTGGAGTTGGCTTCAGGAGCCCAAAAATTGGATGAATCACACCCTGGAGTTGGCAGAAGTTGGCAGCAGCAGCAGCAGGAGCCCAAATATACACTGGAGTTGGCTTCAGGAGCCCAAAAATTGGATGAATCACACCCTGGAGTTGGCAGGAGTTGACAGTAGCAGCAGCAGGAGCCCAAATATACACTGGAGTTGGCCTCAGGAGCCCAAAAATTGGATGAATCACACCCTGGAGTTGGCAGGAGTTGACAGTAGCAGCAGCAGGAGCCCAAATATACACTGGAGTTGGCCTCAGGAGCCCAAAAATTGGATGAATCACACCCTGGAGTTGGCAGAAGTTGGCAGCAGCAGCAGCAGGAGCCCAAATATACACTGGAGTTGGCTTCAGGAGCCCAAAAATTGGATGAATCACACCCTGGAGTTGGCAGAAGTTGGCAGCAGCAGGAGCCCAAATATACACTGGAGTTGGCTTCAGGAGCCCAAAAATTGGATGAATCACACCCTGGAGTTGGCAGGAGTTGACAGTAGCAGCAGCAGGAGCCCAAATATACACTGGAGTTGGCCTCAGGAGCCCAAAAATTGGATGAATCACACCCTGGAGTTGGCAGAAGTTGGCAGCAGCAGCAGCAGGAGCCCAAATATACACTGGAGTTGGCCTCAGGAGCCCAAAAATTGGATGAATCACACCCTGGAGTTGGCAGGAGTTGGCAGCAGCAGCAGCAGGAGCCCAAATATACACTGGAGTTGGCTTCAGGAGCCCAAAAATTGGATGAATCACACCCTGGAGTTGGCAGAAGTTGGCAGCAGCAGCAGCAGGAGCCCAAATATACACTGGAGTTGGCCTCAGGAGCCCAAAAATTGGATGAATCACACCCTGGAGTTGGCAGGAGTTGACAGTAGCAGCAGCAGGAGCCCAAATATACACTGGAGTTGGCCTCAGGAGCCCAAAAATTGGATGAATCACACCCTGGAGTTGGCAGAAGTTGGCAGCAGCAGCAGCAGGAGCCCAAATATACACTGGAGTTGGCCTCAGGAGCCCAAAAATTGGATGAATCACACCCTGGAGTTGGCAGGAGTTGACAGTAGCAGCAGCAGGAGCCCAAAAAATGGCCTAAAGACATAAATATGTTTTGCACCATTTGGAAAGTGTAAAACGTGGCACCATGCTGAATCTAGTCGCATGCATCAGGCATTGGTGGGTGGAAATCCTGGCTGATCCATCCCTGATTCATTTTGACAAAGGTGAGTCTCTCCACATTTTTAGTTGACAGACGAGTTCTCCTCGCCGTAACTATGGCCCCCGCCGCACTAAACACCCGCTCAGATGGCACGCTACTTGCCGGGCAGGACAGCTTTTCCAGGGCAAACTCTGCTAGTTGCGGCCACAAATCAAGTTTGGCTGCCCAGAAGTCCAGCGGATCCTCAAGGTGTGTTGGCATGGTCATGTCAAAGTATGACATGACCTGCTGGTTCAGGTCCTGCTCCAGGTCTTCCTGCTGCTCATGAGTAGCCTCACTATGCGGGTGTAGAAAGCTACTCATTAGCGACTGAAGACTGAGGCTGCTGCTGCTGATGGAGCTTCTGCTGCTGCTGCTGCCAACCCCCCCAGCGGCCATGGCAGTGGAAGGTGAGCGCAGAGGTCCCCTCGAGTCAGACCTGCGAGAGTATGGACCATGGCGCAGATAGGCATCGGCCAACTGCCTACGTAGAATGTCTTTGTAGTAGTTGAGTTTGTCCTCCCTCTCGGTGGGTTTAAAAAATGCCCCCATTTTGTGCCGGAAGCGAGGGTCCAATAAGGTGGACAGCCAGAAGTCATCCCGCCGACAGATGGAAACAATTCTGGGGTCACTACGCAAGCACGTGAGCATGCTTCGTGCCATTTGCGCAAGTGACTCGGATGGACTACCTGTCTCCATCTCCACTGCATACTGCCACGGTGTGCCCGGGTCCTCTGTCTCTCCTTCCTCAAAAACCTCTAGCTCCTCTGGCTGCTCCTGCTCCTCCTCTCCTGTCCGCTGACTAGATAAACCAGCCATTTCGCCAAGCCTAAACTGTGTTTCGCTGGGCAACTCCTCCTCCTCCTCTTCCTCCTCCTCCTCCTCCAGTTCAGCTCCAAGGGGGTTCATGTGGCCGTAAGATGTAAACGCCATGTCTCCAGTGCCCTGACCAGCCATGGTTTCCAACATGTGCTGTAGTACATGAAGCAGTGGAATCACGTCGTTCATCCCGTAATCCTGCCGACTGACAAATAAAGTGGCTTCCTCAAAGGGCCTGAGCAAACGGCAGGTGTCACGTATGAGCTGCCACTGGTTGACATTGAAGTTACACAGGGGAGTCCCCCTATCTGCTTGGATCATCAGGAAATCCGTGATGGCTTTTCTCTGTTCATATAATCGGTCCAACATGTGAAGGGTGGAATTCCAACGGGTGGAAACATCGCAAATCAGACTATGTTGGGGGATACCATTCTGACGCTGTAGCTCAAGAAGGGTGTGTTTGGCGGTGTAGGAGTGGCTGAAGTGCATGCAAAGTTTCCGTGAAGTTGTTAGGATGTCCTGCAGATGGGGGGAACACTTCAGAAACCGCTTGACAACCAGATTGAAGACGTGAGCCATGCAGGGGGCATGGGTCAGGCTTCCTTGGCGCAGCGCAGACAAAATGTTCTTCCCATTGTCGGTAACCATGATTCCCATTTTAAGTTTTCTCGGAGTAAGCCATGTTTGGATTTCCTGATGAATACATTTAAGCAGTTCCTCCCCTGTGTGACTCCGTTCGCCAAGACAAACCATGTGAAGCACTGCGTGACACCTCCGTGCCCTGCACACATGGTAGACTGGAGGGGCACTGAGACTTGAGCCTACAGTGGAGGGTGAGGAGATGGCGGAGGATGAGGAGGCCGAGTCGCACGGTGTCACAGGCCCAATGGGCAGAGAGCGCGGAGGCCGAAGCGGCGTGGCCTGTCCAAGTTGCTGCTGCAAAGGGACCACATTCACCCAGTGGGCCGTAAACGACATGTACTGCCCCTGACCGTAGTTACAGCTCCAGATGTCGGCGCTGCCATGTATTTTGCTACACACCGACAGGCTCAAGGACTGGCCCACCTTCTGTTCAACAAAAGTGTGCAGCGCTGGTACTGCCTTCTTGGCAAAGAAATGACGGCTTGGGACTCTCCACCTCAGCTCGGCACAAGCCATCAGTTCTCTGAAAGGTGCAGATTCCACCACCTGAAAAGGGAGCGACTGCAGCACCAGCAACTTGGACAGGAGCACATTCAGCTTCTGCGCCGTAGGATGAGTGGGCGCATACTGCTGTCTCTTGGACATGGCTTCGCTGATGGATTGCTGGCGGGATGCATGACTTGGAGGAGGAGGAGGAGGAGCAGGAGCGACAGAGGATGGGTGTGACGCACAGCTGCCTTCGGCTGAGGTGCTGGAGCCTTGGCTGGCAGAAATTGGGAGCTCACTTGGTGAGGAAGCAGACTGGACCACCCCTTGGGAGCCTCGGTTCTCCCAGGTCGTTTTATGGTGACGCATCATATGTTGACGCAGGGCCGTGGTGCCAACATTTGGACCCTGGCCACGCTTCACCTTTTGCCTACATATCTTGCATGTGGCCATGTTACCCTCCTGCGGATGCCTCAGGAAAAACTGCCACACTGCCGAGTAGCTACTTTTCCCACCCCCTGGCCTCACTGATTCACTGCTGCTGTTGCCAACTCCAGGAACCCCTGCTCCACTACCTCCCGATAAGGTAGACTGCCGCACAGCAGGTGCTCTACCCCGGCCCCGGCCCCGGCCGGCTCCAGCCTTTGGAATTGTGCCCCCATGCTGACTGCTACCACCTTGCTGCCTCAGCTGCTGACTCCGGGGCAACCTGCGCCCCTCTTCTCCTGATGATGACGATGAAGCCCCTTCATCACCCGGCTCCCAAGTGCGATCGGCTTCATCGTCATCATCATCATCATCACCGGGTTGTGGCTGTACGTCACTGATGTTCGTGGATTCGTCAACAGTGTCTGGCGCAGGAGCTGGAACGCTCGCAGCACCCACGACACTGTCCACATCACTATTTGTCTGCCTAGCTAAAGAAGCCACCTCCATTTCTTGGCTGGGCAGTAGCTGCTGACTGTCCTCCTGTATCTGATCGTCCTCCTCACTAAAGAGTGGAGCTGAACCCAAAGCATAGGATACGTCGCTGGGGGAGGGAACGGCGTAGGACAGAGGCAATGGGAGGACAGGGACTGCTCTCGGGGCATGCCAACTCAGGGTTGTGTCAGAGGAACCTACCGACCCTAGACTGGGGGTCTCAGATGTAAGTTGTGATGATGTTGTTGATGAGCGCGTCAGCCAATCTACCACGGCAGATGCGTTACTGGTGGAGACCCGACCGCTAGCAGATACTGGCAGATTAGGTCTCTCAGCGTGACTCCTGCTGCTACTGGCCCCCAGTCTGATGCGAGCTCTGCCTGCGGAATCTTGGCCTCTGCCACTCCTCTTTTCACTTCCAGGCACTTGTCTGCCCGACATAGTCTAACTGGCGTGGTAGTAGGTGATATTTTAAGAACCCCCAGGCAGCAGTGGGTCTATATAAAACAGAATATAATGCACACCAAAAGTGAGCAGTAACACTCAGCCTCCAACAGGCCTGCTTAGTGTAAATAAGAGAGCTGCTTAGTGTAAATAAAGAGGGGTATGCTATGTTACAGAATGGGATGCCTCAACAGAAGTGCACCTGGCAGGCAGCAGTAAGCCTATGCCCAGCAAAAGTGTCTTATAATATAAATATAATAAGAGCAAATGCTTATATGGTCTTAAACAGAGGCTGCTTTAGTCACAGAATGGGATGCCCTGGGCAGGAATCGACCTGGCAGGGTCCAGTAGTGCTTTGGCCAGCAAAAGTGTCTTTATCAGGCCTAATTTCAAATATAATAAGAGCAAATGCTTATATGGTCTTAAACAGAGGCTGCTTTAGTCACAGAATGGGATGCCCTGGGCAGGAATGGACCTGGCAGGGTCCAGTAGTGCTTTGGCCAGCAAAAGTGTCTTTATCAGGCTAATTTCAAATATAATAAGAGCAAATGCTTATATGGTCTTAAACAGAGGCTGCTATAGTCACAGAATGGGATGCCCTTGCAGGGTCCAGTAGTGCTATGCCCAGCAAAAGTGTCTTTATCAGGCTAATTTCAAATATGATAAGAGCAAATGCTTATATGGTCTTAAACAGAGGCTGCTGTAGTCACAGAATGGGATGCCCCGGGCAGGAATCGAGCTGGCAGGGTCCAGTAGTGCTTTGGCCAGCAAAAGTGTCTTTATCAGGCTAATTTCAAATATGATAAGAGCAAATGCTTATATGGTCTTAAACAGAGGCTGCTGTAGTCACAGAATGGGATGCCCCGGGCAGGAATCGAGCTGGCAGGGTCCAGTAGGGCTTTGGCCAGCAAAAGTGTCTTTATCAGGCCTAATTTCAAATATGATAAGAGCAAATGCTTATATGGTCTTAAACAGAGGCTGCTGTAGTCACAGAATGGGATGCCCCGGGCAGGAATCGAGCTGGCAGGGTCCAGTAGTGCTTTGGCCAGCAAAAGTGTCTTTATCAGGCCTAATTTCAAATATGATAAGAGCAAATGCTTATATGGTCTTAAACAGAGGCTGCTGTAGTCACAGAATGGGATGCCCCGAGCAGGAATCGAGCTGGCAGGGTCCAGTAGTGCTTTGGCCAGCAAAAGTGTCTTTATCAGGCTAATTTCAAATATGATAAGAGCAAATGCTTATATGGTCTTAAACAGAGGCTGCTTTAGTCACAGAATGGGATGCCCCGGGCAGGAATCGAGCTGGCAGGGTCCAGTAGTGCTTTGGCCAGCAAAAGTGTCTTTATCAGGCTAATTTCAAATATGATAAGAGCAAATGCTTATATGGTCTTAAACAGAGGCTGCTTTAGTCACAGAATGGGATGCCCCGGGCAGGAATCGAGCTGGCAGGGTCCAGTAGTGCTTTGGCCAGCAAAAGTGTCTTTATCAGGCTAATTTCAAATATGATAAGAGCAAATGCTTATATGGTCTTAAACAGAGGCTGCTGTAGTCACAGAATGGGATGCCCCGGGCAGGAATCGAGCTGGCAGGGTCCAGTAGTGCTTTGGCCAGCAAAAGTGTCTTTATCAGGCCTAATTTCAAATATGATAAGAGCAAATGCTTATATGGTCTTAAACAGAGGCTGCTTTAGTCACAGAATGGGATGCCCCGGGCAGGAATCGAGCTGGCAGGGTCCAGTAGTGCTTTGGCCAGCAAAAGTGTCTTTATCAGGCTAATTTCAAATATGATAAGAGCAAATGCTTATATGGTCTTAAACAGAGGCTGCTGTAGTCACAGAATGGGATGCCCCGGGCAGGAATCGAGCTGGCAGGGTCCAGTAGGGCTTTGGCCAGCAAAAGTGTCTTTATCAGGCCTAATTTCAAATATGATAAGAGCAAATGCTTATATGGTCTTAAACAGAGGCTGCTTTAGTCACAGAATGGGATGCCCTGGGCAGGAATCGACCTGGCAGGGTCCAGTAGGGCTTTGGCCAGCAAAAGTGTCTTTATCAGGCTAATTTCAAATATGATAAGAGCAAATGCTTATATGGTCTTAAACAGAGGCTGCTTTAGTCACAGAATGGGATGCCCCGGGCAGGAATCGAGCTGGCAGGGTCCAGTAGTGCTTTGGCCAGCAAAAGTGTCTTTATCAGGCTAATTTCAAATATGATAAGAGCAAATGCTTATATGGTCTTAAACAGAGGCTGCTGTAGTCACAGAATGGGATGCCCCGGGCAGGAATCGAGCTGGCAGGGTCCAGTAGGGCTTTGGCCAGCAAAAGTGTCTTTATCAGGCCTAATTTCAAATATGATAAGAGCAAATGCTTATATGGTCTTAAACAGAGGCTGCTTTAGTCACAGAATGGGATGCCCTGGGCAGGAATCGACCTGGCAGGGTCCAGTAGGGCTTTGGCCAGCAAAAGTGTCTTTATCAGGCTAATTTCAAATATGATAAGAGCAAATGCTTATATGGTCTTAAACAGAGGCTGCTTTAGTCACAGAATGGGATGCCCCGGGCAGGAATCGAGCTGGCAGGGTCCAGTAGTGCTTTGGCCAGCAAAAGTGTCTTTATCAGGCTAATTTCAAATATGATAAGAGCAAATGCTTATATGGTCTTAAACAGAGGCTGCTGTAGTCACAGAATGGGATGCCCCGGGCAGGAATCGAGCTGGCAGGGTCCAGTAGGGCTTTGGCCAGCAAAAGTGTCTTTATCAGGCCTAATTTCAAATATGATAAGAGCAAATGCTTATATGGTCTTAAACAGAGGCTGCTTTAGTCACAGAATGGGATGCCCTGGGCAGGAATCGACCTGGCAGGGTCCAGTAGGGCTTTGGCCAGCAAAAGTGTCTTTATCAGGCTAATTTCAAATATGATAAGAGCAAATGCTTATATGGTCTTAAACAGAGGCTGCTTTAGTCACAGAATGGGATGCCCCGGGCAGGAATCGAGCTGGCAGGGTCCAGTAGTGCTTTGGCCAGCAAAAGTGTCTTTATCAGGCTAATTTCAAATATGATAAGAGCAAATGCTTATATGGTCTTAAACAGAGGCTGCTGTAGTCACAGAATGGGATGCCCCGGGCAGGAATCGAGCTGGCAGGGTCCAGTAGTGCTTTGGCCAGCAAAAGTGTCTTTATCAGGCCTAATTTCAAATATGATAAGAGCAAATGCTTATATGGTCTTAAACAGAGGCTGCTGTAGTCACAGAATGGGATGCCCCGGGCAGGAATCGAGCTGGCAGGGTCCAGTAGTGCTTTGGCCAGCAAAAGTGTCTTTATCAGGCTAATTTCAAATATGATAAGAGCAAATGCTTATATGGTCTTAAACAGAGGCTGCTTTAGTCACAGAATGGGATGCCCCGGGCAGGAATCGAGCTGGCAGGGTCCAGTAGTGCTTTGGCCAGCAAAAGTGTCTTTATCAGGCTAATTTCAAATATGATAAGAGCAAATGCTTATATGGTCTTAAACAGAGGCTGCTGTAGTCACAGAATGGGATGCCCCGGGCAGGAATCGAGCTGGCAGGGTCCAGTAGTGCTTTGGCCAGCAAAAGTGTCTTTATCAGGCCTAATTTCAAATATGATAAGAGCAAATGCTTATATGGTCTTAAACAGAGGCTGCTTTAGTCACAGAATGGGATGCCCCGGGCAGGAATCGAGCTGGCAGGGTCCAGTAGTGCTTTGGCCAGCAAAAGTGTCTTTATCAGGCTAATTTCAAATATGATAAGAGCAAATGCTTATATGGTCTTAAACAGAGGCTGCTGTAGTCACAGAATGGGATGCCCCGGGCAGGAATCGAGCTGGCAGGGTCCAGTAGGGCTTTGGCCAGCAAAAGTGTCTTTATCAGGCCTAATTTCAAATATGATAAGAGCAAATGCTTATATGGTCTTAAACAGAGGCTGCTTTAGTCACAGAATGGGATGCCTTGGGCAGGAATCGACCTGGCAGGGTCCAGTAGGGCTTTGGCCAGCAAAAGTGTCTTTATCAGGCTAATTTCAAATATGATAAGAGCAAATGCTTATATGGTCTTAAACAGAGGCTGCTTTAGTCACAGAATGGGATGCCCCGGGCAGGAATCGAGCTGGCAGGGTCCAGTAGTGCTTTGGCCAGCAAAAGTGTCTTTATCAGGCTAATTTCAAATATGATAAGAGCAAATGCTTATATGGTCTTAAACAGAGGCTGCTGTAGTCACAGAATGGGATGCCCCGGGCAGGAATCGAGCTGGCAGGGTCCAGTAGGGCTTTGGCCAGCAAAAGTGTCTTTATCAGGCCTAATTTCAAATATGATAAGAGCAAATGCTTATATGGTCTTAAACAGAGGCTGCTTTAGTCACAGAATGGGATGCCCTGGGCAGGAATCGACCTGGCAGGGTCCAGTAGGGCTTTGGCCAGCAAAAGTGTCTTTATCAGGCTAATTTCAAATATGATAAGAGCAAATGCTTATATGGTCTTAAACAGAGGCTGCTTTAGTCACAGAATGGGATGCCCCGGGCAGGAATCGAGCTGGCAGGGTCCAGTAGTGCTTTGGCCAGCAAAAGTGTCTTTATCAGGCTAATTTCAAATATGATAAGAGCAAATGCTTATATGGTCTTAAACAGAGGCTGCTGTAGTCACAGAATGGGATGCCCCGGGCAGGAATCGAGCTGGCAGGGTCCAGTAGTGCTTTGGCCAGCAAAAGTGTCTTTATCAGGCCTAATTTCAAATATGATAAGAGCAAATGCTTATATGGTCTTAAACAGAGGCTGCTGTAGTCACAGAATGGGATGCCCCGGGCAGGAATCGAGCTGGCAGGGTCCAGTAGTGCTTTGGCCAGCAAAAGTGTCTTTATCAGGCTAATTTCAAATATGATAAGAGCAAATGCTTATATGGTCTTAAACAGAGGCTGCTGTAGTCACAGAATGGGATGCCCCGGGCAGGAATCGAGCTGGCAGGGTCCAGTAGGGCTTTGGCCAGCAAAAGTGTCTTTATCAGGCCTAATTTCAAATATGATAAGAGCAAATGCTTATATGGTCTTAAACAGAGGCTGCTTTAGTCACAGAATGGGATGCCCTGGGCAGGAATCGACCTGGCAGGGTCCAGTAGGGCTTTGGCCAGCAAAAGTGTCTTTATCAGGCTAATTTCAAATATGATAAGAGCAAATGCTTATATGGTCTTAAACAGAGGCTGCTTTAGTCACAGAATGGGATGCCCCGGGCAGGAATCGAGCTGGCAGGGTCCAGTAGTGCTTTGGCCAGCAAAAGTGTCTTTATCAGGCTAATTTCAAATATGATAAGAGCAAATGCTTATATGGTCTTAAACAGAGGCTGCTGTAGTCACAGAATGGGATGCCCCGGGCAGGAATCGAGCTGGCAGGGTCCAGTAGTGCTTTGGCCAGCAAAAGTGTCTTTATCAGGCCTAATTTCAAATATGATAAGAGCAAATGCTTATATGGTCTTAAACAGAGGCTGCTTTAGTCACAGAATGGGATGCCTCACAGCAGACTTAAGATCAGTTCAGTATATATGCACAGTTAGTTACTATAAGCAGCCTGAAAACGCTAACAAAGGCTGGATGAAAAAAAAAAAATCTCCCTGTCAGCCAGCTCCGTTTTTCCTACCTTTCCCTGGCTTTCTGTCTGTCTCCTGTCTGTCTCCTGCCTGTCTCCTGCCTGTCTCCAGCCTGTCCCTGTCTGTCCCTGTCTCCAGCCTGTCTAACTGCCTCAGCTACACAGCGTTCTGTCTGTCTGTCACGAATGCAATAGAGAAATGAGGAAAAGCAAGATGGCCGCCGTTAAATACCGCTGTGTGACGTCACCGGGCTTGCTGGCTGCTGATAGGCTGCATGTGACTGCCCCAGCTTGCACTGGCGCGGGATACATGTCCAGACATGTCCCGTCCGCCATCTTAGAATGCCTGTAATGTAAATGAATGGATGTTAAAGGAAAACTTCGAGTGATCGAATCGCGGGGAAATTCGGATTCGATCCGAATCGAATTTTTCCTGAAATTCGGATCGAATCCGGGTTCGTCCGGATCGATTCGCTCATCCCTAATGAATACATTAATATCAGACCTGTAATATCAATTCTGCACAATTTTTTTTTTTTTTTTTTTTTTTTTTGACCTTAAAAAATAGATATAACATTGCAGAAGTGGTCACCGAATTTTTGCCATTTAAAAAAAAAAAAAAAAAAAAAAAACATTAATATCAATTATGAATATTTAAAAAAAAAAAACATTAATATCAATTATGAATATTTAAAGATTGCTCCATTGAAATGCATTGGAGAGCGCCAGGTAGCGAGAGGTCATACCTGGCGCTGTGATGGGATTAGCAGCGGCGCTGTTCGCTGAAGTCTGCAACATGATGAATCCCGCGCTAGCTGACGCTCTCGCCGGCGCTAGCCTCATTTAGCGTGATAAATGCGTGATTGTGTTCGCAGCCTGGCGTTCTGGAGTCGGTAGCCGCCGATAGCTGGCGCTACCTGGCGCTAGTGAGACACTACCTGGCGCTATCCCTTGATAAATAAGGGCCTTAGACTCACACCAGTCAATGCAAGCATGCCAGACCCTATAGTAGATGGATGACGAGGACTTCTTCCTAGCCCGAATCATGGTATTAACCCTTTAAGTGCCAGCCTACCTGGAGTTTTTGTCACCCTTTGTTGCCAGACCATTTTGCACTATTTTGCGCTCCCCATGTTCAAATGTAATTTTCAAAGGGATTTCCCAGGAAAATTATATATTGTTTTTTTCAGGATAGTCTGGGCTTTAACATGAAATGTCTTGTTTGTCATTTTTTAGGTGTATTCTCAATATTTTGGGTGAACTATGTGAAAAAAAAATAAAAAAAAAATCTATTTTTTACAATTTGTAGTGTTTTTTGTAATAAAAAATGTAAGTTTGTAAAAAAAAATCTTATTGCGTGTGAAATCCCAATTTCTCCCGGTTACAGCAGTACCACATATGTATATGTAGACACCCTTTCCTGCCCATGAGACTTCCCCAAACTGAAACAGAGCTTTAGGGGATTTTCAGATAAAATACAACTGCGATATGCGCTATGCGCACCTTGCAGTTTTTCCAGAAAAACAACCCTTTACATTTAAAATACCCCAACAAACTATATATTCTCTGGAAGTACACCTCAAGCTTTCTAGGTGTACCAGGCTTGTTGATGTGGCCACAGTTTTCTGGAAGTAATCCCTCAATGTAATCTTTGGTTGCAAAGAGTTTCCCTAAAAAAAGGATAAAAAAGCAGAATCAAAGCCACATTTTCCTAAAAAAAACTATATACAAACAACAAAAAACAAGATTAATCTGAAAAAGCAAGGTCCCCCGAACAGAACGATACCCAACATGCATAGCTACTGTCAAGGGAAGAGTTGCCAAACACCCCAAAGTAAATCATGTGCGTAACGGCAATTTTACTTGAAAATTTCAGCTCTGCAAAGTGCACACCTTGCGATTTTTCAACCAAAACAACCCTTTACATTTGGAATATCCCCCATAAACCATATATTCCCTGAAAGTACACGTGTTTAACTTTCTAAGCGTACCCAGCTTGTTGTAGTCTGCTCATCTTTTCGAATTAATCCCTCAAAGAATTCTTTGGTTGCGCAGGGTTTCCCTAAAAAAATGTATAAAAAAGCTGAATAAAAAACACCTTTTCCTAAAATATAAATATGCAAACAAGAAAAAACAAGCTAAGTCTGAAAGCACAAGGTCCGAACAGAACAATACCCAACATGCATAGCTACTTTTAACCCTTTTAATTGGCAGCCTACTTGAGATTTTGTCACCCTCTGTTGACAGGTCATTTTTCCCCATTTTGCGCCATTTTTGCGCCATTTTTGCTGGAATTTTCAGGAAAATTATATATATATATATTTTTTTGCAGCAGAGTTTAGGCTTTAACATGAAATGTCTTGTTTGTAAATTTAATTCTGTTTTTTACAATATTATTATTAAGTAAAATTTTTCGCCCTATACGACGCACCTGCCCATAAGACGCACCTAGGATTTGGGGGAAGAAAATAAGAAAAAAAAAATTTTAAACCAAAAACGCACCATTACAGACAGTGTGGCATTCCCCTATCCAATTCCCATAGGCAGTGTGGGATGCCCCCATTCCATAGACAGTGTAGCATGCCCCCATCCTATTCCCCGTATATGCAGTGTGGCATCCCCCCCTCCCATTCCCCATATACCCATTGGCTGTGTGGCATCCCCCTCTCCCCCCATTAGTATAGGCTGTGTGGCATCCCTCTCCCCACATTCCCATAGGCTGTGTGGCATCCACCTCTCCCCCCATTCCCATAGGCTGTGTGGCATCCCCCTCTCCCAATTCCCATAGGCTGTGTGGCATCCCCCATTCCCATAGGCTGTGTGACATCCCCCTCCCCCCAGGCTGTGTGGCATACCCCTCCCCCCATTCCCAAAGGCTGTGTGGCATCCCCATCCCCCCATTCCCATAGGCTGTGTGGCATACCCCTCCCCCATTCCCAAAGGCTGTGTGGCATCCCCATCCCCCCATTCCCATAGGCTGTGTGGCACCCCCCTCCCCCCATTCCCATAGGCTGTGTGGCATCCCCCATTCCCATAGGCTGTGTGACATCCCCCTCCCCCCATTCCCATAGGCTGTGTGGCATACCCCTCCCCCCATTCCCAAAGGCTGTGTGGCATCCCCCCATTCCCATAGGCTGTGTGGCATCCCCCATTTCCATAGGCTGTGTGACATCCCCCTCCCTCCATTCCCATAGGCTGTGTGGCATACCCCTCCCCCCATTCCCAAAGGCTGTGTGGCATCCCCCCATTCCCATAGGCTGTGTGGCATACCCCTCCCCCCATTCCCAAAGGCTGTGTGGCATCCCCATCCCCCCATTCCCATAGGCTGTGTGGCATCCCCATCCCCCCATTCCCAAAGGCTGTGTGGCATCCCCCCATTCCCATAGGCTGTGTGGCATCCCCATCCCCCCATTCCCATAGGCTGTGTGGCATCCCCCTCTCCCCATTCCCATAGGCTGTGTGGCATCCCCCTCTCCCCATTCCCATAGGCTGTGTGGCATCCCCATCCCCCCATTCCCATAGGCTGTGTGGCATCCCCCTCTCCCCATTCCCATAGGCTGTGTGGCATCCCTCTCTCCCCATTCCCATAGGCTGTGTGGCATCCCCCTCTCCCCATTCCCATAGGCTGTGTGGCATCCCCCTCCCCCATTCCCAAAGGCTGCGTGGCATACCCCTCCCCCCATTCCCAAAGGCTGTGTGGCATCCCCCTCCCCCCCATTCCCATAGGCTGTGTGGCCCCTCTCCTCCCATTAGAATAGGCTGTGTGGCCCTTCTCCCCCCCCTCCCCCCATTAGTATAGGCTGTGTGGCCCCTCTCCCCCCATTAGAATAGGCTGTGTGGCCCCTCTCCTCCCATTCCCACCCCCCTCCCCCCATTAGTATAGGCAGGCGCCATATGAAAAAAAAAAAAAGTTAAACTCACCTGTCCGCTGACACCGCTGCGCTGAGCGGCCGGCTCCGTGAATGGGGTGGGCCTTTTGAGGCAGCGATGACAGCGGCGGGGCCAGAGACAGAGCCCCCGCCGCTCCTCCATCTGCTTCTCCACATGCGAGCACGAAGGTCCGGGCAGCGGGTGGGCGTGGCCTGCGCCGGTGCAGGCCACGCCCACCCACTGCCGGGACCTTCGCGCTCGCGTGTGCTCTGAGCCCGGCAGCAGATGGAGGAGCGGCGGGGGCTCTGTCTCTGGCCCCGCCGCTGTCATCGCTGCCTGAAAAGACAGCGATCGCAGCGGCGGGGCCGGGACAGAGCCCCCGCCGCTCCTCTGGCCTTTCGCAGTGTGCCAGACAACGCGGGAGCGCCGGGGACGGGTGAGTTGTTTTTTTTTTTTTAATTTTTTTTTTTAATTTTTTTTTTTTTTTACATTCGCCCGATAAGGCGCACTGACATTTTTCCCCCACTTTTGGGGAAAAATAAGTGCGTCTTATAGGGCGAATAATACGGTAAATACAAATTTATTTAGAAAATTGTCTCCTTTATTTTAACTAAAAAATGTATTTCATTAACCCTTTCGCTGCCAGCCTACCTGCAGCATTTGCCACTCCCTGTTGCCAGACGATGTTTCACCATTTTGCGCTACACATATTCAACTGTCATTTTTGAAGGGATTTCCAGGGATTTCCCAGGAAAATTATATATTGTTTTTTTCAACAGAGTCTGGGCTTTAACATGAAATGTCTTGTTTGTATTTTTTAGGTGTATTCTCAATTTTTTGGGGTGAAATGTGTGAAAAAAAACAAAAAAAAAACATTTTTTTACAATTTGTAGAGTTTTTTGTAATAAAAAATGTAAGTTTGTCAATAAAATCTTATTGCGTGAGAAACCCCAATTTCTCCCGGTTACAGCGATACCACATATGTATAGGTAGACACCCTTTCCTGCCCAGAAGCCTTTTATAGCTGCTGGATGACAAATGGTTAATTAAAAAAAAAAATGACATAGGGTCCCCCTTCCCGGGGAGGGGGACCCCATTTTTTTTTGGATTTTGAAGGGTTAAAAACCCTTCAAAATCCAAAAAAAAAAATGACGTGGGGTCCCCCTTACCCAAAGTAACCAGCCCGGGACCAGCTATGGGGGCTTGTAGGCACAGAGTGGGGGGGCCAGCTTTGGTGGCCCCCCCACCCTGCAGCCTACGAGCCCACATAGCCTATGTGGGCCCGGGCTCTTCTGCCCCCCCCTGGCCTTTGGGGAGGCAGGTAATGGGGGTGCGGGGGTTAATGGCAAGCCACCCGCTAGGGCAGGTGACTTGCCACCCCCCCAGCCTTGTGAACTGGTATAAGGGGTCTCATGGACCCCTTACCAGCTCACAAAGGGTTAATGTGAAAAAAAAAACACTACACAATAATAAAAAGTATTTTATTAGAAAAAAAAAAATTTTTTTTTTACTGTACTTACCTTCGATTGCAAGCTCTTGTCCCTCGCCGCTCAGCTGACAGATGCCGGTGATCGGCATCCAGAGAAGGAGAAGGCAGGAGATCAGAGGATCTCCTGTCACCTCCTTCCCCTGTGCCGATCACCGGCATCTGAGAAGCTGAGAAGGCTGAAGCCTGAGATCGGGGCCGGGATGACTTCATAAGCCCCGCCCCCAAGGGGGCAGGGCTTAGAGGCATGATGGCGGCCGCCATCGTGCAGAAGAGAGGAGAGAGCCTCCCAGGCTCTCTCCTGAAGATCGGTAAGTCCTGGGGGGGGATCGGAGGCCCCCCAGGTGAAGAGGAGGGACAGCGGGAGCCAGCGCACACACAGGTAAGTGAATGTCATTTTTATTTTTTTTATTTTTTACAGTTAGAAGCTGCTGCTGCAGAAGCGGGGGGGGGCGGCCTATTCCGGGGGCTCTCCTGGAGCCATCCGACCCCCCACGGGGGATCGGATGGCACCAAATTAAAGAGGAGACCCGGCCGGATCCAACAAGGGGTCAGGTGAGTATTTGTTGTTTTTACTTTTTAAACTACAAGCGAGGAAAGTCAAGCACGTAACACCTACGTGCTTGGCACTTAAGGCCCAGCCAAGCCAGCACGTAGGTGTTACGTGCTTGGCAACAAAAGGGTTAAAGAAAACCATATTGCATGAGAAAGCCCAATTTCTACCGATTAGAACGGTACCACATATTTATCAGTAGCCCCCCGTTCCTGCCCAGGAGACCCCCCAAACTAAAACAAGTACTTTATAACATTTACAAATAAAATACAACTACCATCCACACTACAAAGGGTTAAAGCGAGAAAAAAAATGACATAGAGTCCCCCCTCCGAGGGGAAAGGGGGCATTTTTTGGGGGATTTTTAAGGGTTAAAAACCCTTAAAAATCCCCCCAAAAATGACATGGGGTCCCCCTTACCCAAATTAACCAGCCCGGGACCAGCTATGCAGGGCTTGTAGGAACAGGGCGCAGGGGCCAGCTTTTGTGGCCCCTGGCCCTGCAGGCTACAAGCCTGCATAGCCCATGGCCACGGGCTCTTCTGCACCCCCCCGGGCTTTGGGGAGGCAGGTAATGGGGGTTAATGGCAAGTCACCCGCTAGCCACAGGTGACATGCCAGCCTCCAGCCTTGTGAACTGGTTTAGGGATCTCTTGGACCCCTTACCAGTTCACAAGGGGTTAAGTGTAAAAAAAAAAAAAACACACCACACACAAAGAAATTTTTTTTTTTTAATACTTACCTCCCATCCATCTTGCACTGTGTCCCTTACCAATCAATGGCTTCCGCTCACCTGCTGGAAGCCTTTTATAGCTGCTGGATGACAGAGCATAAGGGGTTAATTAAAAAAAAAATATGACATAGGGTCCCTCTTACCCAGGACCAGCTATGCAGGGCTTGTAGAAACGGGGCGCAGGGGCCAGCTTTTGTGGCTCCTGGCCCTGCAGGCTACAAGCCCGCATAGCCCATGGCCACGGGCTCTTCTGCCCCCCCCCCCGGGCTTTGGGGAGGCAGATAATGGGGGTGCTGGGGGTTAACGGCAAGTCACCCACTAGCCGCAGGTGACTTGCCATCCCACAGCCTTGTGAACTGGTATAAGGGGGTCTCATGGACCCCTTACCAGTTCACAAGGGGTTAAATGTAAAAAAAAAAAGACACAGACACAAAGAGAAAAAAAATCTCCGATGACAGCTGTCAGTCTGCTCGGGTGTTTTGTGGAGAGAGCCTGGGGGGGGGGGGGTGATCACAGCCCTCTCCCCCTCCCCACCTCTCTGCTCCAAGCACCCGAGCAGACTGATTCTTAGTTTCGGGTGCTGGTATTAAGAGGCCGGCTGCAGGTGGCGGGGCTAGCAGACCCGATCCAGGAAGTGGGGGGGAGGGCGATTTCTGCTCTCTCCTCGCCACGGAAGAGTCTGGGGGGGGTGATCGGAGCCCCCCCCCCCCCCCCCAGTGAAGAGGAGACCCGTCGGGAGGCAGCGCGGCCACAGGTAAGTAAATGTCATTTTTAATTTTTATTTATTAATTTTTTTTACTGTTAGCAGCTGCTGTTGCCGAAGTGGGGGGGGGGGGGGGGCGCTATTCTGGGGGCTCTCCATGGGGGATCGGATGGCACCAAATTAAAGAGGAGACCCGGACGGATCCAACGAGGGGTCAGGTGAGTATTTTACTTTTATATTTTTTTTACTGTGGGGGTTTAAAGTCAGCTACGTGAGTCTCACGTAGCTGGCACTTGAGTGGAGTAGAGGCAGCTACGCGACACTCACGTAGCTGGCACAAGAAGGGTTAACAACAGAGGCAGGCAGCCCCTTTTTTCATCAAGATGGAGGTTTTAGCAGCCAGGCCGTCAAAGCCAGCGTTTGTAAATTGGGATGGCGTAGCTGCCCCTGAGTGAGCAGGTCTGGAACCTTGGGCAGAACATACTGATCTACTGCCAACTGCACGATGTCTGCGAACCACACTCTTCCTGGCCAACACGGGGCTACCAGAATGGTTGGCACCCCTTCCTGGGCTATCTTGCGCAGCACCTTGCCCAGCAGAGGAAACGGAGGGAACACACAGAGGAGCTGAAAGCTCTTCCAAGACATTGCTTGTGCATCCATGGCCAAGGCCAGATGGTCCTGGGACAAAGACTGGGAGCTTGTGATTGTGACGGGACGCAAACAGACCCACATCTGGCTGACCCCAGCGGTGGCACAAGGAACGAAACACCCTGCTGCTGAGGGACCATTCTCCCAGACAAAAAGTTCACCTGCTGAGGGAGTCTGCCTCCAGATTCTCCACCCCCGGGATGTACACAGCTGAGATGCAGGGAACATTCTCCTCCGCCCAAGACATTATCAGGGACACTTCCTTGAGGGCCCTCTTTCTCCGGGTCCCTCCCTGATGATTGATGTAGGCAATCGCCGTCTGGTTGTCCGAGCGGACCTAAACCGCCCGACCCCGAAGGTGTGGAGTCAATTGGGTGAGAACCAACCTTATCGCCCTCAATTCCAGAATGTTGATAGGGGTGTGGGCCTCCTGAGGGCCCCACTGACCCTGGAATTTCAGGGATTTCCAGAAGCCCCTCCAACCTGTCAGACTGGCATCTGTGGTGACTGTCTCCCAGCACGGGATCAGAAAGGATCTGCCCACCAACAGGTTTCTTGAGTCCAGCCACCACGAGAGAGACCGTCTGACCAGAGGGGGCAGAACTAACACCTGATCCAGGGACCGAGGGTCTCGATCTCAAACTGACAAGAGGTAAAGTTGAAGAGGTCTCATGTGAAACTGAGCGTATGGAACTGCCTCGAAGCAAGACACCATCAGGCCCACCAGCTGCAACCCCTGCCGGATGGAGTTATGAGGGCAAGACATAAGGAACCTGGCTTGGGCCTGAAGACTCTCCACCTTCTGCTGAGGGAGAAAAATCTTGACCTGAGATGTATCCAGAGTCATGCCCAGAAAGTACCTCACCATTGACGGTGACAGGAAAGACTTGGGGTGGTTGATCACCCAGCCGAAAGACTCCAGTGTGGACACCACCAGCTGACTATCCAGCTCGGCCTGCTGGAGGAACTGAGATGTGATGAGAATGTCATCCAAGTAAGGAAGGATGCGAATGCCCTGAGATCTCAGCAGAGCCAGTACGCCCGCCAGCACCTTGGTGAATACCCTGGGAGCCAAGGTGATACCGAAGGGTAAGGCCACGAATTGATAGTGCTGATCCTCCAGAGCGAACCTGAGGAATCTCTGATGACCTGGAAAGATTGGTACATGAAGGTAAGCCTCCTTGATGTCTACAGAGGTCATGAAGTCCCCTGGGCGTAGTGAATTGACAGCTGAGCGCAGAGTCTCCATGTGAAAATGTTTGAATCTGACAAATTTGTTGAGGCACTTTAAATCCAGGATAGGTCTGATGGACCCGTCTTTTTGGGGAACAGTGAAAAGATTGGAGTAGTAGCCTCTGCCCCTTTCCCTCAAAGGCACCTGGCAGATGACCCCCAACTCCAGAAGGTTTTGGACAGCAAGGCACAGACCCTGAGCTGACAGGGGGTTTTGAGCCATCCGGGATTTGATGAATCTTGGGGGCGGCCAGGCTGCAAACTCTATCTTGTAACCGGAGGACACTACCTCCTGAATCCACCAGTCTGAGACGTGAAGCCTCCAGACGTGAGCAAAGAACCGAAGCCATCCTTCCACCCGGATGGGTGAGGGCGCCCCTTCATGCCTGAGGGGGCTTGGGTGAGGATTTTGTCTTGGGACCCCAGGAGAGGCCAGGACGGCCACGTCTTCTGCCCCTTCCCCAGTGATCTCTGCGGGGCCCAGTAAAGGAAACTCCTAGGCCAGTTCTGGAACCACGGAAGGATGGGAGAAAGGCACCCATCCCCCCGAAAGGACTGGGACGGCCTCCTACGTTGAGGTAACCTACCACCCCAGGCAAACAAATCCAAGCATTCACCAAAGAGGCGCAGACCCTTGAAAGGGAAACCAGTGAGAGCCTTCTTAGCAGCATTATCAGCTACCCACTGACGTAGCCAGACAGAGCATTGTATAGCCAACAGCAGGGCAGAAGTCCTACCGAACATTCTAATGGCATCATCCATGGCAGACAGAACATATGCAACAAATTCATAGCAAAGCAGGAGAGATCTATACCCTTCTCCTCCCGCGTCAGAGGCCCCCTCTAAGAGACTCTTAAGCAAACCCTTAATAGTAATAGCTGTAATGGCAGAGGCACAAACCGGACGTAGCGCGGTCCCCACACAGGCAAAAGCATGGCAAGCCAGTTGGTCCATGCGCCGGTCCTCACTATCCCTCAGGGTAGTAGTGTCAGGAGAATGCATGACAGATGTATTGGACAGCCCCAGAACGGGCGCGTCCACCTTGGGAGGACATGACCAATGCTTAATCACATCAGCAGGAAAGGGATACCTCTTGTCCCAACTCTTGGGCACCCCTGGCAGCTTGCTAGGCCGCTCCCATTCTTTGAGCACCAGATTATTAAAGTGCGACTGCTCCGGGAATTCCAAACGTGGTTTAACCGTATGAAAAAGCTCACCCTGCTGCTGCAGAGTCACGGTAGGAGGGGAGATACAGAGCACTTAAAAAATATGAGCCAAAAGCCTGTCAGTGTCATCTGAGGACCATGGATCTTCCCTAAAGGGAGACCCAGTACCACCATAAACCCTAGGCTGCTCCCCAGATGATTCTGAATCAGAGAACAATTCCCCCTCCTCCGGGGGGGGGGGGGGGGATAACCAGTAGTGTCAAAAATGTCCTCAGCTTCCACAGGAAAGAGGGAAACGGCGGGAGATAAATGCCGCTTCTTAGCAGAAGCCTTACGCAAGCCAGACCCAGCAATATGCTTTTCAATGCTGGCCGCCCGTGCAGCCAAATCAGGCTGAGACTCCCCGCTGGTATGTTCCTCGCAGGGGGTCAGATGTAAGCATGGGGGGGTAGGCGGAGCCCGGGGGGGCGCAGGCCCAGCAACAGGTAACCCAGACTGCAGTGCAAGTACCTGCTGGGCGCAGGTTACACATACCCTGACATCACCTATTGGGGATACCCCACACGCATCACATAACCGGGCTTGCCCGAAGGAACCCCATGCCCATTATCCCCAGAATCCTCCATATGGTGATTTGAATGGCACAGTAGGACAGTAAGGGTTAACGCTAAAGAGCTACCCGGGATGCCCCAATAACCGCTAGGGAAGTGGGAGATAATGAGGGGAGAAGGCCGGGAGAAACCACAGGACCGAAGCTTTAACCCGCCCGAAAGACAATCAAACATTCCCCACCGGGGTTACTCAGACCGCAGAGAGCCAGCAGCACGCAGCAGGAGACAAAATGGCGTCCGCAGACCTCGAGGGGCGTGCCGTGGAGATATGAGGTAAAATGCATCATCCACAGAGCCCGCCCCCCCGAAGAGCGCGAAGCGCGCCCACGTGATCCGGCCGGCCAGTAGCGGCCCGGCATCTCTGAGGTGAATGGGGCTGCCAGCCACGAAGCGCAGTACAAACGTGCGGTGGCGCGTTTTAATAAAGTGACAAAGCACAACATATTTCTTTCTGGGAGGGAGTGCCTCACTCTTACCTCTATATTCCTGGGTGGGTGCACGGTTCGCGGTGACACAGCAATGTCCAAAATTTTTTGTGAAGAACCAGCACTCCAGTATATAGGTTTCATCAAAATCATATATTTGTAAATCCAACGTAATGCAAATGATGCACAACAAACTTCCGAAGCCTATGTCGACGTTTCGGGGTGCGCGAGGGCCCCCTTCCTCAGAACCAACTTGGTGCCGTGTGACCCCACACAGCATAACATCAAACAAGAAGACAAGGGTGCACGTGGCTTTATATATGTTATGGGGCCACCCCTGCCCCAGGAAGTAGAAGAGATCGCACCTGACGTCAATCTGACGTCACTGGCGCCATGAAAACCATGTAAACATTGTTTACCACCATGTAAAAACATCTAAGGTGTAAAAAACAACAAATATAAACATAAACAAGATGCAGGCCTCATACTTACCTTGCGCTGGACGCTCCCGTCCGTGCGAGGAGAACTCCTCCGCATGCTGGGACCTGCCGCTGACACAGCTAGGGGGCAGCAAAACAACCCACAATGCTGTCCCTCTGTAGGGGGAAGGCTGGCAGCTACGCATTGTTCGGGCAAATCTGCCCGGCGACGCATGACGCAGCATCACAGAGCCAGATATTGGCTCCCGGGTGCTGCGAGGCTGGTGTTTCATCTGCGGCCAGTGATAAGCCGCAGACAGCGTACCAGCAGCTTTCCAGTCTAGTGCGGCGGCATTGACTTCATCAACGCGCCCACTGGCAAGGCAAGAGGATCCTGCACACAATTCACAAACGTATGTTGTGTCAGTGGCGGGTCCCAGCGTGCGGAGGAGTTCTTCTCGCACGGACGTCCAGCGCAAGGTAAGTATGCATCTTGTTTATGTTTATATTTGTTGTTTTTTACACCTTAGATGTTTTTACATGGTGGTAAACAATGTTTACATGGTTGCCATGGCGCCAGTGACGTCAGATTGACATCAGCTGCGATCTCTTCTACTTCCTGGGGCAGGGGTGGCCCCATAACATATATAAAGCCACATGCACCCTTGTCTTCTTGTTTGAGGTTATGCTGTGTGGGGTCACACGGCACCAAGTTGGTCCTGAGGAAGGGGGCCCTCGTGCACCCCGAAACGTCGACATAGGACTTGGAAGTTTGTTGTGCATCATTTGCATTTCGTTGGATTTACAAATATATGATTTTAATGAAACCTATATACTGGAGTGTTGGTTCTTCCCCAACAAAATTTTTAAAGCACAACATTTGTCTACAGTCTTAAAGCACTAGACAACACCTAACCCCCCCCCCCCCCGGAGATCTCCCAAGGGGAGAGTGAGGGAGGATCACGGCAAAATTCCCAGGGAGAAACGGCGCCCAGGGACTAAGATGAGGAGTGAGGGTGGAGGGGGAAAATGGGAATAGGGTTTAACTGCACAGGTAAAACCTGGCAAAACCCATGAGGCAGTGGGGGCATGCCAAAAGGCTCACCATTAGCCTAAACCGCCTACCCTGTTAGAGCAGGGACTGCGATAGGAGCCTAGCTCCTCAGCACCATAGTGCTTCAATAGCCTACCTTCACCCGAACCTTATCAGCCGAGGCTGGGAGGCAGTAACTGGGACAGAACGGGTGGGAATAGTCCTGCAGGGCCGCAGGCAATAAGCCCCGCTCACCTGCGCCACAAGAGAGCTATCTTCTATCTTCTCAGCCCAGACTGCAGAAAGAAACTGGGGAATTTGTGGGAGGTCCCTGACTTATATATGGCCGGGAGGAGCCACAAGCTGTTTTCTGCAGTCCAGCGCCATTTTGTGGATGTATTACCCATGTGTAAGGAATATTCTGGAACAGGACGTGCTGTATACTTAGAATATAAAAAAGTTGTCACATAGCTCTAGTAAAAGTTTTAGGTGCAAATAGTGCTCTAGCTTCCCCTTGAATTACAATTTATTTTAGAGCATGCAGGACATAGACTTTATTTTTCTTAGATATTTTAAACAAGTTTACTGAAGCAAGGCCTGTGTTTGACAAGAGAGTAGCATCCAAAACTCATCCTTAAATATACCCAAGTTATCCTACAAAATACTATTATTTCTTCACTTTATACAAAGTAAAGAATACGTCTTGGTTTAATGGTAGAGGGTGATGTCAGGATTGCTTTTCAGTCATGCGTTTTCAGAATAAGCACCACACGCGTTGAGGTTACACAGTTTTGTTCAGCTGCTCAGAGGATGATTCAGACATGTGGCAAGGAATATGAAACTGAGCTTTACACTACTTTTCTTTTGCTTGAAGTTATGTTGAGAAGTAATAGGTATGAAACAATTTACTTCCTTTTTTTTTGTTTGAATTAAAAATACTGACTTATTAATTTGCAGTTGTACATATGGGCATTACTTTTCTACTGTCAAGGTTACTGGGTATTCATCCTGTTGTGGTCAATATGTGGCAAACTTTTGGGGTGTTTAATTCCATTTTTAGCTGTTGGCGACGTCTGTGTAACATGTCAAAAATGCCAACGTATCACTTACAAATTTCCCTTTTTTTGTGTTTCTTTTCAATATTTTTTCAATATAAAACGCTTCAATACTTTTCCTGCCATTATGGTAGCTTAGGCTTTATCACCTGCTATGGCTGGCATTGCTTATACAACAGTGCTGCGCTGCGCTATGAAAAAGTTGAGTTATAGATTCATCTGTATAAGGCATTGTACCTGATGATAATTGTCGCACATATTTTAAATTAGGCATAAAATGGCATAGAGGTCATACCATTGGCACTGAATATTGCAGATGCTTCTTAAATCAGGATCTTAAAAGGACAATCTAGCCTTAATAACTCTTATGGTTCATAAGGAGCAGCATGACGAGATTACCTGCAGCTGCTGCCTCATTGTCTTCTATTTAAGGCCCTGATTTATCAAGCACTTCAGCCAGACAATGACATTTTATTGCAAATTAGAGCAGTTATACGTTTTTTCTATTGTTTTAGTAAGTGTGCCTCTTGTAGTGCTGCAACATGTGCAAGTTTGAAAATATTTGATTATATTTTTTACTACACTAATTTGCACAGATGTGGCACTGTCTGGCAGTAGTGCTTGATAAATCAGGCCCTAAATGTATGAGGCAAAGCAATCTCCACTCCCTTCTCCCTCTCAATAGACGTCATTAGGGTGGTATGCTGCAGTAATCCCATCATGGCTGTTCCCATGAACCACAAGAGCTTTTAAAACTGGACTGCCTCTCCACCAGGCAGTTTCGGGATAAATATATATATTTCTAACAAGCATCCTAACATGTATAGAACCTCTCATACACACACACATACCCAACCACACACACTCCCATACTCGCCTGCTATCAGCTATGTATTACTACCAGAGAACCCTATGCCTCCTAGGAAGGGGTGAGCCATGGGCGGTCCTAATTGCAAATGGAGTTGGGGGCGTTGAGCCAAGCCTCCAATTCCCGCTCGAATTTATTTTAGCATCATCTAATATAAAATAAGTTTCCCATTTACCAGGTTTTTCCAGCCTGATAGAGTCGTTTCCACTCTTCCTTGTTAGAAATATTGAACCTGATGATGCACTCTTGGCAATAAATCATATCTCAAAGGTACTCAAACTTTCAAGCCAGCCCTGAAAAGACATTTCCATTTCCACTCTTCCTTTTCTAAGCAGATATAGAGCTGAAATAAACAGTTTGGACAGGACAAGTGATACTTATTTTAGCTATTTTGAGAAATGAGGCTTGATTATTTCTTTTAGGCATAATGCTCACAGAACGTTTACTGTATATTTCAATACGCCTGCAAGGACAGAATGTGAAACTGACAGATCATAAACTATTACCTGTTTATACTTTTCAGCTTCTTTTGCCTTCGGCAGCAGACAAGAGCTATAATAATCAGAAATATCAAGGCAGCAAAACTGGAGATGGCAGATATGATGACTGACATGGAATGTGTTGGATAGAAGGAGGAAGACAATGATGGTATAGCTGGGGCTTCATATGCTGTCTTTATCGTTGTCTGTAAATTTGGTACACCTTTAAAAAAATGTAAATAAGGTTGACATTTTATTACATGAAATTGTTGAACTGTTTAACTGTAGCCCAAGCCTGAAATAGAAACTTGCCACCTTATACTCAATACCTTATACTGCATAAGTGCTCTGTGATTAATTTTGTCTGGAGTGGGTAAGCTACAGGGAGTGAAGAATGTAACAACACTTTGTCCTCAGGGTTAGTAACAGTAAACTGTGGCACCTGTTTTTAGCTTTACCATGGCCCTGGAGCTATGGCCTGGTCAGTCATTAACTCTGTTTGGTCTGAAAACAGTTTACCTCTAATTAAGGGACAGTCCAAGCAATGGCAATAATAGCGGCAAGGAGTTCACCTAAATGTCCCCATGTGCCTCTTCTCCATTTCCTTCAGCTCACTGCAGATGCTGTAGGAGATATCCCATGTTTCCATTTCTTCTTTTCATTTTCCATGACCTTGCATGGATGTAGTCGCGCATCCAGCCTGTCCCTGAGGACACAGCACAACCACTATGGCTTGCTGGACTCAGTCATGCTAGGAGTGCTGAGAGACAGGGCGGCTGTGCGACTACATTTGAAGCATGGTCATGAAAATATGGAAAAGAAAGAAGTGACAACATTTTAAATATGTTTCTTGTTGCCTGATTAGTGCCATTATCTGGACTCCAGTCTCATTTGACTTGAAAGTTTCCGACTAGGTATAACGTTTTTGACCTAAATTAAAAAGACTCAAGTCCCTGAATTAGGCAGCGGGGGGGGGGGGGGGGGGGGATTCTCACCTACTTAACACTCTATAGGACTATAGGGCCGGTGGTCTCCCCCTTTTTTGAGCAGTTTAATTTTGGATGCCCGATATGTGAAATCCCCCAGGATCACAGTGAAACTCGCCTTTTCGATGGCGATCCAACAGCACATGAGTGGACCATGATGGCATTCAGATAATGGCAGAAGTTTAAAGAGTTACATTTGCTTTTTCTTTTTTCCCTCAGAGAATTGAAGAATACCATAGACTTGAATGGCATTTAAATTAAGGTGCTGTAGAACCAGAATATTCAAAATAATCTGGCACAACTGCACATAACAATAAAAAGTAGGTATATTCCAGCAACACTATTTAAAATAGTTGAGGAATGGTGATTTCTAACTTAAGGTTTTTCTGATCTAGGATAAGAGGGCTTTGTTGCCAGAAGTATTCATAAAATGACAGTTCTCCTAGACTTGGCTATTTTTGTTTTTTTTTTAAGCTGGTAGAAAAGAAGCCTAAAGGCTTATGAAGATGAGGTTTAAAATCAAGTATACATGTAATACAATTATACAGAAAATATTTACTCAGTCCTGTTATGTAGCTCAGAACACCAGCAGCCAATTGGTGTGGTTGTACTGATGACGAGACAGTTAGGTAGCATGCAGCTCATACTCAATAGGCATATTAGCAGGCAGGAGATATATTATCAATGGAGTCAATCAGGGGAGAAGAAAATACAGCTATTGAGGGATACTCCTATTCCCCATAGCTATTCTTAAAGGATTATTCTAGTCAAAACTAACTGAACTTCCTCTAAACAGAATGGGGGCATCTGGAATTGAATGCCCCGCTGCACACCGGTGTCCAGGCTGCCGATAATTACGTCTTACACATTAGCTTCACACATGTCACATGACCATCTGCAGGCTAGTTTGCCAGATTGGCAGTGATGTGCATTGTCACCTAGTAAACCTAGTAGGTTGCTTGTAGTCCTATGGGGCTTACTGAGTACCAGTGCACAGTGGGGCATCCTGAATCAGGACGCTCCTTTCCTGTGTTGTTTAAAGGAATTCCAGTTAGTTTTGACAGGTCCCCTTCTTTAAAGAACCATCATCACCCATCAGGGTGAACAGCACATATAAACCTTCTATTGTGCAGCTTCCTACTCTTATTTCATGTATTATTTTCAAATAAAGCTTACCTTAGTCAGTTTGCATAAATGCCCCATTTTAATAGGGCCTATTTATTGCTGCATGCACGGAAGCTTCCATTTGCCATCCTGAGTTTTCCTGATGACATCATCAATTTGATTAGATTAGCCCTATTCTGAAACTTAGCCAATACCTACCAAACACATATCTGGAGTTCAAACTGTTCTATTTCTAGTTTAATTCCCACATTCACTCATTGTCAGAGAGCTCCAAGTCCCATGCAAAATTTCTAAGGGTTAATGGAGCAATTAAGACGCTTAACAAATGTATTTGACCCAAATTGAATTGTACAACTGATTTAGTCAAATCAGATCTGAAACAAATCTTAGAATACAATTTAGCCTCAGATTTTCACATGCAACTGCTGCTCCAGAAACAGGGATTTAGCTATCCTCCATCTCAGTCTAAAGCAAAAAGGTAATGAAGATATTGTCATTTGCTTTTAAAGAGGAACATTGCAGGAGGTAAAAACCTCCCCCAAGCCTCACCGATCTGTTCCTTCCTCCTTTGGTTTTAGCTTTGGGCATTCTTTATTCACCTCACCAAGGGATCCATCTTCGATGTCCCTCGGTTTCCAGGCGACCTTCTGATGGCCGGCGCCATCTTACATCACATAAGGCACTGGGCGGCTCCCGATCTCGCAACCGCGCAGTGCCCATGAATGGGATGCAATGAGGATGGATGAAACCCTGCAAGACTTTACTAATCGGTGTGGGACTTTGAAGAACAAGGCTAAAGCCGTGCTGTCACTAACAGATGGCTAAGCTGGTGCAGGGGGCAGCGATCAGGCACTGAAGCAGCCGAATGTCGCCGCAGCAGGCCGCAGCGACATCCAAAAGGTAAGTAGGGGCCGATGGAGGGGGAGGAATCAGCCCCTTTTTATTTTCGGCCCGATGTTTGTCTTTAAAGGAGCACTATCGCGAAATTGTGTAATATCGAAAATCCATATAAACACCTTGGCTAATGAGAGGAGGGGTCACTTATACACCTGAACCGAATAAAACTCCCACCAAGATTGTGGGTTTCTTCTCCTGGTAGGAATAAAATCCAGGGTTTACAAGTCTAGTCAATTAGGGGTGACAGAGCCTGTCACCCGTGATTTGCTCTTTCTACCATTAAAATTAAAAAAAACAAGCCTGGCTGGATATTTCTTGATGTCGGATGTATAAGTCACCCCTTCACTTGCCATCCAGCATATATATAGGGATTTTTATTATTGGGCCGTTTTTTCGTGATAGTGCTCCTTTAAGTTCTTTAGTATCTGTCTACTCACAAAGATAAAAGGCAGATTTTGGAAAAGTACATTCATAGTCCAAAAGCTAAAATAAAACAGAGGTATACTTACCTAACTCCTAGAAGCCAGCTCCTTTTCTCCAAACTCTTTACAGTAATCTATCATGTTTGCTTCACAGATTTATCTGGTTAGATAACCAGTATGACCACAATGAGATCTAACATGGCCAAGCTCAGCTGGCTTTTGTCTTCTGGAGGTGAGTGATGATAACATGCCCCTGCTAAATTGTTAATATTCATACTTAACTGAGAAAATTACATTATTAATCTACACTACCTGCCCTACATAACGGAATGTCGCAGTACTGCCATCGCACACTGGGATCTGCCGTATAACACCAAGGACTGTCATGCTCTCCTCCAGGGTTCCTGCAATAATTTTCTGAATTGACTAGCTCCTGGTAAACATCTGGCATCATTCTGTGGGCATGAGGTAGCTTGAAAAAAACAAATAACAAAGGAATTAGCATAGCTTGCTGAGTCTAAATCTGAGAACCAAGACTAATAACCAAATTGCAAATAAATAATGTGTTTATATACCAACAGTAAAAAAAAAAACATATTGGAAATGAAAGCAACATAATGTACTTCTAAGGTTTATTATCTTGGATACCAGACATACTGTAGACAGAGGTAGTGGACTTCATATGTGTGTCTATATAGTGTGTGGTTTGTTGTTTTTGCATACTGTATACTATTGATTGCAATAAATAAAGGCTCATCAATTATACACGTCTTCTTATTCTTCTTCTTTTTAAAGTTCAACAAGCATATCCCCATTTGCCAGTACAGGGAATAAGAAGAAATGACAAAACATATACAAAAGAGGAAGCGTTCAGCATGGTAGTTCTTTAAAGTGGACTAAAACCCACAGTGATCGGCCCTGGAATCTACAAGATTCTGGGGCCAATCGATTTCTCCCCGAAACCCCTCCCCAGGTCGCCCATACACTTACCTTCTTTTTTGGTCTATTTTCTGGCTGTCCCTCTAGCAGGGCGTGCGCCCGTGCCAGGCATTTGTGAATGGCCAGCGCGGGCACACTCCTTTTTTGAGGGTAGTCCGTCAGCACACTCCAAGCCGCTCAACCTTAGACGAAGGCTTAGACGAAGGGACGTCAGTGGATCCGAGCGCGTTGATTGGACGAGCTGTCGCGCATGCGCCATACGACTGGGAAGAGGCGAGTTTGTTTTGGTGACCTGTGGGCTTTCACACAGTGGGGCACCACCGATAAGGGTGCCCCCGGGGAAAGGAACATAACCCTGGGTTTTGGTCCACTTTAAAAAGACCAAGACAAGTTTTATAGGTCCAAATCTTGATTTCCTCTCATGCTGTTGCTGTATTAACACTGACTAGACAGACACAGCATTTTAGCAAGAACAGATTTGAAACAGAAGGCAAATAAATCCCTGCTTATCCAGCTGTACAGATATCCAAACACTAGCTATACAGATGATCCTCCCTCATTGCCCAACCCAATAGTTCATGCAACATCTGTACCTTGTGTTGTATAACATCTGTGGTCAGCAGTACAGCTTTGTTTCTGTATTTAAACCTCTATCAATCTGAGGTTAAAATCTCTAGCAGTCAGTGGTCAGACTGATAGAGATTTAGACCCAGAGACAAATACATTAAAAGCTTGGAAAGAAGAGAAGATGTGGACCTTTAAAACTTGTCTTTGCTCCAAATTAGGAGCTAAATCTCCACAACAGGAAAGTTTGCATGTGAACCTTATGTAGACACAGGCTTTGCTTCCATTTCTGGGTGTGGCCAAGCTGTGAAAATTGCACAGCTTTCATCAGCTTGCTCTGATGTGGTCAAAGCAAGCTGCAGAACCAATGCTCATTTGTGCTGAGAGCTCCAAGAGACAGTGCATGGTCCTTGAGAAATGGAATGGAAAGGATAGCAAACTTTGGAGACCTGCTACGGCTTCTACCCAGTGCTACAGGAAATATAGGAGAGGCACATTGGACAGGCATCAGGGGAACTACTTGCTGCCTGTACAGTCCCTTAAAAGAAATGTCATTCTGAGTTTTTCCTCTTTTGAGCTTTTTTTCCTGTACTGGGCAATGAGACTATGCTTATGGAAGTAAGATACGTGTATAACTGATGAGCCTTTATTTAGTAAAAGTGTGCGTGTTTGAGTGTGGAAACATCCGTTGTTGCTCCATTGCTCACCAAGCAATAGTGAGTTATTAAAACACATAAAAATTAAATCTACGTTAAAGTGGACCAAAATCCAGGATTTTGGCTATCCTGAGTTTTGTCCTTGCCCCCGAGGCACTCCAATCGGGACTGCCCTGCCCCCCAGGTCACCCGGTCTGGCTCACTCTTTCCTGGTCCAATGGTGCATGCATGGCCTCTTGTCCAATCAGCGCGCTCGGATCCGCTCCTACCCCTGATCTAAAAGCTCATCTAAGGTGAGCAGATGCGAACGCGCTTGCAACCGCATCCCCCAGGGAGCGTGCCCATGTTGGCCATTCACAAATGCCTGGCACAGACAAGCATCCTGCTAAAGGCATAGCAGGGATGTGGCCGCTGCTCGTGCATGCGCCTTTGGATTGGGAAATAAGGTGAGTTTCCGGCTATCCTGGGGGGTTTATCACAGAGAGGCATCCCGATTTGGGATGCCCCAAGGGGAAGGAAACTAGCGGGCTTGGAATCTCAGATTCCAGAGCCATTGGGGCATATTTTGGTCCACTTTAACACAATTATGTACACGTGGAAAAGAATCTTCCAAATAAGTTATTTTCTCTGTAAATGAGCTAACTAAACCACAGCTGCAAGCACTTATCATTTCTTATAACTGTTATGGGGACTGTTTATATCTCAAGTTACTCATTTCAAAACCAAATAAAGCATTAAAAAAACCTGCGTTGTTGCAACAGAGGAACACGCAGGTGCCTGCACAGAACAGCAAATACTTTCGAAGGTCTCAACTGGATAAGAACTTATTTTATGAGCTTTTTTCCTATATTAAGATAACACATTGTATCTTGACATTCACTCCTGAGAATAGAGTTTAGGAATGTAACAAGTGCTCATATCACAGTCACTGGCTTTCCCCTTGAATCGCAATAATTGCTATATTGATTTTTGTTGTATGCTTCTAATATGATGTAAGATACATTACCTGCTGGTTCCATTTCTGACAAGGAATTCCTGAAGCCGTAGTGTTGACATTTCCTTGGTAATGTCTTCCTTTGCCTTTATAACATGTTTCTAGGATATATTAAAATACATTTTACATGTGTATATCAAAGAACTTTAGACTGCAATACAACCCGAGGGAGGGTATAAACTTCCCATATTAATTCCAGCAGTAAATGATTTAGATGGAAATTAAATTGAATGTGTTACCAGACGGGCCCAGGATGGCAGGTGGAGGCTTCAGTGCACTTGGTAACACGTGGGCCCCTATTGGAGGCAATAGGCTACCTTTACCAGAAATGATAACTGTGCTTTAGAGATTTATATATGTGATGTTCTTTTAAAGTGCAGATTTGGTGATGGAGAAACTGTAAAATACTCTTTAGACAAATGATACAATAAAATGCAATATCTACAGACTTACTGTAAGCTTCTGTTTTATTCTGGCAATATATTGTATATGTCCTATGCATTCTACTCACACCCTTGCTTTCTGGTACTTGTTAATCTGAAAAGCTTGTTTTATGATTATATATATATATATATATATATAGCACCAAATTGTTGGTCCAGACCACCAGATCACCACCAGTGCATTTTGCCCCACCCAATGGGGCTTTACCAGGGCCCCTGGCTCACAGAGAGAAGCGGTTTGAAGGCAGTGCTAGCTTATTGATCTCTGGTGCCATAGAAGCCTAACCAGGATCACAGTGTGAACCAGCTGATTATGAAAGTCATCCTGTAACAGAAGAATATGGACCACTTGAGGCCACTCAATCTGGTGAAGATATAAGTTCTCATAGCTAGAGCCCTTCAAAAAATGAAAGAAAGGTTATTGTGGTTGGTGTAAAGTGGTCAACAACTATTTTCAGAGTTCTTTAGTATGGTAGTTCATATCTATCCTGCAGTTTCGTTACATCACCACGTGATGGCACTATTGGATAAGGAATAGATTATGACACTGTAGAGGATAATGCTGTGCTGCCATTGGTATAGAGGGGAGTAACACTGGATTGAAGAACAGCAGAATAGCAGGTATATAGGGAGGGCAGAGGCTCTCCTCGGATTGGTATAGTAACCGGGAGTGAGGAAGGTACCAGCAAGGACTACTGGTAGCAGTCACTGGAGCAGAGGAGCCACATTCATACTAAAAAAGTGACAACAGGAAAGGCGAACCATTCAGCCCGAGATGCTGATGGAGGAAGCTAAGGCCTCAGTATATGACTATGGGACCAGTGCCCACCACCTGTACAAGTCCACCTGGATGTAATGCTGTGCTATGGAAACTGCTAAGGGAACAACTGTTGGATTATGGCTGTATGACCTGCTGTGAAAACTTCAAGTGTACCTGAAGTCCTGCTATTGGTCTCATTGGGGTTATTGGATGCAAACCCACATTGAAAGGCCCTAAGCTCATGATAAAGAACCCACTCCCCACACGCCTGAGTAGCTAAACCCCTCAGGTATATGTGTGCTACATTATAAATTTGTCAGATAGATTTCACATTACTGGTCCTCATGAAAAAGTAATTGTAAACATGGATCAGAGGGGTGGTGTACATTCTGGAGTTCCATAGAGCTGACATTTGTTTAGAATAATTGTAATCAGACATATTTTATATACTTAGTTTAAAGCAGAGAGTTATTTTTGGGTCCTCCCTTGGGAAGGGGGTTATACCAAGTGTAGTGAAAGTGAATCCCTCTTAAATGGAGAATGTACGAATATAGGCTGGTTTGATCAGTGGCCCCTATAAGCACAAACTATAGGTTGGAATGGGGTATAATGGACCATCTCCCCAGTCCGAAAGGTATTACGGGGCTCATTGAGTAACAACCTCGCCTCAATGGACAAAAACTTTGTTTAAAATATTACAACATTTTATTAAATTCTTATTAAAATTTACATAGAGCAGACGCAGATTTTTTGTCACAGACACATTGGTCTTTCAAAATACGGATTGGTTGTTACATACATTCATGTTGCCATGTTCAAATAAAAGCAGAGACTTTAACAATATCCTGCAGAACAGACTAGTTTCGCTCATTTGTAAGCTTCTTCAGTGTCTGCTAGGACTCCAAAGAGATTCTCTATGTAAAAAGTAAATATATACCTTTTATATGGCAAAAATACAATGACCCATCAAAATAAGAAAATAAGAAGTAGTTTTTACCTGGATGTAAAAGGCAGCTGCTTCCCATAGATAAATGATCGAGATTGTTTTCAGTGGATGGGCCCAATCAGCAGAATAGCCATAGCAATATAACCGTGTGGGTGGGTAGGTAGAGTGCCCCTTTTCCCCTCTGGTTTGCTGTAAACATTGTTTAAGCCTTTATGAGGGTGGATTTGTCTCTATCTGAGCGAAGCCTCTACCCTGTGCTGGGAATTGGTTGTATCTAGCGCAGCGCTACTGGATATTTTGTATTAATGTAACAGCTTATTTTTTCGCTGTTTGCGGGTTGCACAGTGGTGGAGAATGTAGATATAGACTAACACAGACACACATTTTGTATATTTTCACTTGTTTGTTTTTGACAAGTGTTATCACAGTTTTATAGTTCGTCCAATTTGTTCTTAAGGACTATGGCATGATGACATATATCTTTCAATTATATATCAGTGTTTTTTGAGTCTTTTACTACACCACGATACTCCAGTAACCATAAGCAGTACCTATAAGCAGGATTTATATGTTATTATCTTTTAGTAATTTGGGTTTCATTTTTCTCCTTATTAAAATAACACACCTTTAATATATGGCTTCAGCCTTGTTCACAGAGGGTTAACTTACAGATTTACATGGAGGTTTGAACTTACCCAGTGCTTTTATCTTAATTTGTAACAGGCTGGTCGCTCTGCTTAGATTGATTAGAACTCCACCCATTCATATTTAAGGCCTGTCCGTTTTATCTATTGTTTGACATGAATAAGGACTCGTAGTCTGAAACGCGTTGGCGTTGGGGCCTTTCATGTATATGCTGTTATGTGCTTTAACCTGATGGATTACTGCTTTTAGCAGTAATAAAGGTCTGAAAGATTTTATCACCAACCGCTGGCTGGCTCTACTTTTCTTGCATTGTTTAAGGATAAGCATAATCAATAAACTTAATCCGGACGGAGTGATCCGCAACCGAGGCTCACCTTGTGCCCAAAAAGACAGTGCCTGATATTAGGGCTTAGTGCAGGGGATGCTTGGAAGATATAATACAGGCTGTACTAATAGAAAGATAAACAAGATAGTGTGGCTAAACAATATCAGGTTTGTGGTGGGTCGGGTAGTATTAATACTAAGGGCGCATGTATGGCGCTCCTATATAGTCTATACCCCCACGTGGGATAAAATGTAAAGGGAGAACTGAAAATCATACTTAGAGTCATCTATATGTAATTTAATACCTGAGGAGCCCCTCCTGGGCTCACTCATCTGCGGGTGCCTGGAACTGTGGCCACGTCTCCCTGGTCGAAGGAGGACAGATCGAGTGTTCCAGACGGGGCACAGATAAGGAGCGCTCGCCACCGCACGCCGTCCGCGTAGTCGGCCACCTTCGCCGCTTTCTGTGTACGGCTCGGAGGACCGGCTGTTGTAGTGAGCGGGGCGTCTGCGTCACTTCCGGCGGCCGGAGCGCATCACGCGCCCGGCAAAAACCCGGAACGCCGATGCGCTCCAGACCAACGGAAGCGACGCAGCACCCAGCCGCCTATGTTCACGTCTCCAGTCTGTGGTCCCCATGTTTGTGGAGACCACAGGGGCAATGAAAGTGGTTAAAGCCTAACTTGTGCTGTATAAATAGGAATAAATAAATAAATGACATCCATATGACTAAATATGGTGGCGAATGCCGAAGGAATGTAAACTATTGCCCTTGATGATACTATTAAGGGTTGGCAAGGTAATAAATTCACGTGGAAAATAAATAGAAGTGCGAGCGGCAGCCTAAGTCCATATTAGTAGCCAGGCACATGTCAGGGCATCCGGCTGAGCCTATGATCACCCTATAGGGCTGCAACCCTACTATTTTTTGGTTATAGTTAAGAAATGGTTATATGTCCATGTAAAAAAATTTACATAGGCAAAGCAAACAGACAATTGAGGAAACGCATTTACGAACACACTTACGACATCAGCACCGGGAACATAAAACCCCGATTGGCAGACATTTCCTCAGGAAGAATGAAGAAAGTAGGGCTGGATCGAATCCACACCAATATAAGAGGGGGGGGGGACATTGAAAAAGTCACCCTCCAAAGGGAAACAAAGTGGATAAATTACTTTAAAGCTGACCTTCCCCCGGGTTTAAATGAGTCTATTAGTTTCACGCCATTTCTTTAATCATGCCTTATTTCCAATTGATCTAATGTGTGCCTACATATTTAAAGCCATACTGTATCTCCTTCATTCCATATAGTAGGCCCTTTGCTTTAAAAAATCCACTTTACCAGATAGATAAATCCATCTTTTTACAAGTTTTGACTTTGGATTACCATCTTGTTGTTCTAGATATGATAAGCTCTTTTAGTGTGTCATAATCCGTTGTAAATACAAAAGGCACCTGCTCCGATCAAAGTGATTGAATTCAATTTAGGCATCATTCACACCCCTTTTCAATATTCCCGTATGTACCATGTGTTCTAACCATTTCTTAACTATAACCAAAAAATAGTAGGGTTGCAGCCCTATAGGGTGATCATAGGCTCAGCCGATTGCCCTGCAATGTGCCTGGCTACAAATATGGGCTTAGACTGCCGTTCGCGCTTCTATTTATTTTCCATGTGAATTCATTGCCTTGCCAACCCTTAATAGTATCATCAAGGGCAATAGTTTACATTACTTCGGCATTCGCCACCATATTTAGTCATACGGATGTCATTTATTTATTCCCATTTATACAGCAAAAGTTAGGCTTTAACCACTTTCATTGCCCCTGTGGTCTCCATAAACATGGGGAGACGCGAACATAGGCGGCCGGGTGCCGCGTCGCTTCCGTTGGTCTGATGCGCTCCGGCTGCCGGAACTGACGCACTACAGCAGCCGGTCCTCCGAGCCACACACAGAAAGCGGCGAAGGTGGCCAACTCCGCGGACGGCGTGCAGTGGCATGCGCTCCTTATCTGTGCCCCGTCTGGGACACTCGATCTGTCCTCCTTCGACCAGGGAGACGTGGCCACAGATCCAGGCACCCGCAGATGAGTGAGCCCAGGAGGGGCTCCTCAGGTATTAAATTACATATAGATGACTCTAAGTATGATTTTCAGTTCTTCCTTTACATTTTATCCCACGTGGGGGTATAGACTATATAGGAGCGCCATACATGCGCCCCTAGTATTAATACTACCCGACCCACCACAAACCTGATATTGTTTAGCCACACTATCTTGTTTATCTTTCTATTAGTACAGCCTGTATTATATCTTCCAAGCATCCCCTGCACTCATCACTAAGCCCTAATATCAGGCACTGTCTTTTTGGGTACAAGGTGAGCCTCGGTTGCGAATCACTCCGTCCAGCTTAAGTTTATTGATTATGCTTATCCTTAAACAATGTTTACAGCAAACCATAGGGGAAAAGGGGCACTCTACCTACCCACAGGGTTATATTGCTATGGATATTCTGCTGATTGGGCCCATCCACTGAAAACAATCTCAATCATTTATCTATGGGAAGCAGCTGCCTTTTACATCCAGGTAAAAACTACTTCTTATTTTGATGGGTCATTGTATTTTTATTTTGCCATATAAAAGGTATATATTTACTTTTTTACATAGAGAATCTCGTTGGAGTCCTAGCAGACACTGAAGAAGCTTACAAATGAGCAAAACTAGTCTGTTCTGCAGGATATTGTTAAAGTCTCTGCTGTAATTTGAACATGGCAACATGAATGTATGTAACGACCAATCCGTATTTTGAAAGACCAATGTGTCTGTGACAAAAAATCAGCGTCTGCTCTATGTAAATTTTAATAAGAATTTAATAAAATGTTGTAATATTTTAAACAGTTTTTGCCCATTGAGGCGAGGTTGTTACTCAATGAGCCCTGTAATACCTTTCGGACTGGGAAGATGGTCCATTATACCCCAGTCCAACCTATAGTTTGTAGTTTAAAGCAGGCCAACACCCTCTGCGCAAGAGTGTTGGTAGCCACTAGAGATGAGCGAATAGATTCGGACGAACTCGAATTCGTTCCGAATTTCATGAAATATTCGATTCTGAATGAATCCGAAATTCCCCGCGATTCGATCGATCAATTTTTTTCTTTTAACTCCATTTACTGCAATTACAGGCATTGTAAAATGGTGGAGGGACGTGTCTGGACATATCCCCTGGGGCAAGGTATCATGGGAAGGTCACATGCAGCCTATCAGCAGCCAGGAACCCCGGTGACGTCACAGCGGTATATAAGCGGCGGCCATCTTGCTGGTGCGCGTTTCAGCATTGTATTGCGGCGAGAACGGAGCTGGGTAGAGACAGGGAAAGACAGGGAAAGACAGAGAGCCAGGGAAAGATCGAGGCAGGGACAGCATATAAAGTGACAGAGAAAGTTTTTTTTATTTTCATTTGATTTAATAGCCAGATCACAGTTTTAAATTGTTTTTGTGTCTGCTGTAAAAGCCCCTGGCCACTGGGCATCCCATGTTTGCACATTTAACCCTATCTGTCACACACAAGCCATTCTTAAAGCTGATTTCATCTAACTAGAGCACAGTTTTAATTGTTTTTGTGTCTGCTGTAAAAACCCCTGGCCACTGGGCATCCCATGTTTGCACATTTAACCCTATCTGTCACACACAAGCAGGTGTTAAAGCGGATTTCTTCTAACTAGAGTACAGTTTTAATTGTTTTTGTGTCTGCTGTAAAAACCCCTGGCCACTGGGCATCCCATGTTTGCACATTTAACCCTATCTGTCACACACAAGCCATTCTTAAAGCTGATTTCATCTAACTAGAGCACAGTTTTAATTGTTTTTGTGTCTACTGTAAAAACCCCTGGCCACTGGGCATCCCATGTTTGCACATTTAACCCCATCTGTCACACACAAGCCATTCTTAAAGCTGATTTCATCTAACTAGAGCACAGTTTTAATTGTTTTTGTGTCTGCTGTAAAAACCCCTGGCCACTGGGCATCCCATATTTGCACATTTAACCCTATCTGTCACACACAAGCAGGTGTTAAAGCGGATTTCTTCTAACTAGAGTACAGTTTTAATTGTTTTTGTGTCTGCTGTAAAAACCCCTGGCCACTGGGCATCCCGTGTTTGCACATTTAACCCTATCTGTTACATACAAGCCATTCTTAAAGCTGATTTCATCTAACTAGGAGCACAGTTTTAATTGTTTTTGTGTCTGCTGTAAAAACCCCTGGCCACTGGGCATCCCATATTAGCACATTTAACCCTATCTGTTACACACAAGCAGGTGTTAAAGCGGATTTCTTCTAACTAGAGCACAGTTTTAAAAGTGTTTTTGTGTCTGCTTTAAAAACCCCTGAGCACTGGGCATCCCATATTGCCAATTTTCATAGTATCTGTTACACAGAAGCAGGTCCTTCAGCTGATTTCTTCTAACTAGAGCACAGTTTTCATTGTTTTTGTGTCTGCTGTAAAAACCCCTGGGCACTGTGCATCCCCTGTTTGCACATTTAACCCTATCTGTTACACAGAAGCAGGTCTTTCAGCTGATTTCATATAACTAGACCACAGTTTTAAAAGTGCTCCTGTTCCTGCTGCCAACTCCAGGGTCTCTTTCAAGCAATGTTTGGGCTCCTGCTTCCAACTCCAGGGTGTGTCTTTAGGCCAATGTTTGGGTTGCTGCTGCCAACTCCAGTGTCTCTTTCAGCCAATGTTTGGGCTGCTGCTGCCGCCAACTCCAGGGTGTGTCTTTAGGCCAATTTTGGGCTGCTGCTGCCAACTCCAGTGTCTCTTTCAAGCAATGTTTGGGCTCCTGCTGCTGCCAACTCCAGTGTGTCTTTAGGCCAATTTTTGGGCTCCTGCTGCCAACTCCAGTGTCTCTTTCAGCCAATGTTTGGGCTGCTGCTGCCGCCAACTCCAGGGTGTGTCTTTATGCCAATTTTTCGGCTGCTGCTGCCAACTCCAGTGTCTCTTTCAAGCAATGTTTGGGCTCCTGCTGCTGCTGCTGCCAACTCCAGTGTGTCTTTAGGCCAATTTTTGGGCTCCTGCTGCCAACTCCAGTGTCTCTTTCAAGCAATGTATGGGCTCCTGCTGCTGCCAACTCCAGGGTGTGTCTGTCAGGCAATATATGAGCTCCCTATGCTGCTGCCAACTCCTGGGTGTGTTTTTCAGGCAATATATGTGCTCCCTATGCTGCTGCCAAGTCCAGAGTGTGTTTTTCAGGCAATATATGGGCTCCTAATGCTGCTGCTGCTGCCAACTCCTGGGTGTGCCTTTCAGGCAATATATGGGCTCCTAATGCTGCTGCCAACTCCAATGTGTTTTTCAGGCAATATATGGGCTCCTAATGCTGCTGCTGCCAACTCCTGGGTGTGTCTTTCAGGCAATATATGGGATCATAATGCTGCTGCCAAGTCCAATGTGTTTTTCAGGCAATATACGAGCTAATAAATTTCATTAAAAAGGCTGGAGAGAGTTGAAGTATACAGCCTTATGCACTGCCGCATATACTCAGCGGCGTCCCACTAACCTCTGCACCGACTCAAATACAACAAAAAAGACATGTGGTTGACAGTAGGCCTGGCAAATAGGCTAAATACACAGAATTAGCTGAGCAGACATCAATTTTATTGCACCAATCCCAGCACACACAAGGGACATACTCATAAAAAACACAAAGTGAAATGCTAAAATCACGGGGGCCCACCGTGCACCCACACACGCTTCCACGCACTCATACACCCACCCTGCTAGCAGCGCTGCTAAGTACTACCTAAGATCAAAGCAAGACACACTGCTCAGGGCTGATTGATCACGTGATTATACTCATGAGACAGTGGCCTGCAGCCTCACACTAAAAGTTGCCTCTGTAAAATTATCCAGCTGGATATTATAAACATCAAATGGTATCTTGATCTGCAACATCCAGGGTTCACATGCGACTGTCCCACAGCATGGCAACGATGCTTGTAATCATGCATCATGAGTCTATCATGTGTTGACAACACATTGCTTAATCACATCTCTGAGCTCACAAAGAGACTGCGCATACAAGAAGTAGGGGTGCCTCGCCGAGGCTTATACTTAGCTGGAGACACGCAGAAGTCCTTTGCTGACAGCTAACGCCATGGCATCGGGGTTGCGCAACCCTTCATAAGCGGAGGTACTTAGAGCAGGAGCAGGGCTGAAAGCAGGGTGGCCAGCACGTGGAGAGGGCCGGCCGTCCGCCGACGCGCGTTTCGCTCCGCCCACAGGAGCTTCGTCAGGGTCAATATACGAGCTCCCTATGCTGCTGCCAAGCCTAGAGTGTGTCTTTCAGGCAATATATGAGCTCCCTTTGCTGCTGCCAACTTCTGGGTGTGTTTTTCAGGCAATACATGTGCTCCCTATGCTGCTGTCAAGTCCAATGTGTTTTTTAGGCAATATATGGGCTCCTAATGCTGCTGCTGCCAACTCCTGGGTGTGTCTTTCAGGCAATTTATGGGCTCCCTATGCTGCTGCCAACTCCAATGTGTTTTTCAGGCAAATGTATGGGCTCCTAATGCTGCCGCTGCTGCTGCCCACTCCTGGGTGTGTCTTTCAGGCAATATATGGGCTCCCAATGCTGCTGCGAACTCCAAAGTTTCTTTCAGGCAATATATGAGCTCCCTATGCTGCTGCCAACTCCTGGGTGTGTCTTTCAGGCAATATATGGGCTCCCTATGCTGCTGACAACTCTTGGGTGTGTTTTTGAGGCAATATATGGGCTTCCTATGCTGCTGCCAACTCCTGGGTGTGTTTTTCAGGCAATATATGGGCTCCTAATGCTGCTGCCAACTCCTGGGTGTGTCTTTCAGGCAATATATGAGCTCCCTGTGCTGTTGCTGCTGCTGCAAAGTCCAGAGTGTGTCTTTCAGGCAATATATGAGCTCCCTATGCTGCTGCCAACTCCTGGGTGTGTTTTTCAGGCAATATATGTGCTCCCTATGCTGCTGCCAAGTCCAGAGTGTGTCTTTCAGGCAATATTTGGGCTCCCTATGCTGCTGCCAAATTCAGGGTGTGTTTTTAGGCAATATATGGGCTCCCTATGATGCTGCCAACTCCACTGTGTGTCTTTCAGGCAATATATATTCAGGCTCTGTAATTGTGCCGCTCTGCGTCAGCGAATCTAATAGCGACGCCTCTGATCTGCATGTCATACTTCTTTACAATAGTATTTCACTAACCCAACATGCATCCTATGCATGTTACAGCCAAGCAAAACGTTGTGCAACCCTATGGAGGCTCTCAGATGCCCAGAAATAGCCGTTTTTAATAGCGATTTGTCGCGAATAAATTCGGACCAAAACGATTTTTCCCGGAAAATTCAGCAAATCAGCCGAATCGAATTTTTCAAAAGTTTGCTCATCTCTAGTAGCCACCAGCACCACTGCTATCTAACATTTTGGGGGTGGGGCCTCGAGAATGCTGTCCTGGGGGATTATGTGCTGAGAGTTTATGTTCTGGGAGGTTATGTGTGCATTCAGGATCCCCCCCCCCCCCCCGACTGTCAGATGGCAGCGTTGCTGGCGACTGCTAATACCCTTGCTGTGGAGGGTGTTGCTCCGCTTTAATGTGTTTTAAGGTTGTTAACTAATTTTGAAAAGAAAACAAATCTCAATAAAATCTGGGAAAAGGGAAATTAAACACATTTAGCAAAAACAAAACAAGACTTACTGGTAATGTTTTCCTTGTGCAATTCTGGAAAAGAAGCAGAGAGGCAAAGCCAGTGAAAATTCAGCAGTCATGATGTGGCATAAGCAGACACCAATAAAAATAAGTCAGATAGTGTGATTACATTTCACAGATTTCTCTTGTTTTTGTTTCTGTTTGAAAGCAACAGTTTGTAAGTAAAAGTAAATATATGTGCTATGTTGTTGTTTCTTATCAGTATTAAAAAGGAACATAAAGTGTAAATGAGGTCTCTGTTCATTCTTTATCTTTAAGGACATACAATAGAAATAGCAATAAAGCAATTTAAATATTTTCCTTAGTCATTCAGCAGCCAACTAAAAAAATACAAGGGTACTTACCCTTTGTCCCCTGCCACTGATCAGTGCTAGTCACGTGAACAGCAACTCACCTAATCAGAGCATGCGCTTCTGACGCCTTTTGAGGCCTGAACAAGGGGTAGCGAATAGCGATTTATGACGCGCCAGGCTCGCAACCCAGCAAACCTTCTCCATTCATTGCAATGGATGAGGTGTGCTGAGGCCTGACATCCCTCCTCCATTGTAGAAAATGGAGGGGTGTGACCACAACCCTGTCACTGGTAGCCAGAGCTAACACAGAAGAGCTGGTGAATGGGGTTGATACAGGACGTGAAGGCTGCAGCGCGGCTTGGATCCAGCAATCAGGTGAGTTGCTAATCACCAGACTAGCACCGCTGAGTGGCGGGGGAGAAAAAGTAAGCTTCCTATTGATTTTTTAGCTGGCTGCATTATGACTTTAATTTGCTAAATGGTTATGTACATTCTGAAGAGAGGTTTTAACACCCACAATGCATTTATAGTGGTTCTTTCGTAATACTAGAGGACCCAATTCTATAGTGTCTTGTAGGGCAAGAAAGCATTAATAACCAAATATATATCACTTTTGGGCAAGAAAATACCGTTTGTAACTGGATTGTAAATTGGTTGAAAAACCATGTGCAGAGAGTTTTGGTCAATCATTTCTTCTCAGCATGCTCCTCAGATGTAAGTGACATTCCCCAGAGTTTAGTGCAGGGACTGTTGGAGATACTGTGCAACAGCTTACAGTGTCTCTGTATGTGATCTGCATCTATATTGCTAGGTCAATGCATTTGTGACAGTAGATGGCGCTGTTACATAAATCTATGAGTAGATTCTGTTGTACATTTCTGCTATGTTGTGTTTCCTGTACATTGAGGTGATCTCTATGACTCATTTTCCTGTCTATGTTATCCACCATGCACCTTCTCTTACTACACTCGTGTTCCAGTAAACCAGTTCCTGTTTCACCACAAATGTACATTTAGATTTGACACTCACACTCTGCAACAGGGACCAACTTGTTTAAAAATTATATAAAATTTGGAATTAAAGACACTGTCTCTAATATGTAGCACAGTACAGTCCATTGAAGATATTGAGTGTCTGGGTATCCACTTGGCACATTCATTTCAATTTGGATAAAGGTAAATCAATACATTTTTGGGAGTAAAGCTGGGAGTATTGTTTCTTAAGAAGGATCTGGGGGTACTGGTAGATCACCAGCTAAATAACAGTATGCAATGTCAAGCAGCTGCTTTCAATGCCACCGATATATTATATAGATATATAATATTGTGTCTTTAGAAGGCACTGGTGAACCCTCATCTGGAATATGGTGCAGTTTTAGGAAAGGACAACCTGGTTTTAGAAAGGACGTGAAGGAGAGCCCCAAAATTGATAAGATGAGAGGAGCACGTGAGCAGTGTCTTTGATGAATATATCAAAATGCTTATTATGTTTGTGTCTTCCACATGGTGTGGTACTATATTAACAGATGGTATGTACTATGACCTGCAAAGTCTGCATGACAAGCAACCCCATGCTGGTACCCTTAAAAATATTGTTTTCTTTAATTTAACGAATTATGTTTAGTCTTAAGGCCATGCTATTCAATACACATGTCCCCATTGTCTAAATGAGTAAAATAGTGCTCTTGCATCTTTCATGTGGCGAAAAACCAAAAGGAGTCTTACCAAAATAAGGGATCCGGCTGCAAGACCCTGGGTTTTTCTGCATGCTAGGAAGCTTTTCACAATCAGGGATTGATAGAAGTGTTAACACAGGCTTATAAATTCCATGCTGGGAATTCTTTTCCATTGACAGCCATTCTTTGAAGCAGTAGAGATTTTTCACAGCAAGACAATGTTCCCTAAGAAGCAAATGGGATACAGTTAAACTTATAAACCAAGAAAAACAACGCATAAAGAAATACCAAGTCAACCATTGAGGGAAAAGCGTGAGTGGCTGCATCTTCTGCATCCTCTAGCAGTACACACTCCTACCCCAACTATTCAGATTGGCTGCGGAGGGAACTTGTGCACCTCTGGGGATGCAGCCTTTCTCAATCTCCATTGAAACCTATGAGAGCCATTTGCCGATGACATCTTCATGGCAAACGGCGCTCATGCAAACGCATGCGCCGTTGGATCCAGGAAAGTTGACTGAATGTTGGCCTTCAGGGGGGTTCACACAGCAGGCAGCAGAATTTGGGATGCCCCCTGGGAGCAGAACATGACCCAGGAAATTCCAATTCATGGGTTTTGTTTCCCTTTTTCTTGTACAATGATTTTTGAATCACAAACATTTTATTTATTGTCAAGATATGACAGTTACCAATGTATCAAGCACATACAGAGTACTATACATTACAATCATCTTATTAGAGGTAATACATCCCACAGGCTAATCAAAGATGTACACAGATAAAAGTACAAAGACCAAATGCAGCACTTTAAAATACCATAAAGTACTGCTAACATTCTCTATATTTCAACCATATATTGGCAACAAACCATAGGTGAATCCCTATGGTTAAGTAATGAATAAAAGGAAACTTAAGAAAGAAGGGAGGGAGGAAAAAGGGGGACGGGCAAAAAAAAAAAGTAAAAAGGGGGAACTACACCACCAGCAAGTTAACCGGTATAAATTCCTGGGCCCATGGAGTCCACATTTCCAGAGACCTATCCAACTCACCGTCCCAAATCGCAGACATTTTCTCCATTGACATTATATATTGCACTTTATTCTTAAAATCCCTGAATGGCAGAGCAGAAGTCTTCCATGCACCCGCAATAGTTAGCTTAGCCCCCGTTAGAATAGGATATGCTAAGCGCTTCTGATTTCTCGAGCTAGGTCCAATGGACCCATTCAGCAGAGCTGTCCAAGGGTTTAAGGTAATACTTCTCCTCAGAACTTTACTAAGAGCTGCAAAAACCTTCTTCCAAAATCCCTTAGCTCTGGGACAATCCCACCAGATATGGCGGAACAACCCCTCTTTGGCACAACCCCTAAAAAATAACTCAGCAGCCCCACCTCCAAAACGCCCCACTTGTTTAGGAACTAAATACCATCGCATGGCCACTTTAACATTAACCTCAATAGCCCATACCGACACTGCTGGCCCAAAAGAAGCCAGCCACATCTTCTGCCAATCCTTCTGTTCTTTAACCTCCCCCAAATCCCTTTCCCATTTCTGTCTGTATGGCAATACATTCACCTGTTCAACCCTAATCAACTCCCCATATATTTCAGAAACTAACCTCCTACCCCAAGGGTTCAGTCTACACTGCCTCTCAAAAAAGGTGTACTGAGATCCCGGGTCCAACCCTCTCACCATGGAGCTTACAAAATGTTTAATCTGGAAATATCCCAAAAAGGTCTCTGGGCTGTAGCTGGTATTTTTGTTGTAGCAACCGAAACTCTGCCATCCGAGACCCTTCCAGGCAGTCCAGCACTTTACTCCTGCCCTTTTCCAATTACTAAACCTACCTGGGTCCATGAAAGCCGGAACAAACATCGGATTACCCCACAAGTGCATTAAAGGTATATGAGGGGAAGCCAAACCCTTAGAAGTCAGATCATCCCATAGTTCCAACGAGTGGGATATAATCAGGTTATCTACTTTGCCCCTAAAGTTTCTAGGAAGCCATAAAATAGCATCACAGGACAATGGATAACATAGTTCGGACTCAATCTGAACCCATAAAGGAACATCTAATTCGGCATGATAAGATACCACCTGAGCTATTTGGACAGCCTGATAGAATTTAGTTAAATTAGGTACACCCAACCCACCCTGGAGTCTAGAACGCATCATGATGTTCCCAGCCACCCTCGGTTGCCTAGCCCCCCAGATAAACACCATTATTCTAGATTGCAGCGCCTGTAAAAAACTTCGAGGGATTCTGACTGGTAATGTTCGAGCCAAATATAAAAACTTAGGCAAGATGGACATTTTTATAGCCGCTATCTTGCCAGGCCATGACAACCTATATCCTTTCCATTTATTCAGGAGGCCAAAAGGATTCTGTCTCAGAGAGTAATAGTTGGCGGCAAAGAGAAGTAATCACTGGTTAACTTAATTCCGAGGTATTTAATTCCAACCTCCTCCCAATGGAAATCAAAAGAACTTTTTAGATTGGCACACATCTCAGAAGGGATGCTAATAGTCAAAGCTTTCGACTTAGTCATGTTTACCTGAAGACTTGAGACCAACTCAAACTCCTTCAACTTCCTCAAAATTCTGGGCAGGGATATGCAGGGGTCCGAAACCACCACCAACATGTTGTCTGCAAAGAGGCTCAGCTTATGTTGGGTAGTTCCCACTCGTATCCCTGATATATCCGGGGACGACAAAGCAAACAAAAGAGGGGACAACGGACACCCCTGTCTAGTACCTCTCTGTAATTGGGAAGTCCTCAGATTTAAAACCATTATACTTAACAAAGGCCCTTGGGGTTGAATATATCTTCTCTAAAATCCCTAAAAATTTAGACCCAAACCCCCACTTGCTCAACAAACCAAATAAATATTCCCATAGTACCGTATCAAAAGCCTTCCTGATGTCTAATGAAAGAAGCATGGCCGGAGTTTGAGTAGTTTTAGCTAAGTGGGCGAGCTGAACCACTTTCCTTATATTATCCCCAGCATGTCTGCCTGATATGAATCCCACTTGATCTTTGTGAATCAATCCAGGCATATACACGACAGCCTGTCTGCAAGAACCTTAGTCAGAATCTTCATGTCTACATTAATAAGCGAATTCGGACGGAAATTGGACCACACCGCATGGTCCGAATCTGGCTTCGAATCTGGCTTCGGGACCATACTTATAGAGGCAGTAAGGGAGTCCCTCAAGAAAGATGCCCCAGAGCGCACCCCATTAAAGCACGCTGCCAATTTAGGTGCAAGAATAGATTTAAATGTCTTATAATATGCCACCGGGAAGCCGTCTGGCCCTGGCCTCTTATTGACTTTTAGTCTTTTCAATTGAATCTCCTCCAAGCTAAAACCCTCCTCCAGGGACTCCCTCAGTTGTAATGGAAGGACAGGCAGGGAAATGCCAGCCAGAAACCCAATTATTACATACAATTTCAATAATTGTTCCCTGAACACCTTGACTATCTTATTGGGATTACTCATGAGCTCACCCCTCTCATTCCTTAATCTAATAGGCGTGTATCCCTGGTCTGGGGTTTTAAGTCTCTTAGCCAATAACGAGTCCAGCTTGTTAACCTTACAATAGTATCTGTGCTTCACCCACTTCATTACTTTCATTACTTTTTCAGCTTTGCCTGCAAGTGCTAGGTTAAGCTCCTGGGTCACCTCAAATAGCCTAGAACGAGTTTTGGGAGATATCCGTTGTTTGGCTTCTTGAGCTATCACTAAATATTTGCTTTCCTCAATACACGCTTTTTTCTCACACTTTCTTCTGGAGGCAATCCCAATTAACCGACCCCTAATAACTGGCTTATGAGCTTCCCAACTAAGCACTGCGGACATCTCTGGATTTTCATTAAGTTGAAAATATTCTGATAAAGCCTCAGAGACCTCTATAGCTACACAAGGATCCGACAAAATAGAAGTTTTGAGAGACCAAGAAAATCCAGATCTTCCCCAAGTTAATAAATCAACCTTCCCCAAGTTAATAAATCAACCTTCAGAACTACACAATCATGATCTGACCATGAAATCAGACAAATTTAACCGACTTCACCGCCGCTAGAGCCCTCTGAGACAGAAATATATGATCAATCCTGGACCAAACGTTATGGGAATGAGAAAAATGGGTGAAATTCTGAGTCCCTGGATGCAGTTCCCACCAGCTGTCTGCCAGAACAAACTCATCCAGCAACCCCCGAAATTGTTTAGATGCAGCTGCGTACTGAGCACCCACCGCCGTCCCCGCCAAAGATTGCCTGTCCAAATTCGGATTTAAGGTTAGATTTGAATCCCCACAAATTATCACACTACCCTGCCTCCCTAACTGACCCCTCTGGGTCTTTTATCTCCCTGTGACAATGGATGGGTACCCCCCTTTTAAAACCCGTCAACACTCCCCTTTGCTTAGTGTGTGCATTTGCAGAAAATACCTGAGGGAATGAGGAAAAGTTCAGAAAGCGTGGCTGAGAAGAACTCGAGAAATGCGTCTCCTGTAGACAGATGACATCAGGACGCAAGGCTTTAATTCTTCTAAAAGCAGAACACCATTTATGTGGAGAATTAAAGCCCTGCACATTCAAAGATAACACCATCACCATAGGTAAATAATACTAGGCTACAAAAAGAAAAGGGGGGGGGGGTAAAAGGGCAAGGAATGATTGGATAAGGGGACAAAGAATTGTATTACAGAGTTTCGGCCGGGCAGAAGCACAACACTGGTCCCACCATTTCACACCCCAATGTAGTATCTTTCCGACCGGATCCACTCACTGACCGACACTCCCTCAGTACCCGATAATAGGTAAAGAAGGGACTGCCCATCAGCCTGGTTAATACCAGGACTGTTGATTTTAACTACTAATCAAAAAAATAGCAACCACTAATAGAAATTACCAGGAAATCACAGGGAAAATCCCTCTGATTAAACGAGAGTACGTCATACAATAGCCGACGAACAGGGGGGGCATCATTAACCTCAAACAATTCCGCTTGGAAAATACTATAACCGTATCATATAGCTTTAAGTAATATTACACTAAGGTGTTCCCACCGAAGGAAAAATAAAAATATATCAGTACCAAGCACCATAGCGAGCATAAGATTAACAGCATCATCCTACATTCAGCAAAAAGCTAAAACAGCAAACAATGAAATAAGAAATTCTAAAGGGCAACTTATGCCCAAAGCTCCATTATTACATTGACATATGTCAGGAACATCAAGAAAACAAAATACACAAATAAAAGTAAATACTGCCTAGGTGCCCTCAAAAGCCAATGAAGAGCTGCAGTTTGACCGCGGGACTCCACGCCTCTAGCGCTTTCCTGACCGCTGAGATCTGGGAGAATCCTCACCCACTCTTGGAGACTTCATAGACACCGGTCTGGATATGCCTGCAGCCACCATCTGGGCCTTCAATTCTTCCACGTTAACTGCAGCGAAAGTAGCATCATTATGTCAAAAAGTGAGACGAAAGGGGAAACCCCATCTGTACTTTATCCTATGCTCTTGAAGGATCAACAACAGAGGCCTCATTTCACGCCTCCTGGCCATTGTGCTCGCTGATAAGTCAGAAAAAATTTGGTATATCCCTGAACGATAGTTCAGGAAGTTGCCTCGCCGCCTTCTGGATCAGTTCCTTAGAAGCATAAAAATGAAACTTAGCGATAATATCGCGGCGGGGGGGGGGGGGGGCGTCACTGGGCTGCCTCCACTGGCCTAGGGCTCTGTGCACCCGATCCATCTCAAGCCGCTCCACAGATACACCCGGGAACCAGCTCCTGACATAAAGCTGTAATTGCTCCCCTAGCACCCTCCACATGTTCAGGGATGCCCCTAAATCGCGAATTGGAACGCCGATCTCTATTTTCAATGTCCTCTAACTTAGCGGCCAGTGAGAGGTTTCCAACCTTAAGTTGGTGAACTTCAGTGTCCATCAGTGTCATCTTCGCCTCCAGGATATTCAAACTGCGAGCTACTTTTTCTAATTCTATTGACATATGCTCTTTAATCAGCTCTGCATTAGACAGAGCACTCTGTAGCAAACATTCAAAATGACTCAGCAAGGTGTTGCTCACCTCTAGTTGTGACTCAGGGCTGGCCAGTCTCATGCTACCTCTCTCCTCCTCCAAGAACGATGCCTCACTGTGCACTATGTCTTCTAGATCTTCAGGTGAGAGGTCGTCCGCCATCTTGGCTGTCAGCTCTGCAGATGCTGTTACTCTTACTCGCTCCAGACTATGCCGGCACCGCTCCCCGCCAACTCCCGCCACTCTGAGACACCCTTAGGTATGGCACCTGTCTCGCACCGCCGGTTCCAAGCGCGTAGCTGCGCACACAGCCCCGCTCCGCTGTCGTCGGGCACAGAGCTCAGTCAGGCCGCCGCCATCCCAGCACCGCGTGCATGCGCACTCCTCTGTACATTCTGTAATTCTATTGAGTCATCTTCCACCTGGCTCCTGGATCAAGCCACAACCACCCCAGCATCTAGTTGGAGGTGGTCGATCCATGGTGCCCAGATCTCTTGGAATCGTTCATACTCATCTAGAGCTATCGCTGTCAGTTTCTCCATCACTAATATGTCCGAGATTCTGGCTGACACCAGGCTCCAGGGTAGCAACCTCTCCCGCCAATTCCTAGCAATTACAACCCTGGAGGCTGCTAAGATGTGGGATGCCAACTTCAATTCGACCGGCATATAGTTGTTGATTTTGTAGGATAATAATGCCTCCCAAGCATTGGGAGAAAAATGCCTTTGAAAAGGGATGCCACTAGGTTATACACCTTATTCCAGAATTGTTGTGCCACTGGACATGACCACCAGATGTGGTACATGTTGCCAGGTTCTTGGCAGCCACGAAAGCAGAAGGCCGGACAACTCGGGTTAAATTTGTGTAGCCTGGAGGGTGTTAAGTACGATCTGCAGAGAACCTTGTAGGAATTTTCCTGATCTGGCTCCATGCATGCTCATCATCTATCCTGCCCAGATCCTCTTCCCACCTTTTCATGTAAGAATGCTGCGGGTCGCCCCCCCACCTCACTAGAGAGGCATAAAGTTCAGATATAGCACCCCCAGCTAAAGGCTCCTGCAGGCACCTGCGCTCAAAACTAGTAGGGAGTTGGGGGAAGCTGCCACCCCGAATCACTTTGTTGATGAAGTGGGTTAATTGCAGCCCTCTATATCTTTCACCTGGCGGGATGGAGGACCTAGTTGCGACAGAATGCGGGCCCTCCCCTCTCCAATGTGCCACCACGTCCTGTACCACGGTGATTCCCTGCTCCTCCCACCATCCAAAGCTGCATTTGGCTAAAACAGGGGATTGTCCAACAACGGGGCTACTGGAGTGTGCTGTGAGCACCACCCCAGACTCGATGTATTTTTATCCCAAAGATCAAGAGGAGGGATCAAAGACCGTGGGAGTTCCTCCGGTCTGAGTCCTCTGGGGATCCACAATAAGGATGTGACCGAGATTGGAGCCACAGTGCCCGCAATCATTTACACTCAGCCTGGGACGTGTGTAGGGGGAGCAAGGAAGCCACCTGAGCTGCCACATAGTACTTATACAGATATGGGGCTCCGAGACCTCCCTGATCTTTCCTGCAATACAATGTCCTCCTAGCTATTCGTGGGCGAGTTGACCCCCATATGTACCTATTGATCTTGTTCTGTAAGGATTGGAGGGCTGATTTAGTGACCTTAACCAGCAGCACCCTAAAAAAATACAACACTTTTAGGCAACAATGTCATCTTAATTGCCGCCAGGCGTCCCAACCAGGACAGTCTCAGGTGGCGCCAGAAGTGTAAAAGAACTCCTAATTGATTCATTATTTCTGGATAGTTGGCTTTAAAAAGGGTGGCACAAGACACCGTCAGCTTAATTCCCAAGTATGGGAGTTTTTTAACCCATAACAAGGGGTAGTTTTTTAATACGGTGCTTACCATCTTAGATAGGGACACGTCCAGGGCCAGCGATTTGGTGGTATTTAACTTGAGTCCTGACAGGTTGCTAAATTCTGCAAGTTCCTTTAACACATTGGGGACTGTCACATGCGGGGAGGTGATGGCTAGCAGCATGTCATCCGCAAACAGATAATTTATGCTCCCTTCCAGCATGTTCAACTCCCTTTATAGAATGGTTGTCCCGAATCCTAGCTGCTAATGGTTCCAGGGCCATAATAAACAGCATAGGGTCTAGGGGACGCCCCTGTCGCTTCCCCCTCCCTATGGGGAAGGGGGCTGACTCAAACCCAGAATACTTCAACTTAACGGTAGGGGAGCAGTACATAGCTACAATCCATGCCCTAAGACCCGGGCCAAACCCCCATTTGTCTAAGGCGCTTAGAAGGAAGTCCCAGGAGAGGCAGTCAAATGCCTTTTCCATATCTAGCGATAGGAGCATCAGATCTTCAGGTGATTTCCTAGAAAGCTCAATAATTTGAACAATCCGCCTCACCCAATCTGAAGACTGCCTCCCGTTGGACAAATCTCATCTGATCCGGATGTACCAGGGAGCTCAGGAAAAAATTTATTCTGTTTGCAATGATTTTCCCCAGGATCTTTAAGTCCAAATTTAAGAGCAAAATGGGACGGTAATTCTGCCTAGCTTGGGGGTCTTTCCCTGGTTTGGGTATCATAACTATGGCCGCTCTTAATACTTCAGGGTCAAAGGGCTTGCCCTTCTTGATGTAATTATACATAGAGGCCAAGTGTGGGGCGATCACCTCTGAAAGCTTTTTGTAAAACAGTGCCGTGCATCCATCCGGGCCCGGCCTCTTTTTGGTCTTAAGTGTATTGATAGCCTGTCTCACTTCCAAGGCTGTGACCTCCGCATCCACCAGAGCCGAGCTCTCAGGTGGCATTCTGGGAAGCGTTACTCTCTCCAGATAGGCTTTTATAGCACCCACACTTGGCCTCTGGGGGGGTTCATAAAGTTTGGCCAAACCATTCCTAAACTCCTCAAGTACCTTGCATGGATTACTGGTCAGAATGTTCCTACCCGTCTTCAATTTAATCAGGGGGGGGGGGGCGAATCTCTCTTGGCACTTCAGCAGGGAAGCTAAAAGGGTGTTGGGTTATTTTTCTAAAGTGTAATATCTCTGGGCTAACCACTTGTATCTGCGCTCAGCGTCCCGGATCTGCAGGACGTTTAGTTCTACTCTAGATTTCTCCAGCTCTCGCCTGTTCTCTTTGGATGGGTTATCTTTAAAAGTCTGGGATGCTTTCTCAAATTTCGTCTCAAGTTCGGCAGTAAACGAGAATTGTTCTTTCTTCATCCTCGCCACTCTGGAGAGAAAATGACCTTGCATTACCGATTAAAACGGAACCCATAGGGTAGCTGGGGACTCAACTGAAGATTGATTCATTTTGAAGTAGTCCTCAGCAACCCTAACAGCTTCCTGGATGTTCTCTTTAGTAGCCAACAGTGTATCATTAAGTCGAGGCTGATGGGCCTGGTTTTACCACTAAGGATTTACAGGTTATACAATTGAGATCATGGTCTGACCATGGCACCTGAAGTATGCGGGCTTTGGAGATGTTGGGTAAAAAATTCCTGGAAACAAACAGATGGTCAATTCTAGTATGGAGGGAGTGAGGGGTGGAAAAATGCGTATAATCTCTACTAAAGGGGTGTAAGTCTCGCCAGACATCTATAAGCCCTAGTGTAGAGATGGTAGCCGCATAGGCCTGGGACTCCTTACGATTTAGAGAGGTGGGAGGAAGAGATCTGTCCAACACAGGATCCAGAGTTAGATTAAAGTCGCCTCCAAGGAATAAAATCCCCTTCGCATGTCTGCTCAAGAGATCACCCAAATTTCGTAGAAATCCCAGTTGGCCGGTATTAGGGGCATAGTAATTCAGAATCGTGATTTCCTCATCCTGTAGGGTTCCCTGCAACAACAGGTACCTGCCTGCAGGGTCTGAAGCTCGTTTAGAGCACTGGAATTGGGTGCGCACCTGGAAGGCTATAAATACACCTCTTTGCTTGGTGATTGCCCGCGCATGATATACCGTGGGGTATTTGATACTGAGATATTTGGGCGTTAAGTTGACTGAAAAGTGGGACTCTTGCACGCAGACAATGTCCGCGTGTATAGAGTTAAAATACTTGAAAACTCTGGATCTTTTGTTAGACGAGTTGAGACCCTGGACATTAATTGATACTATCTTGAGGGATATCTTATGGGATATCTAATAGCATGAGGTGGTATATATGACATATCCTCAAAATTGCCCCAAGTTTTGAGGATGCCAGGCGGGGGAAGAGGCAGGGGAGAATATGTAGGGGAGCGTGGTAGAGGAGTAGACCAGGGGATGGGAAGGGGAAAGAGGGGGGGGGGGAGGAAAAAATGGGGGGGTAGGAAGAGTGAGAAAAATAAAAGGAGAAAAACAGAAATAGAAAGCAACATCTTAAAATTATGGAGGAATCTAACCTTTGTGACGGTAGTCACTAAGAGCACCATCCTGACGGGGGTCACCCCGGGAGGAGAGGGTAAGGCAGCTTGCGTTACACTCGGGAGCCATAACTGTTGCCTATCTGGGCCTCCAGACCAATACGCGCCACCGGACCTAGTGGCCACAGGGGCCCAGAGTGACAGAGAGCAAGTAATAGCACATCAGTAGTGATAAAGGTTAAGAACAGGGTGCATCATAAATACATATAACAGTAAAATTCTTCATGGTAGAGTAGGGAGGAGGGGTAGAAGAGGAGGTTACTTGTAGTGTGAGTGTTGAGGTGTATTTGGCCTGTTTTAGGCACAAATTACAAGTAGAGAAGGGGGGTTTTTCCCTTGGGGTTTCACAGGGTGCCCTACTGGAACCCCGGGGGCAGGATATATCCAGGCGGGGATCTTTTTAGGGGCCTGTGGGACCCAGGGAGAAAGAGATACCTCAATAATTTTTCTCTGGCTAATTTCTCCGGGGGGAGCACTGCCTGAACTCACACACGGGACGCGCTCCCCCCGGAGACAATATACATACGCCAATCGGGCGCACACCTTTCACATTGTGACCAAGCACAATACCCCTGGCAGCGCTACCCTCCACCATCCACTGGATATGGAGGGCACTGATCTCCAGACTCAATACACCCACAAATGAGACAAAAACTACAATTCACAAAAACAACGCCTCAGCATACCAGGAATCCAGGCACCGAGGTACCCTCATATGAAAACTATAGACCACGGACTCTCACACTGAGGAAGCCATAGGCGAAACGCATCTGTGAAGGAGTTCTAACAATTTGCTACAAACCATTGAGGGAAAAACAGTTTGCTACAAACTGAGGAAAAAATCACCCACCAATTGCTACAAACGGAGAACACCAACAGGATAAGACCATATATGGACGGGCAAGTAACCAAGCCCCTCCCATCCAGTACAGTGCCACAAAGACTGATTATTTGGACATTGAGCCAATAGGCTAAACACAACTTTGTTGGAAATTATTAAAGACAACTGTGCAAAACTAATACTAGGATCTTTTTGAATAATTACCATCACTTAGTGTGTCTACAACGGAATATATTGTCAATATAATTGTAATTAGCCAGAGAAAAATTATTGAGGTATCTCTTTCTCCCTGGGTCCCACAGGCCCCTAAAAAGATCCCCGCCTGGATATAAAAATTCTTCATGGCCCTGTCCCCAAACAGAACCAGGGGAGAGACCTGGGAGGTCCATCCCATCCTGCAATGCTCATCTCAGAGTGCCCATCACCTGGGGCGCCTTCCCTGGCCCATCACACAGATCCAGCCAGGTGAGCAGATCAATGGCACTCCAGCTTGTAGACAATCATCATTAGGCACGGAGGGTGATGCTTAATAAAACAGTAAACCTTAAACCAACGGGTTGTCCGCAGAAATCAGGGTCCGCCTGATTTCCGCCTGAAAGAGTAAACCAAAAATACTTAAGTCCCCTGCTAACCATCTCCTGTTAGCTGGAAGGTTTGGGACGAGAGTCTCTTCATAGTTTGAGAGCATCGTTCCATCTGGGACCTGCTGACTTTAGCCGGGAGGGCACGTTCCACTCGGCCCTCTCTGTTGGATTCATCAGGTGCCGAAGTTAGGCCAGTTGATGGTGGGGGGCGCTCCAGAGGACCCAGGTCTAGCTGCTTGAAGTGGTTCTTTAACTCTGAAACCTTGGATCTGGCGGCCATTATGGGAAAAGGTAATTTTAAATGGGAACCCCCAGCGATACTTTATGCCTTGCTTCTGGAGTTGCTGCACATAGGGTTTAAACATGCGGCATTTCAGGATTGTAGCTTGAGATAAATCTACGAAGACTTGGTGGTCATTACCTTGAAAGTTTAGCGGCGCTCTTTCTCTAGAAGCCTTGAGGACAGCCTCATTTGTCTGGAAATACAAAAATTTCACAACAATGTCACGCGGGGGACCCTCCGGCCTACACCTAGATAGGGCTCTATGAGCGAGTTCTAGCTCTAATCTTTCTGGGGGGAGTACCTGGAATCAGCTCCTGGAGAAGGGCCGTAATGGAGCCCCTTGCATCTTCCATCATCTCCGGGAGGCCTCAGCAGCGTAAATTGTTTCGCCGGCAGTGGTTCTCGAGGTCTTCTTGCTGGCACTGTAGCGCTTTTACCAGGTAGTGCAGCTGCTCAATTTCGTTCTCATGGCCCAGCAGAACAGTTGCTGCATCTCCCATATGCGCCTCTAGCTGTAATGTTCGGCCGCCCAGGTCACGCAGCTCCCCCTTTAGCTCCGCCACTGTTTTCGCCGACACCACGGTCATCTCCTCTCTCACCATTGCCCGTAGTAGTTGGAGGGTCGCTTGGTCTAGTGAGGCCGGGGGTCCAGAGCCCACCAGCTCCGAGGGTAACTGAGCCCAGCTGTCGCTCGAGTCTCTGGAGTCCCCCGCTCTCCGATGCGCGCGTCCACCTCGCGTTCTTGAGTCGCTGCCATCTTGGAATGGGGCCCACCTTAATCTTTAGCTGTTTTTTTTCTTCGGGTTACCCATGATACAGGTGGTCCGGATGAGTCCGGGTGCTTCTCTGAGCTCTCCGACAGGGGATCTGCGTATCTACCGTCAGCTGGTCTCTGCTAACACGCTATATGGCTCCCATGAGTGCGGAGCTCGGTCAGGCTGCGACCATACCATCACTCCACGTGCATGCGCCCCCCCCCCTTTGTTTCCCTTTTTGAAATTGGAAACTACTTTGAGTGTTATATAGAGGAGGTTTGTCATATCGAATATCAACAATACAGAAATTGAAAACAAGATGTCATCAACCACAGTCAACTTCAATATACTTATCTAGCCCACTTACATATTACCTTGCCAATCGAAAACGTTTTCCTGCACAATGTGTGTAGTGTGTGTGTATATTGAGATATATATATATATTGTGAGCGGTTGGGAGATCAGCAGTGACATGGACAACAGTCTTTAAACAGCAAAAACTGCTTTATTTAGCAAATTATTGCTTAGTCCATAGATTGCAGCATAAACGCAGTAAATCAAAAGTGGTTACTTCACCAAACAAGTGTAAGTCCAGGGCTGGGTACTCCAGCAAGCTGTCACTTCCAGGTAAATCCAAATCCACTTTGCAGGGTGTATCAGCCCTCCGCTGCTTATCCCCACAAGTCCACAGTTAGGGGGCGCAAAAGCCAAGTCCTTCGGCTTGCATACAGTCTTTTCCTTCACCAATGTGCACCTCAGCCTGGGCTCACTACTACAGGCTGGTCAATAGACAATAGACAGGCCGTGTGTCTCCTTCTTATTCAGGCTTCCCCTGTAATCAGCCTGAACACCTGTGCACTGCCTTAGATCATGTAACAAACCTGAAAGGGATTGGGGAAAGTGACCTGGGTCCTGAAAACCTGGCACGGATCGTGCCTTATACAGCCTAGCAGGGGAGAAATACACATCATTTATGACATTTTTGTACAATTTACCACAATATATATATATATATATATATATATATATATATATATATATTTATTTATTGATTTATAAAGCACTTCCAGAACAAGCAACTTCTATAAAAATTCCAGTGTGGCAGCTGATTCACTACCGCGCCAGGTACTGCCAGATGATTCTGCATAAAAAAATAAAAAGTCCAAAAAATGTATAAAAGTGTTTGTTTGCAGCCAGGAGAGGTCACACAATGATTTGAGAGTGCCGATGCTATATGCTGAGCCACCTGTAATAATACATCGGATGCTACATGGCGCTGTTAGATGAGCTCACCAGATTCGCTTTCTTAAATGTGGTTTTGCGTACAGCGCCCAGCGTTCACCAGATGCTGCCTGACGCTACAAAGCACTACCTGGTGCTATCCGTTCTTAAATAACCCCCTTACTAAAATACTAGCATTGCAGCAACATGCAAAAAAAGATTATGCTTCATAAATCAAGCCCCTAATGTATGTTCATATCTCTACCAGCAGAGGTTAAGAGGAGCCCTGCATTTTCCAAATCTATCACAGCCAGCCCCCCCCCCCCCCCCATGTTTACAAATGACCCCATCAAAATGAACTATTTTATTTATTAAATTATGCAACTGATCCCTTTCAGGTCCATCCAATGAAGGACTAAGTTCTACCTACAGGCATAAACAAAATGGTGTTGTAAGGATATCTGTGTGATGTGCTGCTAACAAAGTTCTATCAGGAAAAAAAAACATTCAATAGAAATGAATGCTAGATTTAGCAATGCCAGGACCTATTTCTCCCTCTGTCTCAATATATCTCACTCATCTGAGCTGTGCTTTGCATCTTCGTTTTAAATGAAGGAGATATCATTTGCTAACCTAAAGTTTGCTTCATCTTGACAGATAAATGCTAAAAAAACTGTTTAATATGCCAGACCCAAAATCCAAAAAAGCCTAACATAACTTAAGCAGGACAATGGGGATCATGCTAATTATTTAGCGGAGCAAGTGTAACTCTGGGTGCACATTTGGGTGTGAATTGCAGCCTGCATCAGCATGCATGTACCTTCACAGTAGTGCAATAAAAAATTTGTTCCATTTCCCCCCCCCCCCCCCCAAAAAAAAAACCACCTGCACATGTGATGGAGCATTTTTTACAGGTTATGTAAATTTTTTCAATTAGGTAAAGACAACGTTTTGAATATTTGGAAACCACATCACCCTGTGGGCTATGCAGAAAAAAATGCTAATTCTTTAGGACACCCCATAGGGAGCTGTTGTTTACAAACTGCCAAAAGATTATTCTTACGTCACTGGAAACAAGATGTACAGTAACTTCACCTGTTAATATACCACGTTGCAGGTAGAACATAGGTCATTTTCATGTTCCCTGGGTGCCATGGCTAGGGCAGTCCACCGCTCAGGGCACATGTCTGAACTCGGTTTGTTGATGTTGTTTACTAATGTGGTCACTTTGTGTGTTGCACTAATGGTTTAAAAGAGAATAGTATTCACTATTAAGCCATCATTAGAAAGGAACTTTAGAGGTATTGGGGAGTTAAAAAAACTCCCCAAACCTGGCTTGCTCAGCCCTGCTCCCCCTTCCGAAAAAAAAAGCAGTTTAAAACTTACTGTTCCGGTGGCATCATGCTCCGGCATCCTTTGGTCCTGCGCTTCCATTGGGCAGTGCCATCTTGCCTACCCATCAGGCTGCAATGACACTCGGCACAGATCTCATCAGATTTGAGGAGCGCCGTGTGACATTTGAAGAGCAGACGGCAAAGGGTGAGTACAGCTAAGGCCACTGCCATCACTTAGTGACGGCTAAGGGGGGGGGGGGGGTGGAAAGGGGCAAGAACTACTGCAGGATGTCAGTGTTTTAGATAACACCAACATCCAAAAGGCAGTGAGGGAGGGATGTTTCCTCTTTAACAAGTCATCTGTCTCCTCATGCATTTTCACAAGGAGCTATATTAAGAGGTAGAGGTAAGGAAGCTGCCTTGCAAATGAAGGGTTCAAAGGTTTCAAATGCAGGTTCAATTCCCAGCCATGGGACCTGAATGAAGTACTCTTGAGCAAGGCGCTAACACCCCAACCGCTCCCTGGGTACCGTAATTAGGTCAGCCCACCGCTCCAGGCATGTGTATACTCATTGCACGGATGGTTTAAATGTGAAGGAAAAACTTTTATGTGTTTGCAAGCATACAATGGCGACAATACACAGAGAAATCCTGAAAAAACTTACCAGAAAACATTTCTAGTTCTCAATCATGACAGATTTTGTTTCGTAAGGTACAAACTGTATTACTATTTGATGATCGGGCAACATAATTGCACTAGGGTTCTTCTTTAACTATCCAAAGTAAGCTATGTTATTCACACTACTATTTATACAACATGAATGCGATGCCACTTTATATTAAATACACATACAATTTACAAGTCCTTGAGTGTACTGTGAAAATGTCAAATGGTGTCAAAATCATGAGGCACTTGAGAATGTCCTCTCAGGCCTGAAAGGCTGGTATTCTGTTCAGGGTCACTGTTACCACTGTTACCAGGCCTTATCGCTATTTATCAATCATTGCACAGATGCAGTTCTCACAGAACGTCAGTAAAGCTTATATATATAGCCCTGTGTTTGACCTTTCGCTCATAGAAAACAGCTTTTAACCTTTCTGTAAACTTGACAAGTATAAATGGAATATGTTTCTATGCTACAAGTTCCTTTTTATATTTCATTTTTTACTTGTATCATTGAAGTTGTCTTCCATTAGGCAAAAGAAGATATTTGTGTTGTATGTTTATGAGACAGTGATAAGTAATTATTTAAATATAATTAGGGATGTGACTACTGATACTGTAAAGTTAGATAGGCCCAGCTTTTAGATACAGAGCCAGACATTACTGCATCATGCTGGTAAACTCTCTCTTCATTGTGTAGAACAGATGTGTTAAACTGCCTGTGTATACATGCAGTAAACATGTTAATATTCTAAAAAAAACTAAATATTTTACAACAATTTCATGGGCTTATTCAGTACCATTTTTATAAAGTTGACGTGAAAATAGAAGTGCTTATTTTATACCAGGTGCTAAACCATTCTTTAGATTGACCAGAGGCCATATTTGCCCTTCTTTAATAACGTAATTATTACGTTTTACGTTTACGTTTAGATCACAAGAGGACCAACTGCGACCGCCTACCCCATTTCCCAACAGTGACACCAACAGCCGTGGTGATAGGAAAAGGGTGAGAGCCTCGCCTAAACCATAACAAGCAGTTAAGCAAACATTTTAAATGTGAGTGCGCATTTTAAAGGATGTATATATATTTTTAAAAAAATAAAAAAGTGGGATTGCACTAGATTTTCTTTTGTTTTATTATATATACCACTAACATCATTGTGAGCTGAGACATTTGCAACCAGCCCATACAACTTTGATTGGAAACAAATGTAAAGGAGAGATCCTATTGGAAATTAATCTATAAGCTTCACATTACTCATCAGCTGGTAAGAGTACCTAATACTGGTGATGGGCACTGTGGTGATGCTATAAGCTTGTGAACACTGAAGAGACTATAATATCAAGGAATTGCGACATCTAAATAAGAGAGTGGCACAATTTGATTTATATTGTCTGATGTGGAAGAACTGCAATGCTATAGAAACAAGGGCCATTTAAAGGGCCAGTGTTATATATTAAGAGAACTGTTAATCATTTTTATGCTCTGTGTTCAGATATCAATAACTACTATTTACTCTTTATTTGGGTTAAGAGGTCACAACACGTGGAGCAATCTTAATTGTCTGGTATATTGATTGATATTGATTGATAAAATTGTAGCGCGGGTTTCTTATACTGTTATTTTTGTATATTGTGGATAGTAGTATTTTATTTGTAAATGTTATAAAGTGCTCTTTTCAGTTTGGGGGGTCTCCTGGGCAAGAATGGGGGGGGCTATCGATACATATGTGGTACCGTTGTAATCGGGAGAAATGGGGCTATCACATGCAATATGGTTTTCATTAATAAAACAAATGTTTTATTTAAAATAAAGGGGACAATTGTCTAAAAAATATTATTTTATTTAATGTTTTGTTTTTTTACGCAAAAATATTTAAAAAACAGTAGAAAAATTACAGACAAGACATTTCATGTTAAAGCCTAAACTCTGCTGTAAAATATATATATATATATATATATATATATATATATATATATATATATATATATTTTCCTGAAAATTCCGGCAAAAATTACGGTTAAACGGCGCAAAATGGGGAAAAATGACCTGTCAACAGGTGACAAAAGTTCAAGTAGGCTGGCTATTAAAAGGGTTAATAGTACCTGATACCCTAATACATGTTGGGTATTGTTCTGCTTGGCAGACCTTGCGCTTTCATATTTAGCTTGTTTTTTCTTGTTTGCATATTTATATTTCAGGAAAACATGTTATTTATTCAGTTTTTTAATTCATTTTTTTAGGGAAACCTTGTGCAACCTATGAATTCTTCGAAAGATTACTTCCAGAACGGTGAGCCCACTACAACAAGCTGGGTACGCTTGGAAAGATTAACATGTGTACTTTCAGGGAATATATGGTTTATGGGGGATATTTCAAATATAAAGGGTTGTTTTGGTTGAAAAATTGTAAGGTGTGAACTTTGTCTGCAGAGCTGAAATTTTCAAGTAAAATTACTGTTATGTGCACACTTTACTTTGTGATGTTTGCCAACTCTTCCCTTGACAGTAGCTATGCATGTTGGGTATCGTTCTGTTTTGGGGCATGTTGCTTTTTGAGATTTTACTTGTTTTTTCTTGTTTGCATATTTATATTTCAGGAAAACAGTTTTTTTATTCATTTTTTTAGGGAAACCCTGTGCAATCTAAGAATTCTTCGAAAGATTACTCCCAGAAAGGTGAGCCCACTACAACAAGCTGGGTACTCTTAGAAAGCTTAACATGTGTACTTTTTTAGGGAATATATGGTTTATCAGGGATATTTCAAATGTAAAGGGTTGTTTTGGATGAAAAATTGCAAGGTGTGCACTTTGGCCCTTATTCATCAAGCGATAGCGCCAGGTAGTGTCCGACGAGCGCCAGGTAGCGGCAGCTAACGGCGACTACCGACTCAAGTACGCCCGGCGGCGGTCACAATGACGCATTTATCAAGCAAAATGAGGCTAGCGCCGGCGAGAGCGACGGCTAGCGCGGCATTCATCATGAAGCCGTCTGGACCGAACAGCGCCGCTGCAAATTCCCTCACAGCGCCAGGTATGAGCTGTCGCTCCCTGGCGATGTCCAATGCATTTCAATGGAGCAATCTATAATAATTCATGATTAATTGGTAATAATTTTTTTTTTAATTTTTTTAATGTCAAAAAATCACTTCTGCAATGTTAGGATTTATTTTTAAGTCAAAAAAAAAAAAATGTGCAGAATTGATCTAACAGGTCTGAGATTAATGTATTCATATAACAAAATGATTCAAAAAACATGTATAATGTTACATTCAAAAAATATGGTTGTTTAGGGGTTAAAAACTAGTTAATACAGATCGCCGCCAGCGCTCTGGGGTTTAAACAAGGAATGGACAGCGACAGCACATTCGGAGCGTGATTTTTTGATGAACCAATTTAATATAGAAAAAATGGTGTTTTCTCATAATGCAGGAGATGTCACCAGTAGAGATGGGTGAACCCAAACCACAAAGTTTGTGCTTGTACCAGATTTTGCGAGTTTGAATTCCCAGACCCGGACACAGACTTCAGCTAGAAGTCCCTGTTTGAGTTAGGCATCTGGCCCGAACATGGAAAAGCTGGTTAATGGGCTACTGAGCAGCCCACCAACCTGCTTCACCCAAGGTTGCAGCAACAGGCAGCTGATGTAACTCATCTGAGCCCTGAGCCTAACTCACCCTGAGCCCTCTTCCATCAGTGGCGTTTCAAACTGGTCCCAGCTGGCTGGGGCAACAAAAAGATGGCCGCCAACTCCCATGAGTGAGGACACTCACAGTGCTGGCACTAGAAGTGTCCTGACTTATGGGAGCTGGTGGCCATCTTTTTGTAGCCCCATCTGCTGCACAATTTGCCCCCCCCCCCCCCACAGCCACCCCCCAAAGTTTGATTTCAATGGGGATTGGGTTTGGGTCTAAACATTTATGCAAAGTTTGGCGGTACTCACCAAACCCCAACTTTTGGGGGGTTCCCTCATCTCTAATCAGCAGCTCTCTCCTTTTAACTACCTTTACATGCCAGTTTCATTTATCCTTCCCACTTTCCTCACAGCAGGTCAGGGGCCCCGTCAGGTGCGTCCAACGCCCACGTGTGACACAGGTTGAGCATATGTCGACTATTATGTTTTCTTTCCCCCACAACAGTAGAAAAATAGCTCTCATTTTGAATACTTCAACACAGTTTTTGTAAAGACTGAATTGGAACAAGAATCTGAAACTAGGGGGTTTATTCATCAAGTGATAGCGGCAGGTAGTGCCTCGTAGCGGCAGGCAGCGTCTGGTGAACGCTGGGCGCTGTACGCAATACCACATTTATGAAGGCCATTCTGGTGAACAACAGTGACATTTAGCGTATGATTCATCATTGCAGGCAGCTCAGCGTATAGCGCTGGCGCTCTAGCTTCGCTACCTGTCGTTCTCCCATACATTTCAATGAACATTCCTTTTCTTCTGTTTAAACAGGGTTTTTTGTTTTTCATTTTTTTTTTCTCTCAAATAATTGTGTCATCTCTCCTGGCCTATTAAATGTCGAGCTTTTTTGCTTTTTTTATACTTTTATGCAGAATTGTCATTACAGGTCTGGTATTAAAAGTATTAATGTTACAACAATGTAATTCCATGTGTTTTCGCTTTGTTACTGTGTATATATGTTCAAAAAACAGACACAGTGTCTGGCGCTCTATGCTATAGCGACCAGATCCAGAGCGCTGACGCTGTGTGTGTGTTTTTTAGTTGAATATGGTGTGAGTCGCTGAGAGCCGGTCACAATGAGCTGGCGCTACCTTTCACTCCCTGCAACATAGTATTGGTGTTAGAACGCCCAACATACATCTCATTCATCAATGCCGACCAGGTTACTACAGTGACTGAGGCGCTCTATTACAGCGCCAAATAGCCAATCACAGCGTCTATTAGCGGTCGCTCTTAGCGCCTCTGTACACACGCTCATCTGCCGATACCTGCCGCTAGTCATGAATCAGCCTGCCTGTACAGTTCTGTATCAGAACAAATGCTTCTTGAGCTATCAAAAATACCTTTCTGCTTCATACTAAGGCCCTTATTTATGAAGGAATAGCGACAGGTAGCGACTGGTGAGCGACCGGTAATGACGGGCCCCGCCACGAGAACGCCGGCTCCCCACCACAATCACACATTTATCAAGGCAATCCTGCTTAGCGACTGAGATAGCGCCAGATAGCCACTCATTCATCATTATTCCAGCCTCAGCCCACAGCGCCAGCGAGCGACCTTGAACAGCGACAGGTATGACCTCTCGCTACCTGGCGCTCTCCAATGCATTTCAATGGAACAATCTTTAAATATTCATAATTAATTGTTATTAATGGTTTTTTTTTTTTTTTAAATGTGAAAAATTCTGTGACCACTTCTGCCATTTTAGATAATTTTTAAGGTAAAAAAAAAAAAAAAAAAATTTGTGCAGAATCGATATTACAGGTCTGATATTATTGTATTCATATTACTAAATTCTTTAAAAAATTATTTTTTTTTTTGGTTTCCAAAAATATGGTTGTTTGGGGGTTAAAAAAACTACTTTTAACACATCGCCGCCAGCGCTCTGGGGTTTAAACATGCATTTCACAGCGTGAGAATTTTTTGAGCATGATTTTTTGATGAATATGGTGGGAGCTGGTCGCTCTGACCAGTCGCTATCATGCGCACCCATACATCGCGGAACCTGTCAAATAGCGACTCGTCACCCCGTATTCAACATTACTGCACACCGACTCAGTCGCTATCAACAACCGAACAATGGCCAAGCACAGCGACTACTAGCGGGCGCTGTGAAAATACTGCTACAGTCGCTCAACTGTCGCTACCTGGCGCTATTAATGAATCGGCCTCCCAATATTTATTTGTGGTGAAAATTCTGCTCACCCTGCTTTTTCCCTGACATGATCACAAAGCATCTGGATCCAGATGTGTGTCTCTTTTCTGGCTTGTCCAAGCTATCCTAGTCCATCTTGATTAGGATTAGAGTATCTTAGGCCCTATCCTGATTACCTGTTGCTAATGAGCATTCTGAGGTTGTCTACCAGAGCCAGTATAACAGTGGAATAATGGGGTAATTGTGGTCATTAAATGGAGCATTACTGCCTCTTTTGGAACAAGATCCTTTATGCAATGGAATTATCCGTGTTTGATTAACAGTTAGCGTAAATGTACTTATTGATCAACAGACAAGAAGAAAAAAATACAGCTGTAGAATTTGGAACTCAATCATATGGTAATGTATAATAAAAATAGAGAAAGTGTAAGCAGCTATGGTCAGTTGCTTATGTCCTTCTTGTGTGGTAAACCAACGAAAGACACTTCAACCTGCTAATCTTGTTCAGAACAAACTGCACTCATACATAATTCACAGCCAAGGGTCACATTTATCACACCCCAGAAAATATTGACAGAGTGACAGCAGCAAACTAGGCTCATCATACTGACAAGAGGAATAAACTCCTACATTAAGATTTGCTGATATTATTAATGTGCATGCGATACCGCGCCAACTTTTGTGGCAGGCGGCATACCGCTGTGGCTGCAGGTGACTGTGGGAATACCTGACAAGGTTACAGCGAGCCAGCGCTCACAATGCCAACTAAATTACACGGCCCAGAGATCAGAAGCAATGATCATGAATTCTACTTGCACTGTCAAAAATATTGATTCTGTCACAGCCTGCAATATGGATTTCATAATAGATTTTTATCTTCAGTGCTCTGATGACCTCTGGCTGAATTTGTTGTAAGTGCCAAGGAAGGCTCTTAAGCCAAGATTTATTCAGCACAGAGCAAGCTCTTCAGTAAGTATTACAATTCCAAAAATCTTGGCTATTAAATTTATGTGAATATCACAGCAAAACTATTTTATTAGTCTGCAATACATCAAGCCATTTTAATGGATGGCTAAAAATAGAAAGTTATCAGGTAATAAACAATTTGCCTTCACAAAGAATAAACTCTCTTCTTGTTTCCATTATAAATACAGAGTTGCAAAATGTATTCTTTTAGTCCAGGCAATAAAAAACAAAACAAAAGTGATACTCACCTTTTTATCCCTTGCAAGTGATCAGCGGGAGTCAAGTACTCCCACATTGGCCATCCAGGCTGTTTCTCTGTGCTGAGACTTGGCATGCCCCCTTCAGTGAATGTGGTGGGTGTGGCAGTGCCCCTTGTAATTGATGGTAAGGGACAGCCGTGTGTCTCAAAGTCCACCTGGTCACAAGACTTGGGGTATGGACGACATTGAGACTTGTTTGGATGCTCCAGTAAGTGTGGGAGTACCAGACTCCTGCTGACAGGGATGTGGTGGAGGCCCCTAGGCACAAAATCTGGTGGAGGCCCCAGATACAGTATTTTTTTTCTTTAAAATAATAGTCAAGCCAAGTAACTGATTGGTGGTTGTCTGGCACCCGCCCACTTACTGGATCGTCAGATCGAGTCCCTTGTGCTATCTTTGTGCAGGTGCATGCTACTTGGGGACTCTTTGCCATTCTGGGCGGGGGGTAGTGTAGTTGCCCAGTGGGTCCATCAGAAAACAGTTCCCTGCATTGGAACATGCCCCTTGCGCCCCCTTCATAATCCAGCCCTGCCTGCTGATCAGCTGTGCGGGACAAAATGTGAGTATTGTTTTTTTCATTGCCTGGACTATTACAACATATTGTATGCTGCTTACCCTGCCACAGTCAGGCCCTCAATTATTTGTCCTTGCCACAGTTACACAGTTTCTTAATTTTATATATTTGCTTAGTTTCTATGTTGGTTTGTTATATGTAAGAGCCAGCCAGGGTGATAAACATTAGGACTGTCATTTATGTTAATAAGTATTAAAAGTATAAACAGAGTTATTATTGTGCGGTATAAACAGCAAGGAAATCTCGTTGCAGTGGGGCATAGTCAATGCAATCTAATGCCTCTGTTTATTCTCCACGTCATGTGTGCTCTGCCTTCTTACTGCATCGCTGGACCAAGTGATGTGGCAAAAACTCCATTTGCTACATTCCCTTCCACTACCCTCCTTTCACGTCCATCCCCCTTTTCTTATTCACGTCACTCATGTCCACCATCTGCAACATGACACGTCATCACGTCACCACCCAGCCACTGCATCCCACGATACCGGTCTTGTTTTGGCAGCCTATAGCAGTATAAAGTGTGGGGGGACGTGGAGTATGGACATCCCAAAAAGCAACAGGGGATTGTGAAGCTTGCCAGAATGGTGATATTGTGTACTACTTTTTGGGTTAGGCATTTCAATCTTGATTTGCACACAGGTACGGCTTTGAAGGGGGATGTCTGCTCACACCTATTTCAAGTACATTGCTTAGTCCTCTGCTGTGCTCTTGAATTTGGGGTAAGGTCCTGCTGCCGCATATAAAGCAGTGGAAGCTAAGATCCAGCCTGTTTTTATAGCCCAAGTTTATTTATTTATTACCACTCTTTTTGCACTGGATATATGGCTGTAATCTCACTCATCTTGCATCTGACTATGTGGCACACACCATCCCCAATGTCTTAAGGGGAAAAGCTGTTTCTTCCCCTGCTTGTCTATCAATTCTGAGGTCAGAGCAAATATTACTGACCACAGAAAAAAGACATTTGTTCTTATACTGATGAGAAAAAGAATCCACTCTCTGGGAAGTAGAACATTTAGGGTTTAATTGTACAACTGCTAAAAGACCTGTTCTCTTAACCAGATTTGCTGCCATCTTAACTTTACACAAGCCTAATTTGACCCATAAATACAAACCTGCTCAATACAACTCATTTTTGTGACATTTGTGTACTTTAAATTGTTATTTTGCATGCTTTTCCGCTGTACTACCACAAAATTAAAAGTGGTACCCAATGAAAAAGGGTTCAAAAATCTTAAAAACGGAATGACTGATATTCGAAGAAAGGTAACCTCTGAAATTAGGTATATATATATATATATATATATATATATATTAAATACTGGGTTAAATACTGGATTACGGAACAGAACAGGTAGCACAGCCGTAATAATCTGCCTAATCTGGGTCTAATGATTTTTCCATATAAACCACTTACTAGCTATATGACTGGCCCAGGGAAGACAGCCTGCTGTACAACTGACTGACATCAACACCTCATTTTGTGAAGGTCAAACAGCAGCTGTCAACATCAAAATATCAATGCACTCATCACCGCATTAATTCTAAGGCTTCTTGTTTTGACTACTCATGATATTTCAAATTGCAGTTTTAATACCCGAAGGAGGACATCCAAACTCTTGAAGGAAGTTGATTCTTAGTGGGAGTTCATTTTAACTTTACAGTATGCATTACTCCTTGCCAGTTACATAAGTCTGCTGGCTTCTAGGAAGTCCAGGCATGCATTAAAGCCAGGGGATCTTAAAGCTGTATTGCTTCACTAAATGCCGTGACATGTCCAGTTGGTTCTCAGTCAATTATGAATAATAGTGACATTATGATTAAAGAAATAATAAGTGCAGGTGAAGCAAGAAGAAAACAAATGGTACTATATTTTTCGCCCTCTAAGACGTACCTGCCCATAAGATGCACCTAGGATTTTAGAGGAGGAAAAAGGAATAAAAATGCACATGGCAGAACCTCTGCAATCATCCCTAAAACAAGGGGCAGATTCCCCCATCCCCCAAGACAAGCAACATGCAGAATCCTGCTCCCTATATAACAGCATGCAGCCCCTAATCCACCATAGAACAGGCAGTGTGGCAGATCACCCCCCCCCCCAAATCAATGACAGCGCACAGAACATTGGGCCGATGTCATTGATGTACCAGTGCACACTGGATGCCAAGAGTGGTAGCTTCTTCTGGATCGCAGCACAGGTAAGAAGTTCTTTTTCTTACTAACTTACTAACTAACTAACTAACCCAGTGGCAGTTGTGGATGGGGGTCTGCCACATCAAATTCGCCGTATAAGACGCACTCACATTTCCCACCAGCTTTTGGGGAAAATATAGTGCGTCTTATAGTGGAAAAATACGATTAATCTATTTTTGCAAACCTTACAAAATCCGGTAGGCAAGAAGTAGGCAAGACAGCACTGTCAGTGGATTAGGTTCAGAGTATAGACGCCCTTTGGGATGAAGCTGACTGGATATACTCATTTTCCATCAGCCTTTAGAAAAACATACAGGAGGAAATTGGCCATAGTTGTGTCTCTGAGTATCTAAAGGCTCTGATAACATTTTCTAGTAATGTCTTTCACTGGACAAAGTGTCTGGAAAGATCTCATTCTAGTTAATTACCCTTTGCTATCCCTAAAAAAGAAACCTCGCCGACAACTCAACAAGTGGAGGAATGTACATTAAGATCTGAATTGTTTAATTTGTTCTTAGGTTAGGGAATTCCCAAAAAGTTAAGATGCTATGTGTAAAAAGTAAGAGAAAGCTCACCGACAACTCAACAAGTGGAGGAATGTGCATTAAGATCTGAATTTTTCATTTGATCTTAGGTTAAGGAATTCCACAAACATTAAGATGCTATGTGTAAGAAGTAAAGAAAAATGTTTCCAACATACGACATGGTATTCGACAGAGACACTATCAGGACACACCCGGGTAAACATTCCGAGTACAATGTAAGGTGTAACAAATAAAAGTCTTCCTTCAAAGAAATACTATATATGCAGCAGAAGGGGGTGGATGGGGGAGGGTTGGAAAACTTGGAAAAGCAAGGGGTTGTACAAGTATAAGACAGATTCTGTGTTGTTTATCACTATAATAAAAAAAAAAAGTTGATGTTCATGACTGTTCTGACACTGTCATGGCGATATATCTTTGAAACCTCAATAAACAAATTATTTAAAAAAGGTAAAGAAAAAAACAATGCAGGTCATTTGGAAATCTCATCTTACGTGTATTGATGACAAAACAGGCATAAGAAGTTGAATGTTAGACATTTGAAAAAATTAAAGGGATTAACTTGTCAAGCTTGATAATCATTTGCCCGGCAAATGACACAGCCTTCTTGTCATGGGGCCCAGAAGCAGCTGATTCACAGTGGGGCCCAGACGCGGCAAAATTGTGGTGGGACCCAGACGTGGCTGAATTGCGGGGGGACCCAGACTCCAGGGTGAGTCATGGACCAATTCATGTTTATTTATTAGTACAACTTACTTTCACAGCCTTTAAAATTTTCAACTTATGATATGTGTTCTGTGTAAAATAAAATATGGTCTTAGGGAATCCTAAACTGTTGCATTCTTCCATTATTTGGTGCTTATAGAGGTCTTGAGCCTACTCTTAGGCACTATAGTTTCTAAAACAGATGAAAATCGCCATCCTGGTTTGCAAGGCCTACGGTATACTTCTGTTTATCCAGTCCCAAGGAATCCTTATTCATTTATTGTTCTTATGTGTGGCGGCATCCCAAATTGGGATGCCCCACTGTGTGTACCCCCAGGTTGCACAGTTTCACTCACCTTCCGCTCCCACGGCACAGACTCGGGCGAAAGCAAGTGTGCTAATTGGCTAAGCAGCGCGCCCACCTTGCAGCCATGGCGTGCCTGTTCCGCCCATTCAGAAAGGACGGGCGTGGGTGAGCACGGCTAAAGGTGAGCTGGAATGTGGTTAGAGGGCATAGATGCAGCAAGGGCTCCAGGAGAAGGTGAGTAAAACTGGGGGGGGTCCCACTGCTTGGTATCCCAATTTGGGATGCCCCAAGAAGTGGAATTCGTACAACAAAATTAAAAAAATCCACACAATTAGTGCTCACAAACTGTGCGGTGCCAACTGAGTGTTGATTGTTTGGATAATGCTGTTTATTCTTTGATTCATTCACACGCTTTCCTTTGTTGATTCTGCACTCAATTTGCACGACTCCCAAAGGTATTTTGTAATAATATATTATTTGTGAGCACTAAATTAGTGGCTTTTTTGGTCTGATTTTTATTGAAATTATATGGCTAGGGGCGTTACTTAGGGGTGGCTTTTTTGGTCTGATTTTTATTGAAATTATATGGCTAGGGGCGTTACTTAGGGGTGATCCGGATCACAAGTAGCAAGGAGTGTTAGTGTTTTATTGATTATTGTGTTTTATTCTCCCCCCCCCCCCCATTTCTACATGTGTTTGGTGTCTAGGGTGTTGTGCTTATGTGTATTTTAAGATAGTTTTAATATATTTTGTGTGTGCATATGATGTCAAATACAATGATGAGTTTTTGATATATAGGAGGGCCTCCTAGTATATCCGTTTTTGATCTGGAGTTGTTGCATAAACTTGCACCTATGCTGATTTCCAAAGAAAATCTGAGACTTTTGGCATATTGCTATGAACAGATTAATGGACCATTAAGTGAGCTTATACAGGAGAGGATGACTTGCATTTGGACATGGATGATTTTTCGGCTAGTCCAGTAGAGTGCACACGATATAGGTGCTATTAAAACAGACGGGGAGGCCGATTCATTAATAGCGCCAGGTAGCGACAGATGAGCGACTGTAGCGTGATTTTTTCAGCGCCAGCCAGTATTCACTGTGCTTGGCCGGCATTAGCTTGATGACAGCGACTCAGTCGGTGTGCGGTAATGTTGAATACGGGCTGGGGGGTCGCTGTTTCACAGGTCCAGCGTTGTATGTGAGCGCCTGACAACGAATGGCCAGAGCGAACGGCTAGCTTCATATTCATCAACAAATCACGCTCCGAATGTGCTGTCGCTGTCCATTCCTTGTTTAAACCCCAGAGCGCTGGCGGCGATGTGTATTAACTCGTTTTTAACCCCTAAACAACCATATTTTTTGAATGTAACATTATACATGTTTTTAGAATCATTTTGTATTATGAATACATTAATCTCAGACCTGTTAGATCAATTCTGCACATATTTTTTTAATTTTTTTTTTTGACTTAAAAATAAATCCTAACATTGCAGAAGTGGTCTCCGATTTTTTGACATTAAAAAAAATATAAAAAAAAAAAAATACCAATTAATTATGAATAATTATAGATTGCTCCATTGAAATGCATTGGACATCGCCAGGGAGCGACAGCTCATACCTGGCGCTGTGAGGGAATTTGCAGCGGCGCTGTTCGGTCCAGGCGGCTTCATGATGAATGCCGCGCTAGCCGTCGCTCTCGCCGGCGCTAGCCTCATTTTGCTTGATAAATGCGTCATTGTGACCGCCGCCGGGCGTACTTGAGTCGGTAGTCGCCGTTAGCTGCCGCTACCTGGCGCTCGTCAGACACTACCTGGCGCTATCGCTTGATGAATAAGGGCCATAGTCTTTAGCTGGTTCTTGAGATAATGAAAAAATGAATTGGTTAGGAAAACCTGCCGTAGAGATGTTGTCTGCCCTGCTACTTGTGTCTAATTGAAATGGATAGACACATTTTAATCTCATGACTTATGTGCAGGCCACATCCCCGGGTTTCTTTGGCAGATGCATGCTCTGGTGCCCAGCCTTGTAGATGGACTGGACATGAGAGAGCACATCAGGTGGTGTTAAACCGGAGATACCAGCCTCTCCCCCATCTCTGTTACGGGCGTTGGGACAGAGCTCTATGCTATCAGAGTGCTGGATTGGACAAGAGCCTGCACATGCTCTGTGGGTTTGAGGTGAGTATTCTGGCTATAAGAGGGGATTTGAGCCAGCGGGGCATCCAAAATTGTCTCAGGGACTTGGACCACTTAATGGGGCTAATTCAGAACTAGGTGCAAAAAGTGAATCAACTCTTAGGACACATTCTGATCTCCAGTTTTTGTTGCTGTCACTACTGTCTCTGTATAACTCACTGCAGCATATCTGAATTTATTCATATTACTAAATGAATGGTTCTTGGCTGAGTAGTAATCCAGTAATGTTTGTAGGTGTCTATCTACTAAAATCTTTGCACAGTTTACTTATCCTTCCTACTTCCAATGCCCAGCCTGAAAAAGATAAAAAAAATAGGCAAAAGCACTAAAGCTCTAATTCTGTCAGGGCCTTATGGTAAATTATATTAGTTTGTATAAGAAAACGCCTCCCAAAAAGATATTTGTGCTTCAAAACTAGGGCCTACCTACACTACCCTGCCTGCAAAGGACTTGTGCTCCTACTCTGGGCCAGAGTAGGTTTTGTTAAGAAGATCCCTCTTAGAGACTTCTGTATAGGTAGCTTAAAATCTACAATACTTTGCAATGTCATACCATCTGATCAGGGTACTTTTTGACATGAAAACCCACAAGCTAGGTTTTTTATCTTATATTTAAGGCAACAGGTCTGCGTCTGCCCCCCTCACCTCAATTAGCCCTTCTTAACCTAAGACCTCCCGACTGCTCCAAAACACATTTTGAGCTTGTGAGGCATATCCTAACTCCCGCTAAAATGATTATTGCTCAATCATGGAAGAGTAGGTCCATTTCCAGCGGAAGCCTCATACCTTGCATAAATGAGGTGATGCTCTTTGAAAAGATGGCTGTCTCAATGCAAGGTGACCTCACCCCCTTCCTCGCTATTTGGGAAGGTTGGATCACCCATTTTCAGCCTAAAGACTTTGGTCGTCACCTATTGGTGTAACACCTTTGGTGTAACCTAGCTCCATGTGATGTCCTTTTTAAGTTGGTCGTAGTATGGACACCCACCCTCTCCCCCCTCCCCTTTTTCTTTCTATCCTTCGTTATTCTTCTTATCCGCGTTTCTTGCCCCGTTTAAAACCTTTTTAGCTGCTGATTACAAATTGCGGTGAATGCTTTGTATAAGAACTTAATTGTGTTCTGCACGATACAAGTATGTCTTCAACTGGATGTGTTTTTTCTACTTGAATTACAAATTGTAATGTAAGCTGTTTTCAGATGTAACATATCCATATCTTCAATAAAAATATTGTTGAAAAAAAACAAACAGAAAAAAAAAGAAAACCCACAAGCTATTTGTTCAGACAAAAAATGTCTATTTGCAGCTACTTCATACAATTACAAATATTTATTACACAGGAAAAAGTCCCCTCAAATGGTTTAATGAGCAAAAATTAGCAATGTACTGCACATATCTGCATCATTTTATTGTATAAGAACTTTTGTTTATGTTTGGAAAACGTAAATGCAGGCCAATGACATTGGCTCAATTTCAGTAACTGAAGGAAAACATTACCTGCATATTGGTTTTGGAGATGGACCTTCTCTTGTTGGGTTACACTCTTGGAAAAAGTGGTTGCATAGAAGAACTTCAGCAGCTGGTCGACAGAGTGGGCTGACCGTCTTAAGTTCTGTCCAGGCTGTTTGAGCAAGCATCTCTTGGGTCTCTTCAGGTTCGATATTAGTAGTATTAAAAAAGACCAAAGAATTCTTTGCAAGCATTGTGTTGCATACATCCCCTCTATAGGTGCTGCAGTAGCCGGTGTCACCTTTATACAACCTGTCAAGTGAATGTTTGACATTTAGAAAAATGCTATTCATGTGCCTTTTAATATCAAATGTACCGGTATACTAATAATATTATATAAATGGTATTAAATAAATACTAAAGTGGTCCCATATCACTTACTGGAAAGTTTGCATTTAAACAACAGAAAACATATTTTTATACTGTTTGGCCTATAACATCCTCAGTAAAAATACTACAGGAAAAGTTAATGTTGTCCACCATCTGAATTAAAACATTAAATGCGGGTGCTCAAAAATGAAAGAAATATACTTACCTCCATTCCCGGCACTGTCCCGGGCCAATCTCGGCAGAATTTAGTGCCCCGGCTGGGCTCCCGGGATCTCTGCTTTTTATACTGGGATTGTCATATACTGGGAGTGAGCTGACGTCAATTCACTCTGCCAATATAAATAGCCCCTCCCTGATGCAGGGGTTCCTAGCTGTCAACAGCCAGATAGATCTCCGGCTGTCAGTGACAGCAGTGGCGGATTGGCGATGGATTAGAGGCGAGCATAGTGGAAAAAAAATTCTATCATTGTGTGTGTGTTTTCTATTTACCCTTTGTCAACTGATAAGGGGTCCTTGAGACTAGTTCACAGGGCAGGGGGGGGGGGGCTGAAAAATCACCTGCCAGCAAGTGGGTGACTTGTCATAACCCCTCACCCCATTACCTGCACCCCAAAAGCCCAGGAGGGTGTATAAGAGCCTGCAGCCTGTGAGGGCTAGGCAGGCTGGTAGCCTTTAGGGGAGGTGGCCAGCCAGTTGGCCTCCTTGCCCTGGTCTAGCCCTTAAGAATTCACAAAAAAATGCATTGAGCTCCATGCTCCTGAAGATGGGGACCCTATGTCGTTTTTTAAAATGAAAAACAAAAACATTCCTGGAGACTGGCGTGGGACAATGACAGCGTGGCACTGGACAGATGTGGGACAGCAAGAGAGCAGGTGAGTTAGGATTTCAGAGAAAATTTGGTCGGCACAAACCCCCAAAAATTCGAATCACCAAATTGAATTTTCCCTGAAATTCGTAGCAAACTCTGGGTCTAGCGAACCTGTTCACTCATCTCTATTTCCTATAAATCAGACCTCATCCCTGACTCTCAGTTATGCAGATATGTACCCACACCACCAAGAATTTTCAAGGTATACTGTACTTATAGTAGTAAAACAATCACTTTTGCTGAATCACCAGCTATGAAAACAGTGAAAACATGTAAAAAGAAGTAAACCATTCACTACTTTTCTTAGAAGTAAAAAGTACCATCGGCTTTTATTGTCTTCTCATGCTTTTTTCTCATAAAGTGAATTTTTTACTATTATGAGAATTTTTTTAACTCTTACTAAATTGAGATCATTGTGTCTATAAATTATGAGTAAATTGTTCAAAAGCATAGATTACCTACCTCCATTCTTCAGAGGAGATTTATAATGCAGTGCCAGTAGACATGTGAAAAGAAAAGAAAATAGCTTCATTATATCTATCAGCATTTCAATCTGTCCTGAGGCTCTTGCCTTTCTTTGTAAACAGAGGAATATAACAAGCTGCTCCTATTTCAGACTGATTTTTAAAGGCTGTGGTTGATGTTGTATAAATGCATGCATGAGGGGTATTTTAGAGGGAAGAGATCTTTGTAATTCATGAAGTGTGAAGAGCTGGAGGAAAGCCAAAAGCAATATTCTGACATGTAAATGCTCTAGAAAGCTCATGACAAAATCACAATTCCAAATCCATAATATTTAATGAATTGTAAAATATGTCTCAAATCACTCGAACTTTGGTAAGATGGTATATTTGCAGAACTGACCTGAAAAGTTTGTTTAACAGCTATAATCGTATATCAAACACATTTTGTAAAACTAAACTACTTCTAGTAGAACGACTCTACATTAAGTTCGGGATTTTAGCTGCATATTTCTTGGTGGAACTCTTAAACATCTAGCATGTCTTTTTCTCCTGCAGTGCAGCAGTGGACTTGATCGTTTGCAGCACAGCCAACTGTCTTATTGATCTGATCCCAGCCCTTGGATGTCTTTCTGCAATTTAAGGTGGGCTTTTATTTCTTTAAATAGTTTAATGCACCTTAAAGTAAATTTTATGGGGAAAATGTTTTTTTTTGGCCTACAGTATATATTGATATAGTTTGCATTTGTGATTTATGTCCCTTACACAAGATATGCCAGAACAGAACAAAATACAATAGGCTCAATTTGGCGCCATGAGAGAAAGTTTTTGTGCAGAAAATTTCAGATTTCTCGAAACATCTAACAATTTTTTTAAATTTGCGGCTTTCATCTGCTAATAATTTCACACATACAGCTAACATTAGAAAATGTGGCAAAAGTTTGCATGAAAGAATGCTTTAAGAAAAATGTTGGTGATTAAGGGTGTTTTTTATGTTTTACTTTTTGAGTATCCATTTTACTCCTGCTAAGAGCAGGAGTACAAAGTCAGCTTCACCATCTGGCATGCTTTTTTCACTGGAAAAAGCCATGCTGCAAATTCCGACATTTTTTTTTTAAATAACGCCAACCAGCCCGGGCACCAGGTAACCCAGGGTCAGGGGCGGGTAATGGGGCAGTGGTACCAGCATGTCACCAGCCAGTCACGACAGGTGATATGCCGCCCCCCCTACCCTGGGAACCGATATGGGGGTCCCCTGGACCCCACTTCACCAGCCCAACAGCATTAGTAAAAGAAAATACACAAACATCCTTAATATTATCAATTTCACTTCTAACATGTCTGGGTCTTCTTCTTTCAGTCCCCTGACAGGCATCATCCTCTACATTGCCCAGCAGGGTCTTCTGGGTCCTTCGCTGGGTGTTTCACATTGTCAATGGGGTCTTCAGTGCTGGTGATGGTTTCTAAAGCAGAAGCAGCTGCCAGCATCTCTTGTACAGGGATATTCCTTCTATTCGGGGAGGCTTTTATACCTCAGAAGCAACAAGTCACCGTCCCGACCTTTGGGGTTGCTGAAACCCCCTGCCCCATTGCCCACGTATAGCCAGGGGGTGCAGAAGAGTCTGGAGCTCCATGGCATGGGTCCGGTGCTGTGGGGCCTAAGGGCTGGTAATTATTAGGGCCAGGGGCTGGCAGTTCAGCCCTTGAGCCCTGGTTTGCCAGCCCCATGTGCTAGGATAGTAAGCTTAAGGGGAGGGGCAAGCTTTTTTTTTTCTTTTTGAGACAGGCATTTTTGTAGGATGCAGCCACCAAAACAGATCTGCAAAAAAGTTCCCCCCCCTTTCCTTAAGGCTTGCCAGCCTGGCAAGAGAGGGGGCATGGAGGGGTGACCTAGAAAATTACCCCTTACATTTCTAGTCACATTGCCTCCCTGTTCAGCCCCCAGTATTACTCCTGCCTGGGAGCCAGGATATAAGCTGTGTGTTTTCTGTTCTTCAGTAACTCAATGGCTCAAAATGAGATACTGTAAGTGTCACAGAGACAATAACTAAGGAACATAGTGCACTTAGCTCTTTTCTTTACTTGCACTTTATTGTGTGTTCACTAGGAATTCGGCTCTCCAAATTCACTGCCTATGTATCTAAAAACAAGATCCACCATAACCAAATGGTTTGCGTTGCCCCCTTGTACATGTATCTATTTTAACAATAGGACAATTAGTTCCATATTTTGAACATTGGCTACAGCAGTCACGTATAATGTAAAAAATGAAAATCTAGACATGGTGGCTCCAAACATCAGTAAAGGCCGGAAAAAATGGACAGCTGGCAGAAAGTAGAATGTGGAGTGTACATTGTTGAAGAAAAATGCTTACTGATACAAATGTTTATTTTGTTAGGATGACCTCTCAGATACCGCACTGTATAATGGTAAATACATGTAATAAGGGCCACTAACATTTCTTTTTTCCGTTTACCATGGGATTGGTATTGAATCTGATATTGACAATGGTAGTATTACCAGAAAGAGAAGGATATAACACACAGCGTGGTGAAAGATTAGATATAATCGAAGTAAATAAATCATATCAACCCTCATTATTATAAACTCAGATCCAGATTCATTTGGCTCTATGTTAAACTTCAGAGCTCAATTGGCTCTCAGGAAGTGTTACTTCAGCCAAATCCCTGCAGCCTTGTTTTTTCTTTTGTATTTTATCTGTGCCTTTGATGTAATGCTTCTATAGGCAGCAGGGACAGTGTTTGTATACTGCAGTCCTATTATTTACACTTGAGCCTATGGCTGTAGACAGAAATTGCAGAAACTTGTGTCTTCCATTACGGTAACCGGTAACACAAATATAGGACATACAGTTTAAGGTGTGGCCTCCATACTTAAACAATGCTATTTTTTGTGGGAGTTATTGCAATATATTTAAATACGTACATGTCCTTCTACTAGTTAGAAAAGATTGCTTTTATTATAATAATAATTGGGAATGAATATTATAAATTTTATCTAGAAGCCAGATGTGTGAAGTGTGTCTTCCTGTGCCAGTTTGTGTCATTTTGCTGGCATTCATGCCCACTTCTTTTTTATTTTTGGCGCTGCTATCTTTCCTGAATGGCACAACAAGTCAAAATGTCCCTTTGACATTCCAGGCAAAGGGTTAATTTAGTCTACTCTGCCAAATCTGGCATTAAGGAGCTGCATCTTTTATTCAGCCTGCTTTATATTTTCTAACAAACCAAATTGAGGCTTGAGCATCTCGAACTAGGATGAGCCATCAGCTCTGTATGTACAGTATCTCTATGGGGAACTGTGAATTAAAACAGTGGATCATGAAAATTGAGTCAGCAGAAAGGCTCAAGTTTAATAGGATTGATTAGGGAATGCAGAGTGAAAAGATGCAGCCTCTGCCATCCAATGTGGCAAACTTTGTAGTGTGTTTGATATCATTTTTAGTTATAGCGTTTAGATGAATGCATTGGTGCAAGAAATTGAAAACTTGATGAAGCAGCAGTTGGTGACACCCGTTTGTATTTTTGACATGTTACACTAACTATTTCCATTTTTTGTGTTTCTTTTCCAAAATATTTTTTGTTATACGTCAATATGTTTTCATTGTGCTCTTTGGTAGCTCAGTCTTCAGCACCAACTAAGATTGGCGTAGCTTATACAACAGCAACGCGCCATTAGGAAGAAGGAAGAAGGCAAGAGTCATAAATTTGTTTTTAGCAAGTGTTCAACTTGACAGTAACTGTCGAATACATCTTAAATTGAGTGACGCAGTGGTCAAACCATTGGTGATAAATGGTACAGGAACTTCTTAAGTCAGGCTCTAATTCTGGTATTTGCATAAAGTTAACCATGTTTTTTTACATTCTAAAACAAACCTGATATGCTGATTGTTGCTGCAGCTTTTGCTGTACCAAAGCTACCGCTATGCTTGTTGTCCGCCATACAAGTAAACAGCCCAGGTCTAGTTGCTCTAATGCGTAGCTTTGAGAAGATCATTCCATCTTTAATACTTTCCTCTACAGACTCTTGTGAAACCTAAACAAAAAGAAACATATTTCATCATCTTTCCCAATGTGATTCTGGCATCATTTCTGCCATATTTTGTACCTGGCATAGTGTATAATAACAATCACTGTTTGCTGTATGCTTCTATTGCATATAATGTAAAAACGTGTAAAGGGTTTTAGTGCCACTTTAATCTTTAACAAATACCGGTGCCCTGACTTTAAAGAGCCTCTCTAAATCAACACAGAATAAAATGTAAAAAAGATTATAAATCTCCTGCACCCAATTTGCGTTTTTCAATGGAGAAACTTTCCAGTTGAGTTGTCAATTCTTTGAGTGAGGTAGAGATTTGTAAATAGCTGCATCCTATTCATTGGAAGGTTGACAGCCAAGATGGAGAAGCTTTAAGAATTTTAATGAATAACCCACAGAGTGCTGGTACTTAGGGCAGGCCTTTGGGGTGTGCAGCCGCACAGGGACACCACCTCTGCTGCTTCGTTTTTATAAACTTTTTAACTTTTAACTGAATGCCCTGTCCGGGTGTGCAACTTTTTTGAAGGACAACATTAGCAGCATTTTAGTTTCACTGCTGTTGGCACATGCACTGTGGGATTGCCGGAAATATACTTTTTATGACGATTTTGGGAATCAACACAGTGCAGAATCCCAAATTGGAGACCTCAAGTTGTATAACTTGTAAGTAGGGGAGATGCCATCCTTGTACAGGGTTCCACTTAATCAAGGGCCAGCCCAGCTCATAAATTCATAACAAGAAATTTCTACTCCATTGTAAAAATGCAGTATCTCTCCTGTAGAACTGCCCTATCACAGAACAGTTTTTGTTATCCTATTAGGGTAAATGTTATAATATCTGAGCTGGCCTGGCACACCTAACCCCTAACTTCACCCAACCCAACTCCCCATCCGACTACCTTCCTAACCTTTTTCACTCTTTAATCCTAACCTGCAAATATATATCCAGCCAGGCTACTTTCTATATTAGATTGCTAGCATAAAAATACCATAACCAGGGTGCTGGGTCATGATGTAATCCACTAGTTGCTGGTCCTGTCACTGAAACCCCTGGCAATCTGAGACTTTGGAAGAATTGCTGGACATACGGTGTTGCTGGAAACGGAAAGAAAACAGGATGGCAAAACCATCCAAAAAGTACTACCTTTGGGGTTAGGGATACTGGGAATATTAGTAAAAAAAGAACTTTGGTTCACATTAAAGCCTGGAGAGGTTTTTTAAGTCTACATGAAATACCATGGTCTCAGAACAGACAACGTTTTTAAACTATAAAAATAATTTGACCTAATAGCTGATGATCCTAAAAATACAATTCTGTGAAATACTCACCTGTATAATTGATATTATACGTATACAGTACGTCCTGCTCCAGATATAATACTTACACGTGGGTAATCCTCCGCCAGATGGCGCTGTGCACTGCAGACATGCAAAAACAGGCTCCTCTCGGCCCTTCATATACCCAGGGACCTCCCACAAATCCCCAGCATTGAAAAGCAGTGAGAAAAAGAAGCCGGGAGAAACCAACCACAAAAAACTGGTAATAATAACAATGATAACAATCACCATACAGGGGATCCAGAATAATGCAAAAACCAGGGTGGGGTGGAGCAGGACGTACTGTATACGTATAATACCAATTCTACAGGTGAGTATTTCACAGAATTGTATTATTCTAAGTATACAGTACGTCCTGCTCCAGATATAATACTTACACGTGGGACATCCAATAGCACTGTCCATAAAAATAGGGTGGGATCCCCAACAAAAAAGGCACAGCAGACAGTTAAAAGCACTGTCATCTGCAACCTTGCTACCAAGAGCTACGTGAGCAAAGGCTCCAACGTCAACCTCATAAAAACCTTGGAAAAGGTATAAACAGAAAACAAGTAGCGGTCCAGCAAACTTGTTCAACCAAAACCTGGCGCTGAAAGGCCCAAAGAAACCAAAGCACCAATAGAATCAGAATAAAGAAAGGAGAAGATTTTTCCCCTTAAAAGAACAGGCCTGAGAAACAGCCTGACCAGTCCAAACGCTAACAGTAGCCTTGGCAGAAGCTGAAAACTTTCCTAGGACCAGAAGGGACAACCCATCCAAGTAAAGACCAGGCCAAAGGCCTCTTAACCCCTGAAAGCAGATGAGATCAGGCACATATAGATGGAGACGCCCGCAAACCCCAAGGGGCATCAGTCCCCCTAAAGGACAAGAGACAAACCAGGAAAAAACTTCCAACACCTGTTGAGGGAATGGAGACCCCCTTTCTTCAGCGTTACAAGGAATAATGCCCAGAAGAAAGACAATGTCCTGAATACATAAGCATAAGACACCACCTTAGGCAGAAGGACCGGCGTAAAGCAGAACACCACCTCATCATGGTGTATATATCAATGAACGAGGGCTAGCTAAACAGAGCCGCCCACTCAGGCACACGTCTGACTGAAGTAACAGCCCCCAGAAGGACAACTGGAAGGTAAGAACAGACAGACAGCATCCGGAATAGGTCCAAAGAGAACGCCCCGCAAGGCAGACAGATTAAAAAAGCAATCCCAAAGAGGACCATAGAATTATGTGGGTAATGCGCATGAGCAATCCCCAAAAGAAAGCTCAACCAAGGAAAAAAGTGAGCAAAAGACTTCTATAGGAAGGGGGACAGAGCAGAACCTGAACCTTCAGAGTATCGAGATGGAGAGCCAACTCCAACCCATGCAGCAACAATGCTATAACCCTGGGAACAGAGAACGCCCAACAGGGAAGACCTAGACTCACACCAATTAATATGGGCATGCCATACCCTGTAATAGACGGAGGAAGAAGAAAAAGCTTGCTCCTAGACTTCCAATAGTCACAGTCACCGATAAGATAAGCCTGTCTCCATCAAGATGGAAGAATCAGCCGTCAGATCGTCTAGACCAGAACCTGTAGATTGGGGTGACATAAAAAGAGCCCTGAGTGAGCGGATCAGCACACCTGAAAGCACGTACAGGTCCGCAGTCCTCGACTGCAAACCACACTCCCATAGGCCACCCAGGGGCCACCAGAATCACTGGTCCCCCCTTCCAGAGTAACTTGCGCAGATCCCCGCCTAGCAGGGTGAATGAAGATAAGACATAAGCATAGAATGTCCAGGCACACTCAAGTAAGCCTCATGACCACAGTCAGGAATACTAGGACAGAGAAAAGAAGGCCGAGAACTAGTGATTAGTGACGGGGCCTCAACCGAACCACACAAGTTGGATCTCAAAGAGACAAAAGGATCAGCACATCCTGTCTCAGAAGGATATACATAGGAGCGAATACCACTGACATGCAGGGAACGTAGTCCTCTGCCCAGATCAGGAATAGATACCTCCCAGGAGAATCATCCTGCTCCGAGTCCCACACAGATAATCAATACAGGTCACCGTCAGCAGACAGACCAAGAGTCCTCAAGGAGACAGGTCCGGAAGAGGGATGGGCCAACCAGATAGAGCCAACCCGAAGGTTCATTGTTTCAAAAATCAATAGATGTATGGGCCCCCTAAGGGCCCTACCTCGGAACCACCAGGGATTTCAGAAGAAAACTCCTCTCCTTGTCAACCTGATAGATATGGCATCCATCTACAGGAAAAACGCAAGGAAGGGGTGCCACCTGACTGGTTCCTTGAGTACAACAGTCTCAGGGGAAACCACCTTACCAAGGGGGAAGGTACATGACTCAGATCCAAGGAAAGCTGGAATCTGACAAGCCTCAACAATATAAGTAGCAGAAGAGCCCAAGGGCACTGGGTAAAAGTCTGAGCCACCACCAGTGGGCCCACCAGCTGCAATCCTGCCTGGTGCAGAGACGGGAACAGCAATGAGGGACAGAGCCCATATAACCAGATTGTCCACTTGAATGTCAAGGGAGACGTTTCTCGCCTGAACCAAATCCAAATTCAACCTTAGAAATGAAAATACCAAATAAGGGGATAAAGAGGAATTGAGGTGATAGACCACCCAACCGAGTAACCAACTCGGCCTGACGTAGAGATTGGGAAGCAAAGAAGGCCGACCGGGTAGTTCTTCGCGTGGACGCCCCTGGGTCTCAGCAGAGAGACATCACCCCCGTCAGTGCCTTGGCGACCACTCTGGGAGCAGAAGAGAGGTCAGGTAACAAGGCCACAATCAACAGTGTTGGACCTCCAACACAAATCTGTAAGAGCCTCAGTGTCCATAAATACACAGTGGAAATGAAATAAGCATCTTAGATCTCCACAAACGGCAAGAGGCCCCTGAGCGTAGGGCGCTGGCGGCCCAACTCAGAGAAACCATGCAGAAACTGCCAGTGAACGTAAAATTGCCGAACCTATGGAAGGCCAGAATGAGCCAGACTGCCTCATCCTATTGGGGGAAATGTGGAAAAAGGTAGAAGTAGAAGCCCCTGCCTCTGTCTGTTAAGGGCAACCTGCAAGTGGCCCCAGACCCTGCAGGCCGTGCAAGGCCTGCACAAACACCTGAAGAGAGAGACAGGGACCAAAGGCACCCTGACAATCACGGGAAGGGACCGCCCAGCAAACTCTGTCATGCATCCAGAGGAAACTACCTCCTGAATCCACCAGAAGGAGACATGACGCCTCCTGATAGGAGCAAGGTGCTGCGGCCATCCCCTCATCCAAAAGGGCGAGGGCGTCCCATCATGCTTGGGGAGTTTTGGTGAAAGATTTGGACTTAGTCCTGCCGGAGGGGCCAGGGCGTTGTCTGCCAACCCTGGGACAGGAATCTACACCAAATAGCTGGAAGCACACCCATGGTTCCTGTTTGACACTAACATAGGGGGGAGGAGGGGTGCCCCTGCCCCGAGGAGGCCGAGACAGCCTTCTGCGTAGGGGTGTTTTGCCCTTTTCTCCAAAAAGGTCCAGACGGGCCCCAAATAGGCGTCGCCCTTTAAAGGGAAGCCCAGTAAGAGTCTTTTTTGTAGCATCGTCAACACCCCACTGTCGCAGCCAGACCAAGCGACGTATAGCTACCACAAGGGCAGAAGTTCTTGCACACATCCTAATGGTGTCATCCAGCGCTAAAAGGATAAACCTTACAAATACATTGCAACTGGAGAGTACGTTAAACATCTCCCAGGGAAGATCCTCAGGTTGATGATCAATCATCTTTCTGATGAGGGTTCTAGCGGCCACTGCAGCGATGGCTGCGGCACAGACCGGGCGCAGCGCCGTCCCTGCACAAGAAAAGGCATGGGAAGCCAGCCTATCAATGCGCCGGTCCTCAGCATCCCGAAGGGTACGATAAGAAGGGGCAGCAATGAAGGGGGGGTTAAGAACCCCTATGATCGGTGCATCCACCACAGGAGGTGATGACCAACAGTTAACCACATCAGGAGGAAAAGGGTATTTCCAATCCCAGTCCCCTGGAACCCCTGGAAGTTTACTAGGGGATTCCCATTCTTTGAGTACGAGAGCCTGGAAATGATCCTGCTCCAGAAATTCCAAGCGCGGTGTCGCTGTGTGGAAACTCTCTCCTCGAGGCCTGGGAGCCTCACCAGGGGGAGAGATAGACAATACCTCAAAAATCTTTATCAGTAATTCATCAGTGTCACACAGGCTCCAGGAACCAGGGCCAGTATCATCATGACTCCTCTGCCTCTCGTCAGAGGAGCCCGAGTCGGAGAACAGCTCACCTTCATCAGAAGGAGCAAAACCCAGCGGAGCAGCGAACTCCTCAGTTTCAGTAGGAAAGGGTGAAACCGGAGGCTTCAGGGACCGCTTCTTTCCAGGGCCCGAGCGCTCTGCCAACCTCGAAATAACCTGATCAGCCGTAGGCAGACTGCGCGGCACGACTTGCTGGTGATCCCCGCTCGAGTGCGACTCATCAGGCGTGAGATTTAAGCACGGGGAAACAGGTGTATTAAACCGAGGTGCAGCCACTGGCAACCCTGATTGCAGGGCCAGTACTTGTTCAGCACAGGGTCCACAGACCCGTGCTCTGTCAGCATCAGCATGGGGCTTTCCACACGCTGAACACAGCCGGTCTTGTCCCCGAAGGACCCCGGTCACATAACTCTGAGATTCCATGCATATGGTGATTATCTAAGCAATATGCTAACAGGGATTTACGCAATAGGCAACCCTGGATGCCCCAAAGACCCGCTGACTAATGTGGGAGAATAGTAGGTAAGCCCGCTAAATATATATATGAGGCCGGGAGAAGCCACCGGAGACTTAACGTCTGAAAGACATAAAGGGAATAAGAGGTGTCAGGGCCATGCGCAGCTGGAAAAATATTTAATAAAAAATCGCCCACGAGGGCACTTACAGACCAAAGGAGGAGGGGGACCGCCACCACGCGCGCGCGCGAAGATCATCAAAATGGCGCCCAGCGAACCTTGAAGGGCGGACCCAATCTTTGGCCGTGACGCGGCGCGCGCCAAGCCAAAACCCCGCCCACCCCGAAGAGCGCGAAGCTCTGAGGTAGTAGTCAAACACGCAAAGGATAAAATCACTTAGTATAAGCCTTTGCAAAAAGAAGACGCCGCAGCGTCTATACGAAGCCGCCACCCGGCACAGCACACTATTCAGTAAAAGAAAGGACACACGTACGGCGGCAGCCAAACAATAATAATAAAAGGGAGGATGGCGACCCTTTACACAGGGTCCACTGCTACACGGGGCACGGGGCAATAATGCGGGAGGGGCATCCACTAGAGACTCACCATCAGCCTAACCGCCTACCTTTTGGTGGGGGACTGCGGTGGAGCATGGCTCCATAAGCACACATGGTGGGAGGCAGCCCAGGCTGGGAGGCATATCACAAGGAGGATGGGTGGAAATAGTCCCACAGGGCCGCGGGCTGTAATAGCCCCGCTCACCTGTGAGAGAGTGATACTTCATGTCTTCGCAGTCAGCACTGCAGAGAAATCTGGGGATTTGTGGGAGGTCCCTGGGTATATGAAAGGACGGGAGGAGCCTGCTTTTGCTATATATTATATTATATATTATATCTGGGGCAGGACGTACTGTATACTTAGAATATATCATCAGAAGCATCCAGTGACTGCTATAAAGTTTTGATGTTTCACTCAAAGTTAAGCTAGACCTTTCACCTTTGATTCACTTTCACTCCAAAACCATAAACAGTACTGCATTCACAAACATTGCTGCTTCTGGTATTAATAAGCCTCCCCTACAGCTGCTTCCCTCTAGCTGCACGTACCCATGCCTCAGCAGCTTATGCATGTCCTTTTGTGATACAGTGGATAGTTATAGTTATATATAGTTATATGGTGATCCTGGTGGTCTCTCACATCAGGGCATCCCAAATTATGATGCTCCACAATGAGGGAGACCCCAGCTCCAGACTCTTATAGACTAGTCTTGATAGTCTAAACACGCTCACTATGGATCTAGTAGGTCTGTGGTAACAGAATGGATACTTTGCATGGTCCATTGCATGGTTCAATTTAGGTGAAGGTGATGCATCTTGACATGTATCAATAACAAGTACATTTTCAGAGACTTTAAAGTGCATGGAAAGGCATAGGGAATCATAAAAGAGACACATGTATTTGGGGTTTTACCTAACAGGTTTACACAACCACTAAAATTCACACGTAGCATCTTTGTTTGTTCTTTTTCTCAAAGGACTTTGTGCTCAGAAGTTGAGAGTACAGTATTGTGGTAAATATTATGTAATCTTTCCAGAGTACATGACATCATACTGAACCCTTAATGTAAGTATATGAAGGAAGAAATATGAGTAGCAATATTCAGATTCTCTTATTTTTGCAACCATACTTGATGAGGCTCTGTATGCAGGTCAGGGACCAAACAATGGAGATGTGTTTCCATATGAAAGAGGCTTGATTCAAGCACTAGAAATGAACTCACAGCTTTTCCACTTTCAAACCACCTGATGGTGGGGACTGGAATGCCAGTGGCTGTACACCTCAGGGATACTTCCGAACCAAATGTCAAGTTCTGTGATTCCGGAGCTTTTATGATCCTGGCAAGCACTGGGAACAGAAGATCATATGACAAGGTCACAAATAATATGTTAACATACTCATGACTTAAATACATGTTTTGTTCATTTACTTTCTTACAGGTGTTATTGGTAGGAAATTACACTTTTTGAGCTAAGTATTAACTATACTCCCTTCTGACTTTAAAGCGGGCCGCCTGCAAACAGGAAGTGCTGCTGGGCTTCCTGTTACTGTGCATCGTCAGGGATCCAAAATGTCTGCTACCTTTCCTTTCCAACTATGCCAGGCTGTTGGTCCAGTTTAATTTGCTTTTGATATTATGAAAAGGTAAAAGAAAAGGTCCACTTCTATCTTATTCAACAATAAGGCGCACACTTTATTTGTGTATATGCAGTGTATATTATATATACTATATATGTATTCAAATTGCTTAAATTTTTGGGTCATGGCAGAACTGCAAAAGGTGTGTCATGATGCAGCTAAACCCAACAGCAATAATAAGGCAACAATCAGCTTACCTGATGCCTTTCCTTTGTGCCTCTCTTACATTTCTTGCAGTGCCAGGTAGAAGCCATAGCAGGGCTCCAAATTTGGCCCCCTTTCAATTTCATTCCTCCGCAAAAAAATTGGGATCTCAGCCACTCTGTCCCTTGTGCTCTGACTGTTAGCCAGCCTGGTAAGACACAGTGGACATACTTCTGTCTCTTACCACAGCAGAGCATGCTTAGGATTCATAAAGATGCAAAAGGTGTGTCATGGAGGAGCTGCCAGGCCGGCAAGATGCCGGTGCAGTTAATATACCTGCCATCTATCCATGTGAATCAGGAGTCAGTGACCATGTGGGAGGACTTGCTTAGAACCAGAGTAAGCCTAAGAGGGGTCTGAGATAGCGAAGAAGGAAGCAAGGCAGTATGGTGGGATGTACAGTTTGGCAGGGAAGAAATGCTGAATGCGGTGAGCAATTAAGCCTAATAAAGTGAGGGGCATCGCATCCCAAGCGCATGCACTACCAACCACATGTTTATTACACCTTTAGCATAGCACAGAAACAGAAAAACAAAAAAGATGATTTACATAGAGTATAGTCTGTTATTTTTGGTCTGTATGTGCATTTTAAATACTTTTTGTTTTAAGAATGCACTCTTGACCAACTAAGATAAAATACTGCTTTATGCTGCGTAAAAGTTGTCAACTAGCTTCTAAAATGCATTTTTCTTTCAAATCATGGTTTTACAACCAGAACAGAGCTCTCAGTCCAAACACTAGCTATAGGGTATGCGGAAAAATAACTGTATTTGCACACGAATTGATGTAAGAAAACTCAGAGATTAAGAGCTGTCTCAACTAAACCAAGATAACAAAAAATTGTTGTAGTTGTCTAAAGCTTGACAAACATTTAATGCATGCATACAATAAATAGAAAATCACCTATTCTATTAAAAAAAGAAGAATAACTTCCCTCCCCTGCGAGTCTGGAATTTGTTTTTAGGAGAACTATGAGACATGGCATGCCGGGTGCTGACGCCGGCCCTGCCAGAAAGCATACCATTTCTCCAAATCTAACCATTTTAGACAGTTGATCAGGAGGAATCAGAACCACTGGACCTAAGGTAAGGTATTATTGTTAAATGTGTGTGCAGGAATATTTTCATTCATGAATAGGGGTAAAAGTGTCTATGTATCCACCAATGTTCTAAGTACTACTCTTTCAATTATGAATTAGAACTCATCCCCTTATTTAATTTGAGCTTGTTATGCCTGTCACATCAATATCATATATTACAGCTTATCACGCATGCTGTTAGAGTCTAAAGGTACATTACTATTATGCTGTAATGTTCTGTGCAATCTATGATTGTGCTTGTGTGTGCCAAGTCCTCTCTAATTGTTCTATGAGGTCATTGGATTCTATGTGGCTGCCCCAAGTCATTTCCTGCAAGGTAAATAAAAAAAACAGCTGGTGCGCTGTCATAATTGAAGGCAGCAATTCAGGAAATCAGCCATTCTACACTATTCCTTCCCTTCAGTTAAATATATTGCAGGCTATCAGTTAAAGAGACTTGTTGCTTTGGATACAGTATGCTGTTTAAAAAACATTGCATATTTTGATGGTATAAAAAAAAGAAGAGATAACATTTAAAGGAAAACTCCCTTTGTCAGGTTTTTGATGTTCTGCCTTATTGTTTTCCTCTTTTGGGATGTATAATAAACTAGTGTGTTAGGATTGTGCAGCCATACCTGTGATTAACGTATCAGCATTTTGTTTCTATGTATCTTAAATCCCTGTGGTTCGGTCCTGGTAAAGTAGGAATCCTGTCCTTTAGTAAAGCTCTTAGTATACTCACTAGCAGCGTTGGCTAAACAAAGCAGCAGCAACTACCTCACCAGGTAAGAATGCTGCCAGTGACCCTTTAGCTACTAGACCACAGGACTTTGTTGCCACCTCTGAATTAATGCAGATGGGGTTAACCCTTTCGCTGCCAGCCTACCTGCAGCATTTGCCACTCCCTGTTGCCAGACGATGTTTCACTATTTTGCGCTACACATGTTCAACTGTCATTTTTGAAAGGATTTCCAGGGATTTCCCAGGAAAATTATATATTGTTTTTTTCAACAGAGTCTGGGCTTTAACATGAAATGTCTTGTTTGTATTTTTTAGGTGTATTCTCAATATTTTTGGGTGAAATGTGTGAAAAAAAATAAAAAAAAAATATTTTTTTACAATTTGTAGAGTTTTTTTGTAATAAAAAATGTAAGTTTGTCAATAAAATCTTATTGCGTGAGAAACCCCAATTTCTCCCGGTTACAGCGATACCACATATGTATAGGTAGACACCCTTTCCTGCCCAGAAGCCTTTTATAGCTGCTGGATGACAAATGGTTAATTAAAAAAAAAAATGACATAGGGTCCCCCTTCCCGGGGAGGGGGACCCCATTTTTTTTTGGATTTTTCAGGGTTAAAAACCCTTAAAAATCCAAAAAAAAAAATGACGTGGGGTCCCCCTTACCCAAAGTAACCAGCCCGGGACCAGCTATGGGGGCTTGTAGGCACAGAGTGGGGGGGCCAGCTTTTGTGGCCCCCCCACCCTGCAGCCTACGAGCCCACATAGCCTGTGTGGGCCCGGGCTCTTCTGCCCCCCCTGGGCTTTGGGGAGGCAGGTAATGGGGGTGCCGGGGGTTAATGGCAAGTCAACCGCTAGCGCAGGTGACTTGCCATCCCCCCAGCCTTGTGAACTGGTATAAGGGGTCTCATGGACCCCTTACCAGCTCACAAAGGGTTAACTGTTAAAAAAAACCACCACACAATAATAAAAAGTATTTTATTAGAAAAAAAAAAATTTTTTTTTACTGTACTTACCTTCGATTGCAAGCTCTTGTCCCGCGCCGCTCAGCTGACAGATGCCGGTGATCCAAGGGGGCGGGGCTTAGAGGCAAGATGGCGGCCGCCATCGAGAAGAAGAGAGGAGAGAGCCTCCCAGGCTCTCTCCTGAAGATCGGTAAGTCCTGGGGGGGGATCAGAGGCCCCCCAGGTGAAGAGGAGGGACAGCGGGAGCCAGCGCACACACAGGTAAGTGAATGTCATTTTTATTTTATTTTTTTACAGTTAGAAGCTGCTGCTGCAGAAGCGGGGGGGGGGCGGCCTATTCCGGGGGCTCTCCTGGAGCCATCCAACCCCCCACGGGGGATCAGATGGCACCAAATTAAAGAGGAGACCCGGCCGGATCCAACAAGGGGTCAGGTGAGTATTTTTTATTTTTATTTTTTAAACTAGAAGCGAGGAAAGTCAAGCACGTAACACCTACGGGCTTGGCACTTAAGGCCCAGCCAAGCCAGCACGTAGGTGTTACAGGCTTGGCAACAAAAGGGTTAAATCTCTTTTCTCTGCCTCAGATGATTAACAAGACAGAGTCAGGATGTTTTTGATCTGTACATCAGAACACCACTTTGGTGGACATTGCTAAGGTAAACTCATTGTTGTTAGGGAAAACTGTTTTCTTTTATAACATGGAGTTTGTCACGTCCCACGACATGTGTTTTATATTACCTGGGGTAACTGTCTAGTATAATGTTTATTTACATAGGCTAGCAATGTTCCTTTAATTCCCCTTGTCCCTTCCTGGCCCCCTTAGTCACTTACTGTGATGCAAGTAACTCCCCCTTCTTCCCCTCTCTCTCAGCCATTTCCATTTTGGCATCCAAGCAGTATACACTTGCTGCTCCTATCTGCAGCTACAGTTTTTATACCTACTGCTGTGTATGGGTTAAATCACAAGTTTCCTGCTGTATTGAATGTACATGTCTGCTGTAAGAAGTTTTGCTGCAAGATTCTGTACTGAAATAAAGCTTTTGAAACGTATCCACGTGATCCACGAGCAGTTGAGTAAGCTATCTGCCAGGCGTTATGGAGTAAAAAAAAACATCCATCACAGACACACACAGAGAATGTGGAGCTGTCTACAGGATTCCCATTACTGCCATCTGGTGAGCCAGAATAGAGTTGCAAAAAAATAGACATTGAGCACATTATATTGGCACACGGTAATGGTCACTTTATAAAATGGCAACAAAAGTGGAATTACCTCTGAAAAACCCTTTAAAGTCTTTTAGTACTCTATGTATAAACTAAATTTGGTAACTAGATACTTGTTTCTGTACAGATTCAAATTAGTGCCAGATTTAAATGGCAATTTGCATTTAATTGAAAGGCAGAAGGTGCTTTCTTTTTGGCAAGATCCTGTTCAAAAAGCCAGCTCTTAATATTTTTGGCTTCTTTGGTCTATGGTTAAAAACAAAGTAAGAAAAAAGTTACTCCCTCTCATATCTACCAGCCCTGAAAGACAAGCATATTGACTAAGCACTAAACTATGTGGGGTGCAGCAGTGGGCCTTTGACCATGGTAGATAGCATATTGGCACCAGGCTTGTACTCATCCTCAGTAATCGAGAAGGAGCATTGCCACCCCATGTCTGAATAGGAAAAGAGGTTCTTTTGGACTTTAACCTCTATGATGAGAGACCTAAAGTACCTAATTTGTCATGTCTTGAGAAAGGGAAGTTTGCCCAAAAACAAACGTATTTTCCCTGGTCCTATGGAGCATTTGTGTGGAGCCAATCAGAGCGCTCATCTAAGGGCGGAATGGAGCCGAATAGAGCTGAAAGGAGCTGGGCATGCCGACGGCCGCATTCCTTGCTAGCCTCATAATAGGGAGAGTACCCACGCCAGCCATTCACAAATGCCTGCCGCTGGTGTGCACCTGTCTAAAGGTACAGCATACCGCATCCCGGCTGTTACTGTCAACATTTGGCAACTACACATATGTGAAAGACACCCACTGTTGTAAGAACAAATAAAAATAAATGCCAAGTAAAGGATAATTGCTACCCAATTGGAACATAATTTATTTTTTTATGTCCCTAGATATGGAGAATATTTTTGTTGGGCCACAGGAAGAGTGTTGATAAAGCCTACATGAATGGCAAAATGCATTCACATCTGGATATGGTGTTATGAACTGATGGCCTTTAAAGTGGATGTCCAGTCTAATTGTAATCTACCGTCCTGCCACCCCCTCTATCACTGAGGCAGGGCAGGGGTCTTACAAGAAAAAAAACTCCTTACCTCACCAATCTGGGTGCTGGGTGTAACCATCTTGGATCTGCTGCATGGAGTGGCTTTTCCTGTTCTGTACCATCCACCTAGTCACTTGAATGGGTAGCCGTGCATGGGCACAGAGTAGGGAAAGCTACTCTGTGTGCTGTCTGTGCGGCCACCAGAGTGACAGCCCTGGATCCCAGGTGAAGTAAAGAGTTTTTTTGCTGTAATCCCTCCCCCACCCTACACACACATTCGGGTGTTACACGGGGAGGCTGATTCATTACTAGCGCCAGCTATCGGCAGATGAGCGTCTGTAAAGCAGTGTTTAGATTGACCGCTAGTATACGCTGTGATCGCCTATCGGGCGCTATAACAGAGCACGTCAGATGCTGTAGTAACCTGGCTGGCATTGATGAATGAGATGTATGTTGGGCGTTCTAACACCAGTACAGCATTGCAGCGAGCGAAAGGTAGCATCAGCTCATTGCGACTGACTCTCAGCGACTCACACCATATTCAACAAAAAAACAGACTCACACAGCACCGGCACTCTGGATCTGGTCACTGTAGCATAGAGCGCCAGACGCTGTGTGATTAAAGTCCGTTTTTGAACACATATCCACCAGTAACAAAGCGAAAACATATGGAATTATTGTTGTAACATTGTGACATTAATACTTTAAGGCCATATCTGTAATGACAATTCTGCATACAAATATAAAAAATCCAAAAAGTTTTCAAAAATGACTTTTTCTAGGCCAGGAGAGATGACACAATTATTTGAGAGAAAAAAAAAAAACCTGTTTAAACAGAGTAAAAGGAACGTCCATTGAAATGTATGGGAGAGCGACAGGTAATACCTGGCACTCTGGAAGCTAGAGCGCCGTCGCTATACGCTGAGCTGCCTGTAATGATGAATCGTACGCTACATGTCGCTGTTAGAGTCGCTCAACAGAATCGCCTTCTTAAATGTGGTATTGCGTACAGCGCCCAACATTCACCAGATGCTGCCTGCCGCTACGAGGCACTACCTGCCGCTATCCCTTGATGAATGAACACCTTAGACTGGACATCCACATAAAGGTTGAAAAAAATGCTTATATATACACATCTAGGTCCATAATGTATTTTTGAAAGGGACCATGTGTATTATATATATATTATAATTATTATTATTATACATGCATCTTAAAGGGGCCACAGCACTCAACCCTGTTAGTTTGCAACAAGTCCTATAATCTGTCTCTAAATTTGGTTAAAAACAGAGGACTCAGTTGGCACACATCTGCAGAAGTATGCTAAAGCTGCACCTATTATAATTATTGTTATATTACAGGAATGTTTCCTAATATGCACTAAACATAGCAAGATAGGTGTAGTGAAAATTGAAAAAAAAATGGCCAAGGATCTGTAGTGGGCCCACAAGCAACAGAACAACTGTCATAAAATAATAAAAGTACTGAGGAATAGGGATGGGCGAACCCCTGAAAGTTCAGGTCCAGCAAGTTTAAATAAATGTTCAGGACCCAAACACAGAGCTAATTGAAATCAATGGGGACCCGAACTTTGGGGGGTGGTTGTGGCGGGGGGCACAGAGTCTGCAGCTCACCTCAGCCCGCAATCCTAGTACTCTCAGTGGTGGCTGCATTGGCATTTGAATTTGGCCCCAGCTGGGGTTACAGAAAGATGGCCTCCAGCTCCCGTGAGTGAGGAAGCTTCTAGTGCCAGCTGGCAGTGCTGGCACTAAAAGTTTCCTCACTCATGGAAGCCGGCAGCCATCTTTTTGTAGCCCCATCTGGGGCCAAATTCAAACAGTTTTTCCGCATTCAGGCCGGGCCCCCGGAGTCGAACGTGGACTTCTGGCTGAAGTCCGAGTTCAGGTTTGGGAGCCTGAAGCCCTGAACTCACAAAGTTCGGTACGAACCCCAACTTTGCGGTCTCGGTTTGCCCATCTCTACTGAAGCACAAAAGAAAGCTAAAAGGAATAAAAACAAATAAAAGGGGAAAATGGGAACAGAAAAATAAGCAATAAAAGGAAATTACATGAAAGTGTCATAATAGGAGACCTGGTCCTACTCACGTGTGCCAGAGGTTCTCGTCCCCATGAGTGCACTTGTCCTCATGAGTGTGTGCAACTCTGTTCAAGTTGTGTGGGGCCAGGGGTGTGTGCAGTCACGAAGGTACACTGGTCTGCACATGCCCGTGTGGCCCATGACCCTGTGTGTGCTCTGTGCATATATGGCAAGCACTTCCTGGGTGCCTAAGGCCCTTTAAAAGGGGGCACTAGGAGGTTGCCTGCAGATCTTCTTGGATTGACGATTGCCTCTGTTCCTGTGCGACTTCCTGGTTTGACTTTCATCTCTGACTCTCTGGCTTTGAACAATGACCTCTCTCTGGCTCTCGACCCCCTGCTTGGATGACTACCTGTTTTGACAATTGGAACTTTGGCACTGGATTACAGCTTTTCTTGCCATTGGACTCTCTGGCTTCCCTGCATCAACTTCCCTGAAAACTGTTTTTTTCCCATATTTGGGCCCACTGGCAACAGTAGTAGGTGCAGAAGGCTTCATTGAAAACTAGATCTGACCGCAGACTCCCCACGTTGAAACCAGTGCATGGTATAGCACTCTACCCATTACTCCCTGCTGGCTCCCCTCAGTTACTGTCAGCTTTAATTCACTATTGCTTTCCAGATTTCCCTCAGTTCCTGTCTGGTCTTTCTGAATCTGCATCATCCCCACATTTGACACCTCCCCTCTGCTGAGTTTCCCCAGACTCCACTCTCTCGGGAGGCCATAGGCGGTATTGCTGGCAGCTGTCTGTATCTACATCGGCCTGGTCTCCAGAAAGGTATGAGCATGAAAGTTAAACCATACTTTCACCCTGAATAAGAACATATCTTATATGTTTCACCCACGCTGTACATACAGGTTGCTCACATTAAAAGTTATCCTTCCTGCATCTACTAAGTTGTCTGAGCCTGTAAACATTCAAGATGGCAGCTTATGGAGTTTCAGGCTGCCTGCAAACAGGAGGTGTCTTCTCGCTGTGCTGCTCTGCTTTCTGGAATTGCTGTCCTTTTCCTGACCCCAGCCCTGCTCTATCTGCAAAGCACAGCTATAACCCCGCCCCCTGCACTTTTGACCCCTCTCCTCTCCTCAGTATGTGATGCCACTGAGCCAAGATGGCGGCGCCCACATCCTAGAGTGCTGAACAGAGTAGCAGGCCAGTGGGGAAAAGAATAAAGAGCAAGTTAAATATATGAATTTTAGATGCTGGGGAATCATTTTTTAAAAGTTTGGGCTTTTCATTAAATGACGCTGAAGGTCCGATTTATAACAGTTCAATAGGGAATAAAAGGAAAAAATGCAAATTAAATAGAAAGTGAATAATTACCAAGAGAAAATGAAAGACAGGAAGAATAAAAGGAAAATAGAAATAGAAGTAAAGGAAAGCAACACCGGGTCTAAAGGAAAATTTGGGAAAGGAGAAGAGACAGCTATTGGAAATTAAAAATATGGTGAGGAAAAGAAGATGGCAAGGAAAGGTAGGAAAATAATAATTAAAAAATAAAACAGAGAGCCTATATCTGAAGCTCCTATTTAAAATCTGCTTCTTCAGAGCTGCGTTCTACATCCAGAACAGATACTAGCCTTTGGGCTATATTCAGCAAGCTTCCATTCCAATGCAAAACGGAAGGTTGTGTCATTCCAGGACAGAGTGGCATCATCTTCCTGTCTCTCCTCTGCCTTTACTGAAATATTATTCTTCAATGCAAATGTCATACACTTGCAAGGCCTATTCTGGCCCTGCTTGTCTGTCATTTCATTTGATGGGTGTTATGGTAAATACTACCATGATTTATTTTTTCTTAAATACAACTTTAATTCTGTTAATGTTAAGGGGCCAATTAGCGTATTTTCATAGTCAGTTAGTTAACCTAACCTTTTTTTAACATTACATAACTTATAGTGATGGGCAAACCCGAACAGCAAAGTTGGGGTTTGTACAGAACTTTGCAAGTTTGGGCTCCCAAACCTGAACACAGACTTCAGGCAGAAGTCCATGTTCGAGTTCAGCGTCCTGCCCGAACATGGAAAAGTGGTTTGATGGCCTTAAACTAGTGCAAACTGTGCAACAGGAAGTGGCTGTGCCCTTACCTGAACCGGCAATCCAGTCCATGTTAAGCGTTCTTTCCACTGTCCAATTGGCTACAACCGGTGCTTAAAAAAAATTGGCTGCCACTCCCATGAGTAGAAGTGCTGCTAACTGCTGTCAGTGTTCTCTGTGACCCCTGGGAGTGGTCATCTTTCTGAAGCTGCGGCCATAGCTTATTTGACAGCAGAAAGAACGCCGATCGCAGACTGGTTCACCGGCTCAGGTAAGATGTACAGCCGCATCCTGCTGTACACTCTGCATTCGTTAAAAGCATCCCACACCCGCCACCACAATCTTTTTTTCTTTACAGTCCTGGCTACGGGAGAGTTGCCCCCAAAGATCGGGTCCCGGTTGATTTCAATAGGGACTGTGTTTGCATCAAGTTCAGGCACCGGAACAAAACTTTTGTTCAAAGTTTGACCAGACCTGCTGAACCAGAATCTCTTGGGGTTCACCCAACACTAATTACTTTCTGTTTTTTAGTACTTTTACTGTTAGAATGAAAATACTTCAAGGTAATGAGCATTCTTTAAGACTTTGCATTATATACAGTTATCATTAGGAATTTAGGCAAAATCACAGTACTATCGCTGTTTAGATTCCAAATTGTGGAAGATTAGCTTCTGGCAGCTTCCCCTTCTGAATTAGTCAGCAACAGGTTTCTACTGGGGAATAGCTTACTACTTGTGGTTCATGAATTATTTTGAGATGGTACTTAACAATTCAATGATTTATTCATGAAAATCCCTTTTTGGTGGAGAATACAAATCTAACATTTAATTTGACTAAACTACGATAATTTATTATTTAATTTTAACATATTAATGTAATAGGAAGTGGTACTTTGATATGAAAAAGTTTAGGAAACAGTGGTCTTGATCATATCACAGTTCTGTTTTTCAGTTTTTCAGGAGAGCTGACATGAAAGGAAAACCAGTGGCAACCCTAAAGTTTGAGAGGGGTGTAAGAGTGGTGTAAGGCCAGCGATGGACTTTCCAGCAGCTAGTAAGGTGAAGCCTGGAGACTAGGATATGGCTAATGTACTTGTGAAGATATGGAATTATAACTTGTGAACTGACCTGTTGCCCTGCTGAAAGAGCATAGTTCCGGGAGACCAGATATGGCTAACAGGAAGTGCACCTCACCCCACACTCCACACCAACCTGGATCTACCTACGCTAAGTCCAAGAACCCCCCTCACTTCGCACATCCTCTGCCACAGGCCATCATCACCATCTATCCCAAGCCTTTGCCCAGTATTCTTAAAAACATGAACTAGATGCAGTCTGCTGTTTAAATGAGTGGCCATATTGCTCCCTGGTGCTTTCCATTGATGATACATTCAGTAAGACACAGCTCAGCATTGGCAGTCAGCCCTATAAGTTATAATAACTGCAATACATTTTAAAGCTACATGATTATGTGGAAGATTACCTTGGAACTGAATGAATAAGCATATGGCATGCCATTCGACATCATACTGCTTCCTGTTTATTTATAAATATTGGGCAAAGGCTTTAGTAAAAAAAGAGACACAGACTGTTTTCGGCACTGGATGGGGATAGACGGTGACATAAACTTCCTATTTGGGTATAGGTACACTTTTTTGTAACAATCATTCTATTTCCTGCCAGTTACCACTGTTTCTATTGCCTCTCCTGAAGACAAGGTACCGCTTTGGGGAGATGGTAAATACTGTTCATTTGATTCAATAAAGTAGACTAAAAACCGTGATTTCACTATCCTGGGTCCTGGCCCTTCCCCCAGGGGCACCCTGGTTTTGCGGGCCCACTGTGTGAACCCCCCTAAAACGTGGAGCTAACTCACCTCTTCTTGAGCCAGTGGCTAGCCACACTTACGAGCAGCACATGGCATCGCTCCCTACCTTCCAGTTTGCGGAGAAGGGAGGCGAGTGATGCTGGTACTGGCCATGAATGCGCTGTGGGCTCAGGGTCACCTTAGGGGGTTTCACATTGCAGGGCATACCAGTTTGGGATGCCTCTGGGGGATGGAGTAAGCCTGCCTTGAAGTTTCATAGAATACAAGGTGGGGTTTTGTCCAATTTTTCTTTAATATGTGGGTGTTTTCTTTACTACTTTAACCCCATTGTTCAGCATTCATTAGCATAGGTCCACTGTTCGTCATGTATTGGACCTGTGCTGAAGTTACAAGGACAAGTGGCCGTTCACTCAGTTTCAGAGCCCTGGGCTCCTTAACCCTATGCCAGGTGAACCAAACTGGCAGCTCTTTTTGCTTTAGGTAAAAAAAAATTAAAGGGTAGTTCACACACAGTCGAATCAAAATTACCCTGCGCTTGCATACCGTAAAAAAAAAAAAATGCTTTGCTTAATTGTTAAAAGAGGTAAAAAAAAATACACAGGCGGTCCTGTGGATCTTGTGGTGAATTAGGCCCTACAAGTCTATGTCAACCATCTGTTCGAGGATTAGGGAACACTGACAACCAACAGATCATGGTTTGTGGATTTCTGTATAGCTGTCTCTATAGATCTGCTGCTCCACTAATGATTTCACATGTGCATCTGAGTGCAGATCTTCAAGACATGACCTGTCGGTGGCTCTCAAGGAGAGGGTTGGGGAACACTGTTCCATGTGAACACACAGAATATTATGGCTGCAACGTCTAAATGGACAACCCCTATATGCCCCAAGCTGCCTACTGTGCAATTTGTGCAGTTCAAAATTAGGGATTAAGAGGCCTACTGCAAATGACTGCATTGGGCTGAGAATTTTTTGTAATCTTTATATAGTTACGCATGATGGCTGGTTGCTATGAGGCCCAGAGTTAGTCAATATACCACAATAGTCACATATTAATGCCAGTAGTGAAGCTCAAACAACTCTGTTTGGATGTAATTTGACTGGAAAACCAGGGTACTCTCACTAGGGCCTGGGGGGGGGGGGGGGGTGTTGGCTGAACCATTTAGTTGCTTCCTCTTTTTCATGTAAACACATGGCTTTTGTAGTGACTCGGATACTGAAAAAATAAAAAACTAAAATTTAAATTAACTCACACTTCACATTTTCTTACTTGCCCCAGAATCTCCTTACTTGGTCTTGCGGCTGCCATGTTGCTTGTGCTCCTTAAAGAATAATGTCTAAAGAAGCAGGGCCTCTGGGGTTATGGAAGCTAGTTCCTCCTGGAATAGCCTGGACCTATGGGTATGTCTGGAGTGCCAGCTTTTTTTTTAAGGGAGATCTGAATGAAATAAACCATCTATGCAATATTGTGGAATTTGAAACCTATCACTAGTTATCAGTGAGGAAGGAAGAAGTCACCAGTGAGGAAGATAGAGCTTTCAGACGAAAAAGTAAAATGACGTGTGTGTATGTGAGTGCACAAGGTATTTGTAAAGCAGAGGAATTATCGTACATTTTTTACATCACTACAGTTAACTAAAATAGTTAGCTCACATGAGTTACCTTTCAGAGGAGAAAATAATGTTATCATTTCAATGGAGATCTATCACAAAAATTGATCTAATGACAAAAAGCAAACAAGAGGATAGGCAACTTATGTGCTTTTTTAACTTCAAACATTGACTGAAGTTTTTATTTTAAGTTATTTTATTAAAGTACATACACCATACCTTCCAACTTTTCAGGGTCGGAAAGAAAGATAATTATTACATTTAGCCGCATCCCCTCAGGTTGTAATAGGTTGTAATAGTTTTAACAATATAAACACTTTGAACAGGCGAATAAACCATTTATTGATGTGGATCTGCGTGTAATACCTCAAAAAGTTCAAATGAGAACGAGGGGCAGGAGACATGGTCTCAAAGAAGGACAGTCCCTACAAATAAGGGACAGTTGGGAAGTATGTATACACAGTTAAATCAGCATGACTGTACAGTATTATCGTGTGGGGCTATGTTTGATTTAAAAGATTGATAATAATATTGTGTTTGTGTAAGATTAGCATTAGCATGGGGTTTCTCACCCCTCTTTGGTCAGTGCAGACAGGAAATGTGACTGGATCTTCCCTGTAAGGTCACAGAGTGAAAACAAGACTCCAAGTCATCCCCCAATATATTGAAAAATAAGTTAATCATTAGACCCTGGTTCTACCTTCTACTTCCAGTAGCGCAGGTTTTGAAAGTGCAGTGCCAAGGCTGTTTTTGGCTATACATCGGTACATGCCGACATCCTCCCTCTGTACTTTCTGAATCCTTAGGCTTCCTGAATCTAAAATAGAAATACGAGCATTTTCCTGCAAAAAAAATACAATGCCTGTTAAGCCAATGAAGTTGGCCATGAGACCTAAATAAGGTAGAACAATGAAATACTTTTATGATATCAATATGAAATTGACAAACATACAATTACAGTACATAAAATGGAAATATTTGTTTGTTACCATTGTGGTCCTCTTTCTGTTGATTATGTAATGCATTGAGACTTAACATGCATAATAGAACATTTATGTAACAATATATAGGTTCTTCTGTTAAATACATGTGATCATAGTGGCTTTTTTAAGCAGACCTGCAGTACTTCCCTGTGAGGTTACAATGTCCTCTACTCCCAGGCTTTCTGGATACCTGACTGGATACCTGACTTTTCAACCCTGCTGGCAAAGCACAAATCAGTGCCTACAAGGGGCATACATACCATAGAGGCAGGGGAGGCAGCTGCTACCAGCTCCTGGGAGATGGAGGCCCTATGCAAGCTGTCTCCCCCAACCTTTTAGCATCTGTGGCAAAAGTGCCAGACTGGTGCTACCCCAGTATGCAGTGTGGGTGTGCTGTCTGCTGGGAGCACCAGGAGCCAGAGCTGTAGGTTCTGTAGGGCGGAACTAAGATGGAAGTGCATTTTTTACCCCTAGTGCTCTGTGTATGTGGCACTCGGGTAAACAAGGTGCTGACATTTTAGTTTTATTCTGTGGAACCTACAGCTCTGACCCCTGATACTCTGAGCAGACAGTGCACCAACACTTCATACTGGGATTGGGTCTCAGGAAGAACCAGATTTCACTGGGCTCCACTGTCAATGACCCAGGGCCCACACTATGTTAACACTGCCTAGAACTCCAATTTGACCACAGACCTGGCCACTGCCTCAGGGTGTGCACACAATGACTGGGGAGGCTGCACACATTAAATGGAATGGTGCAGGGGAGGCCCACATATGCACTATAAGATCTAGGAACTAGGTAAGATTATGGCAATCCCAGAAGTTTCACACATTGGATGCCCCTGAGGAGGCCTTTACATGGGTTTTGGTCCACTTTAATGCTGGGGCTCACTTTTGGGGGGCCCATTTTGACGTTTTCTATGGGGCCCTATGAAACCTATGTCCTCCCCTGGTGCCGATGTTCTGTGCCAGCCATGACACTTGCCAGCACTAAAGGAGGATATCCATATGACCTATCATATTTATCTAGTCAGCTTTGCTCATTGGGTGCTGTCAAGTCACATGTCTGGTCCCACATGGCAGTAAATTCAGGGGCTGTATTTGGGGCTAACCCTGCTGTGGACAAACTCTAAACTGCATTTTTTTTATGGTTGCAGCATTCTTGACACCCCCACACCCATCCTGATTGAAAGCACATTTTTGTATGCCTGGTCTGCAAAGTTCCCAAGGGGGATAAGTTGGGAGAAAGTTAGTGCATTCCTGGACAGGGATTTTAAAATAGACCAAAACCCAGGATTATCGCTATCCTAGGGTTTAGTTCTGGACCCAAGGGCATCCCAATTTGGCACCTCTATACCAGTTCATCAGGTAGAGGGGCAACATCTCACCTACCAGCATTATGCCTGGCACTTGGCCTAGTTGTATTTTGGGGCAGCACGCCTTTTCTTTTTCGAAAATAATAACTACAGTAAAAAAAAAACAAAAAAAAAAACTATTGCAGGCTGTCATTTTCATAGATAAAAATCATGCGGTCTATGAAAAAATGCATGTCAGCTTGTGAAGCTGCCGTATCTCAACAGCCATTTACTGGTGAGATCTGGTCACACTGAAAAACCCGGTCTCGCCAGAAAGTCCCAGAAAAAAACACTTCCTGAATCAATCGGGTTTAAACTTTTAGACTGAATTTCCATGTAAGTTCTTGGGCCAAATGAAAATTCTCTCCCAAAAAATCTCGGTAAAAAAAAAAATGGTCTACTAAATCATGAGAGAGGGGAAAAGTGTTGAGAACAGATTTTTCACTGCATTGCAATCTCGTCTGACACTGACTAGAGGGCAATGCAACATATCTCAAGTTTTTAGTTTCCAGCTTCCTTTTTAATTCTATAGACAACCAACTCTGTAAATACTTTACACTAATCTGATCTGGCTTTTATTTTTTAGGCATTTTAGTCCAGAGCTGATTTCAGAATGTTTTAGTCTGAATGTAACCTAGCCCAAGTTTTGGGTTTACAGCTTCCTTTCAAATACTGAACACAACCCCCTCAATAAATAATCTATTGCACTAATCTTATCTGTATGTTCTTTATTAGGCTTTTTAGACCAGAGCTGAATTCAGAACTTTTTAGTCAGAATATACAGCTTCCTCTTTAATACTGTACATGACCATACTAGTTACTAATCTATTACACAAATCAAATCTGTCTTTTATTTTTTAGGCTATTTTTACCAGAGCTGTTTCAGGAAGTTTAGTTTTAGGCTTTTTTCTGCTCACTCCAGTCACTCCACCGAAACTGCCCTCACCAAAGTCACCAATGATCTACTGACTCCCAAATCCAAAGGCCTCTGCTCTGCTCTCATTCTATCCTCTGTCTTCTATCCTCTGCTTTTGATACAGTCGATCATGCTCTGCTTATTAATATTCTTTCCTCCCTTGGAATCCAAGGCCTTTCTCTCTCTTGGCTCTCGTACCTATCTCACTGGTCGCACATTTAACAAAACTTCCTCTCCCCGTCTTCTGTCTGTTGGGGTACCGCAAGGCTCAGTCCTAGGACCGAAAACTGCCCTCACCAAAGTCACCAATGATCTACTGACTCCCAAATCCAAAGGCCTCTGCTCTGCTCTCATTCTATCCTCTGCTTTTGACACAGTCGATCATGCTCTGCTTATTAATATTCTTTCTTCCCTTGGAATCCAAGGCCTTTCTCTCTCTTGGCTCTCGTACCTATCTCACTGGTCGCACATTTAACAAAACTTCCTCTCCCCGTCTTCTGTCTGTTGGGGTACCGCAAGGCTCAGTCCTAGGACCTCTACTTTTTTCAATATACACTTCTGGTCTTGGAAAACGAATAACTTCGCTGGGCTTCCAAAATCACTTTTATGCAGATGACTCTAAGATCTACCTCTCTGGCCCAAATCTCTCTTCCCTCCTCTCTTACCTTCCTGACTGTCTAACATCCATCTCTTCCCTTATGACCTCTCGCTCCCTTAAACTGAACATGGCAAAACTGAACTGGTCATTTTCCCACCCATTTTCTCCTATTGTTTCCTGTGCTCACAACACTTGGTTTAAACCTCGGTAGCATCTAGTTTGTTTTTTTCCTGTGCTGTATGTTTTACCTTGTCTGTAATTATACCTTGTAAAGTGCTACGGAAGATGATGGTGCTATTTAAATTAAAATTAATAATCATAATTAATAATTATTCGTTTTTTTAGACAAGAACATTAGAATAAAAATAAGAGTTGTTACTTTCCTTTTACCTTAACGATATCATCTCCTCTCATCCAAGAAACAAAAGGCTTTGGGTTTCCCAGGGTATTGCATGGTAAGACAGCTTTCACGCCTTCAATAAGCTTTACGTTCATTGGAGGACGGGTGATTTTTGGTTCTAAAAATACGACAAAAGTCCAATTGTAACTTAGAATACATTATGGGAATGAGGTGTTTGTCTTCTTATCCCTAATAAAAGGAAAACCATAGCCAGGAGAATCTACATGCATCATTCATGCATTAATGCAAGTCATAATTTAAAAATAGAATACTTTTATTATATTTTACTATACTATATGTATTCCTGCTTTTGACATTATACAATAAATACCATTGATAATGGTGAGACTTATCATACTGGCTAAGTGGGAAATTCCTTTTGCTAATATAGTTTAAGATCATAATGGCAGTAGCTGTACTGTAATTGAAAAACCATGTTATCAAATATAGATAACCCCTTATCTGACAAAGGGTCAATACCTGGCCACAACCCCAGCTCTACATTTGACAGAACATTGCATGAACCACAATAAGTTAACTCTTTTAAGATACTCAAATCACAGCCTTCCATCAGATATGTGCAAAATAAATTATCTTGTGGCAGTTGGCAACTGTAAACTCAGGTAAGATTAGCATCCCCCTTAGATCTTATTAACTTAGGCTCGGTGAGATAGTTAGATTTAGGTATTAAGAGAATAGTCTCAATAGATGTAATAACACAAATATAATCATAGAGTGCAGTGCCAGAAAAGGACAGCAGATAAGAATATAGGGTTAGAAACTGAAGGAGAGCCCACTGGAATTAGAGATAGTATTGGGTTAGAGTAAGACTTTTATGCTGAGTAATTTGGGAATTAAAAGGAAAGAGGTTGGTAGAGATGGTATAAGAGGTAATCTAAGAAGCAACTATGTTGCACTAGAGGGCATTTAGGGAGGAATCTCATAATGAAAAGTTTTGATTTGGTAAGCACAGTATCATCTTAACCTCTATTTCTTGTAAAGTAAATCATCGAGAAGCCAAATGCTCAACTCTGCTACTGGCAAAAGTTTGAGCAACCTGAAATAACCCAGAAATGAAGGGGGTGCAGCTAATTCTTCAAAGATCCGGGATTTTTCCCCAAAAGTCACCTACCCCTATGGGCATTCTTACAGATGAGTGACATCATTTTTTCCAATGGCGTACAGATTTTTTTAATGTTTTAAAAGATGCTAAAGAATATGGCAAATCGTTCAGCACACCCCATAATGCCGTATTTTCAAACTTTGAAAAAAAATCCTTACCTTATTGGAAAAATGATTCACCTCTCCTGTAAAAATGCCCCATCACAGCCTTAGCTGATAGGGGAAAATTATAAAGACGGTAAGGTCTATATAGAAATATATATATAAATGTCTATATAGAATTTTTTTTGTGTATTCCAAGTAAAAATGCTCCCTCAGATGTAAACTTCCGTTCACACCCGAAAACGCACCCAAAGATAAACTTGCTTCACCAGATCTTCAGCATTACTCGTTTGCAAAGCAAAGGGTATTTCACATGTTACAAAAGCATCTGACAAAATTTGACAGGCTTGCTAATTTGACATAAGGAGACAACAACTGCTGGCACAGAAACCGGTCTCATTTTTGTCATAACTGACACTTACTCATTTTCACTTGTAAAGCCCCGCAGCTTTCAGCAGAATCTCCCACGCCATTCTTAGCCACACAGCAGTATACACCATCATCTCCTTCCTCAACGCTGAGAATGGTCAGGAGTTGTCCATTTTCTCGAATGCTGTAACGTGTGTCAAACAACCTGTGGAAAGTAGAATATCCTTTTATTTTTTTCTATGTTAGTTGTTTTGCACTGAGTATATATATTAGGGGTGTGAATTGGCAAGAATCTGGAGATACAATACGCATCACGATACATGTATGATGTTATGATATATCCTGATATATCCTGATTCTGTCTCAAAGACAATATATTGCAACTTTTTTTTCATTTGATTTTAATTTAAATTAAAGAAAAAATGAGACATGGGGGGGGGGGGGACCCAATTTTTGGTTGCTGAAATTCAGCCAAACCCCTTTTCTAAAGCTCAGACTCTGGACTTTATTTATTCATGACCACCATTTTTTAGCAATGAAAGGTGGACCAATACAACGAAGCAGGGAAAAGACAGAGGTGCAAAGCATGGAGCAGCTATTCCCCCCTTTACACACAGGCATAGGTGTGTCTCACAAAGTCTGATGCAAGAGAGGTGGAGATAGGCCCATTTTTAAATTCTAAAAATGTGGTCATGAATATTTTTTTAGCAGCACGCCAGGATGAATCATCACTGTAGCAGGTAAGCAAACAATTTTTTTTTTTTTTCACTTAGTCTGGATAATCCCATTAAAAGGTCTAAAAGGCTCCTCTAACTAGGCATTTTTTAATGGAACTTGCTTGATATTGTGCCTGAACCAAGGTTGTGGGGCGAGCACAAGTGGTTTCATGTGTTCTTCTTTCTAGTTTAAAAGTATTAAGAGTTCTTAGTAAACAGCAGCACCCTATAGGCTATGCTGAAGAAAATTGACATTTTTTGCTTAATACCCCATAGGGTGGTGCTGTTGCCAAATGTTTTAAAAATGGGGTAAACGTAAAACAAAAGAATAGAGATGTATCAAATTGGAATAAAGCATCATTGGAAATCCATATCATTGGGCACGCCTGAGCTGGATTTTATTTTAATATGAAAGCTATACATCTAAGGTTAGATAAAGGCTATAATATGTAACGTTACTAACGTAATATCACATTGATCCCAAAAGTCTCTGCAGAGGTTACAACACTGACTCCTGGTGTTTATAAAACAGAAAGTCAAAGGGAAAAGAAAAAAGAGAGAGAAAAAGAGAAGAAAAAAGGGGGGGCTCCCAACTAGTGGTATGTGTGCCACTGGAGGTACTTGAGGTCCTATCAGTTGGTAACTGGCCAGGTTGCAGACTGATCTGTACCCCAACCTGATCTACTGCCATTAAAGCTTTATTCAAGTCTGATTTTCTCCATAAAATAAGGACTTCTTTAACAGGTGGTGAAAATTACTTATGTGCATCTATTGTACATGCATATGCTTTATATGGTGGTTTTGTTTTCTTAACACTGTTTTAGATGCTGACAACCCATATGTAACATGCAGGTGGTACTTGAAATATATAGAAAATTCAAAGTGGTACCTGATGAAAAAAGGTTGGAAACCCCTGGACTAGAGGGAAAGGGGGGGGGGGGGTTGCCACCCAGGCCTGACTGCCCTATTTGAGGGCCATAAATGTGAGCCTTCTTGCCAAAGTGGTAAAGTAATGTTGGGTGCGCTGCCCAACATCCACCAGTAATTCTTTAATTCTACTACTACTCTAACTCTTGGATCCAGTCTGTCATTATGAAGAGGAGTTTGTGAACACCAGTATCGGGGGATAACCGCTTAATTAATGGAGACAATTGAGCCTAGTATCATTATTAGTAAGACCTAGGGGAGCTTAATTTTTAATTGTTTGTTGATACGTTCATTAAAGATCAGCAAACTTTTCAAAAGTTTGGTTTGCGAGTTTGCCAAATTTGTTTCCGAAAAAGTTTAGTTTGGACTAAACCAATTCGAACTTTTGGCTAAAGCACATGAATAACAATGTCTGACAGCCCTAAAAGTCTTTTAAAACACTCTGAAGTCACCTAGGACTGTATAAAAACATGTTTCAGTTGGCTAATTAGCATATGAATTGACCGACGCTCATGCCTATTAGCATATGATTATCCCACTGTCGTTTTTGTTTGATAGTTTGAAGCACATGAAAAACATGTTAACATTTTGGGGAGAGGCAACATGATTGGCGTTCCTAGAAAGTAAAGCAGTAGCGATGGTTTTTAAGTGGTGAAAAAATCTGTAGTTGTGTAAGCTTGGCAATAACGGACAAGCCCTCAAAAAATGATTACATTTGTAATAGGGGTAGCAGCTGGATTGGCATCCTGAATATCTAATTGAAGAAGAAGCGATGGCTTCTTGCAAGCAATGAAAAATGTGCTCCTTATGGGCATCACAGTTAAATCGCAGTACATGTGGTTGTGTAGTCCTAGTAGTAGCAGAGGGTGGCAGCAGAGGTGCTGTTGGTGGTAGTAGTAGCATTAGCAGAGAAAGCACAGTTGTTGAAAAAGACTAGGCCGGAGAACAGCAGTGGTGGTTATGTAGGACTGGAAGTGGCGGGAAAGCCCTCAAAAATAATCTTATTTGTACGGGGGTAGTAGCAGGATGGACATTGTGAATATTTAATTGAAGAAGAAGCAATGGCTTCTGGTGGTGCTGTTAGTGGTAGTAGTAGCATTGGCAGAGGCAAGGTTGTTGAAGGGAGACTAGGCTGGGGGATAGGAGACCGGTGGTAGTTGTGTAAGGCTGCCAGTAGTGGGGAAGCCCTCAAAAAATACCCCATTTTTATGGGGGTTGCATCAGGATTGGCTTCCTGGGAAGTGAACAGACAAAAGCAAAGACAAAGCAAAGCTGGGGTCAGAAAAGGGACAACAATCCCAGAATGCAGAGCAGCACAGTCAGAAGACACTTCCTGTTTGCAGGCAGCCTGAAACTCCATATGTCGCCATCTTGGATGTTTACAGGCTCAGAAAATGGAGTAGGTCTCTCTTTGGGTGACTTGTGGGATGCACCAGTGATAGCACACCAAGGTTCATCAGAACCACCGGAGGTTTGGGTTCATGGTGAACAGAACTTTTACCGAAGTTTGGTTTGAATCCTAGTGTAACAGGCCAGATTATACCTCAAGTCCACACTATACCCAGGGTTAAAGTGCCCTAGGCTAGATTATATATAGATTATACACTAAGTATGTTCTGGCCTAGGCCATGTTATACCCCGGGGTATAAGCAATCCTAGGCCAATTCATACCCCTGAGGCCATATTATACCCCATGATTTCAATTGCATTGAGCAAGATACACAAGAATTACTTAATTTTTCAACTTTTTTTAGGGATTCAGCTTTGTCTGGTAAGCTAAGTGAGAAAGCTTACTGACTTAAATCTTAAAACTCTAAACACAGAAGGCTTTATTCATGAAGGGATAGCCACAGGTAGTGGCTTGTAAGCGGCAGATAGCGGCAGGTGAACGCCGGACACAGCACGCAATTCCATATTTATCAAGCCGAATCTGGTGAGCGACTGGAACAACGCCATGTAGCGTCCGATTCATCATTATCCCATGCTCAGCGTACAGCGCTGGCGTTCAGCCTTGCAGAGCGCCACGCCTTACCTGTCGCTACCTGGCGCTCTCCTATACATTTCTATGGACGATCCCTAAATACGTTTCCTGATCCCAATTTTCTTTTGTTTATAAAAACTCAAATCTTTTTGACATGTATCCTGGACAAGAAAATGACATTTTCAAAAACTTTTTGATTAATAATATATTTATGCAGAATTGTCCTTACATGTCTGGTATTAAAGTGTTCATGTTACAATGTAATAACAATGTAATTTCATATGTTTTTGCTTTGTTACAAGTGGATACATGTTCAAAAACAGGCTTTAATCACACAGCTTCTGGCGCTGTGGGCTACAACGAGCGCCGGAACTGTGTGAGGCTTTTTTTTTATGAATATGGTGTGAGTCGGTCGCACTAAGCTGGCGCTACCGCTCGCTCCCTTTCAGTGCTGAACTGGTGTTAGAGCGACTCACACAATATATTCATCAATGCCAGCCAGCGACTGAGACGCTCTGAAACAGCGAATCATGGCTTAGCACAGCGGTCGCTCTCAATGCCTCACTACAGACGCTCATCTGTCAGTCCCTGGCGCTAGTAATGAATCATCCTGCCAGTCTTTTATTACCTTAACCAGAAAAACTTGACTGTTCATAATATAATAAAATCATAAAACCCTGAAACTTCAAATTTTAAAGGTGGCTTTACATCTGATCAGCGCATGATGTGTCATACACATCAGAGACGTGGAGTAGGGACTGAGGAGGGCAAGGGCATATGTTGAGGGGGGAATCTATATGGGATGGTACGGATACATGTGGGTGTAGGATGCCTTTTTATCACAAGGACTCAACAGCAAGGCAATGCAATAATCAGCTTACTTTATTGTTCCAATGTCCCCGGGGGACGTTATTTCCTAATTAACAGCAATGAACAAGTTAATCCAATCACAGGCACACAGTTCTTAGCATAAGGGCTAGATATCCATGCGCCCCTCTTGGTCAGAGGACACAGTCACACTTGTGTCACAGGCGCAGTTTAAAACACACATCAGCAGTAACTTCCAGGTTCACTTCCTTAACTCAAAGCAGACAGTAAAGTGGGGTGGGGAAGATGGGGACCACCCCACTTCGAGGAGATGTCTCCCTGGGGCTTTACACTTCTCTTCCTCCGGCGACAGAGACAGGCCCACACAAGACAGTCTACACAAAGGTTGAGAATCAGTGGAGACACACCACTCTGGGGATATTTCCAAAGCACACATGTGGCCCAGCAGCCTGGGGGGACCCAGCACCTTGGGAATTTCAGGGTGTTCCATTAAATGTTTACACCAAGTACAGGTACTTAGCCTTTGGATTCTCCCAAGAACAAAAATGTTTAATACATCGGGTCCTGTTGGCGATGACCCCAGTATAACAGGGGTGATGGCGGTACAGTGGCGAGAGACCTACGGGCTGCCTCACCAAGGTATACTCACATACCCTTCCCTTAATAAATTCCAATGCTTGTAAAGCAGCCGTGGTCTTGTGTACTGTTTTGTACTTTGCTACTGCACATGCTGGGCGGTAAGTATGTAACTATTTGTAGTCATCAATTTCTTGTTAGCGATAAGTCACTTCTTGCTCAATGCAAAGGGACAACTATCTTGGACAACATATCCCCGGTAGTCACCCCATTTATTGGGACCTTTAAACTATCAAGTCCTTGCTACAATGTATGTGGGATGAAAACACATTTGTGTGTGTATATAATAAAGTTGGAATTATAAGTGGAGAAAGTGTTCTAGTTTCAGTCTGGATGTAGCTGATGGCCCGGAAGAAGCAGTTCCCATCACCTTTGGTTTTATATGTACGCCATGGTTGTCCAAGGTCCCTTGTGCATCCATAGTATACAACCCCACTGAACATAAGGCCTAGAATGGTGCTAAGATACTCCCTTCCTGAACTTGGTAGTGGGTTGAAAGTCTTAGGCCCTTATTTATCACGGGCTAGCGCCAGGTAGTGTCTGACGAGCGCCAGGTAGCGGCAGCTAACGGCGACTACCGACTCAAGTACGCCCGGCGGCGGTCACAATGACGCATTTATCAAGCAAAATGAGGCTAGCGCCGGCGAGAGCGACGGCTAGCGTGGCATTCATCATGAAGCCGCCTGGACCGAACAGCGCCGCAGCAAATTCCTTCACAGCGCCAGGTATGACCTGTCGCTCCCTGGCATTGTCCAATGCATTTCAATGGAGCAATCTATAATTAATCATAATTAATTGGTATTAATTTTTTTTTTTTTTTTTAATGTCAAAAATTCGGAGACCACTTCTGCAATGTTAGGATTTATTTTTAAGTAAAAAAAAAATTTTTAAATAATTTGTGCAGAATTGATCTAACAGGTCTGAGATTAATGTATTCATATTACAAAATGATTCTAAAAACATGTATAATGTTACCTTTAAAAAATATGGTTGTTTAGGGGTTAAAAACTAGTTAATACCCATCGCCGCCAGCGCTCTGGGGTTTAAACAAGGAATGGACAGCGACAGCACATTCGGAGCGTGATTTGTTAATGAATATGAAGCTAGCCGTTCGCTCTGGCCATTCGTTGTCAGGCGCTCACATACAACGCTGAACCTGTGAAACAGCGACCCCTAAGCCCGTATTCAACATTACCGCACACCGACTGAGTCGCTGTCATCAAGCTAACGCCGGCCAAGCACAGCGAATACTGGCTGGCGCTGAAAAAATCACGCTACAGTCGCTCATCTGGCGCTACCTGGTGCTATTAATGAATCGGCCTCCCCGTTTGCTTGTGTCTCTGTGTGGTAAAGTCACTTGGACAATCATCCTTTGATGGGTATATTCTGGCCTGGAGAGTTATAGTTTGGCCTAGATAAGAAACCCAGTGATGTGATAACATTATGGCCTAAAAAGAAATATTCTGGCCTAGGATATTTTACACCTCCAGGTATAGAGTTTATCCCTGGGGTATAATGTGGCCTGGGCCAGACTTTACCCGGGTCTCACAGTAGATGGCTATATTGTGTCCTAGAGAGGTATAGTTTGGTCTAGGCTAAAAAAGATTTGCACATTTAACAAATGAGTGAGAAAACCAGTGAAGTGATAACATTATGGCCTGGAGGGATACAGTCTGGCCTAAGCTACTTTACACCACCTTGTATAGAGTTTATCTCTGATATAATGTGGCCTGGGCCAGACTATACCCAGGTTTAATGTCAGGTGGGAATATTCTCTCCTGGAGGGGTATAGTATGATGGGTGTATTCTGGCCTGGAGGGGTCCAGTTTGCCCTAGGCTATTTTACACCACGGGTAGAGGTTGGCCTAGGCCAATTTATAACCTGGAGTATAGTGTGGCCAAGGCCTTTTTATTAGTATTAGTATAGTTTGGCCAAGGGACAGGGTTAATTTGGCCTGCTACAGCGGTTCTGCCATTTTGGTTCTTTCATCTCGAATGTTCATGTATAAGGATTATCTTGTCCCAAATTGTATTGCTCACAGGACAGTCCCACCATATGTGTACCATGGTTCTGGGCCTTGTTACACCTCCAACATTTATCCGAAATGGTGTTGTTAAACTTGACTATATCCACAGGGCATCTGTACCAATTTGAATTTGAATTGATATTTTGTCTGAAGTCTGAAGTGGGCGAATTAAAAGGAAGTCTAAAGATTATTATTTCATTTTAAAGTTTAACGTTAATATTTAATGTTAATTGTGTTTTTTCACATTTATTTAGACGCATTGTGGTTTTTGTCTTTTCACATTTATCTAGACGCAGGCCATGTATTATAGACAGCACACCATGTCTTGATTATTTTATTGAGAATGCTTGATAAGAAGCTGTAAAACATGAGGCATCTTTACATTTACACACACACCACAGAGCCCCTGACGATATGGACACTTCTACTCAAATGTTTAGACAAGTAGAAGGTGAGCAAACGGAAAATGTTATGCGCAGCTGTTCTGTGCAAGCACAATTTAGATAAACTCATTGGAAACACATCTACATGCTGACAACTGCCAAAAATGTGTTTGATGAACTTATTTCTGGGAAAAGCCTCCAGACACACTACAGGTGATAAAAGGAAAATAGAATTGTCTCTAATATGTTTTTAACCACCCCTTTACCCTATTAATAATATTGTTTATCACTTCAGTACATCATTTATTCACATGATAAAAAGTTCTAAGCAAGATTAAGAAGAGGTGCGTATTCCTATTCAAGGCCATTTTTATAGTAGACAATCCTAGATCTGCGTCCAGGGGGGCTGCAAGTGGCTGTCTGGCGTGTGCCATTACTGCTGGGAGGGTACAAGAGGTTAAACACTGTCAGAGCATCTCAAAGCTGTTCATAGGACCTGCTTTTTTCCTGCCACCATTGCTGTGGTTATGTGGCTCCTGTGTGTCAGAAGCCGGAATGCAAGTACATTTAACCCTTTGTGTCCCTCTTCCCCTCTAAAGGTGTACATAAGCCAGCACTCAAAATTTCAAAATACTTATATTGTCAAAAGTCCAAATGTATGTGCAATAGTTACAAGTGAGGTGGAAGCATAATCTATGGCATTTTGCAAATGGCTCTCATTGACTGGAATGGGGGGGGGGGGGGGTGTGCACTACCGCATCCTCAGCTCTTCCGGTGGTGTGTATGCTCTTGCCCCAGCCTATCTAAATAGCTAGGGTGTGCGCACAATGCTGGGGATGCAACGTGTGCTACCTATTCACAACTATGAGAGACGTTTGCCGAATTACATAGTCACTACAGACGGATCTCATTGCACAAGAGTCTGCACAGAGTGGGGAAAGGTGAGTGTTTATGGGCGCCCCTGGGTGTGTCACACAGTGGGGCATTCCAATTTGGGATGCCGGGGGGGGGGGCAGGACCTGGCTCTCAATTCGTTGCACTGCTTTAACCCCTTGCATCTCTCTGCCCCCCCCCCCCCCCAAACATACCCACTGTCTACATTTAACCTCTGGTGCTCTCCCACCCCCCACATACCCTTCTCAATGTAGAATACAGCCCTGGTTGGCGGGGGGGTTTGAGGGGTCAGGTGGTGAACGCTGAGGGGGCAGTGGTGGTTTTGTTTTAATTTATATGGCAGACAGTGACCTGACTCAATAAAAAAAGCAAAAAGTGGAGCATGTGCAAAAAGTGTCTAGGGCAGCATGAACACCAAATACAGCACTCTTTCGATTACCACTGGCTGTTTGCAAGAGCAGAGGGAGTGGGACAGTGAATAGATCTGTTAGACCCAAGTGGCCAAATGTAGGACAATATTAGCCTACAATAGAAATCCTTAACTCTGACAGCAGGGGGCAGACTGAGGTTAAAAAATGGCCTGAGGCATTACTGGTCACACCAGCACTTCTGCAGTGTGTCTGGCCTGGTATCTGCGCCCCCCATAACATGCTGAGAGGCAGAACCCGCCATAACACGCTGAGTGGCAGAATCCCCCTTTAACACGCTGAGTGGAGAATCCCCCCATAACCCGCAGAGTGGCAAAGCCCCCCATAACACACTGAGCGGCAGAACCCCCCCATAACAGACTGAGTGTCAGAACCCCCATAACATGCTGAGTGTCAGAACCCCCCATAACTCAATAAGTGTCAGAACTCCCCATAACTCAATAAGTGTCAGAACCCACCATACCTCAATGAGTGTCAGAACCCCCCATAACTCACTGAGTGGCAGAGATCCGTAAATAAAATGCTAAGATGCTGAATGGCAGAAACCCCGCCCACCCATAACTCACTAAGTGGCAAAACCCCTCCCTCCTACTCCCCCCACCTAATTCACTTCCTGTTGCTAAGAATTCTGCCGCAGGGAGAGGAGCCAGGGGTCCAGGGCTGTCTGCCACTGGGAGGGGATACGGCGTTGGTTGCTGGGAGGCTGTGTGCAGCAGTCAATAATATCCGGGCAGCAACAAAGCAGCAGCATGAGAGTTCCAGTGGGGCCATCCGGATATCATAGGGAGGCCGCCACCTACTCTGGATTCTAGCTGGGGGGCAGGTGAATGGGAGCTGCAAGAAACCGGAGTCGGCCAGTGCAGGCGTGTCAGGCATTGTCCCCATATCATAGCTAGTCTGCCCCGACTCTTTAATGTTAAGTTAAAATAGAGGATTGCTATGGTATCCTTTGGAAAATGTACCATAACCTGCTAGATTGTCTGTTCTTCTCTAGTTTAAATTACATAACTGCATCTTTTTATACATTAGGTTTCCTAACTATCAAATCAATATTGCAATATAAAGTTTAAGAAATATTAGCATTCATTGAAGAATTAGCTCTTAGACAGTAATTGCACTGTGTAACTTCCTAGTCCTAATGAAATATTTGTTTTCAGGGTCATTTAAACATAGCAAACCTTGATAAGGAAGAAATATTCATTTTAATGAGATTGACCACGTAAAAACAAAAGGCTACTCACAGTTTGTTCCCTGCAGCTGATTGACTCCGGTGTTCAGCAAAACACCTGATCGGTGGATCCCAAGATGGGACTCCAGTCAGCGGCGCTTCAATGTCAGGCTTATGCCCACCCACCATCAGGGCCGTATTTAGGATTTGTGCTGCCCTAGGCACCTTTTGGCCCAACCCCCCCCCCCCCCTCCCGATATTTAAAGCGAAACAAAATCCGGGAACTAGATTTTCCCGGGTTTTGTTCTGGTCCCTCGGGGCACCCCGAATTCAGATGCCCCATTGTGTGAAACCCCCAAGAAAGACATTTACCACTCACCTCTTCCTCACTCCAATGATGCACATGTGCGGGGTCTTGTACGATGAGAGCCGCCTGCTGTGACTATGTCCTTTGCCAAGCTGGTTTCATTGTTGTGGATGGGCAGCGCGAGCACATGCTCCCCATTATACTCAATAAGAGCTGTTTGCAGAATGACATGGTCACGGCTGGCGGCACTCAATGGACGAGAGCCCGCACATGTGCATTATTGGAACAGGGAAAGGTGAGTGTTTATATGTGCCCCAGCGGGTTCCACACAGTGGAATGGTAGACAAATGGTAGAACATCACTGTGAAAAGGCAAGGGGGGTGACAGAGACACATAAAAAGAAAGTAGGAGAAAGGGGATAAAGAAGCAGGAGAGGGAAACAGATAAGAAAAAGTAGAAAGAAAGTCTAAAATAAGGTAGAAAAGGGACTGGTGTAAAAACAGGAAAAAGAGGAATACATATGGAAAATAAAAGGAAGGTGGCAAAAAAAAGATGAGAGGAATGTGGAAAAGAGAGGAAGACGTGGAAAAGGTGAAAAAATGGTGGTGGAGGGGTGACAAGAGAAAGAGATGGACAAAATGTGTAAAGGAGAAGTGGAAAGCAATGGGTAATTAAACATGAGCAGAAAAATGTAGAAAAAATAGGAGTGAATGTGGAAAAACAAAGGCAGACATAAAGAAGGTTAAATAAGAGAGTGAAGAAAGGTGACGAGAGAAAGATAGAAAGACTGTGGAAGAGAAATAGAAAGTGTAAATAAAAGCAGGAGGGGATTTGGGAATTAAAAAAAGAACCAACGTAGGAGGAGGGAATGTAAAAACTAGAGCGGGACGAGGAAAGAGATAATTAAAGGGGAATGTAAAGAAAGCAAGACAAAGGAAAACAGAAGAAAAAAGGCAAGCTGAATGTCCTGGTGCCCTCTTACAGAGAGATCAGGATGGAACCCTGTGTGACCACACACCTCACACACCCCAAAGGAGGCCATGATGAAGAAAATGTAGAAGACAAAAAGATTGGGGGTATGAGAGGGAGAGAGAGGAAATTATATGTAAAAATGAAGAAGGGAAGGTGGAAAAAAAATAAGAAAAAGGACTAATGGATGAGAGATAGAGAAGTGAAAGTGGGGGGTGGAAGAAGATTGAGGGAAAGTAGAAGGACAAAGTTTGGGGAAATGAGGGGGGTAGAAAGCAGCCTAAGGGAGTGACAATGTGAGGAGAGATGGAGAACGCAGGAGAGAGATGGACATAAAGGTGGGGAAAGAAGAAAATGGGGAGGAAAAAGGGAAAAGTGGAACAGAGATTGAGAATGTAAATAAGAAAGACAGAGGAAGCAGTGTAGCAGAAGAATGGAAAATAAAAGAGGGGCGTGAGAAGGAGAGAGTGTGGGAGAAAAGGAATTAGAAGAGCGAGTAGAAGAAATAATATGAAAGAGAGGGGGGTGTAGTAAGCAAGAGAGAAGAGGTTATGGGACAACACTCGCTTTCACTGACGGCTAAGCAGCCAAGGGGCACCAAAGGGAGCAGAGTGTGCATCTGGCCACATCCCCCACTCACCTCCTAGCCGTTGGGTGTGCGGTGGGCATGTGGGCGGTGCGCCAATTCAGAATGTGGGTGCGTGCAGAAGTGAGCCAGGGTGCGGCCGTGGTGCAGAGACGCGGTGAGGGCTCTGGGACAAGGTGAGTAAAATGAGGCTTCTGGGGTTTTTTTTACACAGCGGGGCATCCCAGTTCGGGATGCCCCTAGGAGTGGAACTCGGATGGTCCTGGAGTCTCCAATATTCCTCTTTAAAGTAGAGCAAAACATACCAGGACCGGCCGCCGGCTTTGTCGCGGGATACCCCGCTGTGTATAACCCCCTCAGAAAGTCCAGTAAACACTTACCTTCCCTGGCTCTAATGATGCATGCGTGGGCTCTGGTCCAATGAGAACTGCCCACCATCAATGCGTAATTCAGCAGGCTGGGATCCCCATTGATACTAATGAGAGTCAGCTGCCGAATTAATTAGTGACAGTGGCCAGCTCTCATTGGACCAAAGCCTGCGCATGCACTGTTGGACCGGGAAGAGGTAGTTGTCTATGGGTGTTGTGGGGGCTGGCTTCATGACCTTACCCCCAGGGCATTCCAAATCAGGATGCCCCTGGGAAAGGCCAGGGGACTGACCTGTGATCTCTAGATCTAGATCCTCTGAGTGTTTTCACACCATTCATGCAAACGCACACACACACTCACACAGACACACTCACCCTCTCACACACACAGAGGCACACACACCCACACTCACACAGACACAGAGGCACACACACTCACAGTCACACACACAGACATACACACTCACCGGAGCCTCTGAGACGCGGCTGCTGCGGGTGGCAGAGCCTCCGAGACGGGGGTGAGCTGCGAGCGCCGGAGCTGCCTTGCCTGGGGGGAAGGGGCGGGGCCGGGATCCTCCGAGGCGGGGAGGGGGGCTGCGGGCTCCGGAGCTCCGGAGCTAGGGCGGAAGGGGCGGGGCCGGGATCCTCCGAGGCGGGGAGGGGGTGCGGGCGCCCGAGCTATCAAGCCCGTGGGGGGGGGGGGGGGGGAGTGCCGCCGGAGCCACCTGGGCAGTTGCGGGCGCTGAGCCAGGCAGGCAGACTTGTTTGTTGGCGCGGCCGCCCCGCGGGTACGCGCACCTGGAGGGCCGCGACCGAAGTTAAAAAAAAAAAAAATGCTGCTGTCATGGACGCCCTAGGCACAGGCCTAGGTTTGCCTTGCTGTAAATATGGCCCTGCCCACCATCAGTCACACACCCTCCCCATTCACTAAAATAGAGGAGGTTTGCCACTATGAATGATAGCAAAAAAGTGCTTGTGACTGGAGTTCGGGCCTGAGTAGTGTGGGATTCCATCAAGCAATTGCTTGAGTTGCGAACAATCATCTGCAGGGCACAAAAGGCGAGTACCTTTGTGTTTTTGTTGCTAATTTACAAACTGTGAATCATAAAGAAACATGAACCAGTCTAAAGTACCAGGCTGGTTTTAGGCATAGCGAGGCCCTGGGGAAAATGAAAATGGTGCCCCAGGTTCTGGAATATTGTAACAACAGAGACACATTCAATAAATATATGTTTAAATAACATGCTCAGTCCGTGCTTCCCTTGCGCTTGTGCATATTTGTCTAGTCCCTGATACCCATTACTATATGTCCAGTCCCTGACATTCTCCACTGTGTGCCCAGAACTTTTGATGGTTGATATTATTGGAGCCCACTGCTAAAAGTCTGGCAATTATTTCCCAACCTGGCTTCCTTCCCCTGTTGCTGAGGCATGACAGGGGTTACAAAAAAAAGGCTGGAATGCAGTGGAGTTCCCCAGCTGTCTCAGGCCAAGAGCACAGCCATCTTGAAGAAAATGCACAGAGCAGCATCCCCTGCTCTGTGGGCGGCCCTATTGTTACATGGACAGTCAGGTGCATGCACATTGGGGGGGGGGGGGGATACAACCCTGTGCGTTTTTTTTCGTAACCTCCTGTCTCAGCACCCGGGGGAAGACACCGGACATCTGATTTAAAGGAATAGTCCAGCCAAGTAACATAACAAAAATAATGCCCTCTTTTGCTTGCACAATAATGTCAGATCCAGTCCAGTCTGTCCAGTCCAGAACACCCCCCTGTCATCTGTCACAGTGATGCTATCATGCCCACTTCACCTCACACACTGAATGGATAACCATGTTCCTGCCCTATAAAACCGCAAAACCAATCATTGCCCCTTGCTCCAATCATTCTAATGATCACAACACTGCGCGCTATTAGACCAATACACACATCAGTAACCAATGCAACTAAGAAACAAAACACAAGCCAAGTGAATAAGCTGAGCTTCTATTTAAAACCACTATACCCAGTGCTGTACATCTGTGCTGTGTGCAATGTGTGTGTGGACCCCACCCACCAAAAAAAGAAGACCTCCCTGTATCTCCTAGGTAGTTAGATTATGTTATGTTAGGAAGGTAGATGGGTGAGCAGGCAGACAGTTTGGTGAGGGGGTAGGTAGGTAGGTAAGTAGGTATAAAGATGGGTAGGTAGGTAGGTAGGTTAGTCAGGTAGGTGAGTGAGCAGACAGGTAGGTGGGTAGGCAGATAGATGGATAGTTACTCAGATGGACAGGTAGGGGGTAGTCAGGTAGAGGAGTAGGTGGGAATTTAGGAATAGATAGGAATTCCTATTAGATAGGAATTTAGGATAAGTTGGTAGGTGGGTGCATACGTAGGCAGGTATATAGTTCTGTAAGTAGGTGAGTAGGTAGGAGGGTGGGTGGTTAGGCATGTTGATTCTGTAGGTAGGTGGGAGAGCAGATAGGTGGGTAGGTAGATAGGTGGTTTTATCAGCAGGTAGATAGGTTTTTAGGTAGGTTGGTTGGTCGGTGAGTATGTGGGTTATGAGATAGGTAGATAGGTATGTAGGTGGGTGGGCAGGTAGGTATATGGGTGGGTGGGTCAGCAGAGGTAGTTGAAAAATCAACAGTCACTGAATTTAAACATGCCTGGGATAAGCACACATCTATCCTAAGATAAAGAGAACATACAGTATACACATAAGGGCAGACTAGATGGACCGTATGGTCTCCTTCTGCCGTCAACCTTCTATGTTTCTATGTCAGTAGAAATGTAGGCAGGTAGGTGGGTCAGTGGGCAGGTATCTAAGTATGTGGGTAAGTAGGCAGGTAAATTGCTGGTCAGGTAGGTCAGTCAGCGAGTCAGGATGGGAACATCATTTTATATAGCAACAGCCAACATACCTCACTGGAGAATCCTGTTGTGTGCTGTCGTCAGCACTGTCCACCACTAGTCCCCACTGACCACAGTCTTCACCACCTCTCTGCGCTGTCCTTGGTGCATCCAGTTGGTTGTAAGTCCAGAGAACCAGGGCTTCAAAGTGGGTCACTCTGGGAATAAATGCACCTTGACCAAGGGGATCCACTTCTGAGCCCCGTTTCTCTGGGACGATGGGGGCAAGGAAGTCCAAAGTCGCAAGGAATTTAGCTGATATCTTCATCTGCAGACCACCAATTTTAAGACCCCAACCATGGCGAGCAACAGTACCAGGACTTTGAGGTACCAAGAAATCTATCCACATCCCTTGCTGTGGTGCATACCTAAGTCCTCCTTTAGCCTGCCTGGATCTGGAGAAACGAGGCCCCAATTATACCAGGGAATCAATGCAACTCATCCAGGATACTACCCTTTGGAGCACCAGATCTGTGGACCTAGGGGGGCTAATGACTCACTGCTGTTAGAAAGAGGAGTACCTCAGGTATACACCCAGGCAAGGACGTGTGAATTGGTGCTGATCAATCCATACCCTGGTGCTGACCGGACCAAGCGGCGATACCGCAAAATCTTAGTACTGTTGCTTAGGGGCACCAGGGTGGTATGTTTCCCAGTTCCAGATATCTGGATCTAGGGGGGATAAAGACCCACTGGTGTCGTTGCAAAGGGAAGAACCTTAGGTATAAACCCCTGCAAAGGCATGTGAATTGGGGCCCACTGGACTAAGTGGCGGTACCGCAAATCCTGGTATTGTTGTTACACTTCCGAGAACCTCAGGTATACACCTCTACAAGGGCATCAGGGACGACCGGACCAAGCGACCGGACCAAGCGGCAGCATCACAAATTCCCAGAACCCCCAATGATAGCCCCAAAGTTGGTGGAGGCCCTCTTGCAGGGCAAATGGAGGAGGCCCCTTGCACTCTGCCTATAATCCGGCTCCGGCCCTGCATGTGCAACTTTTCCATGTCTCCTGCTAGATGGAGCTCTGTTAGCAAAAGTTGAGCTTTTTCTAATGCAGCACTAACGATAGTCTGAGGGTGTAAGTTAGGTTAGTTCAGTGTCCCTGTGGACCAGGACCCTCCCTGCCACAGAGTTGCCATAGCGTGCATAGATCATTTTCCACCCATCTCAACACTAAAAAACAAAACATCACATACTTTATTCCACAGATATTTGTGGGCTTAGCTAGTCTGGTTTCTGTGTTATTAGCTTCCAAACTCCCTTATTTGATAGCCACTCAGATGATGTACCACCTACAGCCAATAAACAAGGGAGCCTGCTCCTCTGTGACTGGCAACAGGGAGAAATAAAAGGGCTAGCCAGAGAGTGTGCTATCAGCACTGTAGCTGACATTGCCACAATCAGAGCAGCTCACCCCATACACATGTGGGACTGAGCCTGCAAGCTGGCAGGTAGGTGATTATTTTTTTTTTTGTGAACTTGGGTGACTACCCTATAGATCTATTTACACTATGCACTTTACCTGCAGAACTGCTCCATCAGTGCCACAGAAGATGGCAGAGCTCTATAAATAATCAACCAATAGGCAATATTTTCCACAAAAATAAAAGGAGTAAAGAATATTTTTTTAAAGAATGTTGATGCCCTCACGGGACATCACCACACTTACTGCAGATTATGAAACCATGCCCTAAGGTACAGGAAACCAGGCTTCTTCCTCCTCTTATTGTATATGTATAAACAGGGGCGGACTGGGGCTAAAAAATGGCCCGGGACTTTTTGGGGCACACTGGCCCTGCTGTGCTGCTTCTGGCCCAGTAAAGTATCTTAACGTCATATTACATATACACCTAATTTTTTGTTTCACAACATGCAACCAGGGTTTAGAGGAGAAAAATAATAAAGAAAATATTCTGAACCAAATGGTGTGATAAATCCCCCCCATTACAGACAGCGTGCAGGATCACTCCATTACAGGCCATGAGGGGCATCTCTCATTACAGCGAGTGAGGGGAAGCCCGCAGAGGTATGTTGCGGCATCTCCCATTACAGCCACTGGGGGCATCTCTCAGTGCAGCCACTGGGGCATCCTTCAGTACAGCCACTGGGGGCATCCCTCAGTACAGCCCCTGGGTGGAGGCATCCCTCAGTACAGCCACTGGGTGGGGGCATCCCTCAGTACAGCCACTGGGTGGGGGCATCCCTCAGTACAGCCACTGGGTGGGGGCATCCCTCAGTACAGCCACTGGGTGGGGGCATCCCTCAGTACAGCCATTAGGGGCATGAGGGGTGTGGGCACCCCTCAGTGCAGCCAGTGGCTGTGGGCATCCCTCAGTGGGTGTGGGAACCCCTTAGTGCAGCCAGTGGGTGTGGGCATCCCTCAGTGGGTGGGGGCACCCCTCAGTGAAGCCAGTGGGTGGGGCATCCCTCAGTGGGTGGGGGCACCCCTCAGTGCAGCCAGTGGGTGGGAGCATCCCTTAGTGGGTGTGGGCATCCCTCGGTGGGTGTGGGAACCCCTTAGTGCAGCCAGTGGGTGTGGGCATCCCTCAGTGGGTGGGGGCACCCCTCAGTGCAGCCAGTGGGTGGGAGCATCCCTTAGTGGGTGGGGCACCCCTCAGGGCAGCCAGTGGATGTGGGCATCCCTCAGTGGGTGGGGCACCCCTCAGTGCAGCCAGTAGGTGGGAGCATCCCTTAGTGGGTGGGGGCACCCCTCAGGGCAGCCAGTGGGTGTGGGCATCCCTCAGTGGGTGTGGGCACCCCTCAGTGCAACTAGTGGGTGGGGCATCCCTCAGTGCAGCCAGTTGGTGGGGGCATCCCTCAGTGGGTGTGGGCACCCCTCAGTGCAGCCAGTGGGTGTAGGCATCCCTCAGTGGGTGGGGGCACACCTCAGTGCAGCCTGTGGGTGGGGCATCCCTCAGTGCGTGTGGGCACATCACAGTGCAGCCAGTGGGTGGGACATCCCTCAGTGGGTGTGGGCACCCCTCAGTGCAGCCAGTGGGTCAGGGCACCCCTCAGTGCAGCCAGTGGGTGTGGGCATACCTCAGTGGGATGGGGCATTCCTCAGTGCAGCCAGTGGGTGGGGGCACCCCTCAGTGCAGCCAGTGGGTGGGGCATCCCTCAGTGCAGCCAGAGGGTTGGGGCATCCCTCAGTGCAGCCAGTGGGTGCGGGCATCCCTCAGTGCAGCCAGTGGGTGGGGGCATCCCTCAGTGCAGCCAGTGGGTGGGGGCACCCCTCAGGGCAGCCAGTGGATGTGGGCATCCCTCAGTGGGTGGGGCACCCCTCAGTGCAGCCAGTGGGTGGGAGCATCCCTTAGTGGGTGGGGGCACCCCTCAGGGCAGCCAGTGGGTGTGGGCATCCCTCAGTGGGTGTGGGCGCCCCTCAGTGCAACTAGTGGGTGGGGCATCCCTCAGTGCAGCCAGTTGGTGGGGGCATCCCTCAGTGGGTGTGGGCACCCCTCAGTGCAGCCAGTGGGTGTAGGCATCCCTCAGTGGGTGGGGGCACACCTCAGTGCAGCCTGTGGGTGGGGCATCCCTCAGTGCAGCCAGAGGGTTGGGGCATCCCTCACTGCAGCCAGTGGGTGTGGGCATCCCTCAGTGCAGCCAGTGGGTGGGGACATCCCTCAGTGGGTGGGGGCATCCCTCAGTGCAGCCAGGGGGTGGGGTCATCCTTCACTTCATTCACCCCCGCCAACACTGCACAATAATAAGGCAGCAGGCAGGTACCCGATTCATGCCTGCCACTGCTGTTACACCTCCCCCCCGACACTTACACTGGTTCCCGGGCTGCCAGTCTTCCCGTCTAGGCCGCTCACACACGCTCACTCACACATACACTAATGCTTACCGGCATCGGTGGGTGGGACCCATATGGCCGGCGTCCATTGCTTTCATTGGACACCGGCCATATGGGTCCCACCCACGGCGCAACAACCAGGAAGTGCCGGTAAGTAAGTTCGTGTGTGAGTGTGTGTGCTCCTGTGTGTGTGCTCATGTGCGAGACCGGCCGCAGTGCAGGGGGGGGGGGGAACAGCGGCCTTTGCTGGTGCCGGCCTACCGGGATTTTGCCCAGTATGCCCTATGGCGAGCCCGCACCTGTGTATAAATCACCATCGTATTTCATGGCGCTTTAAACCAGTAACATTTTACGTTTTGTTCCAAGGAGTGCAAAATGTGATGCAAGAAGGATTTGTGGTTCAACATTGCTGGATACTTCAAATACATATTTGCCAAAAGTCCAGCAACTGTAGCAATAATCCAGCGGCTCTAAGAGTAACCCAGTGCTGTAAGATCTATTGTTGGAAAAGGTAAAAATAGAATAACTGCCATAGCATAAACAAGGTAGACTAGATCAGACAACAGTTACCCTAGCTGACATGTAAGGCAAAACATAAGAGAACGATACTGGAGAAGTGTATTGTCCATTTTAATGAAAGCGAGACACTAAATTTGAGATATTGTAGAGACCTTAAATATAATCTGATGAAACTAGGGCCCTTATTTAACAAGGGATAGCGCCAGGTAGCGAATGGTGAGCGAACGGTAATGACGCTCACCGCCACGAGAACGCTGGCTCCCCTCCGCAATCACACATTTATCAAGCCGATCCTGCTTAGCGACTGACAGAGCGCCAGATAGCGAATCATTCATCATTATTCCAGCCTCACCCCACAGCGCCAGCGAGCGACCTTGAACAGCAACAGGTATGACCTCTCGCTACCTGGCGCTCTCCAATGCATTTCAATGGAGCAATCTTTAAATATTAATTGCTATTAATGTTTTTTTTTTTTTTTTTTTTAAATGTCAAAAATTCTGTGACCACTTCTGCAATGTTAGATATTTTTTTTAAGGTAAAAAAAAAAAAAAAATTGTGCAGAATTGATATTACAGGTCTGATATTAATGTATTCATATTACAAAATGTTTTGAAAAACATGTTTTTTTTTTTCCAAAAAATATAAATATGGTTGTTTGGGGGTTAAAATACTACTTTTAACCCATCGCCGCCAGCGCTCTGGGGTTTAAACAAGCATTTCACAGCGTGAGAATTTTTTGAGCGTGATTTGTTAATGAATATACTGGGAGCCGTTCGCTATGGCCATTCGCTGTCATGCGCTCCCATACAGCGCGGAACCTGTCAAATAGCGACTCCTAACCCCGTATTCAACATTACCGCACACCAACGGGGTCGCTGTCAACAGCCGAACAACGGCCAAGCACAGCGAATACTAGCGTGCGCTGTGAAAATAACGCTACTGTCGCTCATCTGTCGCTACCTGGCGCTATAAATGAATCGGCCTCTCAGTGTCTCCATATTTTAAAAAAACTATTTACAAAAGATTTATCACTGCTTGTGCTCAGTAAAAACACGGAATGAAATTCAGCCTTAAAAGGAACAAAACCTGGGATTTTCACTATGCCCTGCTTTGGGCCTACTTGGGGCATCCCAAGTTGGGACCAACACAAACACCAGATAATTTATGTTTTATATGTGGTTACTCTTGAATCAGGTTACATACCATTAGTCTATCAGGTCTCTCATCTGCAATAAAAATCCATCTCACTTTTGGGAAAGACTGCTGCATAAAAGCAATCTAGTACAAAGACTTAAAATATTTCATATAGAACCTAATATTGTATTAGAACATGGGTTCCCAACAGTAACAAAACTGTGAGCAGGCCCTGGTGCAAACATTAAATGGGGCCCTGGGATAGATCCTACAGTAACCCTTTACTTGTTATTTTGACTTAATGGGAAACAATCAAATTAAGACTATTAGGGTCATATTAGGGTCCATTCATGATCGTGCGCAGACTAATTTGCCAAGTCACATTGGGGGTTCCGCCTGATTCATGGCCATTAAAATGGGATGCACATCTCTTTTTGTGCCAATTTGCGCACTAGCGTTTGCCAATGCACCAATTTGCACCTAAAGTTTTCCACTAGCGCCATTTTGCCGCACCAAACTCCGGCGCTTGATTTATGATATGTTTGGAGGGCAGAAAAGCGTACGCAAATGTGACATTGTACGCAGCAGTTAGGTGGAGGAAACTGCTATTTCCAATGAGTAAAAGGATTTCATTACAAAAGCACATGCCGGCAGAGTCTGGCATGTTTTTGAACAATGAAAGTGTCAGACACAAGTTCTTTTTAAGGAAAGAGACATTTTTTTGGTTTCTGTTCGAAAACAAATGTCAAAATGTGGATATTGTGCCCCAGAGTTTAGCAAAAACAATACAAAAATTATAGTTAAATTATTAAGTATTGATATGCAAACCAAACAGGGGAATATCTGGGACAAAACATTGGGCAAAAAAATATTAAGAGTTAACTGGAATCAGAATATTTCCCCCAAAAACCACCCCCCAAAAAATGGAGAACACTGGTTCCCCAGTGAATACACTTCGAAATAGTGAAAAGAGCTTCGCATGAAATGCAGAAGCTGGAGAGATAATATCTCTATGGAGAAACAGTAAAGGAAAGGGGAGAAACATGGAGGGCGATTGGGAACATTCAAAACAGAAGCTGCAAACTGGCGTAAGAAGAGTCAATATACCCTTTTTCCATGTGCTTGCCATTTGGTGTGTTTCGCACGTGCGTCTGGTGTGTGCACATAGCCATGAATTATTCGCCTAGGCACATGCGGATTTGTTTGCACTCCAAATTAGCAGTTTTTCGCACCGACCATGAATCAACCCTGTTGTGCTTCTTTTTGCTGCACATGTGAGCAGAAATCTGATCACTAAGGTGTGAGCCTCTGATTTACTCATTTACTCAACAAACTGCTCCAAAAGTTGATACAATACAATACAATGTATGTAAATTGTGTGTCTTTAAATTAGTGTATTGTGCTTTTCTTTCCTTTTCAAGATGCCAAGTGATCACAAGTTTGATCAAAAAGGTGACCCTCATGGGTTTCCGGTGTTGCTTCCTCTGCACCCCCTATAGTTACACCCCTGGTTCCCAACCAGTGATACCCATACCATTGGTAGTACTCAGTGAGACTGCAGATCTAAACACTGACCTGATCTACTGCTTTCTATACTTTACTCACTCCTGGTTTGCTCTATAGATACAAACCTGTCCCAAAAGTTGATGAAAACTATTTATGTGCATTTTAATTTCTTTAAATGGTTGTATTGTGTGCTGTAGACAGAGTTTTTGTTGTATTGCATGCGTTAAAAAATAAAATACGAAAAAATAATAACATTATGAAAAAAAGGTAATGAGCCTGATGTTTTATATAAATAAAAACCTGCTCCAAAAGGTGAAGAAAACTACAGCATTTTTGTGTATTTAACCCTTTCACTGGCAGCCTACCTAAAGATGTTATCACCCTCTGTTGCCAGGCCATTTTCACCATTTTACGTGTTTAACTGCGATTTTTGCAGGAATTCAACATGAAATGTCTTGTTTGTATTTTTTCAGTGATTTCTCAATATTTTGGGGTGAAATATGTGGGAATAAAATTGAAAAATATATATTTTTTACATTTTGTAGTTTTTTAAATAATAAAATGTAAGCTTTTCAAAAACACTGTATTGCTTGTAAATTCCTCCGAATTACAATGGTATGACTTTTATTGGTAGACACCCATTCCTGCCCAGGAGACCCCCAAACTGAAAAGAGTGCTTTAATACATTTTTAAATAAAATACAACTACCGTGTGCATGCGCAACTATAAAGGGTAAACCCATAAAAATGTAAAAAAATGGTGGGCGTCCTGTGCACCCTCTGGCCTTTGGTGATGCAGGTAATGGGCAGGAGAGGTTTGGCAAGTCACTTGCTTGCTGACAGGTAACTTGTCTGCCCCTCCTGTCCTTTGAACTGTTATAGGGGTCTCAAGGAGCCCTTACAAAACACACACACCCTCTAAATGTCCTTTATTATTCCCCCCACTAACCTCCTTCCATTGCCGGGAGCTGTATTGTACTGTCCGACTCCTGCTGTAGGGAGGGGCATTTTATACTGGTGGAGTGAGATGAAGTCAGCACACTTGCTGGTACAAATGATTTAGCATAGACCACAGGGTGCTGATGTTTCGAAACTTTACAAAAAAAAAATATCCTTACCTCATTGGAAAAATGATGTACCTCACCTGCAGAAATGCCCTATAGCAGGCTGTAGAAATGCCCTATAGCAGGGGTGCACAATCTTTTTTGATCCAGGAGCCGCATCGTTTTAATATTTCACTTCAAGGGGCCGCAATAAAATGAAAGCAGAGAAAACACTATTTACTGCAGGAAAGCTGCAAGCTGAGAGCATTATATCTAATATATGTATATGAAGAGCTGAGGCGGAATGAAGAAGTGGGCAAGGTGTAAAGTAGGAAAAGGTAAGGTGAGCAGAAGTGGTAGGAGGTGAAGCAGAAAAAGGTGAGCAGAGGTGGGTAGAGGTAGGCAGATGTGAGATGGGCAAAGGTGAGGTGGAAGGACGCCAGAGATGAGCAGAGATGAGGCGGGAAGAATTGGGCGGGGATGAGTTGGTAAAAGGTGAGGTGAGAAGTGACGAGGCAAAAATAGTACAAGTGAAGAAGGCAGAGGTTAAAAGACATGATGCAAGCATAGGTGAGGAAGGAAGAGGTGGATAGAGGTAGGCAAGAGTGAGGTGAGCCGAGGTGATGAGGTGATGTGGTCAGAGGTGTGACAGAGGCGATGTAAGATGTGAAAAGCTAAACAGAGGTGAGACAGGAAGAGGTAGTAGAAGTGACAGGAGCAGTGGAAGAGCTGAGGTGGGCCCTGTTTCAGGAATTAGCTCTACACTGTCTTTACTGGCCACGTACAGGAAAGGTAATCTCAGCTTTACAAATATTGTAAAATATAGCGGTGGGGTGCCGCATGTGGCCCCCGAACCGTAGGTTCTGTATCTCTGCCCTATAGCATGGGGCCGTGATTTTTTGGGGAATATGAGCACCAACATTTCTACAGAACGTTTTAGTGTGTACAAGTTAACAAGCTCAAATGTAAATTACACTTTAAACCCAAAAGCAGACCCAAAGGTAAACTTGATTTATCAAATCTTTAACATGACCCCAAAGTTATCCCCATAGTTATCTGCATTTACATTGCTGTTTTATCCACTACTGTTACTAAACAGCTAGATATATCTCTAGCTGTCACCCAGCCTGTGCATCCACCGCAGCACTATCTTGTAGATTTATTTTGCAGAACTCTGTGTCATATAGTTAAAGGTATTTCTGAATACCATGTAAAATGTTTTACATAATATTTTTTCAGAGTGAAGGTTCAGCTTTCTAATATCCATTTTCTGCCCAGAGCTTAGCGTTGTGTAAAATGCTTAGTGACTTATAAGCACGTTGGAACAAAAGATTTCTACAGACCTTATAGGAATGTTATTACGTGTCCATGCTATTTCTGATGGAGGATATGAGTCGACAGCACACATAAAAGTGGCAACATCTTCCACTAATCCATCAAGTGTCTCAAGAGGGGTAGTGATGAAAGGAGCTAAAAAAAAGAAACATTACCATCAATTGCCACATACTTAAAGAGATATCCCAAAACAGCCAGTAACAGTAAAACAGCCAGACACGAGGAACTGAAATATAGATTGCCTGATAGTCTAGACATTGGATTGCAAGTCATCACCTTGTAAAAACATTACAGTAAATTGTACCACACATGTATTCTGCTTTAAGAGGAACATCATAGGCCCTGGAATCGTAAGTTTCATTCACCTTCTACTGGGGCCCTCACTGCGTCTATGCGCTCCGGCCGTATCCCTGCTCACACCAAGCTGCAAGTTGAGGGGGGGGGGGGGATTTACTGGCAGCGCCACTTGGCTCCCCTTGGCGCTGCTCGACTGTTTTGTTGTCCAGGTGGCTTGAAGGGAGCCGAGTGACAGAAGGAAGGTGAATGAAATGGGACGACCTGGGGGGGTACATACATCGGGGGGGGGGGGGGGGCTCCAAATTCAGGATGCCACCTCACAGAAGAACAAGACATGGGAAAGTGAAATTCCTGTGTGTTGTTCCTCTTTAAAATGACAAAAAAAACACACTTGACCAACATGTAATTTATTATTATTTTAAATGAAGAGACTACACTACTTCAATAATATAGTACATAAATGGGATACAAAACATAAACCAGGCCCAAGAAAAAAATGTTGACTACTAGGTAGCAAGGAGAGAACACACCAAAAAAAATGTTTAATTCATTTTAATAATAAATCTAAATGTTGAAGAGGAACATCAGAGGCCGTGGAGTCTAAAAGATGCCAGTGCTATCCGAGTTTCACTCCTTGGGGCATCCCAAATTGGCATGCCCCACTGTGTGAACCCCCCTCCGATCGCCAGTTTCACTGTGCGCTCCGCAAGCAGCCCTGCTCACATCTAGCCGACCATGTACCCATGCCCAGCCTCTCAGAATGGGGGTCGCAAGCATATCAGGGCTGCAAGGTGGACGCAGATGCGGCTGCCGGCGCTGCTCGGCTCCCTCCAGTGCCGCTCAGCTACTTAAACATCCAAATGGCTTAGGGCTTAGCCGTCAGTGGGGCAGATGGGAGCCGAGTTAGAGCGAACATGCTGATTGGCTGACACGCAACAGGCATCCCAATTCAAGGGACAACACATGGGAAAGTGAAATACATGTGTGTTGTTCCTCTTTAAGAACACACCACAAGACATCCCATTATTAAAACTGGAGAACTAACCCTCCACTCAAACCCTAACAAATATGATATGTATCTGATTAATATCTAGATATTACAAAACCATACAGCAGTATATACTGTAATGTACATATATATATATATATATATATATATATATATATAAAGTTGATAAATATTGAAACAGTGAGATAGTCATTTCCCTGGCCTTTTCTCGCTCTCTTAAAGCTTTAAAGTGGACCAGCACCCACCCCTGATCGGCCCGGGAATTTATAAGATTCCCGGGCCGATCAGCTCCCTCCCCGCGGGGCATCCGAAATCGGGATGCCCCGCTGTGTGAAACCCCCCAGAAAGCCCCTAAAATCTTACCTTATCGGCGACGGACAAGCGACGGATAAGCCTCTTACAGGGCACGCGCCGGGCATTCACAAACAGCAGAAGTGTACCAACACCCAGGATAGTGAAAATCCTGGGTGTTGGTCCACTTTAAGTGCAAGTCTACCTAGAAATTTTGCACTATACATGTTTAAAACACGTTTTTAAAGGAATGCCCAGGGATTTCCCAGGACAATTATATATTGTTTTTCTTCAGCAGACTTTGGGCTTTAACATAAAATGTCTTGTTTATAAATATTTCAGTGCTTTAATAAATATTATAAATATTTGTCATTTATTTAATGGAAAAATTATTTTTCTAATGAACACCTTTTTGCATGTGAAAGCCCTGTTCCTCTCAATGTCCACGTTAGCAGGTATGTATCGTTAGCCCCCATTCCTGCCCATGAGAATCCCCCAAACTGAAAAGAACGCTTTATGACATTTTCAAAAGAAATTCAAACCAAGAATAACCAAAATATAACCAAGCATAACCAGTCCAGGCACCAGCTACAGGGGGTTGCAGACCAGGGGTGGCCCCAGGAGGCTACAAAAGCACACATAGCTCTAGTGAGCTGCTAGCTGGCCCCCTTGTTGTAGTAAGGCAGGTAATGGGGGCTGGGGGTTAATGCCAAGTCACCCACTCACCACAGGGGTCTTGCCAGCCCCTCAAGCCTTGTGAACTGGTATAGGGGTCTCATGGACCCCTTATCAATTCACTAAAGGATATATATATATATATATATATATATATATATATATCGTCTCCTGTCTCCACACCCACCCTGAATGATGCCATCCCACTCTTAGTATAAATGCTTCTCCCTGCAGTGGCTGGCAGGAGGGGATATCGGAGGCCACCCTAGGCGAAGAGAAGACCTGCACCAATAGTTACTGCTTGAAGGTGAGCTTGTTTTTTGTATTATCTTATTTTAAACTGTGAGAAAATGAAGAAAACAGAGCTTGTCATCCTCCCACCATCCAATTTCGCTCCAATATTCAATTTTCATTTTTTTGTCAGTGATCTCTCTATCACTGCAGACCCCCCCCCCCCCCCCCCCCCAAGCACATTGTCTCAGCATCATACTGGACTCTTCTCTCTCATTTACACCCCACATTCAATCATTCAGTCACTAGCCACATGCAGCAGCATCACCTGAGGTACTAGGGCGGGGAGGGTGGGTGATGCAAGCATGGGTTTTGTTCCACTTTAATGTACTCCTACAAGCTCATCGAGTTATTAATGCCCATGCCTCTTTCTTATCCTGCAGTGCCATCTAGTTTTCTGATTTAATCACTGCAGATAGCAGCCATTAATAATTATCCTCAGTCCTACTAACTATAAGTAAGGATAACTAAAGAAAAACTGAATGGGGGCACACTTTTTATTTACATTTTAAGCATTAAACCCTTTAAATTAAAAAAAGCGTGGGGTCCTCCCTCTCCAGCAAAACCAAACCAGGCACTAGATAGTGGACACAGGCACTGGGCTCCACACCCCTCCCAGCTCAGCCACAACACAGAAATGTAATTCTAGCGGTAACTGAAATTTTTAGAGCGTTGGAAAGCTGAGTTTGCATTTCCTGCAGTGCACATGGCTGGCCACTAGAGGTAGTGCAGCAAGAAGTGAGGCACCGATTAACTTCACTGTAGAGGTGAGTGTGTTGCTATTAGCTTGCCTGAAACATTGCATAGGTGTTAGAGCGAGCGCGGCGGTTACACCTCATAGCGCTTCCCGCTGTCCTTCCCCCGGGGCGAGAGCCGCGCTTCCTTCCCGCAGCGTTCCCCGCCGGGTTTCCCCTAGCCCGAGCGCTGCTTGCCTTCCTGGCAGCGCTTCTCCCCTACCTGATTTCCTGCCGTCCGTCCGGCGTGGCGGCCGGGGTCTGCGGGCGGCTCCCTCCCTTCCGCATTCCTCTCTGCCTCTCCTGCGCGCACGTCCCCGGCCACTAGGGGTCGCGCGCCGCAATGCTGACGAATTTAAAGGGCAGGTGCATCATTAATTGGTGTCCGGTCGTCCAATCCAGCTATGACACTTCCTTTTTATTCTGGCCAGCCCTTCTTCCTCTGCCGGATTATCGGTGTTGTTCCGTGAATGTCAGTTGTTGAATCTGTGGCTTTCTCGTGTATGACCTCGGCTTACCCTCTGACTACGATCCTTCGCTGCCTGCCCCGACCTCGGCCAGTCTCTTCGTCTGTGAATCATCGCTGCCTGCCCTGAATCTGGCTTCTCTCTGAGACCATCGTTTATCTCTGCTGTACAACGCCTCGGCAAATTGTGGAACTGTGCCGCCGTTGGGGGGTAGCGACCTGGGAGTCATCAGCCGCACAAGACCAACCTGCTTCGCGGCGGGCTCTGGTGAAAACCGGTGGCTCCTTAGACCCCGCTCCCCTGACGCGGTACTCACCAACAGTTTCACAGTCCCAGTGGGTCCACACTTCATTCGTTCCATCCGGTTTGTAACAATAGGCATTGTTGCATAACACAGCATATGAATAATTAGCAGAGTACAAGGAAAGGTTGCCAACGTTGTATCAACAATTTGTAGCCAAGAAATAAACAAGTCACAGCACAAATAGAAGCAAAATGTTTAAGGTGAGAAAGGGCTTGAAACTAACTGTGAGGTCTGTGGTCTGTGAGATATAGCCTTACTTGTGGTTTGGGCATTTTATGGTCCTTATTTTCTTGCTAGCTTTTCCATCTCACCTATCGCCATCCCTGCTCACCACATCTCTTCCTATCTCACCTTTGTCTGTGACACCAAGCTCCTCTCTTCTTACCTCACATCTGTCCACCACGCCCTTGCCCAATGAACCTCTGCTTACCTCTACCTACCTGACCTCTACCTCTGCTCACATCACCTCTACTTACCTGTTTCAAACCCACCTCTGTACACATCGCCTCTGTTTACCACCCTTTCCAGCACTGCCCACCTCTGCAAACTTCCTCCCACCTAACCTTTTTATTGTGCCCCCTTGTAGTGGAACAATAAAACAATATGGCACCCCTGCTTTAGACCCAGAAGACACCTGCTCCCTGACCCTACGACCTCTAGCCAGATAGCCAAGGGTAACAAGTGCAAAAGATGACCTGTGCCACCTATGCTGTATAATATAAAGGGAAAAAAATGAAAGTCAGAAGTTTTGACCGCTTTTCCTGTATAGCAGGCATGTTTAGATTTGGCTAAAGAAAATATGCAGAACAGTTTCTCACTTAATCGGCTCATATGTGAACTGCCGGCAGCTGTTTTCTAGGGCAGTGGTTCTCAACTGTTTTGCGTCAAGTATCCCCTAGCGACAAGAAACTCCAACCAAGTACCCCCTACCAACAAGAAATTCAAAACAAGCACCCCCAAGGAGGGGATAACTTATAAATTTTACAGAAAAAGTAGGTCACGGGCCTTGGAATAAGAAGGAATAATGCTTTACTGTTAAAATGATATACCAAACCCATCAGACGCACCATGCTGGTGCACCCCTAAACATCTTTGTGTACCCCATCAAGCTGTGGAGTGTACCCCCGTACATGTACCGCAGGTCTGAAATAGCTGCTTGACAGCTACATGATTCTAATAGAAGGCAGAGTTCTGCTTGCCTGAAAGCTTTCTCTGTCACATGGCGTGCCCCTGTAACCCTCCTCAGCCCAAGTAAGTGGGCAATGTTACAAACCAAAAAATATATATATATATATATATATATATATATATATATATTTGTAAAGTTGGCCTAGTGCCCCCAAAAAACACTGCTGGTCTGCCTAGTTTGCTGGTTTGGGAACATCTATATTTTGGATACCCACACCTGCACACATGCCCACAAACATGTGGGGTAGCAAACCTGTGTCCAGCAATAAGATAATTCATGTGGTATTGGAAATTGAGATACCACCACTGGTGTAGGTTGGAGTGGTGTTTATGTGCAGAGGTCCACTTGGGGTGTAGGTTAGAGATGAGCGAATCGAACCCGAATTCGTTGCGAATTTCATGAAATATTCTATTAGTTGCGATTCCGAATATCGCCGCAATTTGATCGCTCGAACCGCTTCCTTAAAACTCCATTTACTGCTATACAGCCCATCTAAAATGGTGGATCCACATGTCAGGACATGTCCCATGGGGCAAGGAATGCTGGGTAGGTGTCACATGCTACCTATCAGCAGACAGGCTTACCAATGATGTCACAGCCCCATATAAACGGCGGCCATCTTGCGAAAGATCATTCTGACACTGTATTGCGGCCAGAGCAGATCAGACAAGCAGGGAGAGAGCGAGGGACAGATAGACAGACAGATAGATAGATAGATAGATAGATAGATAGATAGATAGATAGATCAAAGAACAGAAGAAGCAGAGCGAGGGGCAGATAGAGAAGGAGAGAGCCTGTGACAGTGACAGATAAAGACAGGGACAGTTTAAACTGTTTGCATTAGCTTTCAAGCCTATTTAGTGTTAATAACACTCCTGCCTATTTAGCTTTTACTTTACCTGGTGTCATTCTTTAAAAAGCTTGCTAGCATTAATATTTCAAGACTACCTGTCTAATAACTGCTTGCATTTTATAATTAACGTCACTTTTCCACAATCAAGGGAGGCCACCTCTGTATGTAAGCAAGGGGCATCCCAAACACTAGCATAAATATTTCAAGACTACCTGTCTAATAACTGCTTGCATTTTATAATTAATGTCACTTTTCCACAATTAAGGGAGGCCACCTCTGTATGTGAGCAGGGGGCATCCCAGACACTAGCATTAATATTTCAAGACTACCTGTCTAATAACTGCTTGCATTTTATAATTAAGGTCACTTTTCCACAATCAATGGAGGGCACCTCTGTATGTAAGCAAGGGGCATCCCAAATACTAGCATAAATATTTTAAGACTACTTGTCTAATAGCTGCTTGCATTTTGTAATTAACGTCACTTTTCCACAATCAAGGGAGGCCACCTCTGTATGTGAGCAGGGGGCATCCCAAACACTAGCATTAATATTTCAAGACTACCTGTGTACTAACTGATTGCATTTTATATGCAAAGTCACTTTTCCACAATCAAAGGAGGTCACCTCTGTATGTGAGCAGGGGGCATCCCAAACACTAGCAGTAATATTTCAAGGCTACCTGTCTAATAACTGCTTGCATTTTATAATTAAGGTCACTTTTCCACAATTAAGGGAGGCCACCTCTGTATGTGAGCAGGGGGCATCCCAGACACTAGCATTAATATTTCAAGACTACCTGTCTAATAACTGCTTGCATTTTATAATTAAGGTCACTTTTCCACAATCAATGGAGGCCAGCTCTGTATGTAAGCAGGGGGGATCCCAAATACTAGCAGTAATATTTCAAGTCTACCTGTCTAATAACTGCTTGCATTTTATAGTTAACATCACTTTTCCACAATCAAGGGAGGTCACCTCTGTATGTGAGCAGGGGGCATCCCAAACATTAGCATTAATATTTCAAGACTACCTGTCTAATAACTGCTTGCATTTTATAATTAAGGTCACTTTTCCACAATTAAGGGAGGCCACCTCTGTATGTGAGCAGGGGGCATCCCAGACACTAGCATTAATATTTCAAGACTACCTGTCTAATAACTGCTTGCATTTTATAATTAAGGTCACTTTTCCACAATCAATGGAGGCCACCTCTGTATGTAAGCAGGGGGCATCCCAAATACTAGCAGTAATATTTCAAGTCTACCTGTCTAATAACTGCTTGCATTTTATAGTTAACATCACTTTTCCACAATTAAGGGAGGCCACCTCTGTATGTGAGCAGGGGGCATCCCAGACACTAGCATTAATATTTCAAGACTACCTGTCTAATAACTGCTTGCATTTTATAATTAAGGTCACTTTTCCACAATCAATGGAGGGCACCTCTGTATGTAAGCAAGGGGCATCCCAAATACTAGCATAAATATTTTAAGACTACTTGTCTAATAGCTGCTTGCATTTTGTAATTAACGTCACTTTTCCACAATCAAGGGAGGCCACCTCTGTATGTGAGCAGGGGGCATCCCAAACACTAGCATAAATAGTTCAAGACTACCTGTCTAATAACTGCTTGCATTTTATAATTAACGTCACTTTTCCACAATCAAAGGAGGTCACCACTGTATGTGAGGAGGGGGCATCCCAAACACTAGCATTAATATTTCAAGACTACCTGTCTAATAACTGCTTGCATTTTATAATTAAGGTCACTTTTCTACAATCAAGGGAGGCCACCTCTGTATGTAAGCAGGGGGCATCCCAAACACTAGCATTAATATTTCAAGACTACCTGTGTACCAACTGGTTGCATTTTATAATTAACGTCACTTTTCCACAATTAAGGGAGGCCACCTCTGTATGTGAGCAGGGGGCATCCCAAACACTAGCAGTAATATTTCAAGGCTATCTGTCTAATAACTGCTTGCATTTTATAATTAATGTCACTTTTCCACAATTAAGGGAGGCCACCTCTATATGTGAGCAGGGGGCATCCCAAATACTAGCATAAATATTTTAAGACTACTTGTCTAATAGCTGCTTGCATTTTGTAATTAACGTCACTTTTCCACAATCAAGGGAGGCCACCTCTGTATGTAAGGAAGGGGCATCCCAAATACTAGCATAAATATTTCAAGACTACCTGTCTAATAACTGCTTGCATTTTATAATTAAGGTCACTTTTCTACAATCAAGGGAGGCCACCTCTGTATGTGAGGAGGGGGCATCCCAAACACTAGCATTAATATTTCAAGACTACCTGTGTACTAACTGATTGCATTTTATAAGCAAAGTCACTTTTCCACAATCAAGGGAGGCCTCCTCTGTATGTGAGCAGGGGGCATCCCAAACACTAGCATAAATATTTCAAGACTACCTGTGTAATAACTGCTTGCATTTTATAATTAACGTCACTTTTCCACAATAAAAGGAGGCCACTCTTGTATGTGAGCAGGGGGCATATCAAACACTAGCAGTAATATCTCAAGACTACCTGTCTAATAACTGCTTGCATTTTATAATTAACGTCACTTTTCCACAATTAAGGGAGGCCACCTCTGTATGTGAGCAGGGGGCATCCCAAACACTAGCAGTAATATTTCAAGGCTATCTGTCTAATAACTGCTTGCATTTTATAATTAATGTCACTTTTCCACAATCAAGGGAGACCCTCTCTGTATGTGAGCAGGGGCATCCCAAACACTAGCAATAATATTTCAAGACTACCTGTCTAATAACTGCTTGCATTTTATAATTAACGTCACTTTTCCACAATAAAAGGAGGCCACTCTTGTATGTGAGCAGGGGGCATTCCAAACACTAGCATAAATATTTCAAGACTACCTGTCTAATAACTGCTTGCATTTTATAATTAACAACACTTTTCCACAGTCAAGGGAGGCCACCTCTGTATGTGAGCAGGGGGCATCCCAAACACTAGCAGTAATATTTCAAGACTACCTGTCTAATAACTGCTTGCATTTTATAATTAACGTCACTTTTTCACAATCAAGGGAGGCCACCTCTGTATGTGAGCAAGGGGCATCCCAAAACTAGCATTAATATTTCAAGACTACCTGTCTAATAACTGCTTGCATTTTATAATTAAGGTCACTTTTCCACAATCAAGGGAGGCCACCTCTGTATGGGAGCAGGGGGCATCCCAAACACTAGCATAAATAGTTCAAGCCTACCTGTCTAATAACTGCTTGCATTTTATAATTAACGTCACTTTTGCACAATCAAAGGAGGTCACCTCTGTATGTGAGCAGGGGGCATCCCAAACACTACCATTAATATTTCAAGACTACCTGTCTAATAACTGCTTGCATTTTATAATTAACGTCACTTTTCCACAATCAAGGGAGGCCACCTCTGTATGTAAGCAGGGGGCATCCCAAACACTAGCATTAATATTTCAAGACTACCTGTGTACCAACTGGTTGCATTTTATAATTAACGTCACTTTTCCACAATTAAGGGAGGCCACCTCTGTATGTGAGCAGGGAGCATACCAGACACTAGCATAAATATTTCAAGACTACCTGTCTAATAACTGCTTGCATTTTATAATTAACGTCACTTCTCCACAATCAAGGGAGGCCACCTCTGTATGTGAGCAGGGGGCAATCCAAATACTAGCATAAATATTTTAAGACTACTTGTCTAATAACTGCTTGCATTTTGTAATTAACGTCACTTTTCCACAATCAAGGGAGGCCACCCCTGTATGTGAGCAGGGGGCATCCCAAACACTAGCATTAATATTTCAAGACTACCTGTGTACTAACTGATTGCATTTTATAAGCAACGTCACTTTTCCACAATCAAGGGAGGCCTCCTCTGTATGTGAGCAGGGGGCATCCCAAACACTAGCATAAATATTTCAAGACTACCTGTCTAATAACTGCTTGCATTTTATAATTTACGTCACTTTTACACAATCAAAGGAGGTCACCTCTGTATGTGAGCAGGGGGCATCCCAAACACTAGCAGTAATATCTCAAGACTACCTGTCTAATAACTGCTTGCATTTTATAATTAACGTCACTTTTCCACAATAAAAGGAGGCCACTCTTGTATGTGAGCAGGGGGCATCCCAAACACTAGCATAAATATTTCAAGACTACCTGTCTAATAACTGCTTGCATTTTTATAATTAACGTCACTTTTCCACAATCAAGGAAGGCCACCTCTGTATGTGAGCAGGGGGCATCCCAAACACTAGCAGTAATATTTCAAGACTACCTGTCTAATAACTGCTTGCATTTTATAATTAACGTCACTTTTTCACAATCAAGGGATGCCACCTCTATATGTGAGCAGGGGGCATCTCAAAACTATCATTAATATTTCAAGACTACCTGTCTAATAACTGCTTGCATTTTATAATTAAGGTCACTTTTCCACAATCAAGGGAGGCCACCTCTGTATGTAAGCAGGGGGCATCCCAAACACTAGCAGTAATATTTCAAGACTACCTGTCTAATAACTGCTTGCATTTTATAATTAACGTCACTTTTCCACAATCAAGGGAGGCCACCTTTGTATGTGAGCAGGGGGCATCCCAAATACTAGCATAAATATTTTAAGACTACCTGTCTAATAACTGCTTGCATTTTATAATTAAGGTCACTTTTCCACAATCAAGGGAGGCCACCTCTGTATGTAAGCAGGGGGCATCCCAAACACTAGCATTAATATTTCAAGACTACCTGTCTAATAACTGCTTGCATTTTATAATTAACGTCACTTTTCCACAATCAAGGGAGGCCACCTTTGTATGTGAGCAGGGGGCATCCCAAATACTAGCATAAATATTTTAAGACTACCTGTCTAATAACTGCTTGCATTTTATAATTAAGGTCACTTTTCCACAATCAAGGGAGGCCACCTCTGTATGTGAGCAGGGGGCATCCCAAACACTAGCATTAATATTTCAAGACTGCCTGTGTACTAACTGGTTGCATTTTATAAGAAAAGTCACTTTTCCACAATCAAGGGAGGCCATCTCTGTATGTAAGCAAGGGGCATCCCAAACACTAGCAGTAATATTTCAAGACTACCTGGGTACCAACTGGTTGCATTTTATAAGCAAAGTCACTTTTCCACAATAAAAGGAGGCCACCCTTGTATGTGAGCAGGGGGCATCCCAAACACTAGCATAAATATTTCAAGACTACCTGTCTAATTACTGCTTGCATTTTATAATTAACGTCACTTTTCCACAATCAAGGGAGGCCACCTCTGTATGTGAGCAGGGGGCATCCCAAACACTAGCATAAATATTTCAAGACTACCTGTCTAATAACTGCTTGCATTTTATAATTAACGTCACTTTTCCACAATCAAGGGAGGCCACCTCTGTATGTGAGCAGGGGGCATCCCAAACACTAGCATAAATAGTTCAAGACTACCTGTCTAATAACTGCTTGCATTTTATAATTAACGTCACTTTTCCACAATCAAGGGAGGCCACCTCTGTATGTGAGCAGGGGGCATCCCAAACACTAGCATAAATAGTTCAAGACTACCTGTCTAATAACTGCTTGCATTTTATAATTAACGTCACTTTTCCACAATCAAAGGAGGTCACCTCTGTATGTGAGCAGGGGGCATCCCAAACACTAGCATTAATATTTCAAGCCTACCTGTCTAATAACTGCTTGCATTTTATAATTAACGTCACTTTTCCACAATCAAGGGAGGCCACCTCTGTATGTGAGCAGGGGTCATCCCAAACACTAGCATTAATATTTCAAGACTACCTGTGTACCAACTGGTTGCATTTTATAATTAACGTCACTTTTCCACAATTAAGGGAGGCCACCTCTGTATGTGAGCAGGGGGCATCCCAAACACTAGCAGTAATATTTCAAGGCTACCTGTCTAATAACTGGCAGCACAAAAATGTAAAAACTTTAATGGTAATGAGTGGAAGTCCAGCCTTTCCACCAATTCCTGCCCCATCCTCCTTCCACTGGCGCTGAGACATGACAAGGGGGATAAAAATAATAAAACACCTCACCTGAACCCTGATATCCAGTGCTGCTCCCCAGCTATTTCTGTTATGGGCATGGCTATCTTGGACAGGTTGCACACAGCGGCATTCCCCTTATATGCCAATCGACCTATTAAATTTAATAAGTGGGTGGGCACGCAAACAGAGCAGAGCAAGGTGCTCTGTGAAACCTCTGTACTGATCCCTATATCCCAGCGGTGACAGCGCTGGATTCTCAGGACAGGTAAGGTATTTTTTAAACCCCATCCTGTCTTAGCACCAGGGGTGAGAGGACAGGAGCAGACTGGACTTCCACTTGCTCATATTTTAGTAATTAACACCTAGAGGATAATGTTCACTTCAGACCATCAAAAAGGATCCACTGCCTGTAAATCTTAAAGTCACCGTCCAGACATGAAAAAAGTCTATACTATTCTTTTTCCACTTCAGTTTCCCCATGTAGCACCAGCATCCACTGTAGCGGCATCCATCAGAATAGCTTCAGCTTGCAAAGGAGGGTGCGCACCAATGCAGGATGTGCTGAACCCGCCTTGGCACACCCACTATTGCAATGAATGGAGTAAGTGTGTGGGGCAGAATTGAGGCTCCAGGACACTGCTCAGAGAGGCCAGCATGCTCAGCTTTTCCATGTTCCGGTAGGATGCCGAACTTGAATACGGATTTCTGTCTGACGGTGGCGGCAACCTAGGAGTGTCCACACTCATGGGAGCCAGCGGCCATCTTTTTGTAGCCCTCAACTTTTTGTAGCCCTAAACACAGTTTGAAACGCTGCTGCTGCCGCTCCAATGCTTACAAAAAACGCTTACAAAAAAGGGTTGAAGCTCAAGAAAGTTACAGCTGCTGCTCAGCAGCCCATCAACCAGCTTTTCCGTGTTTGGGCCAGACGTCGAACTCGAACACAGGCTTCTAACTAAAGTCTGTGTTAGCCTTAACTCATACTTTATTTTGCAGTCCTAATTTTCACAAGACATTATAAGGCTAGTTTCCAGAATTGTAGCTTTCAAAATTAAAATTTTACTGTGTTTTTGTCCTGTCAGTATTATTTTCTGACCTTCTTCTGAGGTAAATATTCTAATGTCAGCTCTTGCACAGGCTGTGGTTGAGTTATATAGAGCTAGCAGTGTTATGTTTGGTCCGTAAATTTTGATATAAGCAGCTTCTATAAAAATGTCACCAAAAATCCAGAGATACAGGCAAATGTATCCTTGAGAAAAGGAAACAGTATGTCAAAGCCATAAGTCTGCCAAGAACTGGCCATTTATCAAACTGCGTTACCACAGTAGAAGATGAGTGAGGGACGTCAACAAGAGACCTTTATGAAAGACCACAATCTAGCCCTGTATTAGACAACATTTACTAACCAGCATCATGACTACAAACTGCATTGCTAAAAAAACAGAGGCCTATCGGGGAACACAGCTTACCTACTGACATCACAAACAATACTGTTGTTATGAAAGTCCCTAAGAAACTAGAGGCTAGGATGTATGTTGCTCATTCACTAGAAACAAGAGATTCCCCCAAATAACGTTGCATATTTTGTTTCATATATCACTTTTTTGTATATTACATATATGTGCACTGTTTGGAGAGCCTTCTCTATTCCACACAATGCTAAAACATTTTTAAAAAGGATCTGCACCTGATTGATGTTCTGCTGGTAAGGTACACCATGGTTGAGATTTTACAAAAGGTATAGAAAGGTTTTAAAGGGTCATTTCAGACATATACTTAAATTAGCCTGCTTTGTGCTCTCTCAATGTTTTCTGTCAGAGACAGCTTCTATCATTTACTAGCACTTTGCATTCCCTGAAAAACCCTATAAATCTTGACCCATTCTGCTGGCTCATTTTTCAGGGTCTCCAAAATGATTTGACTTCTGAAACATGCGTGGATTTGTCATAATCTGCTGCTGAGGAGGCCGTGAAGGAGAAATAACTTTAAGTAAATTTTGGGGGTTACTGAGAAACATAAAGCAGGCTAAATAAAGGCTGGATGAAAGTTGCAACTCCTGACACTGAGCATAGGAAGAGCAGAATATCTCTTTACAAATACATTCCAGACAAGGAGTTACATTAGCCTAATTTCTGCTTGCACCATACTGTCTGTCAGGGGATGCATATTTCATTCACCTGCAATTTGCATTCCCTCATAAACCCTATAGCTCACTTTTGCTGTCTCCCAAATTGAGTTTACTTCTGAGGGTCTGAGACGGTGAGGGTCATGCTAAAGGATTAATGAAGCAAGTTTAACTCTGGGTGTACATTTGGAGGCCGATTCATTAATAGAGCCAGGTAGCGACAGATGAGCGACAGTAGCGTTATTTTCACAGCGCCCGCTAGTATTCGCTGTGCTTGGCCGTTGTTCGGCTGTTGACAGCGACTCAGTCGGTGTGCGGTAATGTTGAATACGGGGTTAGGAGTCGCTGTTTGACAGGTTCCGCGCTGTATGGGAGCGCATGACAGCGAACGGCCATAGCGAACGGCTCCCAGCATATTCATTAACAAATCACGCTCCAAAAATTCTCGCGCTGTGAAATGCTTGTTTAAACCCCAGAGCGCTGGCGGCGATGGGTTAAAAGTAGTTTTTTAACCCCCAAACATATTTTTAGGAAAAAAAAAAAACATGTTTTTCAAAACATTTTGTAATATGAATACATTAATATCAGACCTGTAATATCAATTCTGCACAATTTTTTTTTTTTTTTTACCTTAAAAAAAATCTAACATTGCAGAAGTGGTCACAGAATTTTTGACATTTAAAAAAAAAAAATAATAGCAATTAATTATGAATATTTAAAGATTGTTCCATTGAAATGCATTGGAGAGCACCAGGTAGCGAGAGGTCATACCTGTCGCTGTTCAAGGTCGCTCGCTGGCGCAGTGGGGTGAGGCTGGAATAATGATGAATGATTCGCTATCTGGCGCTCTGTCAGTCGCTAAGCAGGATCGGCTTGATAAATGTGTGATTGCGGAGGGGAGCCGGCTTTCTCGTGGCGGTGAGCGTCATTACCGTTCGCTCACCATTCGCTACCTGGCGCTATCCCTTGTTAAATAAGGGCCTTAGATGTGAGTTACAGCCTGCATCTCAGTAAACTTTTTAATTTAAACACACGGAAAGTGCAAACAAAGTTTTCATTTGTCCTAAGAAATGCAAATTGTGTGTTTTATTTTGTCTTTCATCACAGGCCGGAGACAGCCTCCCCCTTGGATTTTTTGCCGCAGCCCACACATAATGAATGTTGTCTCGCAAACATACATCAACAACTATCTACTGTGTTTACTTTGAGCTGCCTGATGGCTTGTTATCCCCCCCTTCTTTTGTTTTTTATTCTTTCCCTTGCCACAGATCCAGAGACTCCTGCTGGGCCATCCGTTACAGGCGTGCTGCCTCCTTTCCCCCACTAGCATCCGATTTGGTCCTGCAGCATGAGCCATCTCCAGAGCTGTGATGGTGAGTAACTTTGAGACAGGTTGCCATCTGTATCTATATTTAATAGGTTGTTCCTAATGGGTCACCTCCAAGATGCCAGTGAACTCTGTATTGCCATCCACCCTATTTGTTTGGCTGGTTTGTGGGGGGCTTATCCTTGTGGAGGCACCAGCACTGTGGCTTTGGATTTTTTTTCTGACAATTCCCTTGCCCATTAAAATTCTTCTCTCTCCCCATTTGTGGATGGGCCCATACACACACGGCTACATTGTCCACATGTATCCATGTACACTCCCTCAGAGAGTGCGTGTGTGTCTTTTTCCTAACATTCGTGTTGTGTCTTTCTTGTTCTGTGTTGACCAACAGCCAGCTGTTGTTAAGTTCAAGGTTGCCCTTAGCATTTTGGTGGGCCACTTAAACTACCTGACACTTGTTCTGTCTCACTCCAAACCCTGATATTTGTGCCTGATTTTGCTGGTGGTTTATGTAGTACACATGGAAAGTCGTGGCCTCAAGATTTGTTTGGTTATAATCTGGTGCTTGTTCTTTCCTGCCGTTGCTGAGCTTTTTTATTTCGGCTACAGAATGCATTCTGAACCATCGCAGGATATGGCAGTAAGTCTTGGAGTCCTGGGCAATGCTGCTGGACATGAGAAGATGCTGGCGGCATTATTCCAACAAATTTTTTTATGATTGGCCATGTAGGCCTTTTGTTCCTTGTTGTTATTAAAATGTTGTAGGGTTGCCAAAAGTCGTACCAGTGTGTTGTTATCCGCCAGATTGAATTCTGGCTCATGCTTGGCAGGTGACTTTCTGGAAACCTCAGCACTGCTTGCAGCAACTACAGTGGGGTATTCCATATTGGGCTCCTCTTCAGCAGGCATGGGGGGATGGCCGTGATTGCCCACCCCACTAGTTTGAGCATTTGCGGTTGCAGGCAAGACAAGCACAACAGCAGCAAACACAGTGTAAGGAACTTACCTCTGCCAGGGGGGTGGCGGCGAGCGTCCACTGGGCGACGCAGCACTCCTGCTGCTGGGAGCGCGGCGCGTCACTCTGGCAGCCTCCCTCGCCCCTCTCTAGCTGTGCAGGCACGCGTCCCGCAGTCTGTAGATTTCGCCACTAGGAGGCGCTGTGCTGCGAGTGGCAGGCAGCACAGAGTGCTCTACACCTGATGGGAATCAGGGGCTGATCATCCTTGCAGCCAAGACTGACCAGCCCCTGGATAGTGCCTCCAATCACTCACAGTGTTGTAAATTCAGCACATACACTCCCCCCCCAGGGTGGCCATTGGTCGATTCCCCAATAAATATGGAGTCGGCCCAGCACTCAGTGCCCGTGATAGTCGCTTGTGATTAGGGTGTGATTCTGTTAGTTGTTATCTGATTCCGACCCGGCTTGATCGACCATTCCTGTCTGCTGCCTGTACCGACCTCTGCTTTGTCTGACCACGAACCTGCCTGCCCCTCTGGATACCCTGCGATCTCTGACCTCCCGGCTTGACCCTTCGGCTACCCCTGACTACACACCTGTCTCATCCCTGTACTCTGATGCACCCTCCGGATTGACTACCTGTGAACGACCTCGGCTTGGGATACCCTCGTGATTCATCGGCCTTCACCGTAAGCAGCCATCCTTTGCGCCTATTAAGACCTGGGGGCAACCGTGTCCGGTGAGGCGTACCTAGCGTCCTGGCAAACGGGGGCTTGACTATAGGCAGAAGCGGCGGTGGAGATTGGGGGTTGCCTGCTTACAGAAGGCTGGTGTTCCGCTGGGCATCACACACAGCCTGGCGATAGTCCAGACCCGGCTTCGCAACAAACCACAGGCACAATTGATGCTGATGGCACGCTCACGAGGGGATGCCTGGTGGTGTGCCTGGCTCGGCTAACATGTGGCATCCTGTCAGTATTAGTCCTCCTCAACTACCCAAATGGGATAACACCACCCAGTGTGAAAAAGCAGCAATCATGGCCTGAACTAGCTCAAAATGTATGGGAGTAGGGCGGGGGGCAGAGCTTGCCATGTTTCTGTGAAGAGGCACAATCTGTCTTCTCCCAACCACATTAGCTTATATCAGCATAAACACTACATTTCTATCCTAGAAATATACTCAGACAAAGAGGAACGAGGTGAAGAACGAACCAGTGCCGGCCTGAGAGAGGGGGAAGGGAGAGAAAGAGGCGTCATCTTGTGCCCTCTGCACATGCTCTATAGATGATCAGGAGAAGCCCAGGGACATGGGGCCACTGCCTGGACTCCCTTAATGTTGATGCCAGACACCATGCCTGCTCGGGGCAATCATTAGCACAGCCCTTCACTCCGCTGCTTGCCTGACAACAGCAGCTGCTATCTTCTAGGGATCATTCCCTCACCTTGCGGGCGCCGGGAACTACGGGATTTGGGGTGCCCTCCCAGGGAAACAAAGCATCCATCTCTAGTGCGAGGTGCCCATGGCCCGCGCCACGTGTGGTGAAAGGTGATGGTGTACCTGCCAAAACCGGGTGCTTGGAGTGGCCTCCAGGTGTCCCCAATCTCCCAACCCCCCTGTCACCTGGGGACCTGAGGGCTGCAGGACGCAGAGCTCTGCTGTCTGAGTGGCACACAACAGGTGCTTGAGCCTCCTTCTGAGCTGTGGCCACCATCTTGACTGCAGCACCTCTTCTTGGCTGAGAGCATCGAGCCTACAGGGACCAGCTGCTCTCTGTCTGGATTACTGGTCAGTGGCTCACCCAGCACTTTATAGACTACATATCTCCAATTCCCCTGGATGTAGGGGGTAAGATCTGCTCTCCATCTGCCCAGGACCGGATCTGCCATCCAGAGCCTCCACCCCACTAATTTTTTACCCAAGGCATCATAGGAGTGGGCAATAATGCCAAAGATGGAAAGGGCCAGCATAGGGGCTTCACGGCAACTTCCCAGAGTGACCTGAGCCACTTAATCTTCAAGCCCCCAACCGCGATATTGATCCCAAGTCGGCATGTGGCTTACTACAGCATGGAAAGCCAGGGGATGTCCCTGAGCAGAGCAAGCACCTCTAGGAGCCCATCTCCCAACCACACTTTAAGTGAAATTTGGGGCCACTCCATGCCCACTAAAGACGACATAGCTGAGACAATTCTCAGAGAAGATCGGCATGCTGAGGGGTGATCTAAAGCAGACTGCACCAGAATTTCCCCTTTAGAGCAAATGCAGGCAGATGACCGGAAGGAAATTCAACAGCTTAAAGAGTGGCTACAGTCACAGGAATCAGTGAATGCCACCTTTACCCTCCCTATGAAGAGAATCACAATTGATGAAATACGGGGACACGTGCTGAAGACCTTATGCCCACCTTACAAGGTATTTTTGCATACTTACTGGAAGAATCTGTCAATAGTGTTGCAAAGTTAGAAATTTACTGTTCGCACAGGGCAAAAGCACACCCTCTACGGCAGAATGATCCACTGAGAGATGTAATATGCAGGGTGCACTTTTAAAAGAAAAAGAGGCTATCATGGCAGTGGCCAGGAGGAGAGGCACCCTGGATTTTGATGGAGCAGAATTACACTTCTTTGCTGACCTGTCAAGGTACACTTTGTCAAGGAGAAGAGTACTGCACCCTCTGCTGGAGGCATTAAAACAGAACAACATTCTATACTGCTGGGGCTACCTTTTTTTCTTTCATCACCTCTAAAGAAGGCAAATATTTCATGCTACGCAGAAAGGAGATTTACAATTTTTTTGTCAATTTCTTTGGCATACAACCGATATAAGTCTCTGACTGGCTCTCTCATGTTGCAGACCCCTTCCAATCTCAATCTAGAAAAAGAGAGCTACCACCCGCATTGAGTGCATAGACCTATAGACTTGTTTAGATCTGTAGAATCTGTAGTTTCCTTTGGATGTTGGAGTGCCCCCCCCCCACACCCGAGAGATGAGGTACCCATACATTACCACAGGTTGCACAGTTTAAACACTACATGGTACCCTCCTCCACTTTAAACTGCTTATCAGCCACATAACCACTCAAGATCGACTAAATTCCAGTAAATGACGCAACTAACAATCTTCTCCCTGGTCTCACCCCCCCCCCCCTGATTTTGGTTCACTACGTCTACTCCTACAGGGACTCCAACACCCAGAAAACATGTGTTGCTTTTTGGTACATGAAGCTGAGTGTTCCCAAGACTGGGCAGGTCTGGCCACATAAAGCTTATTGGGATAACATGCCCTGTGTTTCTACCCAGTGGCTCTCACACCCAGGGTATTAAGCTGCCCCTGTCTCTTGTTTGCATATCCGTTAGACTATTTAGTCACTATCTTTCCCAGGGTACCCCACGGCCGACCATAATTATTTTTTGTGATGTCTTCCTCCTACTTGTCTGCCATCTTTGGCTTTTCCTCCTCCAGTTTACCTGTTCATACATTTCTGGCTGTATTCCTCTCCATTTAGTCACATGTTCAATGGCCGCTGGGAGAGGACAGTTACTCTATGTAAGACACCTCTAACTACTCGTTGAACTACACCCTTTGGTGTCACAGGTAACTGGCTTCTTGGTGCCCACTTAACATTTGGGCGCCTCTGTCCACTGGATGGTTTTGCTGTCACTGGGGTTATTCTACCCCTTTGTATGGTCCCGTTATCAGACTCTTCAACTTCAACTTAGTATACTACCACATGTTGCAACCACGCCCCAATTTTTTCCAAGATGTTCGGATGATTTATACATTTTTCCTTTTTTTTCAGACTTCCCTCTTTCTATCCTTTCTCCCTCCCCTCCATCTCTCCTGACTGTTTTACTTTCTGAACCTTCCCCCTTTGGACCCCCTCATAACCCCCAAAAAGATTAAAATAATTTCACCTAATGCCTGGGGCCTAAATTTGCATCTGAAACAATCTAAACTCAAACAAGAAATCACCAGGCTCAAAGCCAATATTGCTTTTATACAGGAGATACACTTCAAATATAGCCATACTCCAAAAATAACCTCCAAGTCTTTCTTCCAATCTCTCACAAGCAATGCTTCTGACCTCTGACTGAAGTCTAGAGATGTTGCGATTCTATTTGGCAAAAACACGCCCTGAAAGGATCTGAAAGGATCTGGGCAGATACTTAATCCTGAAAGGCACACTTTTCAGCCACCCATAAACACTTGCAGCAGTATATTCTTCATAAATAAGTTTATATTAGTACAGGATGGTCCTATCATCCTGGGTGGCCTCTTGACTCTTTAATGGTCTCTTATTCTGGAAAATCTCTTGCCTATGTTGCGCTGAAGAAAATTAAGAGGGACCTTTAGAAAGCACAGTTGTGCGACCCCCTGGAGCATTTATTACCCCACCATCAAGGACTTTTCTTTCTTCTCTTCGGTTCATACATCCTGTTCCAGGATTGATTACATTTTGGTCTCTAACAGCCTACTCCCCTTTCATACAACACAAAAACAGCCTACCACCATCTCTGATCATGCTCCTGTTGTTTTATCTATTCAACACACTGAAAGAGCCCAAAGGGAATGGACGTGGAGGCTGAATGAATCTCTCTTGAAATATGAACTGATTGTTCAAGACCTACAAAAAAAGCATTCAAGACTACTTTGACCTGACAACCCCACAGGCACTACTCCATTCAACACTTGGCAGGCTCACAAAGCGGTTCTCGGGGGGCTATTGTCAAACATGCTACCAAAATTCAAAAGGACCACGAGCTAGAACTCCAAAAACATTTTAATACAGTATTGGCTCTAGAGAAATCACACAAGGCCTTGCTAGCTAAGAACACCCTTCTTGAATTATCTAAGGCCGGGATGGACCTGAACTCCCTCTTACTTCGCAGAGTCTCATACATCATTAATCACTGCAAACGACTCTATTTTGAGTGGGGAAACAAAAACAGCTCTCTTCTAGTTATGGACCTTGAGAATCAGCAGTCAATCAATTTTGTTGAATCAATCATTGACTTTCAACAAAAAAGACACTTTCACACCCCTGACATTGATAAAACTCTTCTTACCTCTTCTTAAAAATCTTATTACCAGAAGATATATACCATACAACCTGTAAATTAACACAAAGAAAATGATCAGCTGGGCAGGATTAAAAAGTGCATAAAGGACCCTGGTATACCTACAGGAGAGATAGGATAGAGAGGCTTTGGATCACCCGATCTACCCTGAAAAATGAGCCAACGCCATAAAAGAGCCCCCTGAGGGCAAGTCTTGGGGGCCTGACGGGTTCTCCATAGGCTACTACAAAATGTCTTCCTCCCTCCTCTCCCTCCATTTACTCTCAGCCTTTAACTCCCTAATTCCAAGCACCTCTCCTTCAACTATACATAAAGAGGCCCTCTCTGCCTCTTATTACAATTATCTAGAAGCCTGCAGAGAACCCACTTTCCTGCAGGAGTTATAGGAACATATAGGACTAGGTCCCAATGCTTTAAAATGTATTATGTCCCTTTATACCATCCCTTGCTTGCTCTCAGACTAGGTGCACATTAAAAATGTTTGCCCACTCTCGCCACTGATATTAACACTGACAATGGAACTATTTCTCTGCAGAGTCAGGGCACAGGTGGATATTCAGGGTCCATCTCGATTGGGTCCTCCTCTCACAATATCTCAGCGTATGCTTTCTATCCAACCCAACAATTGGCATGCTGGTGCTCATGAAAGAATTTAAGAGATTTGGCAAACTTTCTCTCCTTAAAATAAACTATGATAATTCAGAGGCTCTTGGTATTAACCTCCCCAAGGACACGGAAAAACTTCTGAAATCATCCTTTCCCTTTAAGTGTGCAAATTCTGCTATTAATTACCTGGGCATGAAGAACTCACATACTGTAGAAAACTCCTACTCCCTAAACTTCATACCTCTTTTCAACAAAATGAAATCTAGCCTTGTAAATTGGGGCCTTCCCTCTATTTCTTGGTGGGGAAGGATTAATGCTATCAGATTTTGCATCGGGATGTGGTGCAATTGTGTTGTAGCCACAGAAGGGGAGAGGAAGGTGGAGAATGCCACAGTAGTGCAATTCAGGGCTGACAGAGTGTTTACTACCAAGCTGTCTGTGGTGGATTTAAGTGACAAACCAATACACAGCTGATTCATGCTCAAACGAGCTGCACTTATGTCGCTGTACCACCAAATCAGCCACATAACTGACCCTGCCACTAGGTGCAGCAAGGCCTTACCAGACTTGTCCTGCATTTGTACCCCAACTTGATCTGCTGCCATCTGAAACTCAAGCATAAATAAAAACAGTGCTTTTTTTGTTTGATTCATTCACTTTAAAAAGGTGTTTTGTATGTTTTAATTAAGGGTTTAGGAGAGTGACAAAGCTCACACAACACCCAGGTGGTGCTTGATTTATTCAGAAAATGGAAAGTGGTATGTGATGAAAAAATGTTGGGAACCCTTGCTTTGAACAAGCTAACATTTTTGTATTTTCTCCTTTGTAGGCACAGTACAGTCATGGCACTGAGACATTCAGAAACTATTTCTGCAAACATGCTTGTTAGGATCTTGCTTATGTTATTGGAGATATTTTGCTTATTTTACAATAAAAATACAGTGAATTATCCCTGGTTTGGCTAAATAACACTGGTGTGACATGACTAAAAACAAGAAAGATTGATTCCCAATAAACACACAGTATAAATCAGGGATCTAGGTCCATGAGTACCAATAGCTCATTACATTTATCAAACAAACAACCGAGGGAACAGCTTTGTACCAGCCACTTTGCCTGTTTGTGGCATGGCGGCTTGGGAGCTGATTGCGCAAAAATGGCGCTGAGTGGTGCTATAAATAAATTAGGCTCAACGTCTACCTCATTAGAAAAAATCTACCCCTCACCTGATAAATCTGACCAATATAAGGTGCAGTAATTGTTCTAAAAAAGTCTCTGATAACTTAACCAATCCCATAGTGATTCTGGAGAGTGAAGCTAATATTCTCAAACCTGTTTACCAAGCAAGAAGCATGTTTCATCGGGTTCTTCAATAAAGAAGCTCAGCATACATAGGATTGTTCAAATAAGTCTGCAGATATGCTGTACTAGGATGTGCCGTTATCTGAAATTAATCTGTGCTAAATTTGCAGTGAGGGAGTATGTTAGCTAGATAAATCCATATCACAGCAGAAACAGAGGAACAACAGGAACCAAGCTGAATGCACAAAAGCCTAATTAGTACAGATTAATGATACAGCAGCAACAGCAAGAACATGCCACTAAGGACCATGAACATCAATTAAAATACAACCTGTATCATCAACAGATCGGTTCATCCAGGGTAAAGGACGTTTCTGACCCACTCACAAAAATCTACAGTTTCTAACTTTTTTTTTTTCATTCTTATACTTTTCTAGAAAAGCTGTAATATGTCAATGACTTCCTGGTTAAAGCAGAACAAAAGTAAAAAAGCAAGTTCAGTAAATTGTACCCCTAAAGCGCCACTCAGTAATCTGCGACATAAACTATTTAAGAGGGCTTAATTCCATGCAGATGTTATGCAATAGCAGGCAGATTCTATGCTGCATAATTGCATGGCAGTGGTCATCTTGCCAAATACATGATTCCAGCTTATATAAAAACCCAGTCCCACAGTCAAAATTGCCTCACATACCAGTGCAATCCTCCTTTATTTCTAGCATAAAGCCATCAGCTGTGATGACTCATTGCTTTGCAATATGTTTACACTGACTGGATGGCAGTGTATATTATGTTATATAAACACACACATAATAATCAGCTGCTAGAGAGATTGTGTGTGAAGAGAAATATGCAACAATGTATCTTTATTACTCTTCACTGTGGACTCTGAGAATGAAATTGAAAGGAGGGCCCTGCTATGGCTTCTAACCCATGCTGCAGGGACTGGAGGAGTGCCACACTAGGTAGGCATCAGGTGAGCTGCTTGCTTTGGGGTTTCTGAGAAGCAATTCAAGTAGCCAAGTGCCTCAAATGTCATGATGGCAAGATCCCAAAATCTGGGGCAGATTCTTCTTATTGAAATAAAAACATCAGAGATCCCCTTAGCCAAGTAATGTATTTTTGAAAGTAAGTTTTGTAAGTAAGTAATAATCTCCCTTAAACTACTTGCAATGCTAGTGATTTCCTTTAACATAATCATGAAAAAATGCCCTTTGTAATTTAATACAGCATTCAAATAGAAAACTAGAGCTCTCCTTAAAAACTAAAAAGAACAACACCCAATAACTAATTTTTGTTCGAAAAGGAGGGAACTTTAATAACTGTCAACTTATTTAACAATCAAAGGCTTTTTTCTCTTTGTTGATACAACACTTGATAAAATGTAACTTAAACATTATTATCCTTGGCTGCATGGCTATATATGCAAATGTTATACCATAAAGAAAAGGGGACTACTTCCACTTTAAAAATACACAATCCTGTTAAAGGGCCCTTTAGCGTTACATAAAGATGAAGGGAGGTTCTTGATTTTTTTCAAACTTTCAAATTACATTGGTTGGCTAATGGTGCATTTGGCAATTACCTACAGGGATTAAAATCTTTCTTTTTAACCAAAAAACTGCACTGCACACACGCATGCGAGGAACAATTTGGACCCTGTTTGAAATTAACAAGGCATATTTGGGCATATTTGAGCTACTACTAACTGCTATAATTACTACCACATTTCAAAAGCTATATCATCCCTATAGAGCATTTTTAATTTTAGTTATACATAACATTTATTTCATATGCGGGGGGGGCGGGGTTCTATTTGCTAAGGGCAGTCAACACCCCTGTAAATACATTGGAGTTGATTCACAGACTTTTTTAGGAGAGAGAACTGCCCTTCACTTTTATTGTCTGCCTTGAGGATGATTCAGGTGAGAAATTTACACCCAGTTGTTGAATCAGCCCCAAGGTATAAAATGAAAGTGAATGGCAGTTTTTCTCCTATAAACGGGGTGAGTTTTCTCACCTGCTCTGAATCAACCCCATCACGCCTCCTCTGCTTGTGCTCTAGGTCAAACACCTATTTTCCTAAGAAGGGTTGAATCTGCAAGGCTTTAAGTTCAGTAGAGTTGGAGGTGATAAGAATAATTTTCAAGGCACTGTATATATATATATATATATATATATATATATATATATATATACTGTTGCGACTTCCCTGTTTACCTGCTGTCATTCCTGTGTCATCTATCACTCTCCTGAGGACCAAGCAATACAGTAATCTCCATGAATCATCCAACAATTTGGCTTTCAGCCCCACACGGGCATGCAAGACCTGGCCAAGGCGACCAAACGTAAAAATTCGCCCCTTAGTCTGGTCTTGTGCTATACACATCCAGTGAGAAATAAAGCACCCTTTATTTTATAATATTCTGCATTTCTTAATATCAAACAATATATAAAATGGTGCAAATCAATAAAGACAAATCTAAGCTTACACTTAGACTTGTCAATGTCTTGTGGTGTTTTGCACTGTTATAATATGGATGATAGAAACACTCATGCCTTTTAATAAAAAACACAATACATTGGATTTTTTTTTATGGTGGACAGGGGCTGGAAGTTCTTTGACTATTTGGATTATGGAGTTGAAGGACTTGTGGAGGCGGATTTAAGACTAGCGCCACGTATTGCCACTGGGCGCTCTAGCAACGAGCAGCGGACGCTATACGAAAAAAGTCTGCTTCTCAACGCATATACACCAGCACCAGAGCAAAACATATGGAATGACATTGTTTTAACACTGTAACAATGGAATGCAATGGCAGACCTGTACATACAATACTGCATAAAAAAAAAATATATAAAATATAAGTGTTTGGTTGCCGGACAGGAGAGGTCACTCAATGATTTGATCCTAAAATTGAGAAAAATAATTAATTAAAACACAATTTATAAAAGTCTTAAAGGAGCCACAGCACTCAACCCTGTTAGCTTGCAGGCCAGCCTATAATCTGTCTCTAAACTTAGTTAAAAACAGAGGACTCGGTCACACACATCTGCAGAAGTATGCTTAAAACACAATTTATACATTACAATATTTGTATGGGATAACGCTGCTGAGTGACAGGTGCTACATGGCGCTGCTGAACATAAAGCGCCGGAGCTTTACACTGAGTCGCCACTAGTGATACATTCAGTGCTACATGGCGTTAATAGAGGCGCTCACCAGATTGACTTTCATATATATGGTTTTCACATACTGCGCCCGGCATTCACCTTACAATACATGGTACTATGTGGCGTAAGCGTTTCTTAAATGACCCCCTTAGGCTGTAAACTGATAGATATTTACTATGGGTTGGTGGCTGGGTTATTTTTTTGCTGGCAGTGAGATTTGCAGTGAAGTAAAAGACAAGCAGAGTAAATATTATACCCCTGCACACATTGTGAATGGTGTGTCACAGACTGTGGTGCTGGAGGAGTTGGGGGTCAGCCCACCTCTTGGTCTTGTCAATAATGGTAACATTAGAAAAAAGCTGGGGGTTTGACTATAGAAAGGAGGCTAGGTATAAGCAAGAAATGTATGTGCAGCACAGCAGAATGAATTTTTAGATGGGGAGCCTTATTTAAGAGACCACACAGCTCCACTTTTTTGGCCTCAGCAGCACTCAGCGTCAGATCTAACAACTGCAAAGATGCTAAGGATAATGCAGCTGCCAGCTAGTGTCTTATTTAACAATAGCGCTGAAAATGATGCAGCGCTGGGTGCTCTGGTTGAAGCATATGAAGCAAATGAAACCTGGAATGAAGTGTTTAAAGCGGAACTTCAGTCTAAAATGACCCCTGCCCTGCCACCCTACCGTGGCGCTGAGGCAGGATGGGGGGGTTACAAAGAAGAAAAACCCTTACCTGACCCTCGGGTTACCACTGCTCCTCCGCCGCCCCGAATCCTGGATGCCACCATCTTGCCAGAATGACACAGTGCCTTTGCATTTGGACACCAACTAAAATGCAGCCTAAACACACTGTAACATTTGTCTCTTTTGCCCCAGCAGTGATTTCTTGTAACTGTAATGACGAAAACGCTGACCAGCAGAAAAAAAACATAAATATGCTGGGGAGCGCCGGAAAATCGACAGTACAAAGTGGCACTCTCTGGCACTGGCTTAATTAGCTGACAGGTCCAACAAGCGCTGACATAGGCAGGCTAACACCTCAGTGCAACAATCAAAACGAATTAATGTTAATTAGTGTTCGGCGCAATGCCTGCTAGCGTCAATGTAGTACCCAGCACAGCACCAGATTAGACGGTAATGCTGGCACTACGAAGCTGGCGCTATAGCCACAAAATAGTTTCTAACAGACGCACATCATAAGTTAGGTCCATAGGTGGAGCTAAAGCAGGGTAGAGGTAGGGAGAACATGTTTTGCACTCATATGGCCTATCTGTAAGAGCAGCAAACCCCTTATAAAACAAATGGATTTTTAGTTAGATGAACATCGTGTCTGGTCACTTCATACCAGAAAGAAGGCTATTTATTACCAGAGGAGTGACATGCAACAAAATGGTATTGCATCTGTAGTTTTTTCCACCCCTATGCTTATTCATCCCAAACTAAATAGGTTAGGGTGGGGTTTTGGCTTCATTTGTCACTATAATGTTAATGTACCATATATATAGATAAAACATACAGCAGTATAGAGCAGGGATGGGGCTCCCAGGCTACTTCTGTGTGGCTCACGGGCTGCCTGCCAGATTACAACACTGTGAGAATGCCTCCAGGGTCTTTACATTTTCACAGGCATCCATGTAGATGTCTGGATCCCATTTTAGTAGACAGTCTGCTCCCAGGATTTCTCACATGCACGCATCCGTATGGAAACCCAGGTTACATTCCAACAGACAGTCTGCTTCCGGGACTTCTTACCTGTGTGCTAACACTTAAAAGGAGCATCTTACATCCTAACAATTAAGGGTTGCAGAGTTGACAAGTTTGGTTAATTATATTTTTTAAGGTTTTAACTGTTTTACTAAATGCGGCATTTAAACACTCATCTAACTTGGAAACTTTCTGTGGGTTTATTTTTTTATATGTTTTGGTAATTGTATTTGAATTTTTGGTTAGATCCAATTTTTATTTAACGAAGAATAGCCCGACTGTTTATTTTTTAATTCTTCTTTTCAGGTTTTAACAGTTTTACTAAATTCCACCTTTAAACCCTTCTAGTGCCAGCTACGTGAGTCTCACGTAGCTGCCTCTCCAACCGTTAAGTGCCAGCTACATGAGACTCAAACTATAAAAGATACAGACTTACCTGACCCCTCGTTTGATAGTGCCAGCGATTCTCTTCAAGAATTAGATTTTTGCCCCCGTGCCTCTGATCTTCAGGAAGGGGCCCGGAATAGCCCCCCCACCCCCGCCCCCCCCCCCCCCCCGCACCATCTGAAAGAAAAAAAAAAATGCCACAAACTCACCTGACAGCCCGATCGCTCTCCCCGGGTCTTCTCTTCACCAGGGGGGCTCCGATCCCCCCCCCCCTGGACTTACCACTCTTCGAGTGAGGACCCAGCAATGGGCCCTCACCGTCCTCTCTGTCCGGCGCTGGCCCCGCCCTAGCCCCGCCCACTTGTTCTAAAAAAGATTGCCCAATACATCACCTTTCCACAGTCCTACAGTGCATGTGCAGACTCTCATCTGTTTATCATGTTTATTTATTTTTTGTCAGAGCTGTTTGTCGTGTTTATTTATTTTCAGCCTATTTTTCAGCCTACAGCCCTGTTGGGTTTTGTTCCACTTTAATGAAATCTTGTGTTGTCAAGTTCCAATATTACATAGAGCAATTAAAGCGATTCAACACAACTGATATAAAACTCTCTCTTCATGCATGAAAATCATTAGATCATTAGATTCCAAAATCAATAATGCATCCTTGCCGATTTAGAAACACATCACAAAACCCTCTGAGCATGCTGTAAAAATGAAAGAAGCAGCTGCCATTTGCTTAACAGGTGCTGCCGGTCATTTGAACAAAAGGCAGTTAGTGATCTGATGTTTGAGCCCACTAATGAAAGAGCTGCCTGTTGGTCAATAAAAAAAAAGGGAATCTGTGCCTGTGATTCAGCTTTGATAAGCAGGAAATGGTAATCAAATATAATCAAATATAGAAAAATTACAGGTTATAAAAGCAAGCATCGTTATTTCCAGCTGATAGGTAATGCATAAAACTGAATGCATTATGCTGACTATCTGTCACACAATGTTAGTGTAGTGCAGAATCTCTATATTGTAAAGCACTTCTAATCTTTCTGTTTTCACTGGGGCATATAGTTATAGATTATGCCTAGGAACTGTAAATATATTAGTAATCTATGCTGCCTAGTAACTGCTACACAGAGCTTAGGGGACCCCAACATGTAGCTCAGGAGCCACATGTGGTTTGCAGACCCCTGCTGTCTGCCTGACAGTCTGTCTCCTAGACTAAAATACCTGTAAAGATATAGCACAGTTTTGAGGCAGTCAGGGAGTACATGGCACCCAGGATTGAGCATTGTCAGCAGCATGCATGGGAGTAATAATGAACTGGGCCGGTGAAAAATCATTGCAGCTTACCTGTCTCAGCAGCTTGCAATGCAGCGCTATGTACCCCAGCTTCTCCACATAGAGTATAGATTTCAATTCCATTTAGCCTCCTATGGGCTGGAGGAGTTATTCACGTGGCAAGTATTTTATGGGGCTGTGGTGTCTGCATTTTCTTTGAATATTTTCAGTTGTTTTCTGTTCTACAGGGGTTATATGGCTTCTATGATCTATTCATTATCATCTGCTGAATGAGGCTCTTATGTTATAAAATGTAGGACACCCCTGCTCTAGCTTTTCTACTGTTCATTGCTATTTCCTTGAGCAATCAGTGAAGCTTATTGGAATTGAACTAAAATATCCACCCAGAGCCTTCTGCCTCTAATTTTATACCTTAAATAGGACCTCACTCAAAGTAGACTGCAGGCCCTATAACTGGGGGCATCCTAATTTAGATGTGTGGCTGAACCCCACTTCTTCTGAAAGCACAATACCAGAAAGCAGCTACCAAGCTCTTATGTGATCTTGACCCATGGCTGCCATGTTCAGGACCAATGACAATAGAAACATAAATACTCTGACACTTCATAAACCTACCCACTATAAACAGCAGCCAGATCAAAGTTATACAAAATCAGCATGGAGGGTGCTGCACCTAGGAACACCCAAAAGCAAAAAGTGAAAAAACAGGTGTACCCCTAAACTCAAATTGGAACAGTTTATACACGTTTGTGAATGATGATGTGGTAGGGGTGTGGCTTAGCATGTGGCTTAATTCCAGGTCACATGCTCTAGAAATATTTAGTCCATAAAAGATGTTGGTGATTAAGACAAAGATCAGAAGTCCATGCATTGCACTGCCACCATTCAATCTAAAAGTCAGAGCAGTTGTAAACCACACATACATCCAGCATTCTTCATTTGGTGGGACAGTCTTCCCCAAGTCAGCAAAGTGAGAGTTTAGGTTACCCAAGGTTTTTGCAGGGATAGTAGGCCTCAAAACAGAACTGTCCCACCAAAAGTGGGACATCCGGTCAGTTTACCCCTGATTAATCTTCTCAAGTAATTATTTTACTTAAAGCGGACCAACACCCAGGGGGTGATTCCCGGGCCGATCAGATCCCTCCCCGTGGGGCATCCGAAATCGGGATGTCCCGCGGGGTGAAACCCCCCAGGAAGCCCACAATCCTACCTGATCCTTGTTCCAGCGGCGCATGAGTGTCCGCCGCCGCCGCCTCCCTCTAGCAGGGCGCGCCGGCCGTTTGTGAATGGCGGGCGCGGGTGCGCTCCCTGTAAGAGGGACGCGCGGGAGGCGGCGGCGGACGCGCTCTGCTTGTCCGGCGCTGCCTCTCGCTTGTCCGTCGGCGGGGATTGGCTGCAGAGGTCATGTGGGAGCGGGGTGAGGTGAGTTTTCGGGGCTTTCTGGGGGGTTTCACACAGCGGGGCACCCCCGATCGGAGTGCCCCACCGAAGTGGACCAAAACCCAGGATAGTCAAAATCCTGGGTGTTGATCCATTTTAATGTTTAAATATATATTATCCCTGTATCCACAGGTGTTCCCATACACAGCATATAGGATGCACCAAATCCTAATATAGCCAAAGAATAATAATAGTAAATTGTGTTAAATGAACAGATTAGTTATGTAAAACACATATAAAATTATACGGGGTCCCTATTAAATTGTCATGGTCATGTAGCGACATTTAGATATAGAATATATATTTTGGGAAGGTATTTTTGTGGACTTATGGCCATTGTATGCTTGCCCACCACCCATCCGAGCAGGTGGGGATTGAACCTGCAACCCTCCAGTTACTAGATCAATTCCTTAATCACTCGGCATTGAATTCATTAATATCTAGATATGATACATACCTAACATTTAGATACATAGCATAACAGACATTATGAGCAAATTATGATATCACACAACATTTCGGGAGTACGTCCATTTCCTCAAGTTATGTATTGGCTTATATCTAAGCACTTTTTTTAATTGTATGAATCTATATATTATGTTACATTCAAATGTTGTTGCATAACTGGTAGCTATGATGATTTAATAGGGACCAAGTATTACAGTCTTTATCTGTGCCTTATACAACAAATCTTGTTTATTTAATCATTGCTATACACTGTATTTTTTAGTGTACCCCATCGTGTCCCTCCCCTCCACTGATGTCATTAGTCACATGGGGGGATTTCTCAGAGGCTCCTCCTCTGTAGTATGAAAGCCTCCCTGCCCTAGCACCAGGGTTGGAGGAGGGGGTACCTTACTACAGATGCTTGCGAAGCAGCAGCAATGTCAGCTTCTTGCCAGCAGCAGACCGGTGCCCACCAGACCAAGAGGGAGCCCCCAACCCGGTGGATCTGCAAAAAGGATGTTGCCTGGCAGGGGACGGGTTTTTATTTAAAAAATGTCTTTTTTCATTTTTCCGTTTGTGGTAAGCCCCCTATACCAGTTCACGTGTTGTGATGGCCAGAGATATTGTATCCGGCAATCGGCAATGCCATATACTAGGGACTATCCAGCCAGAGAGCATCTAAACCATTTTGTTCCTACTCCGGTTCATCACTAGCTCTTATTATAATAGAAAAGACCTTTAATCTTGCAAATATGTTATGGGTGCTGCTGAATAATATTGTACAAATAAGGGTGTTAAAAAACAGACAGATAGGGAAACCAGCTTACAGTGTTACAGTGTCAGAGTTCCAGGTCCCAACCTGAGTGATTCCGTAAAAGCATCAGCAACATTATCAGACCCCACAAAGATGTAAATTAATAGATTTGCACCTTTTCCATCTCATGCCCTACAAGATGTTGGCCCTTCACCACTTTCTTACATAAAACATTGTCGCTTAGACACTCTTCTCACAAAACACTGTTTTATTTGCTTCCCAGAGGCTAGAGCACCCCCAGAATTTTCCCCTTCATAAACTTGTATGTTATTTGAGTGGTCTACAAAATGTAGACATATATTTATCTCTAGCCTTCCCTAGCCATATCCCACCATGGGAAAATATATTATAATATATAATTATAATATTTATATAATATTTAATTAACATAAAGGAAACAAGGTCTATGTAACTGTAAACTAAAGCAGGGTTTTACATGAGTGCACCTTGGTAAAGAAAGCAAGAGAATAGGCTGTGGATATTGAGAACCTTAGTAAATACTTCATCAAGTTATTTGCTGGTACATGTTGGCAGATTGGAATAATTAATCACGGTTTAATTGCTTCTGTCCACCTGTGTGTCTGAGCTTTACTAGCCTAGTACAACATACCTTTGCTAACTCGGCCTACAGTTTGCGGTAATAATGGACTCTCAGATGACCCACCCACCATGCATAGGAATCCATGAGAGCAATAATGGTAAACTGGAGAAATGCCTCCACACTTCTGGGTAGATGACACAATCAGACAGGCACCATCTATGGGGCCATTTATGCCTGATTCTGCCAGTTTATGGCCCTGTAAATAGTCAGTTTGCTGTTTCACAAGGTTAAATGATACTTACTGCATGAGTAGTACTACTTTTGCCTTACAGCGCTAAGATTCTAGGTTTCATTTCTAATGTAACCAGGAACAGACGTGGTGTCATGTTCCAATGTTTTTGTTATAAAACAGGTAGGTTAGTTTGTGGTGAGTAAATTTAGTTCTTGCAAAATGTCTGTGGAATATGGGTCAATACCATATTAATACAAAACATTAATAATAAATTAAGGCATCAGGTATGTTTAAAGCCCTCAGAATGATTAGAATATATATATATATATATATATATATATATATATATATTTTTTTTTTTTTTTTTTTTTCATGTAAACCAATATAGTACAAATGTTTAAATAATATTTTTAAAATAATTATTTAAGGCTAAATAATTATTTGGAAGTGACATTTATTGCCACCACTGAACAAATTATTGCATAAATATATAAATAATGATAAAACACATTGTTAATGAGTCCTACAACTAGTATCTGTTTTAGTTACAATACTCAACAAACAAAAAAAATTATCCCCAAAAGGAACCCCTAAAAACCCATTAAGAAACAAACACATGAAAAAAGTATATAAAAAGTAATATGATGTCATAATGAAACAAAAGGGTCAACTAACAACAGTACGGAAAGGCAGAATAAGCATTAATATTATACTAGACTAGCTGAGTTGCCTGAACAAAATACAATAGCTAAACACTTTAGCCGTTCTTTTGTTACAATTAAAAAGCATAGCCGTGACCAAGGGACACAATGAAGTAGTTGAAACAAACCTTTGGGGAATCGTTCCGCAAACCCAAAAGCAGCTACAGTGAAGATAGAGAGGAGTGGAATGTGTGGCAAATCTTTCATGATTAATTCCTTCAAAATTTGGCTTCTTCAGAGAAAATTCCAAGCTTGTTTCATTTTCAGCCCTGGTTTGCTCAAGTCCTGCAAACTAATGACTGTTTGTGCAACAGGCCCTGTCGGATCTAAGTATATTCAGGAATTCTGTGACTTGGCTCAAGTGATGGACATGGCCAGCTGGTGTACATCTACTTAGGTCAATGCAAGTACGCAGGGCTCAGGAAACAAGAGAAAGCAAATCCGCCTAGAATCCTTTTTAGTGGAACATTGTGATATACTGTGCTAGCAGGCTAAGGATAACAGTAACATTTTTCCAGCCCACTGATTATGGCCATCAGGGTGGCAAACTGATTTCTTACAGAAGTGATAAAGACTTTTGAGTACACTTTGACTAATTAGGCATAAATGTATTCAGCTCTACAACATTAGGATTGATTTAGTATCAGGTGAGAAAACTCTACTATTTAGGAAAGAAAACTGCCATTCACTTTCATTATCTACCTTGGGGCGGGTTCAGCACCAGGTGAAAACTTACATCCAGTTGCCGAATCACTCCCAAGGTTAGACAATTTAAGTGAATGCCTGTTTTCTTTCCTAAAAGGTAGAAGAGTTTTCTAACCTGGAGCTGTACTGTGAAGAGCAAAAAGCCAAAAAAGGCCTCATTTATGAGGCAAGTTGAGCCCAGTACAGGAGGTGACCATTAAAGTGTTACAGGTATATCCATGACATGGCTTTTTGATGCTGTGTTGCATAGACAACTTATTTACTAACTGCTGTCTGCATGTATGAGTCTCTGATCAGGACTGAATTAAGTGTGTTTGAGTCCCCTGGGCAAAAACTATAGTGTAGGGCCCCACAAGTAATTGTAGATCAATTTCCATGTTAACAAGTGTTGGAGGTCCCTAAGTGGCGAAGCCTCCAGGGTGGGAGCCCTGGCTCATGCCCCATTTAATCTGATCCTGGCTCTGAAAATAATTTAATCCCTGCTCATTTTGGTCAGTTAGTAATAGTTAATATAACACAGACTTTAGTAACACAATGCCTGGCTATGAGGTAGATGCCTTGTAAAGGAACACAGCAGAGGAGATGTTCAGATGGGAAGATTATGTCAAAACTTTCCATCTGGACCACCATATAGGTAACTCTTTACTGAGTTCCTTGTTTATGTCCCTCCTCTTAGGCTCCTTTCCCACCGGGGCATTTGGCTGTGATTGTGGGGCAATAGTGATCACTCTGCCATTGCCTCTGAAAAGCTGCTCATAGAAACCTATGGGTGCTTTCACGTTTGCCCCAAGTCACCCCATTTAAAGTCTTGCCAGCAAAATTTTGAAGACTGATACAAAAGTGATTCCACTATTTTGAGTGGCAATCGCAATGACTTTCAAAGTACTGTGCAATCGAGATGGCTAATATTTTAATGACTTGTCATATGGAAATTGCTACCCTAACCGAATGCCTTGGTGTGATACCAGCCTTAGCCCTTTTTTCAATAACATTTTCTTTGTTCAGTCAGTACCTACAACAAACTGTGTTTCTCTGCTTATTGGTTCATAGGCTTCCATAGGTTTCACTTCTAGCCAATGTGGAAACATATAATAAATCAATTTTTGGTCTACCACAATCCCACCTTCTAATCTAAGGTGAGACAAAATGCAAGATTTTCAATATCCCAGGTTTTGGTCTGTATCCCTGGGGCATCCCAATTTGGGATTCCTCTAATGTAAATCCACGCCGGTGGCCCATTTTACATACCTCCCCAGGTGCAGGACTTGGTCTCATCCAATCCAATAAACGACCACCTAAAATGGTCCACCTTAATAAGGAGTCGGCAATGTCTTCTTATTTATCTTCCTTTTTTCTCTCTATGTGTTAGGTATAGTGTGGTAGGAATCCTTATGGGGGGGCAAAGGCTCAAAAGTAAAGTCCAGGTAATTTCTTCAGGGCTGTAAGCGTTGGTGTCCTTTCTGAAATCTTTGCAGGATAGAGGATATGGTTGCCTAGATCCTGCCTCCCCTCACACCTCTGTCCCTCAATCAGCTCAGCACAGGGAGGTGAAATTGCTGGCCCCTTATTAGCATATTAATTCTCTGTCTTCTCCCGTTTCCGCTCCACCTCTACCTCCAGCATCACAGCAAAGCGCTGACAGGCCCACACCTGGCGGTGCTGCTTTCCCAAGTTGAGTATGACCAGTGGCTTCTACTCCTCATCCCCCCCCCTTCCCCCGGTGAGTAAGGCTCCATCGCTTATGCTCCTCGTCTTCCCCCAGTGAGTGTTGCTGCTATCGGCCCCGCTGCTTCTGCCCCTCATCTTCCCCCGGCTAGCGCTGCCATGTCCTAAAAGGTTCTGGGGGGGGGGATATTTGAGCATACCATTTGGTTCAGAATATTTTTTATCTTTTTCTCCTCCTCAAAAAGGTACATCTTATGGGGCGAAAAATATGATAGATATAATTTTGCTTAGGTGTGGCTATTAAAATCTCACTTAAAGAACATGTGCAAAAGGTCATTTCCTGTCCAGTGATACTATTCACAATAAAATCCTTAGGCATATTGTTACCCACAGGTTTATTGCCATTTTTTCACTTATTGTTTTCTTTCTTTTAAAGTTGTGCCTTGACTTCTTGGAAAAAAAGCTTTACAGTGCTTGACAGAATTGTGGGCACTAACAGTAGGAGTGTCCTCACTCATGGGAACCTGTGGCCATCTTTTTGTAGCCCTGGCTGGGGCCAGTTTCAAATGCCACTGCCTCCGCCGCTCCGCCATGCTGACCGAAGAAGATTCAGTTGAACTGAGTTACAGCAGCTTCCCGCTGAAGTCTGTGTTCGGGCTTGAATACCCGACCTTGCAAAGTTTGGTACTAACCCGAACTTTGGGGTTCGGGTTCGCCAATCTCTACTCATATGCATTGCTCCCTGAGGCAATTCAGACTGCTGCACATAAAACTTAATTTACCCTTTGGTAACTCTTGCCCCCCTTAGCGGAGTTCTGTGGACCAGCTAGTACCCCGCAAAGAGGAAGTGCCATTGGGTTTCCTGCCACTTTTGCATTTATGTCAGTTATGTCCAGGCAGCAGCATGGCTGAGATGCTAGGAAAGGAAGAACCCTGCCAAGTGCTCCAAGATTGCAGCAACCATGAGAAAATTGGTGAGGTGGTGTTTCAGCTTTGAGTGAATGCAGGATCAAATGTAAGTGCTTGCTTCCAAAGCTCCTCCCCTGGGTCTAAATGTTTAACCTCTCTTTCTCCTCCTTTTTCAGTTTTATTACTGTTTCTTTTCTATCAACCTTTTTCCCTCTCTTTCCATTGTTGTTACTTAGTAAGTAGCTTTGATGGTGAGGAAAATCTATGTGCCAATGCAATAGATTATATCTACTCAACATTAATTTTGTCTTGTAATGTTTTTATTTATTTCTTTTGCATAATATTTTACAGCATTTGTAACCAATTACCAGTAATTAATTGATCTTTTTAAAGAGGAACACGCAGAAATTTCACTTACTCATGTGTTGTTTCTCTTAGATGGGGCACCCCGAATTGGCCGAAACTGGGCACGCTGATTGGATGAGTGGCCCACTCCCCCAATTAGTGCACTCAATGTCACTTGACGTGCTTCGGCTCTGCTAGTGGCTAAGCCGTCTGAATTTCTAACCAGAGCCTAGTGCAGTGCCAGCCAGATGCCCTGCTTAGCTGTAGCGCACCCACGTCTGCCATTCATAAAGGCCTGGCACAGCTAAGGTAAGCAGGTATGTGGCTGCGACTCAGAGAAGCTGCACGGGCTCCAGGAGCAGGTGAGTGAAACTGAAGATCTGGGGTTTCAAACAGTGGGGTATCCAAATTTGGGATACCCTTGGTAGTGAAACTCATCTTATAGATTCCAGGTCCTCCAAAGTTCCTGCCATATCTAATATCTCATATAAAAAGACATATCCTTTCAGTGCCTTTGCAGCTGATTCATGCTTTGATAGTCACTAGTGTTCAAGTAAAGTTCAATCAGTGTTCCTTCCACTATCTGACCTGTATTAAGATGGAGTGGGTTGGGGGGTTGAGACATAATTGTTATCAAGTTGGTTGTAACTTGGCAGCAAGTTGTTAGCAAAATAGAATATCAGAGTGCAAGTCTAGACATACAGCTAAAGCCCGCATGTCGAACATTTCTACTGCAGAAGTGGCAGTTTGTTGTCTCTGTCTCTCAGGCCTGAAGCTGATGTCTCACTCTTCCCTGTTGCATTGTACAAGTTATCTAGAAAGCACAGTGTTAACACATAAGATGTTAACACATAAGATACTGTCTGTCAGGCAAACCCCCCAAATACACAAACATATCTAGCTACATTTACAATGAAAGTGGTTAGACAGAACATGTAATGCAATATGTGCAAGGCTCATGTTTCATAGAAACATAGAAGGTTAATGGTATAAGAAGAACATACGGTCCATCTAGTCTGCCCTTGTATGTGTATATGTATTTTTTATCTTAGGATAGATGTGTGCTTATCCCAGGCATGTTTAAATTCACTTACAGTTGATTTTTCATCTACCGGATTTTTCGCCCTTTAAGAAGAATTTGTCCATAAGACGAACCCAGGATTTGGGGGAGGAAAATAAGAGAAAAAATATTCTGACCCAAGTGGTATGCTCAAATACCCCCAATCCCCCAATCACCTACCTCATTACACACCCCAACTTACAGGCAGTGAGCGGCATCCCACATTACAGGTAGTGAGTAGTATCCCACATTAAAGTCAGTGAGTGCATCCCAAAATCAGGCACTGTGAGGCATCGCAAATACAGGTAGTTTGGGGCATTCTAAATTCCGGCAGTCTGTGTGGCATCCCAAATACAGGCAGTGTGTGGCATCCCATATACAGGCAGCGTGTGTGGCATCCCAAATGCAGGCAGTGTGTGTGGTATCCCAAATACAGGCAGCCTGTGAAGCATCCCAAGTACAGGCAGCCTGTGAAGCATCCCAAATACAGGCAGCTGGTGTGGCATCCCAAATACAGGCAGAGTGTGAGGCATCCCAAATACAGGCAGCCCTTGAAGCATCCCAAATACAGGCAGATTGTTTGGCAACCCAAATACAGGCAGTGTGTGTGGCATCCCAAATACAGGCATATTGTTTGGCATCCCAAATACAGGCAGTGTGTGGCATCCCAAATACAGGCAGGGTGTGGCATCCCAAATACAGGCAGCGTGTGTGGCATCCCAAATAAAGGCACTGTGTGGCATCCCAAATACAGGCAGGCTGTGAGACATTCCAAATACAGGCAGTGTGTGTGGCATCCCAAATATAGGCAGTGTGTGGCATCTCAAATACAAGCAGCTTGTTTGGCATCCCAAATACAGGCAGCTTGTTTGGCAACCCAAATACAGGCAGAATGTGAGGCATCCCAAATACAGGCAGTTAATTTGGCATCCCAAATACAGGCAGTGTATGTGGCATCCCAAATGCAAGCAACGTGTGTGGCATCCCAAATACAGGCAGCAGGAGGCATCCCAAATACAGACAGCGTGAGGCATCCTAAATACAGGCAGTGTGAAGCATCCTAAATACAGGCAGTGTGCAGCATGCCCCCCACCCCAAAAATTATACTTACATTCCTGGGGCTCTCAAATTGCTGTCCTGCACTCCTGCAGCAGTCAGCCTCCTGCCAACCTAGACACACACACACACACATACATATATCTTACCAGCCGATGCCCTCTGCGCCTCCACTGCCACTGATCTCCGAGCCGCTGCTAATCACAGTGGCACTGCCACAAATGGATCAGGCTCTGGCTCTGGACCATGAGTGGATATGGAATGAAATGCCCACCCACGGCTGAAACCAGTGTGTGGAACGTGTCGTCGTGATCAGCAATGGTGGCTTGGAGGTAAGCAGCAGCGGAGGCATGGCAGGGATCGACTGGTAAGATGTGTGTGTGTGTGTGTGTGTGTGTGTGTGTGTGTGTGTGTGTGTGTGTTTTTCAACATTTTCCCGAAAAGTATCTGTGAGATTTTCCCTCCATGTCGGGGGGGGGGGGGGGGGGGGGGTGTACGTGTTATTGGGTGAAGAATACAGTACCTCCACTGTAAGTTTGTTCTGTTCCAAGCATCTACTACTCTTTCTGTAAAATAATATTTTCTAACGTTGCTCCTAATCATCCCTCCGACTAGTTTCAGGTTGTGCCCCTTTGTTCTATCATTACTATTTTCCTCAACCTCCTTCATTTCCTGTTTAAACAATTTCCCACTGAAACATGATAAATTATAAAGGTTAAAAAAGTTGAAATACAGGATATAGCACTATAAGTTTGCAGAAGTAGTTTTCCTGATAATGGGTGTACTTGGAGCTGGAAAGGTATTGGTTTAGGATGGGTGAAGCCGAGTTCGGCCAAACTAGCTGCTAAAGTCCAGTGCAGGTCCCTGGACTCGACCCAAGTTACGTTAAAGTCAATGGGGGCCTGAATTTGGAGAACCAAAAATTACTGTAAAATGAGGGTAGCAAGGGCTAGGGCTAAAACGAGGGGAACGCCAAGGCAATTGCCCTGCACAAAATGGGCTAGAAATAGTACTCAAAACAATAACAGAAAAATATGTGTGTGTGTCTTTTTTTACTGTTAACCCTTTGTGAACTGGTAAGGGGTCTATGAGACCCCTATACCAGCTCTTAAGGCTTAGGGCCTGGCAAGTCACCTGTCAACAGTATTTGGCTATAGCCAGCAACTGAGCGAACGGTTGAAGGGTTGCCTACCTCTCCCTACCTTTTCCACCTACCTGGCAGGAAACACGGACTGGTGGAAGGTACAGAATATTTATCATGCATAATGAAACATCAACAGGTTAAGGTTGATCTGTTTTCTCTCTAGTGTGGCAGCCTTGCTGCCCTTTAATGTAATTAAGACCTGAGAGCTGAGGTGGGACATGCAGATGTTTCAGCAAAGATAATTAGTAAAGGGACCTCTCAAAAGAAACATAGCAATAACATGGGATCAAGTCAACCAATTTCTCAGCTTAGCAGAGACATTGTCAGCTGCAGGACATGGTTGGAAAAAATGCCCAATAACAGAATGGAAAGGAACTAATGTAGATCAAGTACTATTCAACCCTTGCCTCTGGACCCCTCTGAACTCTATAAGGATGAAAGGGTGTCTGCTCTTGAGACTCTTCCAGACAGAGTTGGCTGACACAATGATTGGAAATCTGTGAAACATACGATTGAAATGGAAGACAGTACCAAAGATGAATGGCGATGGATGGTTTTAGAAAGAGCACCAATCATGAAAACATGGTTATATATGACATATGAAAAAGAACCTGTTCTTTACATGTATCAGTTTTTAGATGACTATAAAGAAGGAGATCTTTGCATCATGCCTGACTCTAATGATTCTCCAGCTGAAAGAGAGCCAGGAGAGGTTGTGGACAGCCAGTTGGGAAGCAAGTGAAATATGCCAAAGAAGATGGCTAAAAAAGGACTGGCATGGAGGTCAAACCTTCTGTGGACTTTATTAAGCTTGATAACGATTTACATATGTATGTCTATTACTTGGTGTGAAGACCTCCTGAATGATGTCCTTGACCTTTGCAAGGTTGTGAAGTTACGAAGTGTAGTGTTTATAGAGATTGTATTCCTGCGAAGTCTTGCATTTAATGGAGTAAAGACAATATGAGAAGGCATTTTTGGATTACATAAATTCATTCTTTCTTACATAGGAAATAACCACTGACAAATGAGGTGCTTAGGGAAATAAGGAAAGAAACTGAAGATAAAATGAAAACAGGAGTTGTGAAATAGCATGCGAATCGAAGTCATGTGACTGCTCATTTTGAAAGTTATTCTTAAGCACTCATTCTTTACTTTCAAGGCACTGTTTTGGTATATATAATTTCCCTACAATAGGTGTACATTTTAGCACCCCAGCATCCATGTTGAAGTCATTATGGGTGAACAGTGTGTTCATGTTGCAATTTACAGATAATGCACTTTGAAGTCTTCATTTGTTCCTCTTTGTATAATGCAAGGTGGACCAACAAGTAGCTGGTTGATCAAAGCCCAAGAGGGTATAATGCAAGGTGTTCCAACAGTTACATAGTTTATCAATATAAAAAAGGGTCTCATGCCAGGTATGACAATTTTTTTTAGTTTATCAAAGGCCAAGAGGGTGTAATTCTAGGTGTGCCCACAATTAAATAGTTTATCAAAGCCCAAAACAGTATAATGCCAGTACCATGGGATTGTAGCAGGGTCTCCACCTGTACCGGCGACTGGGTGGTCTGATACGCCTCTCTGGGTCCCCAGTTCCTCCTGGTCACTCCTCTACATCAGGATGCTTTCACCAGGGCCCACTTACCATGCCAGAATAACAGGAATCCTTCTTTCCACCACTCTCAACTCAGGCTAGCCAGAACTCACCCAGCTACACCCCCTGGGTCTCTCTTATACCCTCTAAACACAAACCAATTAGGGTTGTGGGCTGTACTTCAATTAACCCCTGTGTGCAAGGAGATATTTCTCTTTCTATTCTGTTTCTTAGCCTATAGGGGCATCTAGTGGCATCCTGGAGTAATTTCAACTACACTACTCTAACTACTAAATCTATAGTCTAATCTAATCCACCCTGCCCAGGTCATCCCAGGTCATCCCCCTATTCTCTAGGGACTCTATATTATATATATATATATATATATATATATATATATATATATATATATATATCTTAAAACTTTATATTAAAGGCATATAATTTCACACTGCTATTTACAGGAATCTTTTCATCCAAACATCCCTTAAATGGTTTTAGCGTGGGAGAAGAAAAGGTTAACAGATTTAATAACACATAAAACATCACACTTAAGATAAATGACCCCAAAATAGGAGGAGCCTTCACAAAAACAGACATCCAGGTTCTGTAGAGAGACCTTCTGGATGTGGCAGGCATCCCAAAAACGTGAGCATAAAAATGTTATCACACGTTAATAACATCCTACTAATAAAATATTCCTGTTGTGTCCAGCATTCACACAAGTGGGGACACTAACACCTAACTAGCCGCAACCCAATAATCTATGCCGGGTCAGCCCAAACTTTAACCCCTAAAGGGAGCTTGTAACTATCCTACAATTAACCTAGAGGCTACGACCCAATAAACAAAGAAATGATCACTGTTATTTGTATCACCACAAAACATTATTACAATGAGGGGGTGAGTAAAAACACACAGCAGCTACCCAGATGGGAAGCTCACACAGGTGAAAGTCTAGTGCCTCCATCCTGGGAAAAGTGAGGTGGTTCAAAAGTGGAAGTTCATCACAGCCTTCAGAAACAAGCAAATCTCAGCTAGACCCCTCTCACTTCCTATTGATACCGTGAGGGGTCAGGCAACTGGATAGGTCTCTCCTCCCACCAATGGTGCACAGAAAAGGACTGAGAGGTTCCATCCTCATAGCGGATCTAAACATGAGTGGGGAAGATCCATCTCCCACTCATGCCGCAGTGGCAAGTATTTGGTGAGTACTTTGTTGCAGCACCTCCTCTTTCCACTCCTCGCTGTGCATCTCCACCTCCTACAGCAGTTCTGGGGACAACATATCTAATAACAACCAAATTGCTCAATGCATGCCAATATCTGTATTTAAAGCAGAACAAAACTCACCAGCAGCCAGCCTGGAATCTAAAAGATTCCAGGGCTGACCGCTGGCATCCTGAATTGGGATACCCCGCAGTGTGAAACCCCCCAATTTGCCAACCCATTATTCAGCAGGCGGCTGTCATTGTTTTGAATGGGGAGCATGCGGTGCTGCATCCCCAGCTCCATGCGCTTGCTCCTGCACCAGCCATTCAACTAGCGTGCGCACAGGCGGTGGTGTGGGGGATGCAATTCAATAAGAGCCATCTGCCGAAAGACGTAGTCAAGAAAGGTGGCGCTTATTGTATGAGAGACTGCGCATGTGCCATTGGGGCATAGGAAGGTGAGTTGTAGTGGACGAACCGGTGGAACGGATTGGCATTTACAGTAGGAAAATAAGAAAAAAAAACTCACCTTCAATCAGGATCCAGCCTCCGGGCCTCCAATCACTGGGCCGGGGTCTTTTGTCCCACGCGCTGGCTTATGACAGGCTTCATTCCTTTCCTGCATCAAATCAAGCTGTCAGAGGCCAGGGTGAGCAGTAGAAGCAGAAGGAGGTAAATATGGGGGAAAATAAAGAAGGACTTTTTCTGTGCATATGTGTTTGTCTAGATTTAACCTTTTGTGAACTCGTAATGGGTTATTGAGACCCCTGTACCAATTCAAAGGGCAGAAGCAGGTGACTTGCCATAACCCCCCAAAAGAGCCTGTGCCTATGTGGACTATGTGGGCTGGGGGCCGGTCGCTCTGCCTATGTGCCCTGGTCTGCCAGCCCCCATAGCTGGTGCCCGGGTTTGCTGATGGGTAGGGACCACATGCCATACTTTTTAAAAAAGGGTTTAACCCTTCAAAATAAAAAATGTGCACCCCACTCCCCGGAAAGGGGGGAACTTCACACCATTTCTTAAATAAAGAATAATACAAATAAAATTTAACCCCGGATAGTGATTTTCTTGAAAAACTTACATTTTAAAAAAAATTACAAAATTACATATTTTACCCAAACATGTTGAGAAAGCACTGAAAAAATTACATACAAAAGTTTTCATGTTAAAGCCCCTGCTGAAAAAGCTAATATATACTTTTCCCGAAAATACCATAAAATTCCTGCAGTTCATCACATATGGTTCTAAATGCTGAAAAATGGACTGGCAACGGAGGGTGTCAAAATCTCTGGGTGGGTTGGCAGTTAAAGGGTTAAATGTGGAGGAAAAAATCCTATGTTTGCGTAAGCATATCATGGCCACCTAGCCACAAAAAATTGCAAATTATTTAAAAAAATTTGTTTTTCCTTCATTAAGTGGAAAAATGCAGCCAGTTGGAACTATCACCCTGTTTGTGGGGATTTGGGGACATCCCTAAGATGTGATACATCCTTTTTGGAATCCTCTACAAGTTACTGAGTCAGAGCTTTAGGCTTGGGATTTACAAGTTCTCAGTTACATATCCAGCTGTTCTCTTTGTGAGAGTTTCCCCAAGAGCTTATTTCTGCATTACAAATGCCAGTATTAGCTTCTGTTATAAAGTGTATTCTCAGGCAGAACTGCATGGCTTAGACTACACATTATAATAAACAGGAAGCATACAAAAAACTTTAATGGTTGCAGTAGAAACCTTCATGTAAATCTGGGAGAAAAGTGAGCACAACGGCAATACCCCTCTTCCTCCAATGTTTCTAGGACTGTCAGCTTCTGCACTGACATTGACAACTACATCCATTTCCCTGTCCTTCGGCTACAAAAGCTGTCCAAAAAGGGACCCCCATACCTAGTTTTTGACACATAGGACCATCTGAAATGAGCACCCACTAGTGGCTTCTGTTACTTGTGACTGCTGAGAAGCAATCAGTTGATCTCCATCTATCCCTTTTGAAACTCCTGGGTTACTCTTCTCGAAACCCAGGAGGTTTACACCACATTCTATTGTTGGACTGTTGCTGAACTTGATTTTAGACAGGCTTTAGTATGACCATTTCATACTAAGTTTTACATATCAACCCAAATAGGCAGAAGTCTTCCAAAGGTCCACCATAAAAGTCGACCACCTAAAGTAATGAAAATAGGTAAACAAAAACATGTATATATTCATTCATTGGATAATACAATAAAACAATTACCAGGAGGACACCACCATGGTGATGCGCTTCGGATCTGGGCAGAAGAGTCGAAGAGCCTGTTTGCCCAATCCCACCAGCAAGGTACAGGTCAAATTATTTGGCATAACTTTGACAAGTGGAACACCAGTCATCACTAGAATATGAACTGTAAAAAACTGTAAAAAACAAAAAAGAACTTTCCATTTCCACATTATGTAAGTGACTAAAAATGTAAAATATATTAATTTTACATGCTGGGGAATAATTTTTTAAGGGTTTGGGCTTTTAATTAAATTATGCTGAATGTCCGGTTTAACTATATATTTTTTATTGCTTTTGTATTTGCTAAATGTTGTGGCCCAATATCTACATTTTTACTATATGGACCTTGTTTCAAAAATATGTCTGGCACTGCTGGCATGTGTTTTCAGAATGAAATAAGCCTGTTACACATTGGAATTGACAGTATCCTCCATTGATTTGCTGGAGGAAATTCACTCTACTAAAATGTTCAGGTGCACATTGACACATTGTCGAACACTAGTGCGCAAATTGGCACAAAAAAAAATTCATAACCCATTTAGATGACCATAAATCAGGAGGAAGCCCGATCGCAATTTGGCGCTTTAAATAGCAAGCACAAAGTCAATGGACGATGACGATGAATCGACCCTAATGTATTTAACGGTTCCTCAGTGTTAGCTTGAACAGGTTCTGACAGCCTGTCTGATCTGACCAACTAGCAGGATATTCAACATCATTTGTCTCCATCCTTGACACACTTTTATCCCCTAGCACACTGTTTCTCCACATGCGGTACATGTACGCCAAGGGGGTACACGCCACAGCTTGAAGGGGTACACAGAGATGTTCAGGGGTGCACAGGCATGGTGGGTCTGATGGGTTTGTAATATTATTTGAACAGTAATACATTATACCTTGTTTCTTTAAATGTGTTACAAGGCCTGTGACCTACTTATTTTGGTAACATTTATAAGTTATCTCCTCCTTGGGTTTGCTTGGTTTGAATTTCTTGTTGCTAGGGGTTACTTGGTTGGAGTTTCTTGTCACTAGGGGGTATTTGGAGTTGGGCAGCCAGTGAAAGACACCTAGGGTAATCTGTCACATTCATTCAGGCAGTGCATGTGCCGTGGAAGTATGAACCGAGGTGAGTATTCAGCTGTTTCACAAACATGGGCTTCACAAATCAGGATACCCCTGTAATATGGACCAAAACCCAGGGTTTTCTATTACCTGGGTTTTGGTCCATGTTACAAGGGCATCCTGATCTACTGGCATGCTTTAAACCTTGGTTATTTAGCAACATTTATATATTTTCTTCTGGGATGTAAAATTCGTGTTAGGATTGTACAGTCATACACGTGATTTACTTATCAACATGTTGTTTTTATGTTTCCTATATTCCTGTGTGTCTGTGATCCTAAGTGGTAGTGGTTTTCTTGGCCTTGAGTCAAAACTACTGACTACATTCACTACAGAATGCTTTCACCTTTAACTGGTTAACTCATCAGCAACTTTGGCTAAATCATGAAGCAGTAATGCCCCCAGGTGAGAATGCTGCAAGTAACCTTTTAGCTGCTGGTTCACAAGATTGTGATCCCTAATCTACAGAGTTTTTATTAGAGCAGATAGAGTTAAACCGGACCTTCACCATGATTTAATGAAAAGCCCAAACTCTTAAAAAACAATCCCCCAGCATCTAAAATTAATATATTTTACATTTTTAGTCACTAACTTATTATTCTTTCCCCCACTGGGCTGCAACTCTGTTCAGGAATTTAGGATACGGGCGCCGCCATCTTGACTCAGAAGCATCACACTTACTGAGGAGAGGAGAGTGGGATAAGGTACAGGGGGGCAGGTTATAGCTGTGCTTTGCTCAGACAGAGCAGAGCTGGGGTCAGGGAAAGGTCAGCAGTCCCAGAATGCAGAGCAGCACAGTCACTTCCTGTTTGCAGGCACTTCCTGTTTGCAGGCTGCCTGATAAAATGGCGGCTTCCATAAGCCGCCATCTTGGATGTTTGAAGGCTCATAACATGCAGTAGATGCAGGTAGGATGATTTTTAATGTGAGCAATCTGTATGTACAGTGTGGGGGAAACATATAAGATAGACTCTTATTCAGAGTGAAGGTCCGCTTTAAACATGTCATCTGTGCCTCAGCCAATCAAAGGATTAGCAAGTCAGAATCAGGAAGGTCGATTATGTACTTGAAAACACCACTTTGCTAACATAAGCACACTGTTGCTACAGAAAAAGTGTTTTTCTTCTACAACACAAACAAAAAGGAAATAAAAATCACAGATAAGTTCAGCATATTGAGCACATCTTTTTATTTCACAATAATGGAAACTTTTAAAAAGGCCATCGAAAGTGGAATTAAACTGCATTGATGTGTTTATTCGTAGTCAGGGCCAAGTGTGAGAAGGGCAGTTAATTAGTTGGGCCTAGGTTTGGTGGTATTTAGATTTAGGCCCTTATTTAAGAAGGGATAGCGTCAGGTAGTGGCTGGTTAATGAGAGGTAGCGACTGGTGAATGCCAGACATGGCACGCAATTACACATTTATCAAGCAGAGTCTGTTTAGTGACTGGGATAGCGCCATGTAGCGTCTGATTCATCATTTTGACAGCATCATTTTCACAGCCTGTTTTCGCTTTGTTACTAGTTGACAGATGCTGAAAAGCAGACTTTAAACACCGCCTCCTGCGCTCTGAGCTTTTTTTGCGCGTGTGCTGTGTGAGGCTTATTTTTTCGTGAATATGTTGTGAGTCGGTCGCTATGAGCAGTCACTACCATGCACTCCCATACAGCGCTGTACTGGTCAAATAGCGACGCGTCACAATGTATTGTAACAATGTAACATTACTGCACAGCGACTGAGTCGTTATAAACTAGCGACTCACGGCCCAGCACTGCGACTACTAGCGGGCGCTCTGAAAATGCCTGCTACAGACGCTCATCTGTCGCTACCTGGCGTTAGTGATGAATCAGCCTGCCAGTTTCTTTTAGGGATAACCACCCCTGTCATCCTTCTTTCTGGCCAAACAATTGCTTCAGTTAAAAAAAGGATAACTTTGCATGCATTGTTTTGGCATCCTTAGTTTTAATGCTACATTAGTTTACTGTATATAAAGTCATATTAAAAAAAATCATTGTAACTCCTCTTATGAGCAATGATGATCTGGTTACAGTACAAACATAATATGAGGCTTTCAGGAGCTCTCTATCATCATAGCCTTTCTTTATGTAGCTCTTAGCAGGCTTTGAGTATTGCTTTCAAAGGCCTTGTTAGAAGAGGAAATTCTTTTGATGCAGGACAACTGACCCCTTTGAATACTGCTTCTGAGCAGAGCATTATTTACAACTGTTTCTTCTCCAAAAGTGTTAGTATCAAGCTGTCCAGATAGCTCCCTGCTGAAAGAAAAACAGGACTGACTAAGATACTGCATTTTATTTAGGCTTAACCCACAGATAACCAAATGACTATAATGATTTGTACTAGGCGTCTTTTTTCTCCCTTGTAGTAAATTTAGTGAGACAAGCCCTCTACACCTGAGTGTCTGGGTCACTGTATGTTGCAGAGTGATCTGCACCCAACTCAATCTTCTACAATCTATACTTTACCCAAGCCTGATTTGCTCTATAAATGCAAAACAGGTGATGAAAACTATGTATATGCATTTTGGGGTTTATGCAATTTAACCCTTTAACCACCAAGCACGTAAAATTTACGTGGCTGCATGTCCACCCGTTAATTGCCAGGCATGTAAATGTCATGTGCATGGCGTATCTCTTGTTTAGAGCCAAAAAAACCTCCCCTTCTCTCCATCCAGGTCTTCTCATCCCCCGGCAGGCCTCTGAATGTCAGTCCAGGGTCTTCAGCGGGGCAAAGAACACCGATTCTCTGCCACACGTGCAGCATTTGACAACTCCCTCCCCACCCCAGTGAGGGACCTTTTATACAAGTGAATGTGCTGACATTAGCCCCCTCCACAGGTATTAAAGGCTCCTCCCAGCAGCAGGAATGAGCGGCAAAGCCAGGAATGAGCGGCAAAGCCAGGAGTGAGCGGTGGAAGTAGGGAGTGGGACAGAGGACATAGATCTTCTGCCCTGCTCTTGGTTGCTGCCGATCACTTCCAGCTGTGAGCCAGCAGTGTTGGAAAATCACAAGATGCACACATCAATGGGGGGAGGAAAATAGTAAATAAAAAAAATATTAAAAGACATTCACAAGTGTGTGTTTTTTACACTCTTTACGAACTGGAAAGGGTCCTTGAGACCCCTATACCAATGCAAAGTGACTTGCCAAAACTCCCTGTCCTATTACCTGCATCGACAAAGGCCAGGGGTGCAGAAGAGCCCAATACTCATGTGGGCTATGTGGGATGGCAGCCTTTAGGGCTGGGGGCCGGCTGCTTGGCCTCTGTGTCCTGGTCTGCCAGCTCACAGGTTTTTCTTATTTTTTATTTTAAAGGGATTAACCCCTAAATTTCATTTTAAAAGTGTGGGGTCCCGCCCAGAGAGGGGGGGCCCCATGCCATTTTTTTTTAAAAAAAGGGTCCCTTGATATTTAACTGCAAGGTGCGCAAAGTAGTTGTATTTGATTTGTAAATCCTATAAGGCTGGTTGCACACCAGTGCTTTCGGGCCAGCAACCTGCAATCACCTGTATAAAACTGGCTTTCACATATCATTTTGGCATTTGCCCTGCCAGCAGTTCTTGAGTGTGCAGCCCTAGCAATTCCACTCCATGTGAGCAGAGCACACAAACGCTGATGCTCTCCACACACTGCACACCAGTGATTGCAGGGTGCTCACTCAAAAGCGTGAGTTCCACGCAATTGCTCTAGTGTGAAACCAGCCTAAAGCATTCTTTTCAGTTGGGGGTGTTTATATAAAAAAATGTTTTACACATATTTCATTCAAAAATATTGAAAAGCACTCAAAAAAACACACAAGACATTTAATGTTAAAGCCCAGTATCTGCTGAAAATAACAATATTGTCATGCGATTTATTGGGTACTCGGACATGGTAGAGACAGCTACCAGCAGTAATGCCTGTTGCTGGATATTGGAGACACTCAACAGAGGGAAAGGCTGAAGTGTCAAATGAGATTATGCAGAAACAGAAACACAGGAGCTGAGGGAGGTCTGAAAGGTAACAGAGCTGGTTGTACCTGGAGGGAGCCAGCAATGAGCAACTGATGAAGGCACTGGTTCCAGCGTGGGGAGTCTGTCGACAGGTTTGGTTTTCACCGGAGCCTTCCGCGAGGAGGATCGGACTGCGCTGCAGACAACCCAGGGTCCCACTACTGTTGTCAATGGCCAGCGAGCCCAAGTCCCAAGTTCCAAGTCCAACATGGGAAAGGTCCAGTTCAGGTTTAATGGAAGACTGATGAAACAGAGCCAGGAAGTCCAGAGCCAGGGAGAGTCATAATCCAGCGTCTGAACCAAAATAGCTAGTCATCCAAGCCAGGATTTATAAGCTAGAATGGGGTCATTATACAAAGCCAGAGGGTAAGAACCAGAGTGGGGTTGATATCTAAGCCAGAAGTCAGAGCCAAAGTCAAACCAGGTGTAAACAGCACAGGAGGCAAGCGTCACTTCAGGAAGATCTGCAGGCAACCTCCTAGTGCCACAGGCCTCCTTTTAAAGGCCGCTTGGTTCCAGAAATTGCCCACCCCACATGCACAGAAGTACAGGAAACTCATGCATGCAAACTCCATAAATAGTGGTGAGCATGCATAAGAACCCACGCAAGTTAGCTAAGTCTGGGGAGGCATCCAGGCATGCATAGACCTCGGTCATGCACCACCCAGACAAGATGGTATCTCAGCAGACAGACACTCAAAGACTAACAGTATAGGTGAAAACATCAGCTTGCTTTATTGTTGTAGGGTTATGAAAAGAAAGGTTTACTGCTTTAATTTATGTCACTGTCAAATTCACAGCTCACAGTTCACAGGCCAAATAAACTTGCATCACTTGCAGAAAAGCAAAAACAGGTACACTTGCTTTTTATGTACTTTTCAGTGAAAGAGTAACAAGTCTTGTGTCCCTCAAGCAACAGGACACAGGCCAAGTCACGGTATCAACTTTCTCAGTAATAGCAGTAACCAAAGGCAGTGTCATGGTATCAATTTATTACATTCACAGGTTAAAGTAGTAAATTATCATACTCATATAATCACAGCAGATTAGAGCTTCCACCACCCACTTTGATGTGACCACTAGCTCTCAGCAAATCAGGCGGGGAGTTATGCAGGCTAAGGAGTGCTAGGGGAACCTTCTCCACTATGCTCCACTATGTCCAGCATTTCCAGTGGTCCCACTGGGTGTAAGCTTAGAATCAGGTCAGTGTCGAGGGACAAGAATCCCAGCATGATTCGAGGCTTCCCCTGGTTTTAAGGGTTTCAAACAACAGAGACAGATGCACCTTATTGGAGTCTAGGCTCTACTCTCAGCCTCTTCCACTTACATGACAGAGGGCTCCTTACTGTTAGTTCCACGCCAAAGGAACTCTCATGGGTCCTCTCTCTCCTGCCAGGATCCTCTCCAGGTGTTCGGAAACTCTTACATGTTGTAGCAGTATATCCAGTATAGCCTTCTTGCATTAGGCTTGCTGACTTATATGGGTGGGGGCTAGGACGAACTCACTGTCTTTTCCTCTGGCTTCCCCTTCTGCTCAATACAATGTTGCCTGTCTTCCCCCCCCCCCAAAAACCCAATCTCAGCAATTTCCTGTTGTTCTCCAAATGTATCCTATGCCCACTAATTCATCCTACAGGGGAACTGCCAGCTTGGGTGGTGCCCGACCCTGAATGCTACAAGTCCATATAGCCCTTGCGGGCAGCGAGCTCTTCACCCCCTACACCCCCGTCCTTGGACATGCAGGTAATAGGACTGGGGATAATGGCAAGTCACCTGCTTGCCACAGAACATTTTACCCCTTGGGGCAATCTATCTTTCAAGCCCTCTGGCATCTGTCATAAAGGCCGGTGGGCAAAGTGGTTCTGGGTCACACACCGATCCTTGATTGTGGTATGTTTTCTTAACTCCTTTCAGCCCCAGAAGATTTTGTACCACATTAGTACATTTTACATGCTATAGATATATAAAGCAAGTATAACTCTGGGGGCACATTTAGGTGTGAATTGCCACCTGCATCTTGGTGAGCTTTTTTCATTTTAACACAAAAAATGCAATAAAAAATATTTGCTCTAGCTTTTAGGGTGCTGGTGTTTCCAAACTTTGGAAAAAAATATTTTAACCTCATTAGAAAAAAAATATACCCCATTCAGCCCCGAGTGCTATTTCAGATGGGGGTAAAACTACTGACTGCAAGTCTCTGATCTGTACATCAAATGCATCAGTTGATGTACATTGCTAAGAAACATATTTACCGCAACAGGTAAGATTAGCGTCAGGGATTCTCAAGGGAGATCCCACATAATGTTAACAACCAGTATTTGAGAGATGTAACACTGAGAGGCAGAGGCAGATTAGTGCAAAACAATGTTTAATAACACTGCAAACAGGATTACACAGCAACAAACAATACATGCTACTACTACAGAGAGATTGGTGTACAGATCACATGGATGGGGGCCAGGCGGGGAAGGGTTAGATGCCAGAGGTGAAGTTAATAAACATCTAGCATGCTGGGATCCAGTCTAAAAGTCCAAGGTCCAAAACAGATACAAAGTCCAGAAGTTTGGGCTGTAGTGAGAGTCCTGGGTATAGCCACAGATGGCAAACAATGCTGATCCACTAACTGCAAGGGCAGATCAGCTTACAGAGGGGAAGTCCAGTTAGCACAGGTGGTGGCTAATCACCAGCACCTATGCAGCAGAGGGCCACCTGCCAGTGGAGCAGCATGCAACAGGGGAGCCAAGGCTAACACAGGGCTAAAGCAGGCTCCCATATTGTGGAGGAACCCCCGGACAATATGGCATCAAAGGCATCATTTTGGCAAGCAATAATGGAAACTTTAAAAAAGCCATAGAAAGTGGAATTACCATTAAATACATTTGCTCATCTTTAATTAGGGTCATTTTCTTAATGTAAATAACAGCTGCCAACAGTGTGTCTAGAAACATTTGGGGAATGGCCCTAGGACTAGCCTTGCTAGCCTTTCTAAACCTTTACTCCTTAGTCTATTCTGAATTTGCCCCCCATAGGATACTGTTCTTTACAAATTTAAAAGAAACATCTTTATGCAAATGTACTGCACTTCACCAGTAGAACTGCCTCATCACACCAGAAAGAGAGAAGAAGGAAGGAGACTGCATGGTCCATCTATCTGCCCTTAAGTGTGTATTATTCCCTTCATTTTTTGATGCATATTGATGGATGGTTTTTCCAGGCATGTTTAAATTCCACCTCTGCTGCAAGATGTTTTTCAAGTATCTACTATTCTTTTAGTGAAATAATATTTTGCTCCTAATCTTCCCTCCAGCTAGCTTTTTTTTAATAAGCTTCCCTCCTGAACCTTATGTATTTAATTCTTCCCAGACAAAGCATTCTAGATCTTTGAGTGGGAAGGACTCATAGAGATAAAAAGTCCACAAAAAATCAAGGTGGGTGTAGAGCCAGAGGCCATAGCCTTGAAGCCTTTGTCACATAGAAATAAAACAAAAATAGTTGGGACATTTAGGCAAATGTACTGGGGATGGGGCATCAATGAAAAAACAAAGCATAAAAGTGACTAATCATTGGGCTGGTAGATGTACTGATTTTTAGGGTCAGATTTGGTGACCTAGGTACCTTAACAACATATAGCATTTTTCATATATTAGATCTTTACCAGTGGGCCAAATTAATAAAAGTGGTTTCCCAATGGAGGGATCGGGCAGGCTGATTCATCAATAACGCCAGGTAGCGACAAATGAGCGTCTGTATAGCGGCGCTAGTGGTCGCCACGATCAGCTGTCAGTCGCTATTACAGGGCTTCTCAGTCGCTACCTGCCGTTATTGGTAATCACGCTGCCAATGTTGAATGTGATGTTTCAGATGTGCTTTAGAGGCGCTGTTGAGTTGTGACACCGTATTCAATCCAGCGCCTGAGCGTTTCTTTGCTGTTGGATAGAAATCAATCTGTAAAATTTGGAAATGTGATATAACATTATGCAAATAACATAGGGAACCAGATTATTTTTTTTTATTATTTAAAGAAGCTGATTATTTTTTTGAATTGGAAAATCAAAAAACAGATGTTGCCATCTTCATGGTGCCTGAAATGGAGAAAGATTGTAGTTAGTTAATGTAATTGCTTAAAAATATATTTACCAAAATCCCCTTTGTTTGGTGTTGTTGAATTTAATTACATACAAAACACCTTGAAACTTTATAGAATGAAAGTAAGCCACTTTGTATTTATCAATATAAACTACCACCCACAGATATTTTTATGGGATTAATTTAAGCTACACATTTTTCTGTTTACTAATTTTAAAGGTCCCTGTAGTACAGTAGTTGTAGTATAGTTAAGGTGACCTAGCTTACCGAAAAAAAGAGCTAATCATGCTTTGCCATCGCTCAAACCCAGTCTGGGTGTCCTCGTTACTGTCTGCGGCCATGTTGGGGACTTCTGGCACCAGTGCTGTTTCCTTGGGGGGTTCGATTCGGTGACATATGCAAATATTGTGTAGGACACAGCACGCGAGGATGATTTTGGAGAACTTTTGTGGACATCTCTCCTCCTGGGCGTGCCAAACAGAGAAAGCGTGTTTCAGCAGGCCGATGGTTCTTTCCACAATGCATCTGGTTTTGCGATGTGCTGCATTGTAGCGTACTTGGGCAGTGGTCTGTGGGTTTCTGACCGGAGTCATTAGCCACGTTTTCTGCCCATATCCCTTGTCCACTGTTGAATAAACAAATTGAGGGAGAGCAATTAGTAAAGTACCATGAACATAATGTATACATTAAAGCTTCTGTGATCTAGTTTTCAAATGTACTTGTCCACATATAAACTTGTAATTATGCCAAGGGTTATTAATTACCCAGTAGCCAGCCAGGTGGCATTTCATTGTTCTCAAACTTCCGGCACAGGACTGATTGCTGGAGCACGTAAGAATCATGGCATGAGCCGGGGAAGCCAGATCTCACGGCCTGCAGCTTCATGTCATGGTCACATACTACCATGACACTCATGGAATGGAAATGTTTCCTATTCCTATAATGCAGCTCCTGTGCATGGGGAGGGCGGAAACGGATATGTGTACCATCCACGCACCCTAGCACATTAGGGATCCCTCCCATGTGGTAGAACGCACGTTTTATTTTGGCAACCTCCTCCTTATCCTCAGGAAATTTTATATAAACGGGGATAAGGTCGCAAATAGCCAGAACTACCTTGTAAAATATGCGGCTCATTATAGCCTGGCTGATCCCGCTGAGGAGGGCAGAGGTTACCTGGAAATTTCCCTGTGCCACTATATTGAGCATGGCACATAGGCGAACTATGCCAGGGATGGATTGGGTGCGTCTGGTGGATGGATTGATTTTGGACTTAATCTGATCATATAGGGACTGCAGTGCTGCACGATTCAGACGAAATCGACTTCTGATCTGCCCGTCACTTAAATCCCATACAGAGAGGCGGATGCCAAAGGATTGACTCCTGACCTTCCTGTACGCTTCCACAACAATACATCCATAACCCAAACATCCATCTCACAATCTCTGGCCATAGCTCATGCACTGGCCCCAAAAAAATACACAATCTCAACACACACACAACCAGTCCTCAGACACAATCACAGTCCTAACACAATCACGCAAATGCAGCTAACCACAAAACCAGATGTATAGTGGTTAGAACCATCAGCCTGCTGAAAGTATGCTTTCAAAGTTTGGCACAACCAAGAGGGGAGTTGCTGCACAACCCACAAAAGGTCCCCAAAATAATCCACACTTGCCGGATGCTACACAATATTTGCAGATGCTACCAAAACAAATCTCTCAAAGAAACCGCACTGATGCCAGAAAAGCTCAACAAAGCCACAGACAGTAATCACTAAACACAGCAAGCCACTTTGTGCAAGCTAGGGCAAAGTAACAACAAACACCACAGCCTTTGCCACAGTGTATCAAGAAAAGAATGATTAAAGTATTCGGAATTTATACTTAACTTATCCAAAGGACTGGTCCGCTTAGCTGCCGCTTGCGTTTGTTAGCAGTTTCCAGTCTGTAATTAACTTACCACAGGTGTTACGGAAACGCCTAGCACTTCCATAAGATCAGTGTTCTGATCTGATGAAGTGGCCTAAGTGTTGGCCACGCAACGCGTCAGTGCGGGCATTGTAAGAGCAGGCAGATTTGGACCATGATATTCGGTAATGTACACTGTTTGCGTTTTTACTCTTGAAATTTGTTGTATACTAAGCCATATGTTGCGGTTACTATTTTAGCATTACTGAGACTCATGTCCGGGAATTCACCCTTTCTTTATTCAATAAGCACTAATATAAGCACCTTATACTTTGCACCTTATTGGTGCACCTATATGTATTTACTGTTGGGACATTATTGTCCCTCTGTTTGTGTATATTTTCTCACTATTTTTCTTTTTCTTTCTGTTTCTTTTTGCACAATTTGCACATTTTTGCACAACTTTGCACAAGCACTATAGCACTTTCATAAAAGGGGTTCCCGTGACATCTGATCAGTATATCTATAGTATATGCACAGTGTACTTACGTTTTGTACAATACTTATATATTTTTGTATGGAATGGTTCCAGTAAGTATATTTAGTGTTATTAGGCTCATTTAAGTCCATTATATCTCCTGCCCTATGGTTTTAATAATGTTTTTAGATGTATGTTTGTCTTTCTTTGGCCTATAATAAACATGTACTTTTGAAATATTCTGTAGAGCGGCATATCTGTTCAGATAGGTGGGGGGCCCAGCGGGCTGTACTGGCAGTCCATTGCTTTAATATACACATATAAACCCCGCCCTTTGGGGTTTAGGTCTACCCCCAGCCAGCATCCAGAAGAGTTAGTATATTAGACAGTGCGGGACGACTCCCTACGTTTTGTTTAGCACTTTGCACTTTAATATTGCCTGGCCGGGACCAGTCTTTAGTGATATTTGTGATTAATATTTTTTTATTATATTAGTACTGTATGACCTTTCAAAAAACTGGTGACCAATCATTGGCGCCCCCTCTCTCCTTTCTATATGGATTGTAGTATGTTATATGTTTTTTTAATATGTCTTTTTTAGTGTAGATACTTGTATATAATAAACATTGATTTGGTATAAATTTTGAAACAGTGGTGCCACATTTGTCCCTTTTGGGGGGGGGGGGGGGGGCTGTGGGAGTGGTGGGGCTCCCTTTCTCTAAGATTCTTCATACTAAAAGTAGGTCAGGGTAAGTATCATATTATAGCTATGTATTTTTTGAATCAAATTTCTCTTGGTTTATGCCTAGTGGCACATGAGGACTCGCAGGAGTCGGGTGATGAGGGGTCCCAGAATCCTGCCCTTCCCCCAGCCTCAACCTTAACCCAGTCTGAGGTTGAAGGTAAATAGTCTTGATAATGTGATTGTAGCGATAACCCTTATCGCCGGAGGGCTTCACCGCCCGAGACGTCCTTTTCCCAATCGTAAGAGGTGCTGCTGGAATTCCAGAGTCGTCCGTGAGGAAACAGGAACAGCCCTTACAAGGGCTAGTGAATTGTAATATAGCGTTTCCCCCAATAAGAGACAGAACTCAGTATTGAGGGTGAAGGTGAAGTGTTTTTATTAGTGCCACTCTAGGCCTTATATACACAAGTCTCCATGCAATGACAACCACACTGACCAATAGCAGCAGGGCAAACAATCCCTCAACTCTGCCGGTGACGCAATCAGTAGAACAATAGCAGGCTGTAATACCATCAATCAGGACAATGCCATTGACTGTGACGTAATCAACAATACACAATGGCAGTCAAAATACAATGACATTGCCTGTAACAGTATCAAAATACAATTACATTGTCTGGAACCTAATTAAGAAAAGGCCAGTGAATGACCCGGTGGGCAATCGAATAGTGATGACATCCAAAAGACAGAGCCTCTGTCACAGTGATTTTATGTTATATTGTTGTTGCTGTTTATTTTTTCGACCGCACATTAACAATACATAATTATTTTAATTTGTTTCCCATAGATGCCCTCAGAATTGCACCAGCATCTCCTCATGAGTCTACCTACTCTTTGGATTCCAGTAAGTGCATGTGGCAACCTGGCTTTTGTTAAAGTAATTTAAATGTGTGAATGTATCTCAATCATGCTTTTTAATTGTAGGCCAAGTCCCTGCTTCATCTTTGGACCCCACTTCCTGTGTTGCAGGCCTACAGGACCCTGTTGGTGTGTATTGCAAAGCACACTGTATCCTTTGTGTATTTTGTTATTGAATGTGTAGATTTTACTATGTCAAAATGGCAAACCATGATACTTCACATTCCAAGCTGGATAGTTGTTTATGTTTGTGCAGCAAACGGATACTATTTCCGAGTTCTCAAATTATGAAAATGTAAAATACATGTTTTGGCATTAGGCTGCTATTCTAATACATTTGCATTAACAATACTATGGCAGATTAAAGTAATACCAATTCTGCTTTATGTTAGGCCCGAATACAGGAAGTGCTGGTCCTGAAAGGGCCCTTCACCGCATGGCTGCTAGGGATGAGGGTAAACATGTGTTTGAATTTGTTAAGGTAAGAATGTTGTTTTTCATGAAATGTTGTGTGCCTCTTGACATTTGCTCTGAACCATGTATTTTTAGGGCAAAGCTCTAGTGATGGCCTAAGTCTGGACATATCCGAGGTGGCGGGTATGTGTGTTTTTAGATATGTGATTATGATCTGTGTGAACACAATGAGTTTAGCGTGTTTGTTTAACAGAGATCTTTCTTCCTAATATCTACTAAATGTAAAGGGTGTGTGTATTGGCCAATGGGTAACTTTGGACAGGTATTGACTCTATACTGGTTAGAAAAAGTGGACACACAATAACAACAGCCAAACAAATAACACAACTTTTCTCTTTAGCATATGTGATGTTGCCGCCACACTCGGATGATGATTTGCCCCTTTCTGGCAGCCAGACACCTGTACTATTTGAGGAGGAGCACAGTCAGTCAACGGTTACATGTTTTTGGGACACTCAGGTAAACCCATGTAACATACAACATACTTTGATCTTAGCAGGAATTCTTGGTGCCAACCCAGGATGTGCCCTCCTCACAAGTCCCATGTGGCCAGGCTACAGAGGCAGTACCAACGGTACATGTTAATCTAACCATAGATGTATTAGGTTTTGTTTTATCTGCTAAATACAATCTGGGAAATAATATATTGCTTTCTGTTTTAGCCTGCGCAACAACCAACTGCCCGAGCTTCCCCCACAAGTGCCGACCTGTATGAGTTAGGGGTCCGGATGCTGGAGGCCTACAGTCGCCAACAGCCGCGTGATGGAACTCAAGAGTGCATTGCGGCATTAGAAACCCAATCGCTGGTGGACCAACAACAAATTCGTGAACTAAGGCAAGAAGTTAGAGATTTGCGAAACCAACCACAGGCCGAAATGATGCATGGCATCCAACAATCGCCAGGACGAAACTTTGTTGCTGTTACATCAGCTAATACAGCAGCAGTCTATTTTTTTACTGCACTGTTGACCCCCAACACCGCCCCTAACAATGAGTCAGCACCACCAAGGCTACCCAGGGACTAATTTTTTTGGGGGAGGGGTCAAATCAAATGCTGTTATAATTTGGTTTGACTTTATTTAATTTAATAAATTCTTGTATATCTTAACTAATGTGTGTTTGGTACCTAATTACATAGCTACTAACCCAGACATTAACACCTCTCTATATCTATATATGTGAATGTTTGGGAAAAATTACTACAGTAATAATTTTGGCTACATTACAATGCTTCAAGAATGTAAGGCCTAACAATGGGTTTCAGAATGAAATAACTAATGGGTTCATGTTCACTTTAACTATGGTTTCAAGGTCAACACACAATTAAATGTTAAAAAGGGTAAAATTTTTATTGTAAAAAAAAAAAGGCCGATATGGCCAATTGCAAATTACGCAGAGCAGCCAAACCCATACCCCCACCCTACGGCTGTTTTTTCTTTCCCAGCAGCAGATATCTGGTCCAGAGGACGTACTGCCACAGTCTGCGATGCTCATTATTGCAAGCTGTAGGGAGAAAAAAAGCTCATTATTGTTGTGAAATGGATAAAAACGTAAGCATATTAATTACAATTTAATAGTTGTTTCTCATTATGTTGCCACATTCTTCACATTATGCTAAACTCTGTGAATATCTGGTTACATGACATTAGTTTTTTTGGCTTACATGTGCAAATCTTCGCACTACCCCATATGTTTACATTACCTCTTTTATGAGTTGAAGGCCTACGTAAGATTGGGGACATTGTTTTTCCGGTTTGCCTAAAGTACTCATGTCCATAGTACTAACTAAACAAATCCTTCTGCTATTCCTATTATAGTTATCAAACTTAACATTGAATGAGTTTGTTATTGAACAAACACACTCACAGGCCGAATGTATTATGTGTTTATGTTTAAACAAAGGGGAGGCAACAATCTAGCATGCATACATGCATTTCTGATTGTGCCTCGGCCAAATGTCATCTACATGTCTGCTAATTAACCACATAATTACATTAACACTTATGCGTTATGTTGTAAAAGTATGTTTTGCAAACAAGTAATTGGACTCACCATCACAGCTGTGGCTAGGGACCATGCTGCTGGGGGTTCCTGAAGCTGCGGTGGGGAGTATGGTGACAGGGTCCGTTTGCGTGGAAACATCTGTGTAGACAAAAACCCAACAAAAAACTTCATAAGCTTGGTCCCTGAATCTTATTCTTCTACATCCACTTGTTTTTTGTCTGATCTAAATCATGCTAACAAGGTTTTACACATGTTTAGAAGACATTTGCATGGTATTTAGTGGTTCATGAGGTCAGCTGTATAATTTAATTAGGCCACATGGAGCACTCAATAACATTGTCCTGCTTTTACATACATTTTTGGTACACATTCCCAGTGCAATGCAAATTACTGAATTTAAATGGACATGAACATATTTATATTTTAGTCTGGCACATGTGGTAGGCCAAAAATGTGTACATTTGCTAACACATTTGAAATGCAGCATCATGCTGTAATCACTAAAAATTATATTTGTGCTTGCTTGCATTTGTATTGAACTGGAGTGGTGTTACTGAAGTGTCTGAAAATGTCAACACAATATAATGCTAGGTAGCATAAAACATGTGTATGTATTTTATAATCTCATTACATACACCATTGGGTCGATTCAAAGAAACATGTTACAGCTTTGATTTTGGTGGCGATCATCCTATTTTTCCCGAACGCTCGTGCGCTCGTATGAACTTGCGAGTGATTCTGTAAGCTAATACGTTTCTATCCTAAAATGTACGTCCGTTCGTATGGCAGTTCGCGAATCAGACCTATGTCAGTTTCCATCCTGAATTTTCCGTTTCATTTCTCAGGTTGCAACATTGGTTTTGCCCTTTTTCCTTTTTTGTCTGGACGTAAATCCTTCTGATCTTGCGCCTGCGCACTACAAACTCACCTCATTAAAGTGCATTCTAACTATTTGTTTTTTTTTTTTTTTCTTTATTTCATTCATTTTGTAGTAACCAACCATTAATGAATGCATTTGCATAAGTAAATCTTACTTTGTTTAATTTTTAGTTAACTTGCATTTTTTACTTGTGGATTTAATTTTAATATTTTGGCTTCAAATGGTACAACTTAAAATTTTTTGTGTGGTTACCCACACCCTATACATACAGATTGCTCTCAAAAATTAAAAAACACCCAGAAACTTCTGCATGTTATGAGCCTAGAAACAGCCAAGATGGCGGGTCAGGTATTATCGGGCAGCCTGCGAACAGAAAGGGCCTTGTGACTGTGTTGCTCTGCATTCTTTGATTTCTGACCTTTCCGTGCCTCCAGCTCTGCTGTGTCTGTGCAAAATACAGCAGTAACCCACATCCTGCACTTTATCCCGCTCTCCTCTCCTCAGTAAGTGTGATGCATCTAACCAAAGATGAGCTAAAATAATTAAACAAAGCAAAGGTAAACAACTACACTAATAAATTCAAATTAAAAATATTATTCTAGTACATCAATTTAAAAATAAATAACAAAGGACATACGTTTCTTTAAATAACGCAAATATATGGATGTATTGCAAAATAAAGGTTTACATGCAAAGGACTAATTAAGGTCCACATTAAAATGCTTTTATAAGGCATACATGAAATGTATTGAATCAGGTATGCATTGCTATACAATTTATGGCCTCGGCCATGCTGATACATGCAGTTCATTGGAGCTCAAGACGCGCAGACTCCTCCACATAGCCAAAAAACCTGTTCAAGAACAGCAATCCGACTGCTAAAAGGTGTCGGAAGTGGCTTTCTTTTAAAACGGATTTAGAGGTTGTAAAACTGCTCTCTGAATTACACGTAAACACATCCGATTATCCTAAGTTTTAGGTTTTGATCCTAAGTTTTAGGTTTTGATCCTAAGTTTTAGGTTTTGATCCTAAGTTTTAGGTTTTGATCCTAAGTTTTAGGTTTTGATCCTACAATTTAGGAACAAACTTCCGATGATCGTAAGAGCATATACGAAATCGTACGTAGGCTCGTGCGAGTCGGAAATGGCTAAAAAAACAGGAAAAAATGACTAACACCCACCCAAACTTACGATTCTCGATCCGAAATCAATTAACTTTTGCATTTTGAATAGAGGGGCATGTGACTGATAATCAAAAACACTTACCACGACTATGCCCGAGTGCAAGGTCTGGTGCATAGCTGCTGGACGTGCCGGCTCTATGATGCCCTGAAAAACAGATAATGATGGCACAGGATATTTAACACAGCACAGATTCAACCTGGAACAGACAAACAACAATTAGAAATGCACTCACCAGGGGATGAACTGCCGCTGGTATCCCAGGGAGGACTCTGAGGTGGAGGCGTGGAGCCTCTACTCCTAACAATCGGCCCAGAAGATCCCAAAACCGATGGGCCACCCTCCTCCCTCTTACTCCCTGATCCTTGAGGGAGTATGGGCGAGTCCATGTCCTCCTCCCCACTTGGACTCCAGAATGGCCACAAGGGTTTTGAGACTCAGCTGAGTCCAACTGTGAGGAGCTGAGGCTCCATACTGCCCTCCCCCCAGCAGCACGCTCCTCTGGGGCGTCATCCCCTTCCTCCCCTGGGTCCTCTAGATGGGACTGACGAGAGGGACCCTCCCCCGCAGACTCATCCAAGTCCACCACTCTTGTGCGGGGGAGGTATCCCTTCCCACGTTTTTCCAGGGGAGGACGCTTATCTGTGTTGAGGGAAAACAAATAAAAAGGACACCTCAAAATAAAATCCCAAATACAACTACATTATGTTTAGTATTAACATGTTGTGATGTGAAACTTACCTGAGGCGTAGGCATCATAGAGCCTATAAACGCCCTCATTGTCCCGGCACTTATTCAACAACAGCGACTCTTGGCGTTACAAGGAATTTCATGGTCCCCCTCCCAAAAAAAAGGAAGAACAGCACAGCGCCACAGCCAGTGACTGGTAGCGACTGGGCATAGCGACTGGCCCTCGCCGTAATTATACAGATTCAACAAGAAATTTCTAGGAAATGGCGTGGGCGCTGTTTTTTGGCTGACTGCGGCATAGAGCGCCAGACACGGTTAGATTAAAGTGATTTTTTGTGGTGTAAACAAAAGTTAAAAACTGGAAAAATAACGGGAATGACATTGGGGTAGGGGTGTGAGTTTTAAATTTAAGTGGCACACTACAAATTAACTTTTCGAAGTAAAAAAAAAAAACATTGGAAACATTACACTCACTTCAGGAATAATGTCTAACACATTTGTATTTTGAAAAAAAAAAAAAAACAAATAAATATAATACCCAAAACATTTGAGCGAGAGGTAATACCTGTCATTCGGCAAGGCTGAACGCAGACACTGTTCGGTGAGGCTGGGATCATGTTGAATCTAACGCTACATGGCGTTCTCCCAGTCGCTAAACAGGATCGGCTTCATAAATGTGTAATTGCGTATTCGAGCCGGCGTTCTCATGCCGATACCTCTCGATACCTGTCGCTAAAGAGTCACTACCTGGCGCTATCCCTTCATAAATAAGAGCCTAAGTATGCTAATGCTAGGACTTTGAGATTGGACACACATGAAATATATGAGATATTGGGCTTAGAGGGGGATTTTTTATAATTGCCTATATGACATCCTGGGTTTCTTTATTCAATACTCCCACCCTTTTTTCTATATTATATATATTTTTAATATTTTATATTAATGTTTAGTATGATCATAGTGTATAATGATACAATTGAAAGGGAAATTAACTAGAGAAAAAAGCATAATTCATTATAAAAATATTATAAATATGGATATTTAATAAATGATTCTTAATCACAGATTTGCCAAGTTCATAACAATTGGCAAACAGAAGATGGGAAGGCTGCCAGGGACAACTGATTCATTCACATGCATGAAAGATATATATGGCTTGGGGATGAGTAGTTTTGGCTGCTCGGGGTAAGTGATACTGTCTCTCTACCTTGTTTTTATCAGATGAATTACCTTGAATAGAGAAAATAGTTCAGTTCATTCAAAAATAGAAATATATGATGTGTAGATACAGGACCCTTGAAAAAAGCCCTTTGTAATACGTTGGGAGATATATATACATATGCATATATTGTTTGGAATAGTCATTTTATGTTTAATCTTATTTTTAATTTTATTGAAAACATTTTTTTTTAAATGCAGTACAATTACATACAGAGAAACAAGGGCAACAACAAATCTAACATAACATACATAGGCAAGGACAATAGACACGTACATTACTTGCATCAAGGTACATACTAAGCACACCAAGATAGACATGGTGCGACCCGCTCGGCAGATGTCATACACCATTACACCACGGCACCTCATTTTCACCTGGCTGCCCGACCTACTAGTCGACCAATCGTGATACCTTGTTTGTCCCCCTGTATCCATTTTTTTCCCACTATCTGCCTTAAGCCCTGGTCTGAGTGGACTAGTCATTTTAAATGAAAGAATTTGAGATGTTTTAGACTTTATATCATTACATGTATGCTTGGGGGGAATATTCCAACTAAATGAATGTATACCTTGTTTGGGATTACATAGTAACATAGTAACATAGTATGTAAGGCTGAATAAAGACTTTAGTCCATCCAGTTCAGCCTGTTTAACTCCTTCCAGTGGTCTAGTAGCCATAGCCGGAAATGTTATTACATGCCAGGAAGGCATCAAGGCCACTTTTGAACATTTTTACTGTATCCTTCATTACTGCCTCCTCTGGCAGCGAGTTCCATAGTCTCACTGCTCTTACAGAGAAGAATCCCCTCCTATGTCGGTGGAGAAAGCACCTTTCCTCTAACCTTAGTGGATGCCCCCGGGTTATGGTTACACTCCGGGGTATAAATAGATTGTGGGACAGATCTTTGTATTGCCCCCGAATATATTTATACATAGTTATTAGATCACCCCTCAATCGTCTTTTTTCTAGACTAAATAAACCTAACTTGGACAATCTTTCTGGGTACTCTAGCCCCCGCACTCCTTTTATTAACTTTGTTGCCCTTCTTTGAACGCGCTTCAGTTCTGATATGTCCTTTTTAAGCACAGGTGCCCAGAACTGTACACAGTATTCCATATGGGGTCTGACCAGTGACTTGTACAGGGGTAAAATGATGTTCTGGTCATGCGCACCTATGCCCCTCCTGATGCACCCCATGATCCTATTTGCCTTGGCAGCAGCTGCCTGGCATTGATTACTACAGTTGAGCTTATTGTCAACTAAAACCCCTAGGTCCTTTTCCATTGTTGTTTTACCAAGTGTTTCTTTATTTAGTGTGTAATCATGACACAGATTTCTCCTTCCCATGTGCATAACCTTACATTTATCTGTGTTAAACTTCATTTGCCATTTAACCGCCCATGCTTCCAATTTATCTAAATCTGTTTGTAGTTGCCTGTTGTCCTCCTTTGTTTTAATTACTTTACTCAGCTTAGTATCATCTGCAAAGATTGAGACTTTACTGTTTAATCCATACCCAATGTCATTTATATATATATTGAAGAGAATTGGTCCCAGAACTGACCCTTGTGGTACTCCACTAGTAACAGTGACCCAATCTGAGTGTGTACCATTGATAACCACCCTCTGCTTCCGATCACTAAGCCAATTTCCCACCCATCTGCACATGTTTTCCCCCAGTCCAAGCATTCTCATCTTTTGTACCAGCCTTTTATGTGGCACAGTATCAAATGCTTTAGAAAAGTCAAGATATATGATATCCAATGACTCCCCCTGATCCAATCTTGAACTTACCTCCTCATAAAAGCTGATCAGGTTTGTCTGGCAGGAGCGATTCCTCATAAATCCATGCTGATATGGAGTAATAAGGTCATTTTCCCCAAGGTGCTCCAGGATAGTATCCCTTAAGAAACCTTCAAACAGCTTGCCCACCACAGATGTTAAGCTTACCGGTCTGTAGTTCCCAGGTTCCCCCCTAGATCCCTTTTTGAATATTGGCACCACATTTGCCAAGCGCCAATCCATCGGAACAAACCCTGTAGTTATGGAATCCACAAATATTAGAAATAACGGCTTGTCTATTACTGTACATAACTCCCTTAAAACACGAGTATGTATGTCATCTGGTCCCGGTGATTTATCGATTTTCATCTGCTTGAGACGGTGCCGGACTTCTTCCTTGGTTAGACCAGTGACATTTAATGGAGGGTTTCGGTTATTCCCCTGCATTTCACTCGGCATGTCAAATTCTTTTGTGAATATAGAAGCAAAGAAGTTGTTAAGCAAATTAGCTTTCTCCTTATTCCCCTCTATAGGTGTCCCCTCCTTGCTTTTCAGGGGGCCCACACCCTCAGGTTTGTACCTTTTACGGTTTATGTAGCTAAAGAATAATTTGGGGTTAGTTTTACTCTCTTTCGCGACCAGTCTTTCTGTCTCCAGCTTAGCTGCCCTTATCTGTTGTTTACATTGTTTATTTTCTTCTTTATAATTTTTTAACGCTTCCGCTGTCCCTTCCTGCTTTAAACGTTTAAATGCCTTTTTTTTGTTGTTTATTGCCCCCTTAACCTTTTTATTTAGCCACATCGGTTTACATGTGTGTCTAATAGTTTTATTCCTGTAAGGTATATATCTGTCACAATGAAAATTAAGTATTCCTTTGAAAGTATCCCATTTAGCGTCCATGCTTTTGTTTTTTAAGGACATTTTCCCAGTCAATGCAGTGTAGGGCATCTCTAAGTTGGTCAAACTTTGCCTTTTTGAAGTCCCGCGTTTTTGTGACTCCTTGATAAGGCACCCTAGTGACTGCTAAGTGGAAAATAATGATATTATGATCACTGCTTCCAAGGTGTCCCCCAACCTGTACCTTTATTACTTTGTCTGGTACATTGGTTAGTATTAGGTCCAATATGGCTTTCCCCCTTGTTGGAGCTTGTACTTGTTGGGAAAGGTAGCCATCTTTTGTTTTAGATAAAAAACTATTACTTTTCTGCGAAACACATGTTTCAGCATCCCAGTCTATATATGGGTAGTTAAAGTCCCCCATAATCACTATCTCATTTATTTTAGCGGCTATATCTATTTGCCTTAGCATCATATTTTCTATGGATTCGGATATATCTGGAGGTTTATAGCAAACCCCCATCAGTATTTTATTTTTGTTTCTCCCTCCATGTATTTCTACCCATACCGACTCCACATGGTCATTCCCCTCACATATATCCTCCCACAGAGCAGGCTGTAGAGAGGATTTTACAATTAAGCAGACTCCACCCCCTTTGTGTTTGTTACAATCCCTCCTAAACACACAGTATCCCTGTAAATTTACTGCCCAGTCATAGCTTTCATCCAGCCAGGTCTCTGTTACCCCCACTATATCATATTGTTCTTCTGTTATTATCAGTTCTAGTTCATCCATTTTATTAGTCAAGCTTCTAGCATTTGTAAGCATGCATTTCAAATGCTTATGACAATTTTGATAATTTTGTGTATTGCACTTATTCCTGCTAGATGTGCTTACCCCTCCCCCCTCTCCACCCCCAGTTTCATGCCTACACCCACTGTCACTTTCTTTCCTAACTTCCCCTTTGTAATAGCTTTTACCCTCCCCCCCAGTGCTTAGTTTAAACACTCCTCTAACCTTTTAGCCATCCTCTCCCCCAGAACAGATGCACCCTCCCCATTGAGGTGCAACCCATCCCTGCCAAAGAACCTGTAGCCCACTGTGAAGTCGGCCCAGTTCTCTAAGAACCCAAACCCCTCCTTTTTACTCCAATTTTTGAGCCACCTGTTTACATCTCTAATCTCCCGCTGCCTCTCTGGTGTGGCTCTTGGTACTGGTAGTATTTCTGAGAATACTACAGTTGAGGTCCTTGCCTTAAGCTTACGGCCTAAGTCCCTGAAATCATTTTTAATGACCTTCCACCTACTTCTTCCTATGTCATTAGTGCCAATATGCACCATGACCGCTGGGTTCACGCCAGCCCCTCTCAACAATCTGTCAGCCCGCTCCGCTACATGCCGTACTCTTGCCCCAGGAAGGCAACACACTGTTCGGCAATCCCGGTCTTTGTGACAGATTGCCCTGTCTGTTCCCCTAATAATGGAGTCACCCACTACCAGCACCTGTCTTGCCTGCCCTGTTCTCCCATTTCCCCTCCCTTCCTTACTGGAGCCGACAGATGTGTCTTGCTGCAGCTGTGCCATCCCTGAGCTAACATCCTCCTCATCTGCCAACCGGGCAAACTTGTTTGGAGGTGCCTGTTCAGGGCTAGCCTCCCTGTAACTTTTACCCCTACCCCGCCTTCTAACTGTTATCCAGCTAGCTGCCTCATTTTCCTGCTTTTCCTCTCCCCCCATACTACCACCCTCCCCTGACCCTGAGCCATGTAGTGCCAGATCAGTGAGATCCAGACTCTTTTGCATGATAACAATTTCTCTCAGTGTTGCCAATCGCTTATTTTGATCGTGAATCACGGCTTCCAAATCAGCGATTTGCAGACATCCGGGGCATATATATCCACCATCGACCGATTGGTCAAGAAGTGCATACATAGCACAAGATGTACACTGAACAGCATTGTTAGGCATGGAATCCATTGTATGAATTTGTGGGAACACCAAGTGTAGAATTTACAACACTTAAAATAACAATATGAAATCAAAGGCAGATACTTACAGCTTCCGAACTTCTGCTTGTAACTTCTTCTTTTAACTCCTGCTTTAACTCACCACTTCCAAGCAGCCACTTACAGAGACAGCCAAAAGATTAGGTAAAGGAGAGGAATAAAATCCACGAGTAGGAGGGTGCTCCCCTCAGTTTCTTTGTTCTAATGAAAGGTACCCCCATGCCCATCATTATTTAATGGTTTAGTTTGAAACAGGCAAAAAGGAGAGAGTAATTACAATGCATATTTTCCATGAGTAACAATACCATCAGTTTTACCTATCTGTTGTTTCTGCATAACTATTCAAGTATCCTGCTGTTCACATTAGTGAAAATTTCAATCTTATGAGGATAGTCAAAATGAAATCCTTTCTATGTTTTATTGATGGACATATGTAAAACAGACTTATCAGTATGCCAGCCAGGTTAAAAAAAGAAGGTTTACTCTGCAGAGAGCTAAAGACAAACTTTAAAAGTTTCACATTACATATGACCTGAGATACTGACAGCTTCTGCACTTTATCTCTACCAGGTATGTCCATCTCAGATGTAGCACACTTTGCACCACTGAGCCACATGACTTAAAACACTGAGTTATTCAAACAAATTATATTTACTTTTATTCAAAACTTAAGATTCATCATAAAAAGTAGCAAGCCAATTTAGGAGAGACCCTAAGAGACTAAAAGAGACTGAAAATCTAGCTATGCACAGATACAAAGTAAGATGAATTTTCTTAAAACAGAAATTATTTTACCTGCTTCACCTAAAGGATTCAACAGCTGAAGCTACTGTAAAACGTACCTGAGTCCCGCACAATCCCCTTTCTACCAGCGGCATCTTTCGAAATACAGAAAAATGGCTGCCACTTCCCATAAGCACTGCCAGCTCAGTAATTGCCTCCAGTATGGGGTCTGGCTAATTTTTGGAATAGGAGAGTTCATGGTGAGGTTGTTTAAATGCAATTTGGGATCATTTGGCTGCATATTTTCCTCTATTAAGAGATCAGACTACAAATCAGAATTTACCCCATATAGTGTTTAATAGCAACTGACTTCAGAAGTACCAAAACAGTATGCTGTGTCTGGTCAAAGGGCTTCCAGGCCAATTAAGATTTTTGTTCAGCTCGTCACTAATTATATTTCTATATTTGTGTCATATGCCAGTTCTGAAATATCTGAAAAAATATTGTCCATATATTAACAAAGTTCCTACGTACCCAGCAGCTTCAGCTAAAAAAAGTAGTAAGGCCACTTTGGGAGAATAAATCCTTCAACCTGCAACCTACCAGCCTACTAACCCACCAAACTTATTACATACCTACCAGCATTACCTACCTGTTTGACCTGCCTGTAAGGGTACAGTTCATTTTTTTACTTGTTAATTAAGATGTGCTAGGTCCATATTTTCGCAGAAATCTTCCATTACCTACCTACCCACCAGCTCCACTGGTTTAAGGACACAGTACATTTTTGGGTTGTTGTTAAACAGTGGCAATATTTTGGGTACCTACCTACCAGCTCCACCTGCTTTTAAGGGTCCAGTTTTTTTTTTTTGGGGGGGGGGGGGGGGGTTATTGCAAAGACATAAAAACGAGTTGTGCATGGTCTATAGTTAGGGAAAAGTAATCAAATTACCTACTAGCTCTAGATAATGTGTTTATTAGTTTATATAATTTTTAGTGTTGTTGTAAAATAAAACAAGATGTGCCTGGCCATATATAATTAAAAAATTACCTAACTACCTACCATCTCTATCTTTTTTCTTCATTTTCTTTTATGGGTACAGATACAATTTTGTGGTTGTTGTAAAAAAAAAAAACAAGGTATGCTAGGCCCGTATTTGACATAACCAAACGTAAGGTGCATACCCCGTAAGTGCATTTTCCTTGTGCACTTAACATTTGAATGTACAACTATTTACACGGCAATGCAGTGGGCATCTGCCCTAGCTCATTTTTGGAAAGGGTGACTGTTGTGCTAAAGCGTTTTAGTAGATAACTGAAGGTTTTGTGCCACAATTGACTGCTATTTGGAAATGTTCAAACTTCCCCCACTTTGATGAATGCCCTGGTTCCAGCGGCATAAAATCAGCAAGCGTGGTGTTCTTTTAGTGATGCACAGTGTTGGCTTTGTGCCAAGCATTATGGTGAAAATGTTCAGCTTTTGCTCATCAGACCATAACACATTTTCCCACATGCTTTTGGCAGACTTAATGTAGGTTTTGGCAAAGCGCTGCTGTCTGTTTTTGTTTGTAAGAAAAGGCTTCTGTCCTCCCACTGCCCAGACATATAAGGATTACCACTGTCACATGCAGTAACCAGTTCTTACAAGAACATCCAGCAGCTCAATTAATTTTGCTGTAGACCTCTTGGAAGTCTCCCAACCTAATTTTCTACTTGCTTTTTTATTGTTTTTTGAGTAATGTCCAGTCCTTGGTTATGACATTGTTATGCCAAATTGTATCCACTTCTCGATGACAATCTTCACTGTGTTCCTTGTTGTATCTAATGCCTTGGTAATTTTTTTTTACCTTTCTACTATCTGATACTTTTTAACTATGAGATTTAAGACCATGCCTTTTGTTGTAAAATGGAATTAAGAAAATGTCAAGAAAATCCTACTAAAACAGCTGAAATGTATATGGGGTTAATCAGAATCACTTTAAGTGATGGCAGCTGCATACTGACTACTATTTAACGTGAGTGTAAATGGGATTGGCTGAACACAACTACATCCCATATTACCACCACAGGTTGTCTATTGGTTGGCTACAAACTGATGCCTTTACCCTGTTTTTGGATGCCTATCCACTTGGACCATTTCATTGGGAAACAATAGGGTTGTGTGTGGTGCTGCTTGTGGCCAGCATGTGGGATGTGTGCACATGAGAACCAGCCAGATAAGTGTTACTACACAATTCTCAGGCTTCCTATGGTAAAATAAAGATATCCAAACGGTGAGGAACATCAGTAGCCCTGCCACAACCAGTGTCTCATGTGTTTTGTTTTTGGTTCTCTTATGGGAAATGATAAGCACATTGGCACTAGAGGATGGAGGGAGATTAAAACTGCAGAAAACCTAATCCTGTCTGGGGTAAAATTTACTGGTATGATAAAGGTCTGCTTGTAATGCACTTGTGCAAAGTGATACTGCAGGCAAAGGTAATTATTAGACCATTGCGTCGGACTATGTTTGGCACTGTCCTAAAGTGTTTTCCGTTTTTTAAATTGAAGAAGAAATGGCTGAGATATCGCGTTTACAGGTTCAGCCAATGGCATTCTCTTTTTCATCCTGTCCCCAAATCAGGTCAGCAGAGCAGGATAGGATAGCTGGTCCCTCCCTCCTCCAACCCCTCCCTCCGCCTGCTCTGGGTTCATCAAATTGCTTATTATTATGTAGCATCACAGATCCAAGGGTCACGCCCACTTTTTTCAGAAGAGAAATCACGAACTGAACATGTAAACCCGTTATCTCGGCCATTTCTTCTTCATTTTAAAAAAAGAAAACAGTTTAGGAAATTGCAAAACGTAGCCCGATGCAGTGGTGTAACAATTACCTTTGCTTGTAGTAGCACTTTAATATTAACCAAAAAGACAAAAAGTCTCTGACTTTATTAATAACTAATCTACAGAGTGTAATTTATTTAATGTAATTTATTAGGAGCTTTAGCTGACATGATTACATGTTTAATTTTGCAGAATGCTTACTTGCCTGGTGCCATCCACTTGGCTGCTCTCCCAAAGCAGGCAACTGTTATTTAAATGATGATTTCATACATATTAAATGTCCGGCCACAGTTGGAAACAGAAACATTGCATCTCTTATGTTATCCTTTCCCGAGCAACAGCGAATGTGTGGAGCTACCAGAGCTCCATTATAAAATTCTCCTGTCACATTTTTCCAAATGGAAACACTAGTGGATTAGTGGATGACAATTCAGAAGATCTTGCTGGATTTCTTTTTACGGCATGTTGGGAACTACAAAGAGAGGTGAGACGGCAATAAAAGTTGCACAACATTCATTGTGTGCTGTTTCAAACGTGTCAATCATTTGGTCATGTGCAAACATCTTTAGAGTAATATGATTATTCAGATTATGAATTATATTATGATTATGCACTGTGTGCTGGAATGGCGCAATAACCTCCCAAGACAGTGCGGGCTCAACTATAGGTGAAGCATGTGGATATTTACTGTATACATTGGAGTCTAAACAAGCACTGATGTGTAGTAAGGACCAAGGGATCGCAGACACCTTACTGAAGGTAGAATGGTTCTTTTTTTAACATTAGTTTGTATTAGAGAGAGTAGAATACACATTACAGCAAGCTCATTTTGTACATTAATAACCCAGTATAGCCAAACCATGCAAGAGTAAAACTAGCATACAAACCGCAACAACTCCTACAGTTACATGAGATACACACATGCCTCACTACTCTAAATAAACACCCCATCCCAGCTAGTACTCCTGCACTGCTACCTGGCAAAAAGAAAGGCCTACTCTCTTCACAATAGACTAACATTTGCATACAGAAGAGAAGAGAAAAGAAATCTACCAGGGAAGAAGAATGATAATTGCCTAGATACATACCAGGGCCAGAGATATAAGAAAGAGGAAGAAAGGGGTAAGACAAGAAGATGGGAGAGGGTTCTAGGCCTCAGTAACAGCCCACACGCAGTAGGCTAACTCATTAGATTGTCAAAAGCTCATGGTTGAAGTTTTTTGCTTGAAAGTGAGTGATCCAGCCCTCCCAGGTTGCCAAAAAAGTCCCCTCCCCATAGAGGCCGACATCTTTTCAAAGAACATTGTTTCATTTATACATGGAACAAGGTAAAATAGTTCTTTATTGTCATAGTACAGAAGAAAAAAAACATTTGTAATTTAGTGTGCAGATAATTGGAAAACCATGGATCAGAAATAAAAGACATTGAGGTTGATTCACATAATATAAAAAATAGCCTCAACGGGTGCGTGGCTAGCTCCCAGCCAAAGCTTAGTTTCATATACAAAAGGTTGAAAAAAATGCTTAAAACCAATAGCAATGCTTCTAAAGTTCATAACATGCCAGGGGGAGGCTTGCTTTATTACCTGCACTCCAACCGTTCTGGGGGATGTAGAAGATCCTGGGGTCTGTCAGCACGAGCCCCTGTGCTTTTCCTGGGCCCTGCAGAGTGGCTGGTAATGCAGCAGGGTTGGGGTCTGGCCACTGGGCGCCATGGCTCTGGGCTTACCAGCCCAAATGTTTGGTGTCCAGGGCTAGTTAGTGCCTGGGAAGGAGGAACGCATGCAATATTCTTTTTAAAAATATTTTTTACATTAAAAAAATACACAAAATAATTAGAAAAACACACAGCAGTCTAAAGGGGTCCATGCACCCATCCCACCCACAGAAGCCACCTAGCTCTTACACTTGCCATTTTACAGTCATTTTACACACCCAAAGTTCAGGTCCATTGACTTCTATGGAGCTCAAAAACCCCAAAATCCACAGGTTTGCTCATCCGTAGTAGTCAGCTGTAAACCTACTGTATGGTAGAACATATGAACTCACAATTACAGTGCAAACTAAGGTGTTTGAGAAAAAAATCTGCTGTACAATGCAGTTTACACTGCATGCAAGTGCATTGTGTGTGAACATAAAAAGTATGCGCAGTCCTAATATTTCTGCTCAGCTCAGTCTCGGTCTCAACTCAACAGTCTCTGAAGGAAAAAATACAGCACACAGAAAAAGCATGGAACTTACTTTACATATACAAAAATGGTTGCAAACAGACCTACGTTAGTAACTTTTGCCCATGTATTCTACACTACTAGATCAAAGATCTAATGTGATCAGACCCAGAAGAAATCACTTTACTTGATGTGAAATGGGCATCAAGTGGTTAGGTTTGCAGAAGAAAGAGTGTTAGTCACAAGAAAGATTTTCTTCTCACCATAGTGAGTGGCAGATTACATTTGGCAATACTTGTGTATATGTTGTTGCATTAAACATGCTTTAGAAACGTAACAAACAGTTACAAACGGCTGCTGTCAGCTCTCTGTGGGAATTTAATAATTAAGAGTTATATTGTGAAAGTGTCCTTATCCTGAAAATGATATTTTGTGATTCTGCCATTCACACATTAGGCATAAGGCATGTGTTCATACGAGACTTGCCCCCTACGGCTTCAGCAATGTTTCTCTTAGCCCTTCCACTGGAGTTACGCTGACTCTTGAATGTCTCACTTCTCAGGTTCAACTTTCCTAGGCCAGCCTTCTTAGGTCAAAATGCATGAGTAGCATGATATTTTATCATAACATGCTATCTAATGGATTTGTTGTACTGTACGTTTTTTAGAGGCAATTTGTTGTCTTGCAATACTCATTTTGTCTGAATAATATAGGTGGCCAAATTCTTCCATTCTTTTACATATCCTGGTTTGAGCATTAGGAACAGTATACTAACCCACCTCTGATTCTACATTGAGCTTACCTTTTCTACTTTTCTCAGCTCCACCCAGTTGGAGCTGCATAACTTATGACTATAGGCAAAAAACTCAAAACAAAAATACTTTTCTCTCTCTGGAGTATGGTCTGTACCACATATAGGACCCAAGGAGGATGCTCCAGTGCTATAACATTTTCAAAAATACACCACATTTACAAGGCAGCAAACTTGTCTGCCCACCACTTGTCTTGTAACCTAATCATCTACAGCACATAGGACCTGTGCTGCATTTCCCATTAGGTACTAAAGGGTCTATGCCAAGTGCAGAACAATGCAGGGGGCAGCAACTGTCTGGTTGAAAGTCTAAAGAATTACTATTTCCTAAAAGTACCTTCAAAGTTTCCCTTCTGTGCGATTAATACGTAAATGTTCATTTAGTTTCATTAGCTTCAAACTTTCTGATAATCCTGGCCTAGTGGGCGAAAGCAGACTACAACTTAAAGGGCCAGTCTAGGCAATGGAAATAATAAGGCAGCAAGAAAGTCACCTGAAACATGCTCTGTCTGTCCTTGATTTCATGCAGCTCACTGTGAATGCTCTAGCAGGGCTCCAAAATTTGCCGCTCCTTTTCTCATCATGCTCCAAATGTGATTGCACCCCTGTCCTTTACCCCTATCAACCCCTTCACTAGTTGAGTTTGCTGGGTTGGCCCACTCTGGGAGCCCGAAGGGGAAAGGAGAGAATAGCTGCTACATCTATATCCACAGCTTGCTGCAGAAAATATAGAATAGGCACATGAGGCAGGCTTCAGGTGACCAAGCTGCCCGATTATTACCATTGCTTGTCCCTTTAAAAGTCCCTCTAATGTCTCAACTGGGAAATAATAGCTCAATTGAAAATGTTTAAGAAATTAGAAATTATACTATATTACATATATTAGAAAATATTTGCCTACAATATGACCGTATTGAGAACATTAATGTTGGAGGAAGTACAAGCTTTTTGTGACAACCCCTCCTCCACCAAACTACCCCTCTCTCCCCATATGCTAAGCCCATTTTGGGTGTTAAATAATAAAACAACTTCAGCTGATTGCTGAAATGCCCCCCTGATGCCAGTGGGGTGGTGGGGGCTCTGCATAGCAGCCGTAGACTTGAGCGACAGTTGGACTTGAGAGCCAGGCCCATACAGTCACACAGCTGAGTGACTGACTTACAAAAGCTAGGTATATAACTATAACAGAGATACACAACCTGTAGCCTGGGGAGGGTGCATGCATACTGTAGTGCACTCAGTTGCTGCCCCTGGCACCCATCAGTTCTAAAGGTAAGGGAGTTATAAAACTGAGAGTTTCTCCCCCGCAGCATACATGTCTGGACACTAGAGGCACTACTTTTGCTTATCTCACCTCTGCTTAACGATTAAAATGTGGAAGACCTTCCTTCATAAGGAATAGGCACTACATTAAGCAGAGCTAATCATAAACCCAATGAGTACTCAATAGCAAACTAAACACAGGCGGGTTATCGTTGTAATAGCTAAAAACTCTCTTGTATTGGTATCAAAAAGCGCAAACCATATAGAATAAATAATTGTTACAGGAGATATATAAGTAGACCCACCCCAAAAAACATAAAAATTAAACGCTGTCATGGTAAGAGGACCCATGCCATGCTACATGCCCCACTTTGCAAGCACGCCATGCCTCAGTATTCACACCCACGCTAGCTGAAAATAAAACAATATCAAATAGGTGCTAAATGTACCTCCAGGGTAAAGTGGACAATGTAGACTAATCAATTGGACAAGGCAGTGGCATATTTATATACCCTGTACAAAATATACATTACATAACATAATATTCCTGAACATTTTGCTATTTAGGTACTGCTCCTTTCTACCAAAATATTTGCAACCTTCGATTTCCAGTCCCGGCCTAGCAATTTTGTATTAGTTGCATGGCTTCCAGGAAGAAGCTCTTTTTGAACCTAATGGTTCTGCAATGTGGCATTCTAAGTTGCCAATTTTAAAAGTTCAAAGTAACTGTGTCCAAAGTGAGTACAGTCCAGTCGAATTTTCTCTGCTATAGATATAGTCCTTTTCTTGAACAGATCCTGAATAGCTAGAAGGTGGGCTTCAATTATCCTTTTCACTGCTTTGAAAGTTCTCTGAAGTTTATCCTTGTTATTTTGATTGCTCCTCCATACCAAACAGAAAATGAGAAACATAATACTGACCTGATTACATTAGAGAACAATGACTTCAGCAGGTTCTTGGCCAGACCAGACTTTTTGAACTGTCTTAGGAATAATAGCCTCTGTTGACCCTTCCTCAGAACCACGTGGATATTACTCTCGCATCTCAAATTGTCAGTAATAGTAACTCCAAGGAATTTGGTTTCCTTGGCCCTTTTTATCACCTCCCCGTAGATGCATATGATTACCTACTCCGGTCTCATCTCTGCACACTGTTGCTGCACACAGCTATTAATTTTGTTACTCTTGGTCATGTAACAGAGATTTCCTCCCTCCTAATTTAGGGGTACCTAGGATGACTATAATTATAAAAAATATCTCTTTAATCGTATTATTCCTGGAAAAAAACCTATAAACATTTTAAATGTTATGGTCATTAAGAGTTAAAATTTTTGCACACAATTTTTAAACTGCCCTGTCTGTTATTTTTTTAGGAAACAAACAAATAATTATTAGTTGTATATGAAACAGCAAGATAGATTTTTGGGAAACATTTATAGTTTATATTTTTGTATGGCTTTTGCTTTTTTATCATTAAGTGCTGTAAATAAAAAGTGCTTTTATACATAAGTGTTCTTGCAGAATATAAATGGCATCTAGCCTGTAGTAAAAGATGCAGCTGTAATAAATGTTATCTTTTTAATTGGGCACATCCACATGCTCACATTCTAAATGTCAGCTAAGAGAAGCTGACATTGAATCTGATATTGCCTTACTTATTTTGGCACTATTATCCATCCTCAAATATTGGATCCGCTTTCCTGTATACATTTCAGCCAGATGATTTAGTGTGATTGACTCGCAAAAATACATTTGTCTACTTTACAGGTAACATTTACAAAGGATGACAGGCAGAGCACAAATAATGTCTGTCTGTAAAGACACCAATCTATGTTTTTTTGTTTATTGAGGTCTGGCAAGGATTATACTATACTATTAGACTATGAAATCTCAATACAGTGTGTGGACTTGGCTCTCAATCATTTTTAGCAGTTATTTATTAAAGTGTTTGACCACACAAATAAAAAAACAAAAGGTGTTTTACCTTTTGTCCCCCACAGCTGATCTGTCCTACTTCGGCCATCAGAAACTGATCCAATGCCTGCGAATAACTGGGCCCAAACTCCAGGCTCCGGGACTTCAATGTGGAACTTGTGCCCTCTCTATTCATTGCAATAGGGGGAAAATCGCCGAGGCTTGACACGCCTGCTCCATTGTCATGTCAACGAATTTCGGGCCCAGCCGGTGCAGTATGCGACCCAGCGATCGGGTGAGTTGCTAATCGCCATTGTAGGACTGATCAGCTCTGGGGGACAAAAGGTGAGTTCCCTTACAATGCAGAAACAGAACTGAATATTTAGTACAAATTACACTGAGGGTGTAACACGGGATTATTTATTATTTTTTTTAATTTTTTTTTCTAATATGAGGGGGGAGGGAAGGAAGCTATTGTTCTGAGGCAAGGCCTTCCTTCTCTGAGATTTGGCTCCAAATAGGTTCCTTCCAGCAGGCTTAGGACCCCTTTCTTTTTCATATGTATTTTAAATACACACATTGAACAATTAGCAATTTTCTTTCTAGTTTATTTGTATGTGCTCCTATATTGTTTTTTTTTCATCTGTTATGGTTCAGTTTGTAGCAAGTTTACAGTTGTAGCAAGTATATCAGTTGTAGCAAGCGTGGCTGCGTTTTGCATGCGTCATGTTTCATCAGTACATCTTATATTGCTATAATGATTAGAGTACAGACAATGGAGAGTATATATTATAATTCATTGTACTGCTTATTAATTGTTCAAAGTGTTTTACTGAGTGCACTTACTTCAAAAGATGGGAGTGGTTGATCTGACCAGTGACATTGTGTAGTTGCCAATGTGGGCTAAATATCTTCTGCAATAAATCATTTTTAGATAATGTTATATTGCTCCTCTTTGCTTTCATGCAAATAATTGCTTATTATCATTATTATCTTGTCTTGCATATCTTGTTTAGAAAAGCTGTACAAATAAATGGAGACTGCTCTGTAGTCTTTCATTTAAGGTCTCCTTATGATGCTCAGCCTCCGAGCCTTGGGTTACCACCCCTGGTAGCCCAGGGGGAAAGTGGTGGACACTTTTATTTGTATTAATAAAAACTAAAAAATTATAAAGGATTAGTTTATTTGACCCTAATTTTGTTACTATTTATATATGGCTGGACCATACTAGACCAGGCAAGAGCCGGGGATTAATTTAAAGGGACTGTAAACCCACTGACAATAATAAGCCAGCTATTGGCTCACCTAATGACTTTCCCATGTGGCTCTCTTCTCCAATCCCTGCAGCACAGGCTAGAAGCCGTAGTGGGGCTTCAATGTTTTCCCTCCTTTCAATTTTATTCCTCCAGCACCACACTAGCAGCCACTCTCTCCCTTGGTGGTTTCAACAGGAGCTAGACCTGCAAGCCACAGTGGTTCTACAGCTGTCTATGACCACAACAGAGCATGCACAGAGCAGATCAGCACAAAGCTGCCACGTAAAATGTCCTTCTTTTAGATGCCTTCTTTTAGATGCTTAAGGTATGTTACTGGGGGGGGGGGGGGGGGGGGGTTACCCTACCTGGATCTGACCTGGACCTGGATCTGAAACACTTCACTACAGAGGGTATTAAAGGTTTATTTACATATTCAGACTGAACCTGAGAGTTGCATAGCACATGGCAAGTGATTTAGGAAATAATAATGAATTTCCTGTGAGAATGTTATGAGTATAGACATTGTTTTTGGTAAAGAAACCAAGAAAAGAGAAAGCACTTCTCCAAGTTAGTAATGAGGTTCACCAGGTTAGTAAATAAACCTCTTGGTTCCATTTCTGATGTCTATTGTACTTTAAAATTGTCAATGGTTTTGTTAACCCCTTATGAAATAATATTGGGCTTAAAAATCGGACACAATACATACAATACATACATACATACAATCATACATACAATACAATACAATACAAAAAAACGGACACAATACAATACAATACATACATACAATTAAATAATAATTACAATTAAATTGACACTGTTCCTTTTTTGACAAGAAAGTTGATTTGCATTTTTTACTAAGGATCATCTTTTCCAACATAAATTGCTGCTGTATTTATATCACAGGTATGTGGGTATGAACAAGAACAGAAATCTAGGTCCATTTATTTCAGACTCCACTTGGCTTTCCTCCTCCTACAATAAACAATCATCTTAAAATAATGTCTTGTGCTCTAGAAATGTTTCTGTTTATGCAAATGCACTTCCTGGTTACAAAAAAATATATATAAAAGTTAAATATAATAACTTGTTCTAAAGGAAAACACCCTCTGGCCCTTTATTATCACGAAAGTGTGAGGGGTCACGGACGGTTCAAAACTCATAAAACATTTATATTTTTTTCATTAGTTACTAGAGGTTACTGTACATCATTATCGTTTACCTCCTGAAACCCTTGGAGGCTCATTAATACCATGAACAGCTTGCAGCAGCTGTGTTTTAATTGATATAAATACCTTAAATAACAACAGGCATTTACGACCAGAAAACACCATTAAAATGGGTTCTTCACATTTTCAGAGCCAGCACTTTTTACTTTCAACATGGGGCTTTTTGGTCCCCTTCAGTCTGCTTTATTAAGTATACTTATTAAGGTCACTTGATGAGCCTTAGCAGAGACAACTCACCACACTTCTTTTTTTATTTGTCCCCGGATGGATGGCATCCTTTCTGCAGGTCCACCAGGTTGGGGGCTCTCTCCTGTCTCTTCCCTGGGAGTACTCCTCCATGTCCCTTCCCAGTGACATCTTTAATCACATGGGGGGATTCCATTGAGGCTCATCCTCTGTGTAATTAAAGCCTCTCTGCCCCAAACGCACCAATGAAGTGTGGGGGGTGACAGATGAAGGAAGAGACAGCAACGAGTTTATTTGAAAAATGTATTTTCTTTTTTTAACTGTTTGTGAAGTGGTAAGGGAGACAAGGGACTCCAATACCAGTTCATAGGGTAATGATGGCCGCATGACAACTGCCAGCCTTGTACTGAGCAAGGCCACTAGCTCTGAAACACTTGTTCACAAGTAATAAGTGATGAATGTGTGAATATCAGAGGATATACTCAAACATTGCAATCAGCTATTTCTGGCCACTTGGAATGTCACAAAGATAAAAAGTTGGAGAACTTTACTTTAGCGCATATTGAGTTGGAAAGTCACCCAAAAAGTGTAGGGGCTCCTAAAATCATTTGGATTATTCACATTATTAGTGATGACAGATTCTTCTTGATTTTTTAAAAATAGACCTTCTGCCAGGTAGTGACTAGATTTAAATAAGGCAGTAGTTTCTTTAAAGCAATCACATGGGAGATGCTTTAATTTATCAGTGTATGTTTTTTTTTTTTACATTATATTTTTTTTTATTGAAACAACAAGATTCTCACAAGAATGAATTATTTATTTGATTTATCTATGCTTTTATATTTTTCAATACTGTGTTACGATTAGGCACTGATCAATAAACCAGGATAGCGGGGGATTTCAAAGAATGGAAAGTGTATACTGTATTTCCACAAAAAAAAACCAACAGCTGAAAAAATGGAACTTCTCCAAATGTGTTTGAGTTCCTTATAAGCTGCTGTTATTTCCAAAATGTTTAAAATAAAATATGTTCCTCGTCAGAAATAATCTGTCTGTAACCTGTAAAGCTGTCCCTTTCTAGGTGCGAACTGAAGCAGATCTTTATTTTTCTTTATTGTGAGTTGCAAGAGAAAAGCTCTCAAAATAGGGAGCCTGATTTATGTAGCATCAGCGTCACTCAGTTAGTGGAACTCAGTGTGCAATTTAATAAACCAAAAACAGGTGGCGCCGATGTGGCTACCAGCATGCGTCTTATTTAACACTAGCAATGTAAAGTGGTGTACAATGGCGCTGGTATAATTGGCAGTTGGGTCCAAGAGGTGTTGACACAGGTTGTCCAATACCTAATGCTACAATCAAAGCAAATTAGTTAGCATCGGGTGCTGTGACCTCCAGCACTGTTGTAGACATGATAGCAGAGCCAAAAAAGAAACAGATGCCGGCACTCCAAAACTAGCGCTATAGCCACCAGAAAGATGCTAAGTGGCGCACTTCATAAATAAGACCCTTAATCTCTACTGAAATATCAAATGCTCTAAAAAGTAGACAACCCCCTATTTCTAATGTGTTGTCTAATTTAGTCCTATTTAGTTTGGTTCGGCTATGATTTGCTTCCCCTGGGCTACATGCCAGGCACACAGGGCATTGGGGCTGGTTGCCCAGGTACTTAAGTCCTAATGCAGCCCTTGCAGTTAACAAGCCTCTATGCCCTTTGGACAATGGATGGGCAGCCACATAAACTAGTATAGGGGACCTACGTATAAAACAAGTTAACGTAAAAGTTAACACATCTTTTTATCCATCTAAATCAACAGTTACCAGCCAGCTTCCACTGACTCCGGTGGAATCGTCATTTGAAGGACAGAGGTACCTTATCCTTAGACCCTGGCATTCCAACAAGGGCTGTTCTGCTTATAACTAGCAATAACCCTCATAATTTGTTTAAAAATAACCCACTTAATGTTCTGCACCTCATAAGTAGAATTGATCAATCCTAACTATATATTTTTATATTTATTTTTGCACTTTGTTGTTTGCTGAGTTGTAAAATCTCTCCAAGATTCCAAAGGCTCGGGGGCCTATATAGGCAGGGGAGGCAGCTACTTCTGGGCCCATGGCAGAAGGGGGTATGGGCTTGTTTGTCGACCGGGTATGGGGCACTTGTCCACAAAGTAGGAAGTCATCAGCACTGTACAGTTTCATGACCCAGCCCCAAAACATAGGGTTGCTGAAACATGCTGTCCCCTTTATTTTGGTGCCACGAATATTTGCTTCCAGTTTCAGGAAGAAGTGTAGGGTTCCGCCACGTCCTGTAGACGGGGTAGAAACTGGTACCAGAGTGGCTATAGAGCTGCCTGTGTGGAGATCCACAAAGCATAACCAGTTGGTGGCACTGGAGGAGAAGGTTGGGGAACACTTCTATAGCTTATCAAGCAAAGTTCCAAAAATGTGTTCAGAAGACACCTTCACTTTGGTAGCTCATCTCTGGGGATGGGGGGTCATTTTCCATCCAATAATAGGTATAAATGAAAATGATTATTTAATTTGGTTAGTCACATTAAAAAAATAATTTTGACTCACGTTTAGTGAAAATGTAGAAGACAAAAGCGAAACCAAGACATATCAGCATGTACTTGTAGATAGGTCTATATGCCTTTATAGAGGGGACAGGCCACATTAGGATCAGGTCCATGTTAGGCTTTCAGTATAGACCTATATGTAATAGCTTTTTCTCTTAGTAAAAAAGAGAAATATTTAAATAAAAACAACATGTTATCTGCACAGTTTCTGCTTTGCATTAGTGATAAGAGGCTGTCAGAGGCCAGGCAAAAGGTTATCTCCTGCACACAGAATCATTAGGATATCTGTCTGTGGGAGAGATGAATTCTCCTGTTGACGAGATAAGCTATTTTGTACTCTATGAGTGCATGCATTACTGCTTTAGCAATACACTAACATTATCTTTTATTCTTCACGCTCTAATTCTTCTGAATGCAGGCTTCTAAGAATACAAAAATCTGACAATCTGTAAGAAGACAGATCTCATTGTAAGATGGAAAAGCATCTGCTTGGAAAGAAAACTGCAGCGCTACATCTGAGCACCCTGTAAGCAATCCTGAATGATGTCTTATTGGCACAAACACATGCTTGACCAATAGCAGGCTGACTTTTCAGAATAAGGCTCTGCACTTTCTCTGCATTGTTGCGCTGCATTGCAACACAGTTACAACGCAGAAGAAACACTGTCAATCATTGTAGATGGAATAGTTCACGCATCTGCGCTGTGTTGCGCAACGCATTAAAAAATCATTGCAAAAACCTTTTTCAGCGCAACGTTGTAACAGCGCAGGTCAGTAGATGTCTATGGCAATGCAATGGTGCTGTACAGTGAAGAATTACAAACGGTAAAAAATCTTACAATACTTGAGTTTTATGAGCAAGACGTGACAACAATGCACAAATACATAGGGCTTTATTCATCAAGGGATAGCGACAGGTAGTGCCTTGTAAGCGGCAGGTAGTGGCAGGTAGCGGCAGGTGAAAGCCGGCCACGGCACGCAATACCACATTTATGAAGGTGATTCTGGTGAGCGCCACTTACAGCGACACGTAGCGACCGATTCATCATCACAGACGGCTCAGCGTATACCGGTGGCACTCTGGCTTTCAGAGCACCTGGTATTACCTGTCGCTACCTGTCGCTCTCCCATACATTTCAATGGACGTTACTTTTCTTCCCTTTAAACAGGATTTTCTTTTAATAATTTTTTTGGTTTTGTATCAAATCATTGTGTGATCTCTCCTGGCCTATTTAAATACATTTTTGAAAACTTTTTAGATTTTTTATTTAGTTTGCAGAATTGTCATTACAAGTCTGGTATTAAAGTGTTAATGTCACAATGTAATACCAATGTAATTCCATATGTTTTCGCTTTGTTACTAGTGGATATGTTTTCAAAAACGGACTTTAATCACACAGCTTCTGGCACTCTGGGCTAAAACGACCCAATTTTGAGCGCCGGCACTGTTTGAGGCTGTTTCTTTGATGAATATGGTTTGAGTCGCTCACACTGACCAGTCGCTACCGTTCGCTCCCATATATCACTGTACTGGTGTTATAGCAACTCACATCAAATTCATCAAATTCATCAATGCCGGCAATGTTACTACAGCTCTGTATTAGTGACTCACAGCCGACCACTAGCAGTCGCTCTTAGCGCCACTGTACAGACGCTCATCTGCCGTTACCCGGCACTAGTAATGAATCAGCCTGTCAGTCATATTGAAACAGACTGGAAAAAGACCCCTGGCCTTGCAGGCTAACAATCTAAAGGTTGATATATATAATATGTATGAATGTGAGATAAAAAATATGTCTTTATAAGGAAATAGTAATAGTATTAATACAGGCAGAATGAAAATACAGGGCTGATTCAACATCTAGAATGAGAAAAGAATTAATTTTCCAGTGCAATTGAGCACATTTATTGGCTTTTTACCTTTGCAAATGTTTAAAAAATCATGCTAATTTGCATTGAGTAAAAAAATCAAGATTAAAAAGAAATCTCCTGGTGCTGAATCGGCCCTTATGTGTCAGTTCAGGCTAAGGAGATGCGCTGAGGGCATCCGGGATGGAACACTAGTGAAAGGGCAAAGGCACGCTTGCCTCTTAGCGTTTTTTGCTAAGCGGAGCTGAATTTTTTCTGTCCATCTTTGTAAAAATTATGAACACTGGGCACTCATGATGCCGGCTCCCTGTGTTAAATCCTATCTCTGCTATTCAATGTTGTTGGTTGCTTACAGCTAGGGATGAGCGAACCAGTTCGGACGAACCGGAATTCGCTCCGAATTTCAGGGAAAATTCGATTCGGCACGAACCCAAATTTTTTTTGGTTCGTGACGATCGAATTTTCCCTGAAATAAAGAAAAAAAATGCCGGCATGGTGGGAGCGGGCAGGCCGGCTACGCTGTCAGCAGGCGGCGGAGGCGTGGAGGCCGGCGCCGCTCTCAGCTGTCATCAGAGGATGCGTCATCAGAGGGCGCGTCATCAGAGGGCGTCTGAGAGCGACGCCGGCCTCCACGCTCCGACCATGCAGGTAAGTGTTTGCTTTTTAAACAAATGCCGGCATGGTGGGAGCGGGCAGGCCGGCTACGCTGTCAGCAGGCGGCGGAGGCGTGGAGGCCGGCGCCGCTCTCAGCTGTCATCAGAGGATGCGTCATCAGAGGGCGCGTCATCAGAGGGCGTCTGAGAGCGACGCCGGCCTCCACGCTCCGACCATGCAGGTAAGTGTTTGCTTTTTAAACAAATGCCGGCATGGTGGGAGCGGGCAGGCCGGCTTCCGCCGCCCACTGACAGCGTAGCCGGCCTGCTCGCTCCCACCATGCCGGCATTTTTGCTTAAAAAAAAAATGCCGGCATGGTGGGAGTGGGCAGGCCGGCTACGCTGTCAGCGGGCCGGCAGCAGCCTGCTGACAGCGTAGCCGGCATGCACGCTGCCACCATTTTTGCCGGCATGGTGGGAGCGGGCAGGCCGGCTACGCTGTCAGCGGGGCGGCGGCCCGCTGACAGGCGTAGCCGGCCTGCCCGCTCCCACCATGCCGGCATTTTTTTTTTCAGATGAGCGATTTGTGAAAGTTCGATTCGGGCGAACCCGAATTTCTTGGGGAAATTCGGCGAATCGCCCGAATCGAACTTTCAAGAAGTTCGCTCATCTCTACTTACAGCCATCCCACAGCATCATTCTCTACTACTCCAACAACCAATGCAGATCACACACATTGGCTAACTTTATTCTTTTATTAATCATAGTTTAAAAAATTATCATAGATCTACATAAAGATTCAACGACAAAAAATAAATTGCTTGATCCACTTTGTGGTGCCAATGAGTGAAAGTGAAATTAAATCATTTAACCTGTTTATGGCTTCCCTAACACCCTAGGGGATCTCTACCTATAGCTGTTAGCCAGCTTTAGAGAGTTGTCAGTATGTATGTCAACTATATTTTTTGAGCATCATTTTAGGTCTGGTTTAGCTGCCTACACATATCCATTAATGTAGCTACTGCAGCAGTCCATGGCCACTTTGTGACACTTATCTGAAAGAAGGAATTTATCATTTGTGTCCACCGGGCAAAGCCAGTCTGGGTGTCCTCTGTACTTTATGCGGGCATTTCTGGGACTTCAGGCACCAGTAGCGAGCTCTTCCATTCGCTAGAGATAGAGATCTGACTGTGGGCACATACTTACCTTATAGCCATCTTATTTGGTTGCTCTCAAATTTTCTGCACAGGGCAGATTGGTGAAACACATAGGAGTCATGGCAGGATCACAAGAAGCCTGGCCTCACAGCATGCAGCTGCATCTCTTTATCACACACAACCATCACATTAATAGAATGAAAGCCTTCTGTGGTTGTGGTAGCGCAGCTCTTGTGCTCAAGGGGGTCAGAAGGGAATATGGGTCCCATCAATGCAGCCCAGCACTTTTGGCATTCCTGCCATCTGATAGAACGCCAGCTTGATGTTTCGGACCTCTTCCTTATTCGATGGGAACCTGATGTATTTCGGGATAAGGTCAGCGATGACCAGGACCAGCTCATGAAATATGCGGCACATGAATGGCTGTCTAATGCCGCTTAACAGAGCAGCAGTGGCCTGAAATGTGTCCTTCGCAAGGTTATTTAAAGAGGCACAGAGATGCACTAATCCAGGGACTGCATGGCTATGGCCAGTGATGCGCTCAATTTTGTGGCGGATTTGGTGGTAAAGTTCAAAAAGCAGCTTTCCATTTCAGGAAATAATGGGACCTACTAGGCGTAACACACGTCCACTGGTTCCTTCTCCTGTGGGGCACAGCTAGGTCATACTGTTGCTCTTGCTTTTTATTTTAGTTAATATATAAAACATATTTGCCATACTGAGTGAAGGACACTCTGGCCCATGCTAAACCAATGGCAGAACCTTCTAGTTTGCTCTGGCTGCCCATGTTTTGATATTGGTTAGTTTTGTTTTTCATTACGATTTGCGTTAAAAATTCAACATTTACCCATTTACCCAGTCCTTGTAGTCCTAATTGGGTGTGTGTGTATTTATAGACAGCATAGATGTCCAATACACTTACTGTTGTAGTAACATGTCTTAAATAAACTCCTTTACGACACAGGTGTGTAAGCGAGTCTTTAATTACTAATATTGGTCATTAGACACATATATATAGCCATGCATCTCTAATTGTCAATTATGACTCATTTCAATTTGTGGTTAGACAAATAGTAAGGCATATCCTTGTGAACTCTAGTTCTGCCACAGTATGGGCTCGATTCAACAAAGGTAGAAATAAATTTGTGTCACTTGAAAAATTGGATCGCATGCGTAAATTTTTAACTTTTTCGAGTGATTCAGAAAAGGGGTTGAATTAAATACGTGCACTTGAAAATGCAATCGTAAAATTTTCAAAATGCTCGTAAAAAGGCTGTCACAAGCGAAAACTATTGGAAAATGTACTCAAATTTTTTTTCGATTGTTTAGTATTGTTTTCTGACTGCTGCATAGTGTTGTAAGGCTTTTTAATGGGTAAATGTAAATGCATAATTTTTTTACACTTTTTAAGTTGCCTGTGTAGCTGTATGTACATGGCTAACATTGTGGATACATGCAATAAAGAGGCAAGGTATGCTGTAGTGGAAGTACTAATTAAACAGTAATATTTGTAAGAGGCATGTATGTTGTTTTTTGGGGGGTGTTTGGTTGGATTGCTAGGGACCTGTATTAAAAATGTTTCCTTTAATGCAGAAATGTGGCCATTGTTTTCTATACAATGCTTGCTCACATAGCACCACATGTCCTTGGGTGCAGGGTGCAGCTCTTTGCTAGCTTTAACCTCATGGTACGCCATTCTTATGCTTACACTATAACGTGGACCAAAACCCAGGATTTTGACTATTCTGGGTTTTGGTGCCCCGCAGTGTAAAAACTCAAAGGTCGACCACTCCCATGTACCTTCCCCTGTTCTTATGGAACATTCTACTACTAGTAAAAAGGGGTAAAAAGTTCAATATTTTTTTCCGGAGTAAAAAAGTGCCATTGACTTTCATTGTCTTCCTAGTGATTCACAAACAGTAGAATTCTCAGGCTTTTTTCTTATGAATTGAATGTTTTACCACCATTAGAGTTTACTACCATTGCAAAGAAAGAATGGCTCCATTGTGAGAAAGAGCAAAATGAGTTTTCTCCTGCTGAAAGCTGCATCAAAAAACTAGCGTGAAACACTCTAATTTATATCATGTGTGCGGCTCATCAAGTCCACCCGAATCAGTAGTAAAATTTTCGAATCGCAAAATGCAGTAGTACATTTTTCGATCCACTAATTTATTTTGCACTTTTACAATCGCAATCAAATTTAATTCGAGTGACTCGTGTTTTACAATGGTTCCAGGTTGCTGAATTTTTCGCCCTATAAGACGCACTTATTTTTCCCCAAAAGTGGGGGAAAAATGTCAGTGCGCCTTATCGGGCGAATGTAAAAAAAAAAAAAATTAAAAAAAAACAAAACTCACCCGTCCCCGGCGCTCCCGCGTTGTCTGGCACAGTGCGAGAGGCCAGAGGAGCGGCGGGGGCTCTGTCCCGGCCCCGCCGCTGCGATCGCTGTCTTTTCAGGCAGCGATGACAGCGGCGGGGCCAGAGACAGAGCCCCTGCCGCTCCTCCATCTGCTCCCCGACATGCGATCACGTAGGTCCCGGCAGTGGGTGGGCGTGGCCTGCACCGGCGCAGGCCACGCCCACCCGCTGCCCGGACCTTCGTGATCGCATGTCGGGGAGCAGATGGAGGAGCGGCAGGGGCTCTGTCTCTGGCCCCGCCGCTGTCATCGCTGCCTGAAAAGACAGCGATCGCAGCGGCGGGGCCGGGACAGAGCCAGCTCGTGAATAGGGTGGGCGTGGCCTGCGTCGACGCTGCGGCGCAGGCCACGCCCACCCCATTCACGGAGCCGGCCGCTCAGCTCAGCGGTGTCAGCGGACAGGTGAGTTTAAGTTTTTTTTTTTTTTTTACTTTGGCGCCTGTCTATACTAACGGGGGGAGGGGGTGGGAATGTGGGGAGAGGGGCCACACTGCCTATGGGAATGGGGGGATGGGAATGCCACACAGCCTTTGGGAATGGGGGGAGGGGTGTGCCACAAAGCCTTTGGGAATGGGGGGATGGGGATGCCACACAGCCTATGGGAATGGGGGGATGGGTATGCCACACAGCCTTTGGGAATGGGGGGATGGGGATGCCACACAGCCTATGGGAATGGGGGGATGGGGATGCCACACAGCCTTTGGGAATGGGGGGATGGGGATGCCACACAGCCTATGGGAATGGGGGGATGGGGATGCCCCACAGCCTTTGGGAATGGGGGGAGGGGTATGCCACACAGCCTATGGGAATGGGGGGAGGGGGATGTCACACAGCCTATGGGAATGGGGGATGCCACACAGCCTATGGGAATGGGGGGAGGGGGATGCCACACAGCCTATGGGAATAGGGAGAGGGGGATGCCACACAGCCCATGCTAATGGGGAGAGGGGGATGCCACGCAGCCCATGCTAATGGGGAAAGGGGGATGCCACGCAGCCCATGCTAATGGGGGGAGGGGGATGCCACACTGCCTATGGGAATGGGGAGAGAGGGATGCCACACAGCCTATACTAATGGGGGGAGGGGGAAACCCACACAGCCAATGGGTATATGGGGAATGGGAGGGGGGGATGCCACACTGGATATACGGGGAATGGGATGGGGGCATGCTACACTGTCTATGGAATGGGGGCATCCCACACTGCCTATGGGAATTGGATAGGGGAATGCCACACTGTTTGTGATGGTGCGTTTTTGGTTAAAAAATTTTTTTCTTATTTTCTTCCCCCAAATCCTAGGTGCGTCTTATGGGCCGGTGCGTCTTATAGGGCGAAAAATACGGTACTCGTAAAAATAACTATTGCAAAATTGCAACTTTTTAAGTACAAAACACACAAAAAATCCATATTCTACCTTTGTTGAATCGAGCCCTATGTCTGATATTGTGTTTTATGTAGTGCACCCAGCTGATTACCACATTAGTGTGTTTTTTTATTCGGCCAAACATTGTTGCTCATGTCTCCTCTATGTAGCCACAACAACCTAATGTATTAAAGCCAACTGTGCTTGTAGTGTTTTTTGCTATGGTTGTTCACAATGTTGTTTACAATGTCTAATTTATTATATTCCCAATGGTTTTGAACACTCAAATGATGAGGCAACATAGGTGTGTGAAACGTATGATATTAATACAAATATTTTAACACTTCCAATGTGTGCATGTTGTTTAACTAAAGATTTGACTACCAACATCTAAATGGATGTGTGTTGCTTTCCAGGATGATCCATTGTTTCAGGCCTTTACATAAACATCATCTGTAAGGAACACAGTCTATGATTCTGGTGTCCCAGCAGCCCAGCAATCAGCATCAGCCTTGATACGTAATTTGAGTATTACCCATAACATATCCAAGAATCCAAGACACTTCGTGGCCAGTCATGTAACAGACCTTAATGTATCTTAAAATCCCCAAATAGGCACTTGCCATAACTAACACGTGTCAGTTAGTATGGGCCTGGACACAGATATAGAATTGTGGTTCCCCTCACATGCATCATGGGCAAACCTTAAAAAAAAATGCAAAATTACATGCATGTGTAAATAAATGTCTTCAGCAAACAGTCTGCATGCCCCAGGGAAGGGAATGTCGTGGGCTGTGGTCCACTATAAAGGTGTTGTTAAGGTGGTACTAAAACACATTATCGGTAACCTTATATGTGCCCTTAATAGTATGGTACATATACCGTTGTTATGTTATGCATGACCTATATTATTTATTAGTTTTATCTATCCAAAAATGCCTTTTGCCATAAAAAAATCTTTATGGGTGTGTTTTCATCAAAAAAACATTTTTTTCATCTAATATCTTATATCCATCAGCTCTGGAGCAAAAGGGGATGCAGGATTGAAACCTCAAAACATAGAACACTGGTAGTAACAGGGCCACTCACAACTGTTCAGAAGGTAGGTAAATGTTTTAAAGCCAAAACCCATATTCAAGCTGGCCAAACACATGCTAATGGATATGGATCTAGAAAACATTTAGCACTCCTATCTGCATACAAAATGTCAGACTGAGAAAAGCATTAATCAAGCAACAAAATGGTGTGCCAAAACAACATAATTGTTAATAGAACAAAATGAATCCTTAATTTGTATAATTAAACTACAGTTACAATATGGGGTATATGTTACTTACCATCATAGCTCTGGCTTTGACCCAAACTGCTGGACCCAACTTCATGCTGGTGGGGACAAGGCAGGTTTGGGGGCCCAAGGGACGTGCCAACAGAAACCCAGGAGCTGTGATAATTAGAGATGAGCGAACTTCTCAAAAATTCGATTCGGACGATTCGCCAAATTTCTCAAAGAAATTCGGGTTCATCCGAATCGAACTTTAGCGAATCGCTCATCTCTGGTGGGAGCGGGGAGGCCGGCTGCGCTATCAGCGGGCGGCGGAAGCCGGCTTCCGCCGCCAGCTGACAGCGCAGCCGGTCTCCCCGCTCCCACCATGCCGGCATTTTTTTTTTTTATTTCAGGGAAAATTCGGTCAGCGCGAACCACTAAAAATTCGGGCTCGTGCTGAATCGAATTTTCCCTGAAATTCGGAGCGAATTCAGGTTCGTTAGAACCGATTCGCTCATCCCTAGTGATAATCCAAGACAAAAACAATAACAAGAAAAATAAAAGTTGATCTGTTGAATATTTTTTCTAGTGTGGCATCTGTGTGTAGTAGTCATCTGTGTGTGCATGGTAATATAACCTGACATAGGCTTGGGCGAAAATTCCAGAAGAAGTGTGGTGGAAACAACAGGACTATGATGCCCTAAAACAATAAGTATAAAGACATATAAAACATTACACATTTGTATCTTGCAAAATAGCTAAATACACAATTAGATACAAAAAGGCAACTCACCAGAGGACAGGGTGCTGCCCTCAAACCAGGTAGGCCTGTGAGGGGAGTAAGTGAGGGCTTGGCTCCCCCTATTTGGTCTGCCAGAGCCCAACTCCAAAGGGACCAGACTCCACCACTTCCACTCCTGCACCCTCATGGAGAGATGGGGAGTCTATCACCTCCTTCAACTTGGGACTCCCCACCTGAGACTGACCCTCCTGGCATCCAGACTCTGACGTTACCTCATCAGAGGAGCTGATGACCCACAAAGCCCCCACCTCACCGGTCGACTCCTCTGGCATGTCCAGATCCTTGTGCACCTCCTCCCCTGGATCCTCCACCTTATAATGGTGAAAAGGACCTTCCCCCACAGCTTTATTGGGATTGGGTTTAGGGGGTGGGGGATAACCTCCTTGCCATGCTTGTGGAATGGAGATTGCTTATATTTGAAGACACACAACAAGAAGAGGCATTGAGTATTAGTCCTTGATTGATCAAACACAACAAGCTGTGATGTGCAACATTCTTAACTTAACTGAGGCATAGGCATCATAAAGCCTGTAGACCGATGCCGAGTCCCGGTACTTGAAGTCCAACCACCTTTGGCAGATGGACTTTGGCTGGACCTGGTGGCCCTTATCTCTGCCACAATGATCCCCTTCCAGGCTGATGGTTGAGTATAATCATATTCCCTCTGGCACATGTCGTATATGAACAGATACAAAGACAAAAAAAAAAAAATAGAGAACTTAACAGCTAACAAAGGAATGTGAGTTGTTCAATAAACAAACATTTCTAGAAAAAACCCAGAAAAAAAATTAAACAAATAAATAAAAAAATTCCTAAGCTTTCTGTATGTATTAAAAAAAAAGGTCACCATAAGAGACCTGAATCAGGAATCAAGTTCAAGAGACAACACGCCACCAAATACACATAGGCAGATTACATGTGGAAACAACTATGACAAAAATGCATAAGACAGGAACAGAAAAATAAAGAAAAAGGGAACATAAGTAAGGACACGCCCACAGAAACATAACAGGTACAGCTAACACACAAAATACACTTACCTTAATAATCTGGCCATTGGCCCGAGGGTCCGCATGCTGGCGGGACATCTTGTTGGGGACAATTCAGCCTTGGACCCTCTGGAAGTGTTGCTGGGGCTTCGGTTTTGCCTGCCTCTGGCCGGGGAATTTTGTCACTGCAGTGGAAAACCGGAAGTGCACAAAGCAAAGCAAAACCAAAAGCAGAACAGTCATAATGGAGCTGCTGGGCCACATCGCCATGATATCACATGACTATGGGAGTTATTTAACTGATTATCAGTTGTAGATGCAGTGAGAGCCTGTATAGGATTTCACTCAAATGGCACACAATATTGTCGATTCTACATCAGGTGAGAAAACTACTACTTTGGAGGAGAGAAAATTGCTATTCACTTTTATTAACTACCTTCAAGTGATTCAGCAACTGGATGTAATTATCACCTAGTTTTCTTACCTGGTACTGAATCAACTCTGCACCCCCAATGGAACAACTCAAAAGGTGGCACAAACTATTTTTAAAGGGGTAGATATATTTTAGAAGTTAAAATAAAAGTTATATATTTATATATTTGAGAAAGGATAGCATGCACAAAAAGATAGACAATCAAAATGATAGACAAAAATTAAGACACCATCACAATTCTGGAAGATGAACACTAGGAAAGCATTGGGTCATGAATCTTGGGGCATATCCTTAAGGCATGTGCTGACAACTTTTTAACAAGCTGACCACAAGTAGTAAACATGGGTAACTGCACATTGCCCCTCTGCACAGGAGACCCACAGGGCTGTGTGCTGAGTTCACTGCTCTATTCACTTTATATGTATGACTGCTTGTCCACCACACCGTTGCGGTGGGCTTGATCTCTGACAACAACAAGAAAGACTATCTTGAGGAGGTAAAAACCCTGGAAACCTGGTGCCAGAGGAACCACCTCCAGCTGAATGTGAGCAAAACTAAAGACATGATAGTGGACAGGAGAGTAAGGAAGAAGTGCATTCTTACTTAAAAGATTCTACACCTGCACATACATAAAAGCTTCTACACCTGCACCAGCCAGAAGCATTTGATGGGGAACATCACCTGTTGGTATGGCAACAGCAACAAGCAAAATAGGCAGGTCCTGCAGAGAGTAGCGTGCAATGCAGAACAGATAAGCCATGCCCAACTCCCAACTATAGAGACCATCTACAATCAGCGATACCAAACAAGTTCAGATAGAATACTAAGGGACAATGTCCACCCGATAGAGGGCTTTTTACACTACTGCTCAGGCAAGCGCTTTCAGTCACTAAAAACTTCTAAATGAAAGATTGAGGAACAGCGCTGTAATACAGCGTGCTTAAAAGTCAAACAAGCTGTTTCACACCAAAAACCTTGTGGTTGCACTATGGCCTATTGTTGTCTTTCTTTCTGTTCATTCATTGTAAAGTACCATTTGTATGTAATGCAGTCAGAAGAAACATTTCACTGCATGACATATTATTTATGGGTGTGTATGTGACCAATAAACTTGAACTTAACATTTTAGACGTTAGACATAACAGCAGCCTATGGGATTAAAATGCAATTTTCTGTTATGGCGGGCTGATACTAAAAGTATTACTATAGAAAGATTTTATTAGGATCATTTAGTCTCACAGAAAAAGGGCTTTGAATGTAGGCAACATTTACTCCATTGTACCAGAGACTAATCTGTTTGATGGAGCCTTACTATAGACAGAAATGCCTTACACGTTATATATCAAGATTTCATCATTTCTGTAAAATGCTTATGACTTCTGCTTAGTGGTATTTTCTCTAAAAATAACAGGAGAAGGGTAAAGCAGACAAAAAGCATGAAGTCAGAACTCAGAGGGTCCAGCCAAGAGTGATGTCAGCTAGACACGAGTACAATTTCCAAAAGCATTTAAAGAAATGAAATCCAGCTAAAATAAATAGAGTGGGTATTTATTTTACAAAACCTTGACCAAAGGATTGCTTAAGGTTTAGAGTGAGAAAGGCTCATTCGGTCTGTGCTCAAATGCTGGAACACGTGTTTCAGGAACAAAAAAGAAACAATACCAATAGGAGAGACAATGTTTTGTTACAAACTTAGATTGCACTACAGATACAATGAAACAAGAATCCATACTAATATAAAACACAATTTTAAAAGCTGATTGATTTTAAAAAATGTGTAGTGTGGAGGGAATTCAAAGTTCTTTAAGACAGGCAGGGGTTGATGGGGGCATAGTGCTAAGGAGGGAGGCACTGCAGGGCCAATGGTCCAAAAAGCTGCAGGAGGAATTGATAGTAATTTAGGCTACACATCTAACTGTTTCAGAAATTGGACTGGATTATTTCTAATACATTCAGTCATTGGTGGATCCTTGTTAGCTCCCCACTGAGCCACCAATGATTAATACAAAAATTACAAATAAAAAAAGATACAAAAAATATGGTGAGCAGCAGTGCCCCTATCTCAGCTAGACCAATGAACTGGCAGATAAAAAATGGGTCCAGCAATTGCTGCATCATGCTTTCCTCTAGATGGTACTGCCAGCCGCCTCACCTGGTCTCATTACAGGTTTTTGCCTTCTCGTCATAGGCCACCTAAACATTAAATAAACAATTCTGTTATTTATTTGATATATTTCTTGAGTTCAATATGTGAATATTACATGTTTTAAATAGGGATGGGCCATCCCCCATAGTTTGTGTCCGGCAAGTTCAGCCGAACATTTAACCCTCTCAGTGCCAGCCTATCTAGAGATGTCAGCACCTGCTGTTGCCAGGCCATTTTTCAATACTTTGCACTATACACGTTCAACTGTGATTTTTAAAAGGATTTTCAGGGGTTTCCCAGGAAACTAATATATTGTTTTTTTCAGCAGAGTTTTGTTTTGTTTGTCAGTTTTTGTATTGTAGTCTCAATATTTTGGGGTGAAACCTGTGCCAAAAATAAGAGAAAATCTATTTTTTACAATATGTAGTGTTTTTGTAATAAAACATTTAAGTTTTTCAAAATTATATTTTGTGCAAAAGCCCCATTTCTCACAGTTACAATGATACCACATATGTATAGGTAGACACCCTTTCCTGCCCAGGAGACTCCCCCAAACTGAAACAGCGCTTTAGGTGAGCTTCAGATAAAATACAACTGCTATGCACACCTTGCAGTTTTACAAGAACAACAAACATTTACATTTGAAATGCCCCCCACAAACTATAAATTCTCTCGAAGTACACAGGGGCTGGGGGTTAATGGCAAGTCCCCGGCTAGCTGCAGGTGACTTGCCAGACCCAGAGCAAGTGTCCCCCCATCTGGTGATTTTTAAGGGTTAAAAACTCTTAAAAAAAAATTGTGTGGAGTCCCTCATACCCAGCATAAGTAGCCTGGGGACCAGCTATGCAGGGTTTGTAGGACAGGGAGCAGAGGCCAGCCATGGTGGCTCCCCCGCCCTGCAGGAGACAAGCCTGCACAGCCTAAATGGCCCGTGGCTCTTCTGCCCCCCATGGGATCCTCTCTACCCAGCATAACCAGCCCAAGGAGCAGCTATGGGGGCTTGTAGAACAGGGTGCAGGGGCCAGCCTTGGTGCCCCCCGCCATGCAACCTACAAACCCACATAGCCTAAATGGCCCCGGGGCTTTGGGGAGGCAGGTGATGGGGGGCTGGGGATTAATGGCATGTCACCCGCTAGCTGCAGATGACATGTCCGCCCCCTAAGCCTTGTGAACTGGTATAGGAGTCTCGTGGACCCCTTACCAGTTCACAAAGGATTAAAGGTTAAAAATAAACACACAGACACCAGCTCTAATCCCCTCTGATCCTGTGTCTCACGGCAATGACAGATGCGGCAGGTGATCAGTGCAGGGTGGGTGGTGGGGCAGGGGGTTGAAGTCCCCTGCCCTCCCACCTGCTCTGCACCGGTACTACCGGCATCTGGTAGAGCTGGAAATTACGAGGAGCATTTAGGCAAAATAGCTCAAAACTATATTGCCATCATTTATTGAAACAAAAAACAATAAAAACTTTTTCACATTCAGATCCATAAAGTGGTTTATTCATCCCCGCCTCTAGATTAAACAGTCCACTAAGTGACATCAGATCCTTGTGGGTCTAGCTTGCTCCGATTAGTGACGAGGGCAGGTGTAACACTTGGATTAATAAAGCTCACATTACACATATCATACTTTGTAGTCTAATGAGGAAGAAGGAATAGCTGAGACTTGTCTTACAGTTGTAATGAAAGGGATCCTACCCCATCCCATCCCTATGCTGATCAGCTGTTACTGATACCTTGCTTTTTCTGGTGGGATATCCCACCAACATTCCTTCATTCCTTAAAGCCAAGCTACAGTGCGTATAATTTGAAACAATAGAATTGTAGTTCTACTTTGAATGTGCTGTGACTGTGAATGTGCATCAACATTATCAGAGATGAGTGAACCATTTTGAACAAATCAGAATTCGCTCTGGATTTCAGGGTAACATGGTTTCTGAATAAAGCTGAATTTCTTGGTATTGGAGTCTATTGAATTGTTTCCTGAAAAAAGCTCTTTATACCCCTTGGAGTGAGCTGCCGGGGAAAGCACTGATCTCTAGATATTATATTATCATTTTTGAATAAAAACTGTTGCAGTTGAGTATGCCTCATCCAGGTCATTATATTTTTATAGTAAAAATCAAGGAATCTGGTAGCTGTGGCAACCACAACGTGTGAATTGCTATAGAGGAATCTCCCTTTCTATCCCTGATATCATTAGTCATATAGGGGGATTTAACAGAGGCTTCTGCTTAGTAAAAGTATCCCTGATCTGGTTGCACCACATTAGCTTGGCAGGGTGCCAAGGTAGGATAAGGTAGGACCTGTGTCACCCCGCACTACATATGCCGGTGGAGAGGCTCCAATAATTGCTTCCTGGCACAGTTACTTTTTTAACTGTTTTTCTTTCTTTTTAAATTGTTTGTGTAACAAACAGTTCACATGGTAGCGATGGTTGGTATGTCACCAGCCAGCATCCATGGGTGGCATGCCAGAAATTTTGACCTAGATCTTGCCAGTATCTGGGCTGGGTGGCACCGAGCTCACTGGAAGTAATACCCATGTCTCTGTCTTTCATTCTCTAGCACTTCCCCTCAGGACTGATGTGCAGATACTTCTTTCTAAAATGTTATTTCTAAAACAACCTTTTATTTATGTTGAATAATTTGATATACATTTAGCATCAAATATTTACTAGTGCTTGTATAATTATAAATTATTTCACCAGCATGACTATTTGAGAATAAGAATGTCCTTTATAAAGTGTACTTTCCACATTGGAAATCTAGGGGTGCTTTACTTGACTACCATTAAAATAGTAGGGGGTTGACATGGAAGCTAGACAGTAAACACGTCGCTACTAAAAGTAGATTTGCCTGGCTTGGAATCTAAGCGTCAGTGCTTTAAGAGCCAACACCTGCCATCTGTGCTACCAAGCTATCTCCGATTGTCATTGTCACCAAAGCACACTAGAGGGCGCCATACTCCACACAATATTTATGTATACTGCGCTGCTGCCCTTAGAAAACTTGGAATGAAAAAGTAATTAAATTTATATGAATATACTGCAGTTAGTTACTGATTATGTTTTGTCAATGCCTGCTCCTCACAGAGGAAAGAAAACATAGCATAAAGTTCAATGAACTGAAAAATTACCCTCATACATTTAGCATCAGCAAATACAGACACTCATATTGTATTTCATAGAGGTCTGATCGGAAATCTAATAAATGTTTCCAGTAGTAAGTTTTGCAGAAAGAAAATATAATGTGAACTCCATGGCATATATAAAACACACACAGTGTAGTTTAGTGCAAGCTGTTTTTTTTGTTTTTCAGATTTACAGTAATCAGTGATTAATAGAATAATGACTGATCATGTCACAATTGCAGTGCTTTTTTTTAATATCCACACCTTTTTACCCCTTCCCAACCTTAAACACCCCCAACGTTCAAAGACATACCTCCTTGATCCACAATCCCCTCACAGCCAAATAAAGCACTCTTTGTACCTACTTCTAAAAGATTCCATCAGAGCAAGCTACAGTAAAACATCCTATCCACTAAATGAATAACCTATAAAAAAGGCCTATAAAAAATTGTCAGGAGCAAAATGATTAACCCTTAATTCAAAATGTGAACCTAAACATATTTATTACAATTCCATAAGAACCATAAAACCATTTTTTAATGGAAATCATAAAGACCCTTCCTTATCACAAAACACCTACAAAGACTAATAATCAATCTATTCAGCTTCACACCTGTCCGGCTCTATTTGCGGTAAATGTTTTGCATTAATGGCTTGCGGAAGGAGTTTGCCTTTTGCAGCCAAATATCACGTGTTGTGTGACTTTTTTGTTCATGTCATTTTTTGAGTCCGGTGTCTGTTTGTTAAAAGAATTCTGGCTACCATTTGGAACACTAGGCATAGGGGCTGGGGTCTTCATGGCTCAGAAGCCAACCCCCAGTTATGCCAGAACACCAGCCTCTATGTCCTTCATCAAAGGTTACCTGTTGTAACTTGCAGGTAACTTACCTACAAGTTACCTGTTGGCATGGCAGCTGGTGATTTGCCATTACCCCCTGCTTGATTACCCTTACCCCCAACGGTGCTCATTGGCGTGGGCCTGGTGTTCAGCTCCAGGGCTGAACATCAGGCCCACGCCAATGTGCACCGTTGAGCTGAACACCAGGCCCACGCCAATGAGCATCGTTGGGGGTAAGGGTAATCGAGCAGGGGGTAATGGCAAATCACCAGCTGCCATGCCAACAGGTAACTTGCCGCCCCCTTCCTGTGAAATAGTAATGCACTAACATTAACCTCTACTTACTTCTACCATCTTCATTCAGCACTGGACAGCATTTTCCCTGCTGTCCGATAGTTCTGGAGTCCTCCATCGGCTCCTCTCCTGCCTGCAGAATTGGTTAAAATGACCATTCTACGGTTGTTGGATGGAAGTAGGACAAAGGTCGCCCATCCTTATAGACTGGCACTCTGCCAGACAGATCACTTCCCATCGAAGAGAGGGGTATTAATACCCAAGGGTGTGGCTTCCCTCAAAATCTCCTTCAACCCCCTAGCTGTTTGTCACAGAAACAGGTGTAGTTTCCGGCACATTTGTGCTTGCATTTGCAGCACTGAGTGCGTAAACAGGCGTACTCTTGTACTCCTGCACATGGCCCTTTAACTTCCACCAAGCTCTGATCAGAGGTATTGGTTGGTCCATCTTTGTTTGCGTATCCTGAGTCTCTGTTGATCTTCCTGTTACAGCCTGACTTGGAACCTGTTCACGGACCCCGGCCTGTCTCTCGACTCTGATCCACATCCTCCTGCCCACGACCTTGGCCTGCCTCTCGACTATGATTCCTTGGACTTGTTGGTGTTCCAGTACTGGTCTGTCTGGTGCCACACATTTGGCAAAACCCAGTGCTTGATTGCCTGACCTGGGGCCTTCCTGCAGACCAGTTTATCATGCCTTGTGGGGAGCTGTAATCAAGACACGGTTGCTCTTTAGACTCCAGGCTTACAGGTTGAAAGGTGAGTTGGTCTATACATTTTTGCAATCAGGGCTGCATCCACAGTAGTCTGACACTGTCAAATGACACAAGAGGGAATCCCAGGGACCTGGAATATCTTAAAAACATACAAAAACATTAGTACTCTCATATGATCACTCTTAGTTGTGCTGCATGTGTGCATTACCTCATCAGCAGATCCGTGTCCTGTGCCACCCAGCCAGATCACCCATTGTTTACTTGTTTTGGACGCTGCACCAACATTGCAGTCAATGGAAGGGTTATGTCAAGACCTGAATGGGGGTGTGTTGGCCCTACTGTGACTGATGGTGGAGGTGGCGCCTTGTCTAGAATGAGGATGCAATAAACAATCAGGCCGAGTGGTACGGGAAGTGGATCTGCTGATTAGGTAAAGCACCCAGAGCCGGACTTGAAACGATCATCCACCAGGGACAAAAGGTGAGGATAAAGATTTTTTTTTAAAGTTAACCTGGACAATTACTTTAATTATACAAAAGGTATATCAGTATATATATATATATATATATATATATATATATATATATATATTATTTTTGTTTGATATTGTGGTTAGTGTGTAATATACATTTGATTTACTTGATTTGATGTACGTGATTTCATGTGCTGATTTCTCAAAATATTCTTACTGGCTTGCTGTACTACAAGGCAGATTAATACCTTTCTTTACAAAACCCATTGTCTTTGTATCTAAATTAGATTAGCAAATAGAATTAGCAATTAAGTATTCTGTTCTGCACTCAAAAAAAATAATTAGCATTCTTTAAGGAACAGAAAATAGCAAAATCTCACCGCAAAGCCTAGCGCTACTATCATTATCAACATCATATTTTGTTAAGTTTAAATACTGAAGATTTTTTTGTTTAATTTTGCAAAATAGAGTATTTATTTTTTGGAACAATTATAGCCCCCAAGGTCTAAAGGTTAATATACAGAGGGCAATTGAATCCCACCCTAAACCAAAATTAATATTCAAAATGTATGTGGATCCCTTTTGATTCATCCTTGACTTGAACACCCAAAGATCATCCCCCAAGGCCCAAAACTAAACATGCGGAGTGTGGACAGATCCCCCTCCCTGAGATCTGAGAACTATATCTCTCTCTCTATATATATATAAAAGCACTTGTGAATTCCTTTCAGACCTAAAACTACATAATCCGAGTGAGACTGATTACCCCCAGACCTAAAGTTAAATATGAAGCAAGTGATCAGAACACCCCAGAGCCATAACTAAGGATGAGTGTATTTGTGCGCCTGAAGCCGAACACAAATTTCAACAGGAAATCCATGCACACATTTGAGCTGGGCCTGGATGAAGGCCTTCTTCCTACCCCTCCCTGCATTGGCCCAAGTAGGACATGTGACCCCGCCCAATAGAAGGCGGGTTCCACATTCCACTGCACACCGCTGCTGTGTGCTCTGCAAGTTTGATAGGGAGAGGCTCCTGCTGCAGAGGTTTAATTTCAGATAGGCACTATTTGGTTAGAAAAACTTCCCATTCCAGGGCAAATTATAGTCAGGGAAAACCACTGGAGTGGGGGCTAGAGAAGGGTTGGACTCACTACTGCTGCACTAATACCACTGGCTTGTCACTACTGGGGTCTGGGTGTTCGCTTATACAACAACTAGCTGTAAAGACTGGGGTGAGAGTGTCCCCTTATGCCACAACCTGGTCTAAGCACTGGGGTGAGAGTGTCCCCTTATACCACAACTAGTTGTAAAGACAGGGGTGAGTGTGCTCTTATACCACAACTTGGTCTATGCACTGGGGTGAGAGTGTCCCCTTATACAACTAGCTGTAAAGACTGGGTTGAGAGTGTACCCTTATACCACAACATGCTCTAAGCACTGGGGTGAGCGTGCCCCCTTATACCACAACTTGGTCTATGCACTGGGGTGACTGTATGCTGTTATACCACAACTTGGTCTAAGCACTGGGATGAGTGTATGCTGTTATATCACAACTTACTCTAAGCACTGGGGTGACTGTACAGTTATAAATCCACCCATAAAATGACGCGGGGGTCCCTCTACCCATCATAATCAGCCCGGGGGCCAGCTATGCAGGGCTTGTAGAACAGGGCACAAGGGCCAACATCAGTGCCCTGAAGGCTACAAGCCCACATAGCTGTCCATGGTCCCCGGGATCTTCTGCCCCCCGGGCTTTGAGAAGGCAGGTAATGGGGGCTGAGGGTGACCTGCCAGCCCCCAAGCCGTATGAACTGGTATAGGATTCTCATGGATCCCTTACCAGTTCACAAGGGGTTAAATGAAAAAAAAACACACACACTAGAGAAAAATTACATTTTTTTTTCTTTACTTGCTTTCGATCCTCCACTCTATCCCGGCAAACCCATCCCACAGAGCTCCGATGACAGATGCCCGATTATCACTGAATTGGGGCTGGGGAGTAAGAGGATCAAAGCCCCCTACCCCTCCAACCTCTCTCCAGCAATTATCCAGCACTACTGAACGTCTTTGGTGGGGTGCAGAATGATGTAAATGATTATATCTATTACCACGCCCACAAAAGGTGGGGCTAGTAGCGTCAATGGAGGAAGTGGAAGAGAGGTCCTATTGTGGACCCTCTCCTCACCATGGAAGAGCCTGGGGGGAGGGGATCGGAAGCCCTTCCGGTGAAGAGGAGACATGGCAGGATGGATTGCGGCAGCAGATCAGTAAAGGTAGCACATGTAAGTGGCGGCAGAAGCAGGGGGCTCTTTCAGGCCCTCTCCTGAAGCTGGAAAGCCCTGGGGCTTTTTAGTTTAATAACAAATACTCCACTGGTTTAGGCACATACCTAGGGAGAGAGGATGTTGTCAGGAAGGGAGAGCTAGGATGTGACATCTGCCTGTTCCAATTGCACCCTGAGGATGGGCACCTGCTGGGGCATATCTAGGCATTTACATAAACTCATCTGTGGGTAATGGTCTGAGAGCTTGGGCACATGTGCCAGCCAATGGATGTGCCTCAACCCAGCTCAGCCCAAGGCTGCTACTAGGTTCTGCTCATAGTCAAGTACCACCTTGCCAGGCTTTAGGTGCAGCGACAGCAACCACTCATTTGTTGGCTCCTGGATGGCAGTCCACAGCTATTGGGCAGTGTGGTTTTTCACAAGCAGATGGTTTTCAGCGGAAGATAAGGAGTCAGGAGGGGGGGAAGCGAAGTTGGAGGCAACAGGTGATGTCCGGCAATCCTGCCTAGTGGAATATATGCATCAAAGCTCTACGCGGCTCGGGTCTGGCCACCACTACATTTACCCAGTGGGCAGTTGAAGAGATGTAACATCCCTGTCCATGCTTAGTTGTCCATGTGTCAGTTGTGATGTCGACCTAGCATTGTGCAATGCACACCTCATTTTCTTTACAACCTGTTGGTGCAGGGCAGGCATGGCCTGCTGAGAAAAGTTGTGGCGGCTGGGAATGATTTATTGTGGGCAGCTACAAGAAAGATTTTTATTAGCGCCCTGCTCTAACTAACTGAGATAACCACCTCCCCCTCGCAATTTTTAGCTCTCCAGCTCCAGCAGCTGGAATGGGAACATTTCAAAGGCAAGCAATTTAATAATGCTTTCTTTCAAGACTGGAGGTATGTGAGATGGGCCAAACTTCCACTTTCTGTTCATTATTTGGGGAATAGAAAGCTGAACACTGCCCTGGAATGGTGTGGGCAGGCTTGGTGGTGGTCTCACATCCTCCCTTGTGGGAGGAGACAAAAAAAGGGGAGGTAGGAAAAAATAATAGATATAAAATAATAATACTAAAAATAATTAATACTAATTATAATACTAACTAATACTAACTAATGCTAATACGAACTAGTAATACTAATTATAACTAATAACTAATTAATAACTAATACTAACTAGGACTAATAAAATTAATAATACTAACAATAACAATACTTACACCCTGCTGTGACGAAAAGTCTTCCTCAGAAGCCTCCAAAACCATTCCTTGGTTGGCTGCTGACGGTCCAACAACTCACCCTGTGAGCCACGTATGTGGTGGCCTGGCATCTGGAAAAATGGGCCTTCCTGTTTTTTCATTTTAATTTGTATAGATATATCTAGTTATGTAATTTTTAATAATACTAATAATGTTTTTTTGTTTGCTTTGCAGGTGCCTGGCCATAGATGTGGGGATCCTGTTTCTTACATGTATCAGCTTTTAGATGATTATAAAGAAGAAGCTCTTTATATCATGCCTGACTCTAATAATTCTCCTCCAGTAGAAAGAGAGCCAGGAGAGGTTGTGGAAAGCCTAATCGGGAAGCAAGTGGAACATGCCAAGGAAGATGGCTCAAAAAGAACTGGCATGGTAATTCATCAAGTTTGATAACGATTTCCAAATTTATGTCTATGAATATGACCTACGAGAACCCTGGTGCCTGCTTACACCCAAGATAAAAAAGGGGGGGAGGAATGAAAAAAATAAGAAAAATATATAATAATAATACTAACAATATTTTTCTGTTTGCTTCACAGGTGTCTGGTGATGCTGTGTTTTAGTTTTAGTTATGCCATTCACTGTGATCCACGCTCTTCCCACGTCGCTCATTTCCCACAATGCTGCCACAAAATTGTTGCATTCTTCATCATGCTGTGAGAACAAGTCCTTTTCAGTAGCCTCCAAAACCTAGGTTGGCTGCGATGGTCCAGAAACCCAGTCCAGAAAATGGAAATTTCTGTCTTTTAATTTAATTTTTTTAATAACTTTTCATTTTGAATAATACTAACAAGTTTTTTCTGTTTGCTTTTCAGGTCCCTGATGATGTATGACGTGCCTGGGCGAAACACGTCACAATATAGAAGTTTTACAAAGGGACCCAACTCCCTTATATTCTGTGAAGTCAATTAAAGAACTGAATCTAAAACCTGAGCTGCCTCAAAGTGTCTATGCAATGGGATTTAACAGACTCTCTAAAATACAAATAACTGCTCTGCCTATGATGCTAGCAGATCCTCCACATAATCTAATTGCACAGAACCAGAGAAACAAAATGGGGGGTGGAGGGGTGAAAACAAAACAAAACAATATAATAATAATACTAACAATGTTTTTATGTCTGCCTTGCAGGTTCCTGGTGATGGGCGTCATTAACAATTTATGTTATTGTTATGACAGTCTCTGGGATCTGCGCATTTCGTCCACCATGCTTCCATGAAATAGGCACATTCTCCGCCCTGCTGTGAGGACATGTCCTCCTCAGAGGCCTCCAAAAGTGTCCCTTGGTTGGCTGCGGTCAGTCCAGCTACCCCCCATGTGGAGTCCTGGGAGAATGTTTTTTTTTATTTTAATTATTTAGTATGTTTCATTTTTTGTTTGTTTGCAGGTACCTGGCCATGGATGTGGAGCAGATATTATTAATGCTTTTTCCTTGCTTCAGGGACTGGTGGCACAGTGTACAAATGACTCATGTCTTGTCATCAGTGCACTGCTTAACCCTTTTCGCTGCCAGCCTACCTGAAGTTTTCGTCACCCTTGGTGCCAGACCATTTTGCACTATTTTGCGCTCCCCATGTTCATATGTGATTTTTGAAGGGATTTCCAGGGATTTCCCAGGAAAATTATATATTGTTTTTTTCAGCAGAGTCTGGGCTTTAACATGAAATGTCTTGTTTGTCATTTTTTAAGTGTATTCTCAATATTCTTGGGTGAAATATGTGCAAAAAAATAAAAAAAAATCTATTTTTTACAATTTGTAGTGTTTTTTTGTAATAAAAAATGTAAGTTTGTCAATAAAATCTTATTGCGTGTGAAATCCCAATTTCTCCCGGTTACAGCGGTACCACATATGTATAGGTAGACACCCTTTCCTGCCCAGGAGACTCCCCCAAACTGAAACAGCGCTTTAGGGGATTTTCAGAAAAAATACAACTGTGATATGCGCTATGCGCACCTTGCAGTTTTTCCAGAAAAACAACCCTTTACATTTAAAATACCCCCAACAAACCATATATTCTATATAGTACGCACCTCAAGCTTTCTAGGTGTACCAGGCTTGTTGATGTGGCCACAGTTTTCTGGAAGTAATCCCTCAATGTATTCTTTGGTTGCAAAGAGTTTCCCTAAAAAAGGATAAAAAAGCAGAATCAAAGCCACATTTTCCTAAAAAAACTATTTACAAACAAGAAAAAACAAGTATAATCTGAAAAAACAACATCCCCCGAACAGAACGATACCCAACATGCATAGCTACTGTCAAGGGAAGAGTTGCCAAACACCCCAAAGTAAAGCGTGCGCATAACGGTAATTTTTCTTGAAAATTTCAGCTCTGCAGACAAAGTGCGCACCTTGCGATTTTTCAACCAAAACAACCCTTTACATTTGGAATATCCCTCATAAACCATATATTCCCTAAAAGTACACATGTTAAGCTTTCTAAGCGTACCCAGCTTGTTGTAGTGGGCTCATCTTTCTGGAATTAATCCCTCAAAGAATTCTTTGGTTGCACAGGGTTTCCCTAAAAAAATTATAAAAAAGCTGAATAAAAAACACCTTTTCCTAAAATATAAATATGCAAACCAGAAAAAACAAGCTAAGTCTGAAAGCGCAAAGTCCCTCGAACAGAACAATACCCAACATGCATAGGTACTATTAACCCTTTTAATTGCCAGCCTACTTGAGATTTTGTCACCCTCTGTTGACAGGTCATTTTTTCCCCATTTTGCGCCATGTTTTGCGACATTTTTGCTGGAATTTTCAGGAAAATTATATAAATATATTTTTTGCAGTAGAGTTTAGGCTTTAACATGAAATGTCTTGTTTGTAAATTTTATTCTGTTTTTTACAATATTATTAAGTAAAAAATAAAAATAAAAATAAAATTTTTTTTTAGAAAATTGCCTCCTTTATTTTACATAAAAAAATGTATTTTATTAAAGAAAACCATATTGCATGTGAAAGCCCCATTTCTACCGATTAGAACGGTACCACATATTTATCGGTAGCCCCCCCATTCTTGCCCAGGAGACCCCCCTAACTGAAACAAGTAATTTTTAACATTTACAAATAAAATACAACTACCATCCACACTACAAAGGGTTAAATCGGGAAAAAAAATGACATAGGGTCCCCCCTCCCAGGGGAGGGGGACCCCATTTTTTTTTGATTTTTAAGGGTTAAAAACCCTTAAAAATCCAAAAAAAAAACGACATGGGGTCCCCCTTACCCGAAGTAACCAGCCCGGGACCAGCTATGCAGGGCTTGTAGGAACAGGGCACAGGGGCCAGCTTTTGTGGCCCCTGGCCCTGCAGGCTACAAAGCCCGCATAGCCCGTGGGCCCGGGCTCTTCTGCCCCCCCTGGCCTTTGGGGAGGCAGGTAATGGGGGTGCCAAGGGTTAATGGCAAGTCACCAGCTAGTGCAGGTGACTTGCCATCCCCCCAGCCTTGTGAACTGATATAGGGGTCTCATGGACCCCTTACCAGTTCACAAGGGGTTAAATGTAAAAAAAAACACAGACACACAAAGAGAAAAAATATTTTATTATTATTTTTTTTTTACTTACTTACCTCCCATCCATACTGGATCACTCTGTCCCTCGCAATCACTGGCTTCTGCTCACTTGCTAGAAGCCTTTTATAGCTGCTGGATGACAGAAATCAAAGGGTTAATTAAAAAAAAAACGACATAGGGTCCCCCCTCCCAGGGGAGGGGGACCCCATTTTTTTTTGGATTTTTAAGGGTTAAAAACCCTTAAAAATCCCCAAAAAAACGACATGGGGTCCCCCTTACCCGAAGTAACCAGGCCGGGACCAGCTATGCAGGGCTTGTAGGAACAGGGCGCAGGGGCCAGCTTTTGTGGCCCCTGGCCCTGCAGGCTACAAAGCCCGCATAGCCCGTGGGCCCGGGCTCTTCTGCCCCCCCCTGGCCTTTGGGGAGGCAGGTAATGGGGGTGCCGGGGGTTAATGGCAAGCCACCCGCTAGCGCAGGTGACTTGCCATCCCCCCAGCCTTGTGAACTGGTATAGGGGTCATGGACCCCTTACCAGTTCACAAGGGGTTAACAGTAAAAAATAAAAACACAGACACAAATTTCAAAAAATGACATTTATTATTTTTTTTTTACACTATACTCACCTCCAATCCTGGGTCCCACGTCGCTGTCCCGCGCCGCTCTCTCACCGCCGGCATCTGTCAGATGCCGATAGTGATCGGCGCAGGGCGGATGAGAGGAGAGGAGGCTCCCATCCCATCTGACAGATGCCGGTGCTCGGTGAGGGTATAGGAGGAGCGGGATGACGTCATCCCGCTCCTCCCACAAAAGGCGGGGCCGCCGCCTCCCATTACGAGCGGTGAGGACCCGGAAGAGGGTCCTCACCGAAGCCTGCGGAGCCCAGGGGGGGGATCGGACCCCCCCCTGGTGAAGAGAAGACGGCGGGCCGGGGATCGGGCGAGGAGGTGAGTCAGTGGCGCTTTTTTTTTTTTTTTTTTTTTTCAATGAAACTGAGCGCGGGGAAAACGGGGGGGGGCGGCCGGTTTCGGGCCCCCCCCTGAAGACGGAGGACGTCGGGGGGGCGATCGGATGCCCCCCCAAGAAAGAGGAGACCCCCAGCTTCCCAGGGATACCAGAGGTAAGTGTTTAATTTGTATTTATTTTTAACTGTTTGGGGTGAATGCCAAGCCCGTAGTTTCTACGGCACTTAAGTGGAGTGGAAGCAAGCACGTAGAAACTACGGGCTTGGCACTGAAAGGGTTATAAAAATGTCACTCTGGGAAGATACTTTGAGACAGATTTTTAAGTGCTCAGTGCCAGGGCATTGTGAGCAGTAGTAGCTGATGTTTGGCACCCTTCTTGTGCTTGTGCTGGCTGCCCGGGGCTGCGTGGCCACCACCCTTTCCGACGGAATCTGATTGCCTTCATTCCACGTTGGGTCTAGGATTTTGTCATCATTCCCTTGATTGTCTTCCACCCACTTCTCCTCGCTACCCTCCTTCCCAGCCTCCACAGATGTCCTGTGATGGTCCTCTGGCCACATCCTCATCCTCCAACACAAGTTGTACATCTGGAAACCCCTAAATCTGCAACTGGGGCTGGGGTATGGGCAATGGCATCCCTGCCAGGAGTGACATCATAGAGCCTCCTTCCCAGCCTCCACAGATGTCCTGTGATGGTCCTCTGGCCACATCCTCATCCTCCAACACAAGTTGTACATCTGGAAACCCCTAAATCTGCAACTGGGGCCGGGGTATGGGCAACGGCATCCCTGCCAGGAGTGACATCATAGAGCATTAGTGACTCCATGACCTGTGGCTGGGACTTCTTTGCAAATTGTAAGGGGGGAGAGGTGGAGGGCTCTGCATATAATCTGTGACTACCTCAACGTGTTTTAGGCCTCACCATTCTAGCAGCGGTATTGGGGTCTACTAGAATATGCTGCAAACCCTGGTACCCTCTTGCACCAGATATTTATTTATTGATGTTAATATTTATTAAATTATGTATATATTGATTGGTGTATTTATTTATTGGTGTTTTTATAAAAAAAATGAATATTTTAATTTTTTTCTTTGTTGATGTATTACCCCTCGATTTTCAGCCCTCTAGCTCTTGCTGGCCCCATTTTACAGTCATTTTTGTGCCCCAAACTTTGGGCCCCATTGACCCCGGGGTTCAGGTTCGGGGCCCCGGACTCTTTGGTGGCAAGTTTGGCCAAACTTGGCAAACCCGAATTTCAACCGACTCATCGCAAGCCATAACAAAATATGCAGAATGAAAGTGGTCTTCCCCAGACCCTATGCTGAAGACTTTAAGCTGATATCCCTCCTGGGCAACAAACTAAATATCCCAAGTGAGAGATAATCCCACCAATTGGTCCAAATTTGGATTTTTTACCGAGAAGTATGGTTAGTCATGTCCTGCATCCGTCCCTTCCTCTCCCCTCACACCAGAGAATTGTTAGTACATGCCTTGGTCATATCTCGACTAGACTAAGGCAAAACCTTCCTTTGTGGTTTACCAACAGACTGCTCTTCCACCTCTCCTCTCGCTGTTCCAGTGACGTTCCCCTCTGTCTCTCTACTGGCTGACAGTCTCACAGAGGATTTAGTTAAAACTAACATACAAAGCTCTCTCTAGCCAGGCTTCGCTCTACATTTCATCTCTATTCCAACAATATGAACCCAGAGACAACCTCCATTCTGACCTTCTCCTGTCTCCAGGACTTCTAATGCTTCTCCACTTCTCTGTAATGCCCTCTTCCCAAAGTTAGACAAGCATATAACCTGATCTAAATAACCTCACAATCCACCAAACTCTAGCTCCTTCCTCTATATCTCCCACCTTCCTAACATTTAGGCTGTAAGTTCATACAGACAAGGCTTTCTCTCATATTGTATCCTGTTTTTATAGTATTCACCATGTTTTTGAATACTACTTTGCTTTGTGCTATAGGATAGTGTTATATACAGAAACATTATTATTATTATCAATAATATTAATTAAAATATCTTTCAATCTCCTGTAATCAACCTCCATCCTTCATGCACAGGAAAGTTATATGAAAAGTTATAAAAGAATATGTGTAACCACATTGCACTTCAAAGTTCAGCTTCTATGTTGGGAACTTTATTTTAAGTAGTCCTGGCACGAGGCCCATATAAAGTGGACAAACACCTGTGCAGACGGGAGGAGGGGGCATCCAGAGCCTGTTTTAAAGCTCCAAGACCTGGACCAACACCTGTTAGAGGAAAAATCATCACGAAGCAACACTTTACAAGAATAATTTTTATTATATATATGTTGGCTTACTTCATGACATGACCCTGTCAGTACCTTTCTGTAGCTGGGGCCTAGTTATCAGTAGTTATGGGCCGAAGTTGGGAACAATATGGTGCAGGGGCCCTCCAGCCAGATACTCCAGATACATTTTCATTAACATGTATTCACTCTGTATAGTCAATACATATATAATCCAGGTCCATATATATTAAGGAATCCAACATTTCGGGGTGTACTACCCCTTCATCAGGGATTGACTATCAAACAGAATGTGAGACAAAGCAAGAAATAAATACAGAAAGCACACTGAGAACTCCTGCCTCTGTGACATCACAAGGTGGGGGTCGCATCATCTAGGTATTAACAACAATAAGAATAGAATACATGAGAATTCATCCATTAAGGCGCCTATTGGGCCATCATGATAAGATTTGCCCTCCCAGACACAGAGAGGATTGAAATAAGTCCGCTTGTGCACCATGTCCCCATCTGTGTGGGGAGATCATGTAAGCCTGGCCAGACAACAGATGACACATTGGGCCCATCCTTCCTACTGGTGGGCGGATCCTCGCTTCTTATCCGCCTTAACAGCTGACAGGCTATGCCTTCCAACCTGATCCTGGGCCTACACACCATCCGATTTGGTTGTCGTCATGCACTGCCTGGTTATCAGACATGGGTGCACGCTATACAAGCGGCGTGATCAGTGAGAGCCCATAGGGCTCAGAGGGCTGCCAGTTCTGATGGAGCTGCCGTCTACCTATTAGGGTATACCAATAAACAGAAAATAGATCAATCCACAAATCAAATGTGTGCTCCTGAACAACGTAGATAAACAAAACAAAAGGGAGAAGAACCTGTGAAACAAAGAAAGAGGGAGAGGAAAAAAAGAGAGAAAGGAACCAAAAAGAAGAAAAAAGACACACTAGAGCTTGGATGAAAAAAAAGAGAAAGAGAAGAAAACACACATTATAGTAAAGGGAAAGGAATGAGAGAAATATACTTATCAAAAGGAAAAAAAGCGCAATCAAATAAATAGTGACACATGGAGAATAGAAAAAAACAGGCAAAGAAAGAAGGAAGAAACAAAGAGAACTAAAAGAGAAGAGATGAAGGAGGGAGCAGACAAAGACAAGACAAAGAAAAAGGGGTAAAGTATAGAAAAATATAGAGAGAAAGCCAGAAAAAAGACAAGAAAGGAAAGAAAGTGAAAATTACAGAGAAGAGCATGAGCCAAGCACAAGGAAAGGAGAAAGGATACAACAGGCGGGAGTTCTCAGTGTGCTTTCATTTGATATGTATGGACTTTGCTATACAGATTGAATACACGTTGATGAAAATGTATCTGAAGTGCTGGACTTATCTTTTCTACCACCTCCTTCCTTGGAGTCCCGCCTAGCTAATGCCAGACCACTGGGGCAGTGAGGTTCTTATATCACAGAGGAGGAGCCTCTGTGGAATCCCCCTATGCAACTAATGACATCACTGGAGAGCACCCCTCCCAGTGAGGGACAGGAGAAGAAAGAGGAGAGGTGAGTTTTTTTTTTTTTTTTAACAGTCCGTTAACTGATAAGGTGTGCAAGGGACCCTATAGCAGTTTGCATGTTGTGGTGGCCAACATACCACTTGCTGGCACCAGAATCGGTAAGATCCAGGCGAAGCCCATCACTCTTGATCAGTATGTATATTGTTCCTGAAAGAAAACTGAAACATCTGAATGAAAGTTAAATAAATAAGAGAAAACACGTAAAATGTCTACTGATTTCACCAGATGAAAATCCACAACTCCATGATTACCATGTAATGAAGGTCACATTCACATATGCCATGCGCAAGCTTTATTGCCATGCTTGGCAAACTTCAAATTGCAGTCTTCCCTGAGGATCATATAAAAGTCTAATAAACCACATGAAATATAGATGCAGAGGCATCCACAGCAAGAGTTGTTCTCACATCTCACTTTTATTCTAAATGTACTTGAAAATATATGTTTGCTAGATTTGCTGCAAGTTTATGTTATATATATATATATAGCCACTATCTGGAATTTTGTGATTGGTCCCTAGATTAACCTCTGGCCTAAATACACCAGGCTTACCTCAAAATCCAGACTGAACATATAGGAAATGAAAACACTAGGGGCTTGTGGCCCAGCCATCACATGATTATGGGGGGGCAGACACAATATGGGCTGTATAGATACTGGGTCCCTCTATAACCAATATGTGATACTTGGAGCTTTGGTTTGAACTGGAAGGCAGCCAGGCTTACCTTATTATTCAGACCATAAAGGAAAACTTAAGGGCTCAGTCATCACATTATAGGCTGTGAGAGGCTCGCACACAGTATAAGCTCTATTGAGTCATGCCCCCTTTTTTAACCTTTGTGTGATGGCTTAGCCTCTAGTTTGAATTGGGCCCCAAGGCAAAAATGAGTCTTCCATTACTGATTAACCCTTCTGTTACCAAGCACGTAACTCTCACGTGGTTGCCTCTCCAGCCGTGCCAAGCACATGAGGCTTTTCCCCCTGCTAGCAGGCAAATAATGTAAAAAAAAATCACCTGACCCCTCGTTTGATGCGGCTGGGTCTTCTCTTCACCTGGAGGGCATCTGATCCCTCTCCCTGGCTCTTCTGGCTTCAGGAGAGAGTCCGGAATAGTCTCCACCCACTTCAACCACCGCCAGTAACTGTTAAAAAAAAATGTACTCACCTGCGGGGTCTTCTGCCGGGTCTCCAATCCAGCCCCTGTGCTCTTCCATGGTGAGGAGAGGGCCCGAAAGGAGCCCTCTCCCCCACTTTTGCAGTCACTTCCACTAGCCCTGCCTTTTGTGGTCAGGGCTGATAACATCACCCGATGACATCATCCCGGGGCTGAGCGGTCAGATTCCAGAGGTGATCATTGGAAGCAGGTTGCATGGGTAGGGGGCTGTGATCCCCTGCCTCCCCAGCCCCTCTCCAGCAATCACCCCAGCAGCTGTCAGGGGATCACCATGGGACATGATTGCCGGGGGACACAGGATCGGAAGTGAGTGTTAATAAAAAATAAAAGTAATTTTTTCCTATGCCTGGTGTCTTTTCTTACATTTAACCCTCTGTGAACTGGTAAGGGGTCCATGAGACCCTTATATCAGTTCACAAGGCTTAAGGGCTGGCAAGTCAACTGCAACTAGCAGGTGACTTGCCATTAACCGCCAGCCCCCTATTACCTGCCTCCCCAAAGCCCAGGGGGGAAGAAGAACCCGGGGCCACAGATGTTTTGTGGGCTTGTAGCTTGCCTTGTGGGGGCCACAGAAACTGGCCCCTGTGCTCTGTTCTATAAGCCCTGCATTGCTGTTTGGGGTGGTTATGCTGTTGCTGATGTTTTCTTTAATAAAATAAGTATTTTATTTAAAATAAACAAGACAATTAAAATATATATTTTTAAAATATATTTAAAACCCCTATACCAGTTTACAAGACTTGGGACTTGGCATTAACCCCGAGCCCCCCCCCATTACCTGCCTCCTCAAAGCCCAGGGGGGAGAAGAGCTTGGGGCCACAGAGGCTTGTAGACTGTAGGGGGGAGGCCACAAAAGCTGGCCCCTACACTCTGTTCTTACAGGCCATGCCTAGCTGGTCCATGGGCTTGTTATGCTGGGTAGGGGGGATCCCACATCATTTTTTGGGGATTCTTAAGGGTTTTTTTCTTTAACCCTTTATATTGTGGATAGTAGTTGTATTTTATTTGTAAATGTTATAAAGTGCTCTTTTCAGTTTGGGGGGGGGGGGTCTCCTGGGCAGGAACGGGGGGTTACTGATACATATGTATCGCTGTAACCGGGAGAAATGGGGCTTTCACATTCAATATGGTTTTCTTTAATAAAATAATTAAAATAGAAAAGACAAATAAAAAATATATTAATTTCACTTTTTCACCTAAAATCTGCCACAAAAATACACAATTTTCCTGGAAATGCCTGCAAAAATCACAGTTTAACATAGCCCAAAATGTTGAAAAATTACCTGTCAACAAAGGGTGACAACATCTCAAGTAGGCAAGCAATTAAAAGTTAAAAGTAGCTAAGCAGGTTGGGTATTGTTCTGCTTGGGGGACCTTATGCTTTCAGATTTAGCTTGTTTTTTCTTGTTTGTATATTGATTTTTTAGCAAAAATTTCTTTAAATTTAGTCTTTTATACTTTTTTAGGTAAACCCTGTGCTATAAAAGAATTCTTTGAGGGATTACTTCCAGAAAGATAAGATCACTACAACAAGCTGGGTACACCTAGAAAGCTAAACGTGTGTAATTTTAGGGAATATATAGTTTGTTGGAGGCAACTAAACAACTAAGACTCAATTCAGAGCCGGGTGAAAAAACTGCCAATCACTTTCATTGTCTGCCTTGGGGGTGATTCAGCAACCACATGTAAATTTTCACCTGGCTCTGAATCAGACCCAAGGTAGACAATGAAAGTGAATGGAAGTTTTCTCTCTTAAAAAGGAGTGAGTTTTCTCACCTGGCTCTGATTTGAGCCTCTTGTCTCTAGGAAAATTTTTAGTTAGCCCTATACCTCTAAACGAATAGTATCGCCTTGATTATATCGTCGGACATCGCAAATCAAGATCCCCGAGGGATATTGTAATAAGGGACCTCAGTAAAAAGTTACTAAATCTGCGGTGCATAACTCAAACTATGTGGGTTATTTAAGAAGAGATAGCACCAGGTAGTACCACGTAGCGGCAGGCAGCGTCTGGTGAACGCCAGGCGCTGTACGCAAAACCACATTTATGAAAGCAAATCTGGTGAGCGACTGTAACAGCACCATGTAGCGTCCGATTATTATATTTAATAATTATATTATTACAGGTGACTCAGGGTATAGCGCTGGCGCTATAGCTTCCAGAGCGCCAGGTATTACCTTTCGCTCAGTGTCGCTCTCCCATACATTTCAATAGCTGTTCATTTGTTTGTGTTTAAACAGTGTGTTTGACATTTTTTTTTTGCTCAAATTGTGTGACCTATCCTGGCTGCAAACAAACATTTTTAGAAACTTTTTTGACTTTTTATATTTTTATGTAGAATTGTATTTACAGGTCTGGCACTAAAGTGTTATAGTCACTGTGTTAAAACAATGTCATTCCATGTGTTTTCGCTTTGTTACTGGTGGATATGTGTTCAAAAATAGACTTTAATCACACAGCGTCTGGCGTTCTATAGCGACCAGATTTAGAGCGCCGACACTGTGTGTGTGTGTGTGTCCTTTTTTGATAAGTATGGTGTGGTCAGTCACACTGAGCACTGAGTTGGCGCTACCTTTCGCTCCCTGCAGTGCTGTACTGGTCTTGGAGCTCCCAACATACATCACATTCATCAATGCCGGCCAGGTTACTACAGCGACTGAGGCGCTCTGTTTTAGTGGTAAGAAATTGCAGTCACTAAATTTCTTTAAATCTCAATTCAGATACTGATATTAATACCTTCATTTTATAGATTATCTAAACTAGCTCATGTTTTTTGTGAGTAAACACTGTTTCTCATGATTTTCCATATTTAGATGTGAAATTTTGTAAACATTTGCACAACTAAATATAATGCTAAATTGCACCAAGGCAAAACCCCATGAGAAAAAGTGTTTATACTCACAAAAAAGTAAGGCAAATATTCATTATCCTATTAGAGTTCATTCAGCATTGTATTTTTTTTATCACATTTTTTGAGAGAGAAAAATGTTCTCATGATTTTTTTCCTCAGTGCAATTTAGCACCATATTTAGATGTGCACATTTTGTAAAGAGTTTGTAAAGAGTTTCATTTTGTAAAGAGGAAAAACATAATAAGAAAAAGGATTGAGTAAAAAATGACAATGCTGACTCAACTCTATTGTCTCACATTCATCCTGCCTATTTTAGTCTAATATCCCCGGATGGTGGTGCCCACTTAAGGAATCACTGTTCCGAATAATCCTGGGCTTCCAACTTAGTGATAATAGTTTACAAGGGGGGGGGGTTTGTATTTAGCATAAAAATGCCCCTGAGCACAGAGTGACCCATAGAAATATATACAGCATTTTACTAAAGGCCTTATTCATGAAGGGATAGCGCCAGGTAGTGCCTGTTAAGCATCAGGTAGCGTCAGGTAGCGTCAGGTGAACGCCGGAGACGGCACGCAATTACACATTTATGAAGCCAAATCTGGTGAGCGACTAGAATAACGCCGTAGCGTCCGATTCATCATTATCCCAGGCTCAGCGTACAGCCTTGCAGAGCACCACGTCTTACCTGTCGCTTTCTGGCGCTCTCCCATACATTTCTATGGACGATCCTTAAATCCCTTTCCTGATCCCAATTTTTATTTTCTTAAAAAAAATCTCAAAACTTTCTGACGTATCCTGGCCTAGAAAATTACATTTTTGAAAACTTTTTGGATTAATAATATTTTTAAGCAGAATTGTCCTTACAGGTCTGGTATTGAAGTGTTCATGTTACAATGTAATAACAATGTCATTCCATATGTTTTCGCTTTGTTACTAGTGGATACATGTTCATAAACAGACTTTAATCACACAGCCTCTGGCACTGTGGACTACAACTACATGATTTTGAGCGCCGGCGCTGTTTGAGGCTATTTTTTTGATGAATGTGGTGTGAGTCAGACGCACTGAGCTGGCGCTATCGTTCAGTCCGATACAGCATAGTACTGTGACTCACACATCATACTCATCAATGCCGGACAGCGACTGAGGCGCTCTGAAACAATGATCCATGGCTGACCACAGCGACTACTAGTGGTCGCTCTGAAATCCGCGCTACAGATGCTCATCTGTCGCTACCTGCCATTGGGAATGTATCAGCCTGTAAGTAAAAACAACCTGAATATCCTTTCTAGAGTTCAGACCTCAGCCACAGGAGACAGGTTTTCCATGAACTAATCTAACTCTTCGTCTCCAACCCATCTTCCACATAATTCTTCTAATCCCTCATCAAGTAACACCCACTGCACCATATGCTCCCCAAAAGCACGGGCAGGCTGATTCATCATTAGCGGCAGGTAGGGACAGATGAGTGTCTGTAGCAGGCATTTTCAGAGCGTCCACTAGTAGTCACTGTGCTCAGCCGTGGGTCGCTACTTCATAGTGACTCATTCGCTGTTCAGTAATGTTGAATACATTGTGTGCGCTGTATGGGAGCGCATGTTAGCGACTGCTCATGGCGTCCGACTCACACCATATTCAGCCAAAAAAACAGCCTCACAAATCTCTGGTGCTGAAAAATGCTTGTTTGAAGCCCAGAGCGCAGGAGGCGGTGTGTTTAAAGTCTGTTTTCAAGCATCTATCAACTAGTAACAAAGCGAAAACATATGGAATTACATTGTAACAACATTGTAACATGAACACTTTAATGCCAGACCTGTAATGTCATTTCTAAAGAAATATATAAAAAATGAAAAAAATCTGAAAAAACTGCTTATTCAATGCCAGAAGAGGTCACAGAATTTTGATTGAGATTTTTTGAAAAAAAAAGAAAATACCCCGTTTAACCCTTTCGCTGCCAGCCTACCTGGAGTTTTTGTCACCCTTGGTGCCAGACCATTTTGCACTATTTTGCGCTCCCCATGTTCAAATGTGATTTTTGAAGGGATTTCCAGGGATTTCCCAGGAAAATGATATATTTTTTTTTTCAGCAGAGTCTGAGCTTTAACATGAAATGTCTTGTTTGTAATTTTTTAGGTGTATTCTCAATACTTTTGGGTGAAATATGTGCAAAAAAAATAAAAAAAAATCTATTTTTTGCAATTTGTAGTGTTTTTTGTAATAAAAAATGTAAGTTTGTCAATAAAATCTTATTGCGTGTGAAACCCCAATTAATTCCGGTCACAGCGTTACCACATATGTATTGGTAGACACCCTTTCCTGCCCAGAAGACTCCCCCAAACTGAAACAGCGCTTTAGGGGATTTTCAGATAAAATACAACTATGCACCGCGCTAAGCGCACCTTGCTGTCTTTCCAGAAAAAGAACCCTTTAAATTTGAAATACAGGTTTGTTGACATGGGCGCAATTTTCTGGACGTAATCCCTCAATCAATTCTTTGGTTGCACAGAGTTTCCAGAAAAAAACAGGTAAAATCTGAAAAAGCAACATCCCTCGAACAGAATGATACCCAACATGCATAGGTACTGTCAAGGGAAGAGTTGCCAAACACCCCAAAGTAAAGCATGCGCATAACGGTAATTTTACTTAAAAATTTCAGCTCTGCAGACAAAGTGCGCACCTTGCGATTTTTCAACCAAAACAACCCTTTAAATTTAGAATATCCCCATAAACCATATATTTCCTGAAAGTAAACATGTCATGTAAGCTTTCTAAGAGTACTGAGCTTGTTGTAGTGGGCTCATCTTTCTGGAAGTAATCCATTGAAGAATTCTTAGGTTGCACAGGGTTTCCCTAAAAACAATGATAAAAAAAGCAGAATAAAGACTATGTTTTCCTAAAATATCAATATGCAAACAAGAAAAAACAAGCTAAATCTGAAAGCGCAAGGTCCCCCAAGCAGAACAATACCCAAAATGCATAGTTACTATTAACCCTTTTAATTGTCAGCCTACTTGAAGTTTTGTCACCCTCTGTTGACAGGTCATTTTTCCCCATTTTGCGGCATGATTAACCGTGATTTTTGCTGGAATTTCCAGAAAAATTATATACATTACATATACATTTTTTTGCAGCAGAGTTTAGGCTTTAACATGAAATGTCTTGTTTGTAATTTTTCTACTGTTTTTTGAATATTTCTGCTTAAAAAAACAAAAATATAAATATATTTTTTAGACAATTGTCTCCTTTATTTTAAATAAAACCTTTTTTTTTTTAATGAAAACCATATTGCATGTGATAGCCCCATTTCTCCCGATTACAACAGTACCACATATGTATCGGTAGCCCCCTCATTCTTGCCCTGGAGACCCCCCCAAACTGAAAAGAGCACTTTATTACATTTACAAATAAAATACTTTCCACACTATAAACATAAGGGGTTAATTAAAAAAAAAAAAAGACATAGGGTTTAGGTTAAGGCTAACCCTAACCCTCAAAAATCCCCCAAAAAATGACAGGGGGGACCCTATGTAATTTCTTTGGAATTTTAAGGTTTAGGGTTAGGCTAAAAAATTACGTAGGGTCCCAACTCCCGGGGGGGGGGGGGGGACCCATTTTTTGGGGAATTTTAAGGGTTAGGGTTATTCCAAAAAAAATGGGTCCCCCTACCCCTACGGGAGTTGGGACCCTACGTAATTTTTTTTATTTTTAAAGGGTTAAAAAAAAAAAATTATTTTTTTTTTTAATTTTAAGGGTTAGGGTTAGGCTAACCCTAACCCGTAAAAATAAAAAAAAAAGACTTTTTTTTTTTAATTTTAAGGGTTAGGGTTAGGCTAACCCTAACCCTTAAAAATAAAATAAAAATGACGTAAGGTCCCCCCTCCCAGGGGGGGGGGACCCATTTTTTTTTAATTTTAAGGGTTAGGGTTAGGGTTAGGCTAACCCTAACCCTAACCCTTAAAATTAAAAAAAAAATGACGTAGGGTCCCCCTTACCCGTCATAACCAGCCCGGCACAAGCTATGGGGGCTTGTAGGAACAGAGTGGAGGGGCCAGCTTTTGTGGCCCCCCACCCTGCAGCCTACGAGCCCACATACCCTGTGTGGGCCCGGGCTCTTCTGCCCCCCCCCCTGGGCTTTGGGGAGGCAGGTAATTGGGGGTGCGGGGGTTAATGGCAAGTCACCCGCTAGTTGCAGGTGGCTTGCCAGACCCCAGCCTTGTGAACTGGTATAAGGGGTCTCACGCACCCCTTACCAGTTCACAAAGGGTTAACAGTAAAAAAAAAAGGCAGACACAAAAATTTCATTTATTAAAAAAAACAAAAACAAAAAAAAAAACTTTACTCACCTCACCCGAAGTCAGCTCCTGTGTTCATCAGCTGTCAGATGCCCTGGTGATCGCTGGCCAGAGGAGAAGGGGCAGGGGATCAGAGCATCCCCTGCCCCTCCACTGCTCTGCCCAGCGATCACCAGGGCATCTGACAGCTGATCCGAGGAGAGGCAGCAAGACGCCTGGGAGTGACGTCATAAGCCCCGCCCACAAAGGCGGGGCTTAACAGCCATCCATCCCCTTTCAGGCTCTCCCCTGAAGCTGAAGAGGCTGGGGGGGGCGATCGGAGGCCCCCCCAGTGAAGAGGAGACCCGGAGGGAGGCAGCGCGACTGCAGGTAAGTAAATTTCATTTTTATTTATTTATTTTTTTTTTACAGTTTACAGCTGCTGCTGCCAAACGGGGGGGGGCTATTCCGGGGGCTCTCCTGGAGCCATCCGACCCCCCACGGGGGATCAGATGGCACCAAATTAAAGAGGAGACCCAGCCGGATCCAACGAGGGGTCAGGTGAGTATTTTTGATTTTTATTTTTTTTACTAGCAGGGGGGAAATCAAGCACGTAGATTCTACGTGCTTGGCACTGAAAGGGTTATAGAGAAGAAAAGGTTCGTCCATTGAAATGTATGGGAGAGCGACAGGTAGTGAGAGGTCATACCTGGCGCTGTGCAAGGCTGAACGCCCGCGCTGTTCGCTGAGGCTGTGAAAATGATGAATCAGACGCTACATGGCGCTATCCCAGTCGCTAAACAGATTCTGCTTGATAAATGTGTAATTGCGTGCCGTGTCCGGCGTTCTCCAGTCGCTACCTGTCGCTACCTCTCATTAACCGGGCGGGGCTTAACAGCAAGATGGCGGCGCCGTCGGGAGAGGAGGGGGAGAGCCCTTTCACGCTCTCCCCTGAAGCTGAAGAGGCTGGGGGGGGGGCGATCGGAGGTCCCCCAGTGAAGAGGAGACCCGGAGGGAGGCAGCGCGACTGCAGGTAAGTAAATGTCATTTTTATTATTTTATTTTTTTTACAGTTAGCAGCTGCTGCTGCCAAACGGGGGGGGGGGGGGGCTATTCCGGGGGCTCCCCTGGAGCCATCCAACCCCCCACGGGGGATCGGATGGCACCAAATCAAAGAGGAGACCCAGCCGGATCCAACGAGGGGTCAGGTGAGTATTTTTTATTTTTATTTTTTTTTACTAGCAGTGGGGAAATTCAAGCACGTAGATTCTACGTGCTTGGCACTTAAGTGGAGTGGAAGCGAGCACGTAGAATCTACGTGCTTGGCACTGAAAGGGTTATAGAGAAGAAAAGGTTCGTCCATTGAAATGTATGGGAGAGCGTCAGGTAGCGAGAGGTCATACCTGGCGCTGTGCAAGGCTGAACGCTGGCGCTGTTCGCTGAGGCTGGGAAAATGATGAATCAGACGCTACATGGCGCTATCCCAGTCGCTAAACAGATTCTGCTTGATAAATGTGTAATTGTGTGCCGTGTCCGGCGTTCACCAGTCGCTACCTGTCGCTACCTCTCATTAACCAGCCACTACCTGACACTATCCCTTCTTAAATAAGGGCCTAAATCAGCTTGTGACTGGCCCATACAGCTTGTAGAAACTTGCATTATTTTTTGCTAATATGGCTGGACCATGGTAAAAAGCACTTATTATCTTATGTGTCAGCCCCAATCTCCTCGGGCAGGCTGATTTATTACTAGCGGCAGGTAGCAACAGATGAGCGTCTGTAGCTGGCATTTCAGAGCGCCCACTAATAGTCGCTGTGCTCGGCCATGGTTCGCTAGTTCAGAGCGCCTCAGTCGCTGTGCAGCATTGATGAATACGTTGTGGGGAGTCGCTTTATGAGCAGTACAGCGCTGTATAGGAGCGAATTGTATCGACCGGCCAGTGCGACCAACTCACACCATATTCATCAAAAAAACAGCCTCACACAGCGGCGGCACTCAAAAATGCTTCGCTGTAGCCCAGAGCGCCAGAGGCTGTATGATTAAAGGCTGTTCTTAACATGTATCCACCAGTAACAAAGCGAAAACATATGGCATTACATTGTTATAACATTGTGACATGAACACATTAATGCCTGACCTGTAATGTCTATTCTGCATAAATATATAAAAATGGCATTTTCTAGGCCAGGAGAGGTCACAACATTATTTGAGAATATAACAAAAAAATGATAAAAATACCCTGTCTACAGAGAAGTAAAAGAACATCCATTGAAATGTATGGGAGAGTGTCAGGTAGCGAGAGGTAATACGTGGCGCTCTGAAACTTTGAACGCCGGCGCTGTACGCTGAGGCTGGGATAATGATGAATCGTATGCTACATAGCGTTATCCCAGTCGCTCAACAGAATTAGCTTCATAAATGTGTAATTGCTTGCTGTGGGCGGTGTTCTCCTGATGCTACCTGTCGCTTACAAGGCACTACCTGGCGCTATCCCTTCATGAATAAGGCCCTTAGATTGTAAGCTTACAAGCAGGGTCCTCATTCCCTTTGTTTCATTAGCTTACATGTTATGTAATGAATTATGCTGTTTGCACATGAGCCCTCTGTAAAGCATTGCTGAATATGTTGGCGATATATAAATAAAGATAATTATTATTATCTAGCTGCTGGTGATAAATCACCTGAAGTTATTGGTGTACTTACATCTGCACAAGAGTCACAGCCACAGCCAAAGTCTAGGAACAAAGTCCTCCCCAGGGGATACTCCACCATAACCCGAGGAGTAAAGGGTAATTCTTCAGTTTACAAATGAAAGTGGACCAATCACAACCCAAGAGTCTATAAGATTTGGGATGCCCATTGTATGAGATCCCCTGGTGCGCACACAGGCCACAGCAGAATCCATCTGATGCATACCAGTCATTCAGGCAGGCTTGAAGCAGGCAGGAAGGGAACAGCACAAAGGCATGACAGATGCTCTCAGTGCTCTGTGCCGGGCTCTGATTACAAACAGTATTCTATGGCCTTCATTCATATGCATGGGATGAAACACTGAATGGAGGACAGTCTGTAAAGTGGATGTTTCTCACCCATTTCACACCATCCAAGATCGGGATGCCCAGGGGCAGGAACCAAAATTTAGGGTAATTAAAACCCCAACTTTGGCTGACTTTAAGTGTTCAGGGGAAGGCTGATTCATCACTAACGCCAGGTAGCGACAGATAAGCGTCGGTAGCAGGCATTTTCAGAGCGCCCGCTAGTAGTCGCAGTGCTCGGCCGTGGGTCGCTACTTTATAGCGACTCAGTCGCTGTTCAGTAATGTTGAATACATTGTGAGGAGTCGCTATTTGACCAGTACAGCGCTGTATGGGAGCGCATGTTAGCGACTGGTCATAGCGACGACTCACACCATATTCAGCAAAAAAAACAGCCTCACAAATCTCTGCCGCTGAAAAATGCTCGTTTGAAGCCCAGAGCGCAGGAGACGGTGTGTTTAAAGTCTGTTTATGAACATCTATCCACTAGTAACTGTCACGGACCAGGTGGAGCGGACTCGGGTGTGGATCCGCTTTAACTGTGGGACCGATGGCGGGTATCGTGCCAGGGGAGCGGAGTCTAAGGGGCCACCGGTATTCACCAGAGCCCACTGCAAGGCAGGTTGGTCTTGTGCGGCGAGTGACCCCCAGGTCGCTGCCCCCCAACAGCGGCCCAGTCCCACAGTCAGCCGAGGTTCAGCGAGGTCCACAAGTGGCAGGCAAAAGGCGTAGTAAGTACAGGTAGAGGTCGGGGCAGGCAGCAAAGGTTCAGAGTCAGGGACAGGCGGAGGTCGGTACACGGGTGAGCAATCCAAGAATGTCTGACTTTCAACAAGCATGGAGAGACCAAGATCCGGCACTGAAGGAAGGAAGTGCCTCTTTAAATAGGAGAAGTGGATGCAGGATTGGATGACCAGGCACCAATCAGTGCTGTACAGGCCCTTTAAATCTCAGGAATCCAGTGCGCTCGCCCTCTAGTGGACGGAGACGTGCGCACACCTAAGCATGTGAGAAGGAAGCATTGGGGGAAGGGAGACAGCTAGGAACAGCCATAAGGGAAGTGCTGCAAAATGGATGATGGCTGGATGCAGCCATGGAGGTAAGTGAAGTGCTGCTAGATGGGCGTGCAGCGCTCGCCCTAACAGTACCCCCCCCTTGGGTCTCCCCTTCTTCTTTGGGCCAAGAAAATCCGAGATGAGACTACGGTCTAGAATATTCTCTTTGGGCTCCCAAGATCTTTCTTCAGGTCCACAGCCTTCCCAGTCGACTAAAAAATATCTTTTACCCCTGGAGAGCTTAGAGGCCAGGATCTCTTTCACCGGAAAGGCATCCTCAGTACCAGAGATTGGGGCAGGCACCAAGGTTTTAGGAGAGAATCGATTGACAATAACTGGCTTCAACAGGGAAACGTGGAAAGAATTGGCAATTCGCAGTGATGTTGGTAGGTGTAGCTTATAACAAACTGGATTGATCTGTTGTTTGATCTTATAAGGACCCAGGTAACGGGGGCCCAATTTGTAGCTAGGAATTTTGAAGCGGATGTATTTTGCCGACAGCCACACCTTATCTCCTGGAGAATAAACAGGCGGAGCTCTTCTCCTTTTATCAGCGCTAACCTTCATACGGGCGGAAGCTTTACAAAGGGAACGCTGTGTTTCCTGCCAGATGGTGGAGAAATCCTGTGTGATGTCATCCACGGCGGGCACTCCGGAGGACGTGGATAAAGGCAGAGGCGGAAGGAGTTGACGGCCGTACACCACCAAAAACGGGGACATCCTCGTGGACTCAGAATCCTTAAAATTATACAAGAATTCCGCCCAAGGCAACAGATCGAACCGATCGTCTTGACGCGCAGAAACAAAATGGCAAAGATAATGCCCGAGAATCTGGTTGACTCTTTCCACCTGGCCGTTAGACTGGGGATGATAAGCGGAGGAAAAGTCCAGTTTAATTTTCATTTGTTTACAAAGAGCTCTCCAGAACTTGGACACAAACTGCACCCCTCTGTCTGAGACAATGTGTGAAGGTAATCCATGAAGTCGAAAGACATGCTTCAGGAAATATTTTGCCAACAGAGGAGCTGACGGGAGACCGGGCAAAGGAACAAAATGCGCCATTTTAGAAAACCTATCCACTACCACCCAAATAACAGTATTGCCATGCGAAGAAGGGAGGTCGGTAATAAAGTCCATAGCAATGTGTGTCCATGGACTTTTTGTTGCGAGCGCAGGTAGTACAGGCCTGAACAAATTCGGTCACATCCTTTTCAAAAGAAGGCCACCAATAATATCTAGAAATGATACAACAAGATTTCCTGATACCAGCATGGCCGGCTACATGGGAAGAATGCCCCCATTCTAATATTTTGCAACGTTGGCGAGCTGGCACAAAGGTCTTTCCCGGCGGCACTTGTACAAGAGTAGTGGGAGCAGAGTGGACAAGGCGTTCAGGTGAGATGATATGTTGTGGGGTGGATTCTACACCAGAGATGTCAGAGGAGCGAGAAAGGGCGTCCGCCCTGATGTTCTTAGCGGCTGGCCGGAAGTAGATTTGAAAATCGAATCGAGCGAAAAACAACGACCAACGAGCTTGTCGTGGATTCAATCGCTGGGCAGTTTCTAAATAAGATAGATTTTTGTGATCAGTATAGATGGATACTTGATGGGCTGAACCTTTTAAGAGGTTTCTCCACTCCTCCAACGCCAACTTGATGGTGAGTAGCTCCCGATCTCCGATGGAGTAATTCCTTTCAGCTGGAATAAAGGTCTTTGAAAAGAACCCGCAGGTGAGAATTCTGCCAGTAGACGATTTTTGAGTGAGCACCTCTCTGGCTCCAATGGAGGAGGCATCTACTTCTAGGGCAAAAGGCCGAGATGGATCTGGCCTAGACAACACCGGTGCAGAGGAGAAGGCCTTTTCTAGAGCAATGAAGGCCTCTTCCGCCTGAGGAGGCCAAGACTTAGAATTGGCGCTTTTCTTTGTGAGGGCCACAATAGGCGCCACTACAGTGGAGTAGTGAGGAATAAACTGCCGATAGTAATTGGCGAAGCCCAGAAAACATTGAATAGCTCGCAGGCCAATAGGACGGGCCAATCCAGAACTGCTTTTAACTTGCTGGGGTCCATCTGAAGACCACGAGCAGAGACAATATATCCAAGAAAGGGTAAGGCGGTTTGATCAAAAAGACACTTCTCCAACTTGGCGTAAAGATGGTGTTGACGGAGACGAGACAGGACTTGCCGGACGTGACCGTGATGTTCTTCTAGATTAGATGAAAAGATGAGTATATCATCCAAATATACAACTACACAGGAGTAAAGCAAATCCCGAAAAATTTCGTTTACGAATTCCTGGAATACTGCGGGTGCATTGCAGAGACCAAAGGGCATCACTAAATATTCGAAGTGGCCATTGCGGGTATTGAAGGCGGTCTTTCAGTCATCGCCCTCGCGTATACGTATCAAATTATAGGCTCCTCTCAGGTCAAGCTTGGTGAAGACCCTGGCCCCACGCAGTCGGTCAAATAATTCGGCAATCAAGGGCAAAGGGTAGCGATTTTTAACGGTAGTCTTATTGAGTCTGCGGTAATCAATACAAGGGCGAAGAGAGCCATCTTTTTTCACCACAAAGAAGAACCCCGCACCTGCTGGAGAGGAAGACTTCCGTATGAACCCTTTATGAAGATTTTCTCGAATATACTCTGACATGGCTTGAGTCTCAGGAGCCGAGAGAGGGTAAATTCGGCCACGAGGAGGAGTGGTACCCGGTAGGAGGTCTATAGGGCAATCGTAGGGACGATGAGGCGGAAGTACCTCCGCTTGTTTCTTGCAGAATGCATCAGCGTCAGGTAGATCTCAGGCAAGCCAGGTAATGGTGCTGAAGCAGGAATGGGTCGAACAGGAACAGACTTCAAGCACCTCTTAAAGCACGCTGCACCGCAAGTCTTGATATCGCCGGTGGTCCAGTCAAGCGTGGGATCATGACGTTGGAGCCAAGGAAGGCCTAGAAGAATCTGAGAGGTGCAATTAGGGAGGACGTAGAACTCAACATTCTCTTGATGGAAGAGTCCAATTCTTAATTGGAGGGGAACGGTGCGATAGCGCACAGTACAGTCCAGCCTATCACCATTGACTGAGGCGATAAATAAGGGTGTTGCAAGGCGATTCACAGGGATATTATGTTTATTGAACAAGGCAGCCTCTATAAAGTTCCCTGCAGAGCCCGAGTCCAAAAAGGCGGTTAAATTCAGGGAGGTGGAAGGTGAGATGGAAAGTTGAACAGGAACAGTGAGCCATGGAGAGGAAGCACATACACCCAGGGACGCCTCTCCCACCGCCCCTAGGTGCGCCCGTTTCCCTGACGTGGAGGGCGAATAGGACAGTCCTTCAAAAAATGCTCAGAACCACCGCAGTACAGACAAAGGTTCTCGTTCCTTCTGCGAGTTCTCCCCAATTCGGTCAAGTGGAATCGATCGACCTGCATGGCCTCCTTACTGAGAGGTACATGTGCAGACAAAGGATTTTGAAATACTGGAGCCAAACGGGATGCCCTCCTAGGGCGCTGAGAGTCTCTTTCTTGGCAGAATTCTTCACGCCTTTCAGCAAAGCGCACATCAATGCGTGTGGCCAGATGGATGAGATCAGTGAGAGATGAAGGCAAGTCACGAGCCGCAAGAGCATCCTTAATTTTACTAGAAAGTCCTTTCTTGAAGCAGGCACACAAGGCCTCATTATTCCAAGACAATTCGGAGGCAAGAGTGCGGAACCGAATGGCGTATTCACCAACGGACAACTCGCCCTGGACCAAGTTCAAAAGGGACGATTCAGCAGATGAAGCCCGGGCAGGCTCCTCAAAGACCTGGCGAAACTCTGAGACAAAGGTGTGAATACTGGAAGTGACAGGGTCATTGCGATCCCACAATGGAGTGGCCCAGGCCAAAGCCTTTCCAGAAAGCAAACTGATGACAAAGGCCACCTTAGCTCGTTCAGTGGGAAATTGATCCACCAACTACTCCAAGTGCAGGGAACATTGGGCAAGGAAACCTCAGCATAACTTGGCATCCCCATCATATTTAGCCGGCAAGGAGAGACGGATTCTGGCAGAAGATGCTACCGGGGGCTGTGGCGGTAATGTTGGAGCCGGTGATGGAACTTGCTGTTGCTGAATCGTTAATAATTGCTGCATCATGGCAGAGTGTTCATAAATATGGCGGGACTGCATAGCCACTATAGCAGGCAATTCAGTGGCATCCGGCAGCGGCACCTCAGTGGGATCCATGGCCGGATCTTACTGTCACGGACCGGGTGGAGCGGACTCGGGTGTGGATCCGCTTTAACTGTGGGACCGATGGCGGGTACCGTGTCAGGGGAGCGGAGTCTAAGGGGCCACCGGTATTCACCAGAGCCCACCGCAAGGCAGGTTGGTCTTGTGCGGCGAGTGACCCCCAGGTCGCTACCCCCCAACAGCGGCCCAGTCCCACAGTCAGCCGAGGTTCAGCAAGATACACAAGTGGCAGGCAAAAGGCGTAGTAAGTACAGGCAGAGGTCGGGGCAGGCAGCAAAGGTTCAGAGTCAGGGACAGGCAGAGGTCGGTACACAGGTGAGCAATCCAAGAATGTCTGACTTTCAACAAGCATGGAGAGACCAAGATCCGGCACTGAAGGAAGGAAGTGCCTCTTTAAATAGGAGAAGTGGATGCAGGATTGGGTGACCAGGCACCAATCAGTGCTGTACAGGCCCTTTAAATCTCAGGAATCTAGTGTGCTCGCCCTCTAGTGGACGGAGACGTGAGCGCACCTGAGCATGTGAGAAGGAAGCATTGGGGGAAGGGAGACAGCTAGGAACAGCCATGAGGGAAGTGCTGCAAAATGGATGATGGCTGGATGCAGCCATGGAGGTAAGTGAAGTGCTGCTAGATGGGCGTGCAGCGCTTGCCCTAACAGTAACAAAGCGAAAACATATGAAATTACATTGTAACAACATTGTAACATGAACACTTTAATGCCAGACCTGTCATTTCTGAGGAAATATATAAAAAATGAAAAAATTATGGAAAAACTGCTTTTTCAATGCCAGAAGAGGTCACAGAATTATTTGGGATTTTTGGAAAAAATAAAAAAAACAAATATCCCGTTTAAAGAGAAGAAAAGGTTCGTCCATTAAAATGTATGGTAGAGCGACAGGTAGCGAGAGGTCATACCTGGCGCTGTGCAAGGCTGAACACCGGCGCTGTTCGCTGAGGCTGTGAAAATGATGAATCAGACGCTACATGGCGCTATCCCAGTCGCTAAACAGATTCTGCTTGATAAATGTGTAATTGCGTGCCGTGTCCGGCGTTCAGCAGTTGCTACCTGTCGCTACCTGTCATTAACCATCCACTACCTGACGCTATCCCTTCTTAAATAAGGGCCTAAGTTTACTTTTAGTGTTGCTGTGTAAAGTTTTAAAGCGGACCAAAACCCACACTAGCATTCCCCGAATTGCTCCCCCCATGAGGAGTACCTTTTGTAAATTTTTCCTGCTCCTACTTTACTCTGCTCCCCACGAATTCTGCTTGTTTTAGCTGTAAAGCCCTGACTCCTCCATATATTGCCACTGTCGTGCGTGGCAATGTCATTGTCACACTTATGCAATGACTGATAGTCTGCAATCTAGCAAAAATATCAGTGTTCCAGGACAATTCTGTAGGCAAAAAAATAAAAAAAATTTCCCTAAGAAGGGAGTAATAGTAGGGGCTTTGACCAAATTTATTTCACAAGCTTGGGGGGTTTTGGTCTGCTTTAAGTTAGTGCTTTACATAAACATACATATGATCTTTGTTAGTTCACAATTGAGTTACTTCCGCTACTTATGTACCTATTTTTTACAGTTACAAGTCAATAATATACAATAATTACAGGTATAGGAGCAATTATTGCAGGTATAGAAGACCCCCAAAATCTAAGAATGTTCATTTTTGCTTCATTACTTGAAAAAAGTCTAATATTAAAAGATTATCTCCCCTGCTTGGCAGCAGCATAAATTGTATTTAATGTCAGTGTGGCATTTATAATGTTGCGATTCAGTTCTGAATTGAGGTTTGCAGGGTGCCATTTGATCTGAAAAATCAGTAATATATTATTCTAATTGAAGGCAACCAATCATCAGGTAGTTTATTCCTATCCAGCTAAACTAAGCGGTGTATGTAGCATAGATTGCTTACTGAATGGAATTCAAGTAAACAATTTGCAAATAGCTTTAGTGCCATCAAATATTGATTGACCTCATAAATACCTGTGCAGCTGTCTCTGTTTACCTACAAGACAGTTTAATACGAAGTTTGGGAGAAGGGATAGACAGGTGCTCTGACTTATCTGTAATGTTTTTATTGTTGCCCCAGTGGGCAGCTAACGGCTTGACAGTAAGCACAACTTGTAATGGACTGAATGTTTAACACATCAGGGGGAAGATTACAAAGCTGACTTTTTTTCTTTCTGGTTCTTTCTCTTTATTTAGTGGGACAGCAGCTGTCTATTTAAAAAACACTGAACCAAATTACAGTGCAAGTTAGATGCTTGGCAGTTAAAGTGGTCCAACTATCCTGGGTTTTGGTCCACTTCCGCGGGGCGCCCCGCTGCGTGAAACCCCCCAGAATGGCAGAAAAAACTCACCTCACCCCGCTCCTACGGCGCATGTACGGGCCTCATCCAATCAGCGCGATCAGAGCCGCTGTGGTATGCACGTACAAGGGACGGACAACCACAGCGGCTCTGAGCAAGCTGGCGGGCGCATCTAGCGTTTCCCTCTAACAGGGAGCGTGCCCGCGCCAGCCATTCACAAACGGCCGGCGCGGGCGCACGCCCTGCTAGTGGGAAGCGTGAGATGCGGCCGCGGCCCATGCATGCGCCGTTGGAACGGGAGTAAGGTAAGGTGAATGGGCCGTCCTGAGGGGTTTCCCGCAGCAGGGCATCCCGAATTCGGATGCCCCGCGAGGAGGGATCTGATGGGCCTGGGAATCTTATAGATTCCCGGGCTGATCAACCTGGGTGTTGGTCCACTTTAAACCGCACCAACACAACAAACAGTGCTCATATGTATCCCTCCCCAGGACAATTTAGATTGCTGCACATAAACATTCATTTACCTTTTTCTAACTTCTACTGGGGTAAATTTTAGAAACAAAATGTTGGCTCATGTATCTGCAGGCCATCTGCAAACAGGGATTGCTGCTTTTACTGTGCTTTGTCAGTTATGTCAGTTGAATCCAGGCAGCAGCATGGCTGAGATGCTGGGAGAGGAAGCTCCAAAATGGCCGATACCACTAGAAAATTGGTGAGGTGGTGTTTCAGCTTTGAGTGGATGTAGGAGCAAATGTAAGTGCTGACAATGCTTCAGTATCATGCATGCAGCTGGGGCAAGTGAGTTTGGAGGAGTTTTTTTCCAGCTGCGGCAGGCTGTTGGTCCGGTTTAAACAATGTGGCTGATACTATGAAAAGAAATGAACTAACTAGATGCTAGTATACAGTAACCTGGGCTTATGGGATGGGAATTGTGGTCTCATTACTATAATATCTTGCAAATGTATTTGAAGAGGTCCAGGATGAAATAAAAAACACCCTATACTCACCTTTTGGCCCCTGAAATTGATTACTCTGGCGGCACTGGGAGCCTTACCCACACCATGCGACTTGACCTTTGGCACATCCGCATTTTCAGGAGGACATTGTCTATCACAGCAATGCCGGAATACATTTACTGCAATGGAGGGGCGTGCCAGGTCTTGGGAAATAGAGGAGGTGTGCCAGCATCACTGTGACTGATGGTGGGGGGAGCATCCTGTTGAGAGTGCAGATGTACAAACAACAAGTTGCCAGCTCACCAACCATCCAAATCGGCACGGACCAAGGAGATCCCAGGCAATACTCCAGCAGCAAATAGAAAAATCCAGTGTGTTGTCCAGCCAATCGTGGATTAAAAATTAGCTTTTAATAGTTTAGCTTAAAAAGTCATTGTCAGCCCATCTGGAATAAGTACATAACAGTCCGCAACTATTAGCTCAAACAATGCAGATAGAAGATCCTTTGTGACGCGTTTCGAGCCACTGCGGGCTATTAATCTGCGTGCCTGATGATCGGACTGTTACAAATCAGGTAGGGAACCCAATGCAGCACTAGGATCGATCATCTGTGAGGGAACAAAAAGGTGAGTATAGAGTGTTTTTTTATTTTAGCCTGGACAATTACTTAATTATTAAGTAGAGAAAGTGAACAGGCAGGTTAAAAGACTTGGCATATTATTATTGTCTTTGCCTCGACAGCAAGCACTACAAGTTTGTGCCTAATTACTGGACCACTTCTTTCCAGTGCATAAAGAGAACCTTTAAGGCAATCTGATCCTATACAGCTAGAAATCATGGGCATACATCAGTTTCACAAGGCCCCATAGCAAAATTAATTTTGCCCCCCTCCCCCCCCCAAAAAAAGAGCATATATACTGTACTTATTGATACTGCGGATTCCCAAGGGTGCCTGTCAGGGGCAGTGGGGCCATTACAGTCCTGAGGGTTGCCACGTTACAGATGCAGCAACAATAAGAGTAATTAAGCTCGTATTGGGAGCTTTAAAACTCTGCTGCCGCACTGTGCAAGGTAACAAACAGGGCAGAATCCCTTCTGTTACACTGTAAAGCAGGGCATTTACATTGTAACAATTACAAGTGTAACACCCTGCACATTGTATAGCAGATACAAGCCTTCTATCACTGCTTACAGCTCACAGCTCACAGCAGCTAGCATACTGCAATGGCACCCCAGACATAAAGGTGGAGAAAGGCAGTTTGCCCTATGGTGTGTATGCCCATTCTAAGAATGCTCCAGTGGTTCTAAATAGACCAAGACAGACCTGCAACAAATCCAAACTGCCCCCCGAAATGCATTGCGTCATTGAGATTTACCACAGACATTGTGATGGCTCACTTGGACTTTAAAATCTAAAATTAAATGTTATGTTTTAACTGGATATTTTCATCGGAATACAAGGCACTGTCAGCATGCTGGATTCTTCAATCTCTCACAAATATGGGTAATTTGACATTCTTCATGTTGGAACCACCGAGGGGTCCAACAACTGAGTACACTGAGTAAACTTCAACCTGCAATCACTATGGTACAACCATCTATTACTATTTTCACATACAGTAATCGCCTCCTTCTATTCCCAAAAGGTAGCGATCAATCTATGTTGTCCTAACACAGAAAATACCCTACTGTCAATACAGGCTAGCAATACATTTATCAGTATGTACTATGAAGAAGCTAGCTGTTCTGTTCTTGTTCCCAGGGTTTTCTTGTTTTTACCCCAAATTCCATGTTCAATTACTTAATTCCTTCCCATATTTTTGGAATGTTAAGATTTTTTGTCATTCCCATTAAGAATGTGAAGCGGGGGGAGAGGAGCCACATAACACCCCACTTCTAAAAGTGACTTCTTCCAAGTTGGACAGTTGCAAATCAATGTGTGTTGGGGGGGGGGGGGCTAGCAAACAGCAGAAACAACCAGGATAATACATATTAAGGAAAGCTAAGGAAACTGCTGAGAAAAAAATATATATTTAGCAGCCTTCTGATATTGAAGCTGTGGGAGCCAAATATCCATGTCATTTTGCAAATTACCATTTAGGTCGGATGTAAAACCTCCATTTCCATACCTAATTGAATTTCTTTAAACTTTTCTGCATCTCCAAAATTATATGATTGCTTCCAAAAATGTCACTATGAAAGGGGCATTGATCAAATGGGCCATAAGGGACCTCTGCTATGAGCTAATCCCTCGCAATATTAGGTGTAACAGGATCAGGATTCGCTGTGAAATTAGGTCCTGTTAATTTAGATATAATCTGAATGACAGACCTCCAAATGGTGAAAATCTGAGAGCATGACCAAAACATGTACAAGAAGTGTCCTTCTTCTGTATTACATCTCCAGCATCTCCAGGTGTAGAGGCCAGGAACATCTTGTGTAGCCTGCATGGTGTGCAATAACATACGGTTAAGTAGTTATAACCAGAATCTCATGTTCTAGTAAACGTAGAAGTCTTGTGGGCTTGTAAGAAGATATTTCTTCACTGTGAGTCGGTTAGGATCTACCCAGGTCTTTCTCCTATTCCTGACAATATCTTAGATAAAAGCCTACAAACCAGTTTAAAATGCGGGATATAATTTGCTTTCCAGATGGTATTTCTGAGGCCAAAAACAAAGCTCAAAAGGCTCTAGATCTCTCCTCTATGCCAATCTTGGCCCAAATTTGCACATCAAATTTTGAAATAGGCTTACATTCCAAGGATTAATGTTCTCTTTTGAACACATTCAATTCAGCTAAAGTGGCCTCCAGCTCTTATCATTTACCAAGCCCCTTAACTTTTCTGTGGTCCCACTCTTCAGCCACATGGCAACTACTAGGTAGGACCAGTGGCTTACTAAGAGGAGCAGAGGGGAGAGCCAGGGACAGATTGTTTCTTACTTTCCTAAACATCTCTAGGATCACATTATAAAGGGGGAAATCTCTGCATAGTTGTGGTGCTCGCAGGGTCCAGGGGAGGTCTTCTAAAGGTTGCATCTACAAAAATACAGTCCTTGCTCTAATAATATAAGCAGTTTAGGTGAAAGTAAAAACATGACTCATCCAGGTCTTCATGTGACTTAGCATTAAGCATTAGCTTAATACATTCAGAATATTGCTAAATAAAGTTGTCAAGACAAAATTTAAATTAACATCAGACATGCAATATGATAGAATGAAAGGCCTCTCTAATGAAAAGTTAATATGAACCAAATGGTAAAAGCGTGAACATGTGAAATCTATTTAAAGGACAACATCTGAACATGATATACAGTACAACACAATCTGGTTTCATAGTTGCACCAGCACACACATTCTTACATGCCTATAACAAGACAACATAAGAGATCTGACATAAAATCATAACATATCATTCTTAGGCATGTTAGCCATATATCTGAGATTGGGAGCCATTCATTTTAAAAAGGTGGGTAGACATTCCAAGGTCTGTTCGTCTGCTACATAACTGCCTTGTCAAACCTGACAGACAGCCAGGTCTAATTGGCTAGGGAATGTAATGATAGACATTATTAGATATTGGGGGTCATGCTAATTAATTAGGGAAGCAAGTATAACTCTGGGTGCACATTTGGTTGTAAATTGCTGCCTGCACCTTGTGAGCTCTTTAACTTTTAAAACACAAAAGTGCAATAGAAACTTTATGTTCTAATTATTCCCCAAAAATCGCCCATGCCTATCACAGGCCCTTATGCAGGTGAGGTACATCTTTTTTGCAATAAAGTTTGGAAACAACAGCACCCTATAGGTATGCTAAAGAATTAGCAATGTCTTTTCTGCTTAGTGTATAGGGTCCTGTGGCATCCAGCCTACCTAGAGGTGTTGTCACCAAGTTCTTAAAGTGGACCAACACCCACGATTTTGACTATCCTGGGTTTTGGTCCACTTCGGCGGGGCACCCCGATCGGGGGTGCCCCGCTGTGTGAAACCCCCCAGAAAGCCCCAAAATCTTACCTGTCCCCGCTCCCACGTGACTGGACGGTCCATCCCGATCTCGGATGTCCCGCGGGGTGGGAGGTGATCGGCCCGGGAATCTTATAGATTTCCGGGCCGATCACCTCTCGGTGTTGGTCCACTTTAAGCATTTTGCACTACATATGTTTAACTATGATTTTTGTTCCTGCCCAGGAGACACCGCAAACTGTAAGATGAGTTTTTCAAATAAAATACAATAACTATAATTTACTTAACCTTTTAAAAAAAGAAAAACGGAGTGGGGCCCCCTCTCCAGCAAAACCAGCCCGGTACCAGCTATGTGGCCTGGACTTCCGGGGCTCGGAGGCTGAGCGGAGGCCCCTGGCCCTAAAGGCTGCCAGCTTGCCGACTGATCACTTGGCAGCCCCTTCTGCCCATTGAACTGGTATGGGGTCTCAAGGACCCCTTACCCCTTAACAGCTCACAAAGGGTTAAGTGAAACAAAACAACATGGCTATTTACTGGGTGTTTGAAAAAACTACTGACCTCTGGACACCTGCATTGTACAGACTGGGTGTTTGATAAAACTAAAGACTTAAAGGAGCCGCAGCACTCAACTCTGTTAGCTGGCAGACCAACCTATAATCTGTCTCTAAATCTGGTAAAAACAGAGGCTCGGTCACACACATGGAAGGGTCAAGGCCTTGCAATACAGTCTAGACCCCACACCCCATGGCTTGCACATGAGGTTTAGGGCAACCTCAGGTAAGCTGCTCCCATTTTATCTCTTGCATTATATGTCCCAAATGGGGCTCTCATAGATTAGAGTTAGGACTGCACCCATAGAGGCACCTTGGCGTGGTGGTGCAGCTTAGCATACTTCTGCAGATGTGTGTGACCGAGTCCTCTGTTTTTACCAGATTTAGAGACAGATTATAGGTTGGTCTGCAAGCTAACAGGGTTGAGTGCTGCAGCTCCTTTAAGTCTTTAGTAACCTAATTGCCCTGCTGACTTGCACCTCCCAGGTTAGTTATAAAATGGTCTGAGCAGCTGCCACTCCCCCTTTCTTCTGTTTGATAAAACTACTCACCTCCGGCCACCTGCATTGTACATACTGGGTGTTTGATAAAACTACTCACCTCCGGCCACCTGCATGGTACATACTGGGTGTTTGATAAAACTACTCACCTCTGGCCACCTGCATTCTACTTACTGGGTTTTAAAAAGAAATACTCACCTCTGGGCACCTGCATTCTACTTACTGAGTGTTTGATAGAACAACTTACCTCTGGACACCTGCGTGGTACATACTTTGCGTTTGATAGAACTACTCACCTCTGGGCACCTGCATTCTACTCACTGGGTGTTTGATAAAACTATTCACCTCTGGCCATCTGCATTATACTTACAGGATGTTTGATAAAACTGCTCAACTCTGGCCAGCTGCATTGTGCATACTAGGTGTTTGACAAAACTACTGACCTCTGGACACCTGCATTTTTTTTACTGGATGTTTAATAAAACTACTTACCTGCAGACACCTGCATTCTACTGTCTGTGTGTTTAATAGAACTACGCACTTACTCGTAACTCTGACCAACTGCATTGTACATACTAGGTGTTTGACAAAACTACTCACCTCTTGCCACCTGCATTCTATTTACTTGGTGTTTGATAAAACTACTTACCACTGGCTACCTGCCTTCTAATGTCTGTGTGTTTAATAAAACTACGCACCTCTGGACACCTGCATTCTACTCATTGGGTGTTTGAAAGAACAACTCACTTCTGGCACTTGCTTTCTACATACTGGGTTTTTGGTACAACTACTCATCTCTGGCCACCTGCCTTGTACAAACTGCGTTTTTGAGTCTCACATCTGGTCATCTGCATTCAACCTACTTGATGTTTAATAAAACTATTATCCTCTGGCCAGTCTGCGCTTCACTTTTGTCAAAAGTGCAGAGCCCTCCAACTCACCCCCCTTAAAATCAGCAAGGCCATTCCAGCCAAAGGTCATGGAGTCACTAATGCTCTAATATGACACTCCTAGCTGGCATACCATGGGCCATCCACCTGCCCTGCCACGGTTGCAGACCGAGGGTTCCCAGATGCCCAACAACTTGCGTTAGAGGATGAGAATGTGGACAGTGGATCATCGCAGCACACATACAATGATGATGAAACCCTAGTACCGACTGCTACAGCTTTCTGCAATATGGAGGCTGAGAAAGAGGGTAGCGTGGAGGAGGGGGTGGAACACGATCCAAGATGTGATGACGAAGTCATGGACCCAACATGGACTGAAGGCCGTCAGAGTTCAGAGGAAAAGGGTGGTGGTCACAAAGCCCCAGACAGCCAGCAGAAGAGGGAGAAGAGTGGTCAGTGTTCAGTCTGTTGCTACTACTGCCACCACACCCAGGAACTGAGCATGCCAATACTGGCACAAAGGATATCTTCAACATGGCGCTTTTTTCAAGCAGCGAACAGATGACAAGACACAGGTCATATGCACGGTGTTCAACGAGTCCCTGAAGAGAGGGAAAAGCCTTAATATTAACTACATCCGTCCATGACTGGGCACTTGCAATCCAAACATGAGCTGCAGCAGTGGCAAAAACACCTAAAAATCATGCAAACACCTGAGGCTCCCTCTACTACTTTGGCTGACTCAGCCTCTACCACCGCCTCCCCAGTGACAAGGCCACCTGTCTCCCCCCTAAAGGGATGATGTGAGACAACCATCACCGCCAGCAGCAGCACCACCATCACCAAGCCCGGCCACACCATCCCAGGGAAGTGTTCAGGTTTCTATCCCTCAAACTTTGAAGAGAAAGTCGGGCCCACATCCCAGGGCCTGAATGTGAGCATTTCAGAATTGCTGGCCTTTGAAATGCACCTATTCCACCTGGTGGAGATGGACAGCTTTAAGAATCAGAAGGTGACGGCTGTCCCACAAATGTCATTCCCACCTGCCACTAGTTTTTTCGGCAGGCCATGTTGCACCAACACGTCGAAAAAATAAGGTGTGCACTGGGCAATGCTATTAGCTCCAGTGTCCACATCACCACTGACATGTGGACAAGTAAGCATGGCCAGGGACCTTACATATCTCTAGCTGCCCACTGGGTCAATGTAGTGGTGGCTGGGACTGAGGCGGGAAGCACTTTGGGGCATATCCTTCCAAGACCCAAGACTGCTGGACATCAGTGGGGGGGCTCCTGTTGCCTCCTCCTCCTACTCTTCTTTCTCAATCAGTCAGTGCAGTGCCTGTACCACTAATTTGAGCACAGCCATGAGTGAAGACCCTACACAGGTGAAAGACCCCACACTGCCCAGGAGCTGTGGACCGGCATCCAGGAGCAGACAGATGAATGGTTGCTGCACCTGAAGCTTGGCAAGGTGGTGTGTGACAATGCCTAGCCTCGTCTGGCACATGTGCTTAACTTGTTGGTGCAGAGCTTCCTGGCCCATTATCCAGACATGCCAAAGTTTGGGCATAAAGTGCGTGGTGTGTGCACGCACTTTCGGTATTTCCACCCTGCTGCTGTACTGCAGAGGAACTTCAGTCTTCCCACCTACCGCCTCATATGTGAGTTGTTAACCAGGTGGAATTCCACTTTGTATATGGTGGAACTGGAGTGTGGGCAGCAGCAGGCAATAGTGGAGTTCCAGCTCCAAAATGCCCAGGTGAGTCAAAGTGCAGACCAACAGCACTTCACTCCCAATGAGTGAGCCTCCAGAGGGGGAGGAAGACTTTCTCTTACACCAGAGTGGGCGCAGCCCACGGGCATCACTGGAGCATGGATGGAGGGAGGAGCAGGAGAAGGAGGAGAAGACACTTGACACTGAGGACAGCTCCTCCTTTACTCACGCCACCCTGACTCGCCCCAGACTTGACCAAAATAGTCACCAGTGCCTATTACTGGATGGCTACCCTGCTGGATCCCCATTATAAGGATAACATCCCCTCCTTGACCACCACTGGAGCAGGATAAAAAGATGAGTTACATAAGCATTCTGGTGGACGCAGTTTTGGAAGGGTTCCCAGATGAATTTGAGGGCTCAGTGAGGGCACGAGGGTGAAGAGGAGGAGCAAGTCGCCAACGCAGCAGGGACACCAGCGCCATCACACAAGGGAGGGTGAGCATGGCCATAATGTGGAACACCTTATTTAATTGTCTGTCACATCCACCACCATCGGATATATCCTGTAGTAACAAGAGGCAGACTCACATGGTGGGTAACTGTTGACGCGTCTCCCAGTACTGAGCCATAGGTCCTCCCCGTTCAATTTCTGGGTAGCTAAATTGGACACGTGGCCAAAGCTTGGCCTCTATGCCTTGGAGGTGCCGGCATGCCCTGCGGCAAGTGTCCTATCAGAACCTGTGTTCAGAACCACAGGGGGTGTCATCACCAATAGGAGTATTCGCCCATCCACAGCCAACGTGGACATTACATTACATTCCTATAGATGTACCATGGGGATCCCATGGGACTTGGCTGTGCCAGTGTCTGGGACTTGGCTGTGCCAGTGCCACCCCTTCCGCCTCTTCGACTTACACCGTCGCATCTACCTCCTCTTGCTGAACTTTCCAAACCATGAGCTTCTACAGGCTTGCTCATTACTTCTCCCTAGACAGATAGCAAGAAGGCAGGGCTCATCAGTTACTGACCACGCCTCAATTAAGAATGTTGAACAGGATGGTATATTAAAAAAATATAATATTTTATACTGTATTTCTGCATAGGCGTTTACCACCGATCACCTTGTATATTGCTATCTTGATTTAATATGTGAAAGTACACTATGCAGCAGGCGGTATTATGAATATAAGAGCCATGGAAGGTAATGCTTTCTGACCACTAGATGGGGCACATGTAGAAGTGATTGTAGGTAATAGGCCAGTGCCTCAAAAATGTCACATCCACCACCATCGGATATATCCTGTAGTAACAAGAGGCAGACTCACATGGTGGGTAACTGTTGACGCGTCTCCCAGTACTGAGCCATAGGTCCTCCCCGTTCAATTTCTGGGTAGCTAAATTGGACACGTGGCCAAAGCTTGGCCTCTATGCCTTGGAGGTGCCGGCATGCCCTGCGGCAAGTGTCCTATCAGAACCTGTGTTCAGAACCACAGGGGGTGTCATCACCAATAGGAGTATTCGCCCATCCACAGCCAACGTGGACATTACATTACATTCCTATAGATGTACCATGGGGATCCCATGGGACTTGGCTGTGCCAGTGTCTGGGACTTGGCTGTGCCAGTGCCACCCCTTCCGCCTCTTCGACTTACACCGTCGCATCTACCTCCTCTTGCTGAACTTTCCAAACCATGAGCTTCTACAGGCTTGCTCATTACTTCTCCCTAGACAGATAGCAAGAAGGCAGGGCTCATCAGTTACTGACCACGCCTCAATTAAGAATGTTGAACAGGATGGTATATTAAAAAAATATAATATTTTATACTGTATTTCTGCATAGGCGTTTACCACCGATCACCTTGTATATTGCTATCTTGATTTAATATGTGAAAGTACACTATGCAGCAGGCGGTATTATGAATATAAGAGCCATGGAAGGTAATGCTTTCTGACCACTAGATGGGGCACATGTAGAAGTGATTGTAGGTAATAGGCCAGTGCCTCAAAAATGTCATCCCAAATACTCAATAGCTTTTTCGGTTTCAAATGAGGAAATGTGTTTTATTTCCCCTCCTTTCCCTGGAGCATTTTTAGATCCTGAATGTCACATCTGCCTGGGTGTGTCCATTTGTTACCCTGTGTAAAAAATGATTGGTTTTAAATGATCTAAGAAATGTAAAAATTTACATTTTTAAATTGGGTGGACCATCTATGGCTGAGTTATGTACCAAAGCAGAACTATTGATATTGAATGTATTTACAGAGCTTGTCAGTCTCCCATCTACAGTTCAATAAGTTGGAATTTGACGGTATTAATAATAACACCACCCCTACTTATATTTGGCATCGTTTTCACAGTATCTACCTTCCTCAAAAGGAATTCTTTAAAAATGCATCATAAAGGTAAGTGAAAGGGGGGAAGGTATCCCCCATTGCCTCTCATTTTTAGAGGCACTACATGAAATTATTTTGCACTATTTTATCCCCAAAGTGTCTGTGATGGAATGTTTATGCTTGTTCTTCCTCCCAAGTTCTATTCACATAATGATTCTGCCCCTGTTCTCCCCAAGTTCACTGAATTTTTCTACACCTCTCTCTCATGTTAATTTTATGAAATTCTCCTGCTGCTTCTCTCTTTCCAATGTTTCTTTCATATAATTATTCTGCCCCCCCCCCATGTCCCTTTCATAATATACTTCTGCCCTCCCCTTTCCTTTGTTCCTTTTGTATCATTCTCCTGCCCCTGTTCTCCATCTTCCAAAGACCTTTCATAGAATTATTGTTTGCTTATTCCTCCTCCCATTCTTATTTCATTGAAAATGTCTACCCCTGCCCCCACCCCCATGCTCCTTGTTGTATTACCTCACAATGACCACAAGGATTATACCATAAACAAGGCTAAGCAAAAGCAGTTTATGATTGCACAGCATGCTACAGTACTAGTACTCATAAGAGGTCTAATACCTTACATTGAACAAACCCCCAAAAATCCTTTAGGTTGTAAGCCCGCAAGGGCAGTACTCTCTCTCCTAGTGTATTTCAGTATCACTATGTATTTATGCATTTCTGTCACATCTGACACAGAATACTCATGTACTGTGTTATAAGTTGTTAACTGTTTTACCCTGTCTGTAATTACTACATTGTACAGCACCATGGAAAATAATAATAATAATAAGCTGACAGACTAACCTGATTGGCTTCTATGAGGAGGTGAGTAGAAGCCTGGACAGAGGGGCGGCTGTGGATATTGTTTTTCTGGATTTTTCAAAAGCATTTGACACTGTCCCCCATAGACGCTTATTGGGGAAATTGAGATCTTCAGGATTCGTTTGTAACTGGATTGAAAACTGAAGGATCTAATGATACCTAATGATACCTACTCTGAATGGTTACCAGTTGTAAGTGGTGTACCCCAGAGTTCAGTGCTGGGCCCACTATTATTTAACTTGTTTATAAACGACATAGAAGATGGAATTAAAAGCACTGTCTCTGTTTTTGCAGATGACACAAAGATATGTAGCACAGTGCAGTCTATTGAAGATGTTTACAAGCTTCAGGCTGACTTGGACACATTCCCCTCGATTCAAAGAGCAAAAGTTAATTGATTTCGGATCGAGAATCGTAAGTTTGGGTGGGTGTTAGTCATTTTTTCCAGTTTTTTTGGCCATTTACGACGCGCAAGCGCCTACGTACGAATTCGTATATGCTCTTACGATCATCGCAAGTTCGTTCCTAAATTTTAGGATCAAAACGTAAAACTTAGGATCAAATCCTAAAACTTAGGATCAAAACGTAAAACTTAGGATAATCGAATGTGTTTAGGTGTGATTCAGAGAACAGTTTTCAAACCTCTAAATACGTTTTAAAAGAAAGCCACTGCCGACACCTTTTAGCAGTCGGATTGCTGTTCTTGAACAGGTTTTTTGTGGAGGAGTCTGCGCGTCTTGAGCTCCAATGAACTGCATGTATCAGCATGGCCGAGGCCATAAATTGTATGGCAATGCATACCTGATTCATGTATGCCTTATAAAAGCATTTTAATGTGGACCTTAATTAGTCCTTTGCATGTAAACCTTTATTTTGCAATATATTTGCGTTAATTAAAGAAACTTATGTCCTTTGTTATTTATTTTTAAATTGATGTACTAGAATAATATTTTTAGATTGCATTTATTGGTGTAGTTGTTTACCTTTGCTTTGTTTAATTATTTAAGCACATCTTTGGTCAGATGCATCACACTTACCGAGGAGAGGAGAGCGGGATAAAGTGCAGGATGTGGGTTACTGCTGTATTTTGCACAGACACAGCAGAGCTGGGGGCATGGAAAGGTCAGAAATCAAAGAATCCAGAGCAACACAGTCACAAGGCCCTTTCTGTTTGCAGGCTGCCCGATAATACCTGACCCGCCATCTTGGCTGTTTCTAGGCTCATAACATGCAGAAGTTGCTGGGTGTTTTTTAATATTTGAGAGCAATCTGTATGTAGAGGGTGTGGGTAACCACACACAAAATTTTAAGTTGTACCATTTGAAGCCAAAATATTAAAATTAAATCCACAAGTAAAAAATGCAAGTTAACTAAAAATTAAACAAAGTAAGATTTACTTATGCAAATGCATTCATTAATGGTTGGTTACTACAAAATGAATGAAATAAAGAAAAATAAGACCAAATATTTAGAATGCACTTTAATGAGGTAAGTTTGTAGTGCGCAGCCGCAAGATCAGAAGGATTTACGTCCAGACAAAAAAGGAAAAAGGGCAAAACCAATGTTGCAACCTGAGAAATGAAACGGAAAATTCAGGATGGAAACTGACATAGGTCTGATGCGCGAACTGCCATACGAACGGACGTACATTTTAGGATAGAAACGTATTTGCTTACAGAATCACTCGCAAGTTCATACGAGCGCACGAGCGTTCGGGAAAAATAGGATGATCGGCACCAAAATCCAAGCTGTTACATGTTTCTTTGAATCGACCCTATTGAGTGTCTGGGCATCCACTTGGCAAATTAAGTTCAGTGTGAAGAAATGTAAAGTCATGCACTTGGGGTCTAACAACCTAAAGGCCACATATATCCTCGGGGAAGTAAAACTGGGAAAATCACTTGTTGAGAAGGGTCTGGGGGTACTGGTAGATCACAGACTAATGCCCTTATTCATCAAGCGATAGCGCCAGGTAGTGTCTGACGAGCGCCAGGTAGCGGCAGCTAATGGCGACTACCGACTCAAGTACGCCCGGCGGCGGTCACAATGACGCATTTATCAAGCAAAATGAGGCTAGCGCCGGCGAGAGCGCCGGCTAGCGCGGCATTCATCATGAAGCCGCCTGGACCGAACAGCGCCGCTGCAAATTCCCTCACAGCGCCAGGTATGAGCTGTCGCTCCCTGGCGATGTCCAATGCATTTCAATGGAGCAATCTATAATTAATCATAATTAATTGGTATTAATTTTTTTTTTTTTTTTTTAATGTCAAAAATTCGGAGACCACTTCTGCAATGTTAGGATTTATTTTTAATTAAAAAAATTTTTAAAAAAACATTTGTGCAGAATTGATCTAACAGGTCTGATATTAATGTATTCATATTACAAAATGAGTCTAAAAACATGTATAATGTTACATTCAAAAAATATGGTTGTTTAGGGGTTAAAAACTAGTTAATACCCATCGCCGCCAGCGCTCTGGGGTTTAAACAAGGAATGGACAGCGACAGCACATTCGGAGCGTGATTTGTTAATGAATATGAAGCTAGCCGTTCGCTCTGGCCATTCGTTGTCATGCGCTCACATACAACGCTGAACCTGTGAAACAGCGACCCCTAAGCCCGTATTCAACATTACCGCACACCGACTGAGTCGCTGTCATCAAGCAAACGCCAGCCAAGCACAGCGAATACTGGCTGGCGCTGAAAAAATCACGCTACAGTCGCTCATCTGGCGCTACCTGGCGCTATTAATGAATCGGCCTCTAAATAACAACATGCAATGCCAAGCAGCTGCTTCCAAGGCCACCAAGATATTATCATGCATTAAAAGAGGCATGGAATCACGGGAAAGGGATGTAATATTGCCTCTTTACAAGACACTGGTGTGACGATTGCACGGGTTGATCAGACCTATTGATCGTTCATCTGATCAGACCGGCCAATCGTACCCCACGTGTGTCACTGCAATTCTTTAATTGGCAACACACATGGCTATAAACTGCTGCCACCAGAGCACAATCAGTGCTCAACTCTATAATATAATACAGGCCACACACAATACAATCAGATCGAACGTATCGATCGACCCACAACCACTTCCAGGTGGGGGCGATCGAGCGTCCTAGGCAAGTAAGGTAGCCAGGCTCTTCAGAAATAGCGTGGGCTTTTTATATCAGATCAATTGAGAGCATCTGCTGTATTTTTAGAATTTATTTAAACAAACAGAAAAACACAAAACAACAAGAAACATGATGCAAGGTGATAAAGCCAGAGTTAACTATAAAACACGGTAAATAAGATAAATAACAATGCAAAATAAAAGAAGGTGGGAAATATACTTAAAAGTCCGTCTGGGCTGCGTTCTCTTTGATCAAATCAATTGTCCTCACACGCTTTCTGGTCTTGTTCAGCTTGGATGTTAAAAGCCAGCGTGTGTCAATCTTGATGGTCAGATCGAGTCTCCTCTCCCCATTGCAGCTTACCTTATTCCCTCTAACCAGGGGTCAGTTTCTTACCCCTCCTATGGGCAGAGCGATTGGAGACATTCACTATCTGATTGGTTCATATGGTATTCTCCATCTTTGGGTACCTGAAAGCTGGTCCACATGACATCCCCCATCTGTCCGGAGATTCCACGGGGAGGGGGATGAGGAGAACATTCCATGGAAGAGAGCAGGACATGGACCTTGCATCTGCTCTCCATGGCTGGTTGATCCTGATAACACTTTGTTTATGCTTTGCAGTTTTATGAGGGGAGATTCAAGGCATTCAAGTCATTCAAAGCAACCCTATGTGCATGCAGGGGGGGTTTTATGGCACGCAGGGGGGAAAGTTATGCAGAGCAAGGGGTCAGCCAAGGTCTATATATATATATATATATATATATATATATATATATATATATACATATATTACACCAACCTACACACCGAGAATTCAAATACACCTAAGATGTTCTGTGACAACTGGTGCACCCTCACCTGGATTATGCCGTCCAGTTCTGGGTGCCCATTCATACAAAGAACGCTCTGACTATGGAAGGGTGCAGATGAGAGCCACCAAACTAATAAAGGGAATGAAAGATCTTAGTTATGTGGAAAGATTACGAGAATTAAATCTGTTTAGTCTTGAGAGGAGACGATTGAGGGTGGACACGATTAACTTGTATAAATATATAAATGACCCATACAAAAAATATGGAGGAACACTATTTCATGTAAAATTCTCTCTAAAGACAAGGGGGCACTGCCTTCAATTGGAAAAAAAGAAATTTAGTCTCCGGAGGCGACAATTGTTTTTTACCATAAGAACTATAAATCTATGAAATAGCCTCCCACAGAAGCTTGTTACAGCATCAACTGCTGACAGCTTCAAAAAAGGATTAGATGCTTATTTAGAAGAAAATAACATTAACAGTTACTATTAGTGGTTACCAGTAAAAATAAAATAAATAGCTTCCCCTATGAAATAAAAAATAACTTCCCCTACCCCAACACACTTGGTTGAACTTGAAGGACATATGTCTTTTTTCAACCGTACTAACGGGGAGGCCGATTCATTAATAGCGGCAGGTAGCGACAGTTGAGCGACTGTAGCAGTATTTTCACAGCGCCCGCTAGTAGTCGCTGTGCTTGGCCATTGTTCGGTTGTTGATAGCGACTGAGTCGGTGTGCAGTAACGTTGAATACGGGGTGACGAGTTGCTATTTGACAGGTTCCACGATGTATGGGTGCACATGATAGCGACTGGTCAGAGCGACCAGCTCCCACCATATTCATCAAAAAATCACGCTCAAAAAATTCTCGCGCTGTGAAATGCATGTTTAAACCCCAGAGCGCTGGCGGCGATGTGTTAAAAGTAGTTTTTTAACCCCCAAACCACCATATTTTTGGAAATCCCAAAAAAAAAAATTTTTAAAGAATTTAGTAATATGAATACAATAATATCAGACCTATAATATCAATTCTGCACATTTTTTTTTTTTTTTTTACCTTAAAAAAATTATCTAACATGGCAGAAGTGGTCACAGAATTTTTCACATTTAAAAAAAAAAAAAAACATTAATAACAATTAATTATGAATATTTAAAGATTGTTCCATTGAAATGCATTGGAGAGCGCCAGGTAGCGAGAGGTCCTACCTGTCGCTGTTCAAGGTCGGACGCTGACGCTGTGGGCTGAGGCTGGAATAATGATGAATGAGTGGCTATCTGGCGCTATCTCAGTCGCTAAGCAGGTGTCAGGGACCGCTGGACACCCTTCTCTCGTGAGCCAACAATCCCCAATCTCCACCGCCTCTTGTGCCTATAGACAAGCCCCCGCTTGCTGGAGACACGGGTTATGCCTCTCCAGACTCGGTTGCCCCCAGGTCTTACTGGCGCAAAGATTGCTGGCTTACGATAAAGACGGATGAACTGCGGGGTATCCCAAATCAGGAGTTCATGCACCAAAGTCTGTAAACGTCAAAACCAAGGGGCAAGGGACTGGCAAGGGTCAAGGCCGGGTGATCACAGAAGCGCGGTATCCAAGGGGTTAAGCAGAAACGAAGTCAGACAGGCAGAAGGTCGGTTCAGGCAGCGAGCAGGAGTAGTCAAGGACGAAGCCGGATAAAACACACTAAGACAAGATTCAGAAGCACACCCAAGCTAGTAAATGGCTATAACAGGCACTGGTGGTTCGGGCGGGAAAATATTTAAATGGTGACTGACCAATGGGAAGGGGGATGTGCTGATTGGTGCAACACACAATCTCACCCCTGATAGGAGAAACTCCAGGGACTGGACCGCCCTGGCCAGTCAGGCTGTCCATTCCCTGACCTCCCCAGAGCAGAGGATTCCTGGGTCAGGATTGGTCCTTTTAAATCTGCCCCCGGCGAATGCGCTGGGAGCAGCGCCGCCGGGGGACATAAAGGGAACGTGCTCGCACGCGAGCACGTGCACGGCCGTCGGCTGCTGGTGCGCCCGACGCTGGAGGGGCGGCTGCCTGGCGCGGCCGCCGGAGGGGCCGCGCCACCAGTGAGCGTGCGGAGGCACCGCGGGACAGACTCCCAGGTAAGTTCCTTACATTACCCCCCCCTTGAGGAGGGGCCTCTGGACCCTCCAAGCTGGGTTTCTGAGGGTTCTCTCTGTGAAACTTCCTAACCAACCTCCCCGCGTGGACATCTCTGGCCGGGACCCAAGACCTCTCTTCAGGACCGTATCCCTTCCAATCTACTAGGTACTGGAGAGAGTTTCGGAAGAAACGTGAGTCCAATATCCGGGCTACCTCGAATTCTTGCTGCCCGTCTACCAGGATGGCAGCAGGGGAAGTATCTGGCTCAATACCCTTGGCAGATTTTAAAAGGGAAACATGAAAAGAATTGCAAATTTTCATGGAGGGAGGGAGATCAAGGCGATAAGTAACTCGATTAATCTTCTGTAGTATAGGAAAAGGGCCAATAAACCTTGGACCTAGCTTGGCAGAGGGTTGACGTAATGCCAAATTTTTGGTGGAAAGCCAAACTAACTCCCCCACCTCATAATCAGGGTCACTAGACCGACCGTGATCGGCAAAAGTTTTCTGCTGGCCGACAGCCCTGGTCAAGTTTTGCTGGATCTTTGCCCATAAGTCCGGCCATTGGGACAACCATTCCTCAAGCGAGGGCACACTAGAGGGTTCTTCGGACAAAGCAGAAAACTTGAGGTCCCTACCGAAGACACAGCGAAACGGGGAAACCCCTGTGGAAGTATGGGTGGCATTATTTAGAGCAAACTCTGCAAACGGAAGTTACAGTAACCAATCTGTCTGGACATCGGAAACAAAACATCGAAGGTACTGCTCCAGTGATTGGTTGGTTCTCTCTGTCTGTCCATTTGATTGGGGATGAAATGCAGAGGACAGAGAGACAGAGAACCCCAACCTGGCACAAAATGCCCTCCAAAACTGAGAGACAAACTGTACCCCCCTGTCAGAGACCACATCCTCTGGGATTCCATGGAGTCTGAATATATGTGTTAAAAAATGTTGTGCAAGGTCTTGAGCGGTTGGTAACTTTTTTAACGGGATAAAGTGTGCCATCTTACTGAACCAATCTACCACCACCCAGATGACGGTAAATCCCTGCGATGATGGAAGATCGGTGATGAAATCCATGGCAAGGTGTGTCCATGGTCGGGAAGGAATGGATAAGGGCAACAGTGAACCTTCAGGAGAATGTCTAGGGGTTTTACTCCGGGCACAAATCTTACAGGCTCGAACATAATCCTGAGCATCTTTTTTAATAGAGGGCCACCAAACATGACGTGACAACATGGAAATGGTTTTCTTAACTCCAGGATGGCCTACAGTTTTAGAGGCATGAAATTGCTGTAGGATGGCCGAACGATGTGACGCAGGTACAAACTGGACATGAGCCGGTTTACCAGGCGGAGATTCAGACTGAAACTGATTCAGGTCAGAGAGGTTCGGCTGAATCACAGCTACCACCATGTGTTGTGGCAGTATGGGCAAATTCTTCCCCTCAGGTAAGTTAGTCATGGAAAAGCTTTGAGACAAGGCATCAGCTTTTACGTTCTTTGACCCCGGTTTGTAAGTAATTGTAAAGTTAAATCGGGAAAAGAACAGGGACCACCGAGCTTGCCTAGGGGTTAACCTCTTTGCAGACTGAATATATTCTAAATTTTTATGGTCCGTGAAGACCGTAACAGGGAACTGGGCCCCTTCTAACCAGTGTCTCCATTCTTGAAAGGCTAGTTTAACCGCCAAGAGCTCCCGATTCCCAATGTCATAATTCCGCTCAGCGGGATTGAATTTTTTCGAGAAAAAAGCACAAGGGTGAAGTCGTTCCGGGGAACCGCTGTACTGCGAGAGAACTGCCCCAACGCCAAGCTCGGAAGCGTCAACTTCGACTATAAAAGCTCGTTGACATTCTGGGTGAACTAATACTGGGGCAGAGCTAAAGACTTCTTTTAACTTTCTAAAGGCTTGAAAGGATCGTTCCGGCCAGAGTGATGGGAAGCTCCCCTTCTTGGTGAGATCTGTGAGAGGTGCTACTAGGGTGGAGAAGTTCTTAATAAATCTCCTATAAAAGTTGGCGAATCCCAGGAATCTTTGTAGCCCCTTTAAATCTCTAGGTTGCTCCCACTCAAGTACAGATTTGACCTTAGCCTGATCCATAGATAACCCAGTGTTAGAAATTATATACCCTAAAAAAGGGACCTCAGGAACCTCGAATACACATTTCTTGAGTTTAGCGTATAAGCAATTCTCTCTTAATTTTTGTAAGACAAGGCGAACATGTTCACGATGTTCCATTAAAGAGGAAGAAAAAATCAAAATATCATCGAGGTACACTACTACAAAGCGACCCAAATACTCTCTAAAAATTTTGTTTACAAAGTCCTGGAAGACGGCCGGGGCGTTACACAAACCAAAGGGCATCACAAGGTACTCGTAATGCCCATCTTGGGTGTTGAAGGCGGTCTTCCATTCATCACCCTGACGGATCCTTATCAAGTTATAGGCCCCCCGTAGATCCAACTTGGTAAAGACTTGGGCCCCGATGATCTGTGTAAATAACCCATCAATCAGAGGAAGGGGGTATTTATTTTTAATGGTTATTTTATTCAAACTCCGGTAATCTATACAGGGGCGGAGCCCCCCATCTTTTTTTTCAACAAAGAAAAAACCCGCCCCAGCCGGAGAAGTGGATGCCCGGATGAACCCCTTCTGTAAATTCTCAGCTATGTAATCTTTCATAGCTTTGTTTTCCGCCCGGGTCAAATTATAGATTTTTCCCCTGGGTGGCATAGTCCCCGGAAGAAGTTCTATGGGGCAGTCAAAGGACCTATAAGGCGGAAGAACATCCGCCGCTTTTTCCGAAAATACATCGAGAAAATCATGATAAGGGCCTGGAACCCCATCGGGGAGTAGCTGTGTGGCACGCACCGGGACTTCCAAACAGGACTGGAAACATGACGGGCCCCATTTAGTAATCTGCCTCGCAGCCCAGTCAATCTGAGGGTTATGCTTTTGTAACCAAGGCAACCCGAGTACTAATGGAGTTAAGGGCATTTTTAAGACAAAAAAGCAAATCCATTCAGAATGCCCTGCTCCCACTCTAAGAAACACTGGTGGGGTCTTAAAGTGTATGAGGCCCCCCGCAATAGGTGTGTCATCAATGGCTAAAACCCGGATAACCTTAGACAGAGGTTGGAGCGGAATCTTCAAACTTTGAGCTAGCTCTAAGTCAAGAAAATTCCCTGCAGCCCCACAATCAAGAAGGGCCTCCAAATTTTTAAATTCAAGGTCCACTTTAATCTGGACTGGGACCATAAACTGGGAATAAATCTGAGGAAATACCTTGCAGCCTAGGTGGGTTCCCTCGACCTCACCTAGGCTCTGAAGTTTCCCGGCTGCTTCTTGGGGCAGACTCTGACCAGGTGACCGGTCCCCCCACAGTAGAGACACAGTCCTTCTGTCAATCGCCGATGCCTCTCAGCCTCAGAAAGCTTGGTAGCTCCCAGCTGCATAGGTTCCTCGACTGGTAAAGGGGCTGGAGCTCCAGCTTTCCAGCTGGTATCGGGATGCGCCCCTCTTTCAAGGCATCTCTCCCGTAAACGTCGGTCGATTCGGATAGCGAGTTGCATGGTTTCGTCCAAAGACTGAGGTACAGGGTGATTCACAAAAATTTCCTTAATGGCGTCAGATAGGCCCAACCGGAATTGACCACACAGGGCAGGTCATTCCACCGAGAGTCCACAGCCCACCGACGGAATTCGGAACAATACTCCTGTCGCAAGGAACCCTGTCGCAAGGAACGCAGTTTGGCATCAGCAGTGGCACCCCTATCTGGGTCATCATAAAGAATTTCCATAGCTGAAAAAAACACATCGACCGATTGCCGTGCTGGGTCCTGAGGTGACAGGCCGAATGCCCAGGACTGTGGGTCCCCTTGCAGGAGGGAGATGACCAGGCCCACACGTTGTTCTTGGGAGCCAGAGGAGTGTGGGCGGAGTTGAAAATAAAGTTTGCAGGCATCCCGAAAGTTGGAAAACTTGCTTCTGTCCCCAGTGAACTTATCGGGGAGTGGGATCTTGGGTTCCACAGGATGGACGGCCGGTGCCCCCAGAGGGACTGGGTTGATAGGAGTTGGACGGTTCTCCTGGGCCGCCACTCGATGAGCCAGGTGCTCAACAGCCGCAGTCAAGGCCTGCACCTGCTCCAAAATTTGGTCCATAGTTCTGGCCTGTTATACTGTCAGGGACCGCTGGACACCCTTCTCTCGTGAGCCAACAATCCCCAATCTCCACCGCCTCTTGTGCCTATAGACAAGCCCCCGCTTGCTGGAGACACGGGTTATGCCTCTCCAGACTCGGTTGCCCCAGGTCTTACTGGCGCAAAGATTGCTGGCTTACGATAAAGACGGATGAACTGCGGGGTATCCCAATTCAGGAGTTCATGCACCAAAGTCTGTAAACATCAAAACCAAGGCAAAGAGTAGTCGGGACTGGCAAGGGTCAAGGCCGGGTGATCACAGAAGCGCGGTATCCAAGGGGTTAAGCAGAAACAAAGTCAGACAGGCAGAAGGTCGGTTCAGGCAGCGAGCAGGAGTAGTCAAGGATGAAGCCGGATAAAACACACTAAGACGAGATTCAGAAGCACACCCAAGCTAGTAAATGGCTATAACAGGCACTGGTGGTTCGGGCGGGAAAATATTTAAATGATGACTGACCAATGGGAAGGGGAATGTGCTGATTGGTGCAACACACGATCTCACCCCTGATAGGAGAAACTCCAGGGACTGGACCGCCCTGGCCAGTCAGGCTGTCCATTCCCTGACCTCCCCAGAGCAGAGGATTCCTGGGTCAGGATTGGTCCTTTTAAATCTGCCCCCGGCGAATGCGCTGGGAGCAGCGCCGCCGGGGGACATAAAGGGAACGTGCTCGCACGCGAGCACGTGCACGGCCGTCGGCTGCTGGTGCGCCCGACGCTGGAGGGGCGGCTGCCTGGCGCGGCCGCGCCACCAGTGAGCGTGCGGAGGCACCGCGGGACAGACTCCCAGGTAAGTTCCTTACAGCAGGATTGGCTTGATAAATGTGTGATTGTGGTGGGGAGCCGGCGTTCTCGTGGCGGTGCCCGTCGCTACCTGTCGCTATTCCTTCATAAATAAGGGCCTATGTAACTATGTAAAATAAAATGCTATGCAGAAGCAGATTGCCATGGCACAGTGTGCTTCCTGTAAATGCTATAATACCCCATGCTGAACACAGGGATCACACCCACTTGGAACAGTTCCCGCCCCTTCATCTAAGAAGCCAAGCTCTAGACCTGCCTACGGGTGGAGTCACAGCTTTGTCTCTAGTCCCCACCTACCAACTACCATAAATAGCTAATCTTAAAGGACTAGTGTCCCTGGATGGACAACCAAGGGAAATCTATTTTACAGGTAAGTATAAAAAAGATGTTTCCCCTGATAGCTAGCAGAGAATAAAGTATTACTGCTTATTACCAGCTAATGAGCACTGTTTCAACAAATTTTGCTTTCATTTTAATTCAATGATTTGAAGAGCACACCAGAAAAATAATAGTCCCTTTCATATTAAATTGTCCTGTCTGCTTAAGAGTTGTTGTCATTGTTTGTGTGTCTTGGTCACAAATTCAATTTACGTTTGCTGCCTGTCTTAAACACTAGCTGTGAATAGAGTATAAAAGCAAGGCTGGCCTGCTTGTCTGTCCAATGCTGCATTCACTTTATTTCCCCCTGTGAGGAAGGTACAAATCGTTTTAAATCTTTTCTGTAGAAAAAGGATGAATGGTATTCACTGAATTCTGGTGACTTCCCAGAAAAGATGAAAAAGTTGCGGATAGATTTTGAAATGAAATGCATTTGCAAATAATTTACAGTGGTGAATAGCGATCAATGAATATGCTTTTGAAATATAGCAAATTGTACCCTTATAACTCCTGTCTCATTTAGCTTTAATTACGATTAATAATACTAAACATCAGGTAAACATCAGTGGCAGCATCCCCAGCATCTTTTGGCTGAGGCTCACTCCCGCGGCCTACCATTTAGATAGAAGGGTGCGAGAGTGCACTTATGTCTAATGGGGACCTGCGCCCGCTCACCATTGCCGAGCTCTGTGTCTTAACAGAGTTATATTGCAATCATTAATATGCACAGCATACTGCGCTGTTTGGACGAGAGCCTGTGCATTTGCCGTGGGACCAGGGAAAGGTATGTTTTTAAAGGCAATTCAGGGGTTTCATACAGAGGAGCGTCCCAAATCGCTTCAGATTTATTCGATCATTGAAGGAATATATGCCTTGGTTTACTTTTTCATCATGTATTGTGATGTGCTTTGTGTGTTTTTCAATCCATTAAGTGAATAAAACCATAGTTCATTTACCATGTGGATGGTGCATTATAATTATGTGATTCTCCCTCATTTGGACATATTTTTGTACTATAGTCAGGGCCGGCTCTAGGTTTGTGGGGCCCTTGGGCAAGGGAGTCTTAGTGGGCCCCTAAGTAGTGTGTCACATGTTGTCACCTTTCAGTTCTGCTGCCACTAATGGGTCATGCTCTGCTGCTGGTCGCCGTCCAGTCCTTATTGCCTTCCATATAGCCACTAGAGATGAGCGAACTTTTGAAAAGATCGGGTTCGGCCGAATCGAACTTTTACGAAGTTCCCCATCAAAAATGCCGGCATGGTGGGAGCCTCTGATGATGCGCCCTCAGATGACAGCTGAGAGCGCCGCCGGCCTCCACGCTCCGGACCTGCAGGTAAGTGTTTGCTTTTTTTTTAAATGCCGGCATGGTGGGAGTGGGCCGGCCCGCTCCCACCATGCCGGCTTTTTTTTTTTTTTTAATTTCAGGAAGAATTCGATCGGCACGAACCACAAAATATTCGGGTTTGTGCCGAATCGAATATTTCCTGAAATTCGGAGCGAATTCCGGTTCTTCCGAACCGGTTCGCTCATCTCTAATAGCCACCAATCATCATCTAGTCCTTGTTGCATTTTCTACTGTCACCAGTCACCCTTCAGCCCTTACTGCTTGCTCCGGTGCCGCTAAAGACTTTATCATTGCTGTCAGTTGTCACCTGGTTGTCACCACCTTCTGAGCTTCCATCAACTGCCCTACATCCAGTGCCACATTTTCCAATGTTGATGATTATCCCCTGTTGCTGAGTCCAGCCATGACCAGGTCTGCACACAACATGATGCTTTGGTGGTTCGGGTCCACTGTAAAATAGCCAAGAGTGGGCCCCCGAAGATGCCAGGGGCCTTGGCAATTGCCCAGGTTTGCCTTGTGCTGGCCCCGGCCCTGACTATAGGTTTGCCTCATTTTGCCAGCATGTCTTATACTTCTACACATTTTACACTTGGGTGTACAGCACTTACGGTTAGCCACGTCTGCTGTGGTACTGACCCTAAACACTTGCAGCATGGGCCACTCCAGATCACAGGGCCACCCAGCAAGCCCAATACCGTCCATACCGATAATTTCCACTTACGCTATCCCATGATGGCGGCTGAATTTGTCCAGTGACCAGGCTTGCCAGGCACCACATCACAGTGGGTCATACTAATTTAGGATGCCCCCATACCGCCAGTGTTTACTAAAATATCGAGGTAAAATTATTTTCTGACTTTATTTCCTCTTTAATATTTATGCAAGGGTAATGGATTTAAAATGTGGTACTTTAGTTTTAGCCATAGCAGTAGTTAGGCTTTCTGGCACCCGGGGCAAATATCCAAAATATCCCCTTTGGCGCCCTCTGACCTGCTGCACCCAGAGCAAATGCCCCCACTGCTCCCCCCTAGCTACACCCCTGGTTTTAGCACAAGGTAAGATTTAATTAATATTAGATTTTTGAATTGCAGTTTGCCACAAGATAAGTGGGTGGTTCAGCATAGTGTTCACAAATGTTTTGGTAATACTTCCTATATAACTGTTAGCGTTGCGGTCCCTTTTGCTTGGAGCCACTGTGGGGGTGAAATACTTGGAATGCTGTATCTGTGAAAGCATTCCATAGATATCTAAAGCTAATTGTTCACAGCTGCACCGCAGATTCCCTGTGGCAAAATGCAACATCTGAACATAGCGCTTTGGGTAGAGGATTACATTTGTCGGTAATGTGATCCAAGATTGATATGTCCGTAAGATCTCAACGCAAACGTTTTGACTTACATTACACGTCTGCTAGATGGATGTTAGATGGAACATTTCTGTACTTTAGTATGTTGTTTAAATCTTCCGTATTTTGAAGGGAACCCCATTTCTGATGGCATTTTTGAAAGTGTATATTTTCTGTGTGCCAAAATGATGTCCTCAAGGTGCTGAGCTTATCTAAACATTTTTTTTTCTTATGTTAGCAATGCATGTTTTATGGAAGCATTTTTTTCTAGCTGCAATCTATTGCTATTGGCAACTATACACTAGGGGGGTTATTTAAGATTGATAGCGTCATGTAGTACTTCGTAGTGGCAGGCAGCGCCTGGTGAACGCCAGGAGCTGTACGCAAAACCACATTTAAGAAAGTGAATCTGGTGAGCGCCTCTAACAGCGCCATGTAGCTTCACATGTATCACTACAGGTGGTTCAGCATATAGTGCCTGTGCTCTAGGCTCAGGAGCGCCATGTAGTACCTGTCGATCTGTAGCGCTCTCCCATACATTTTAATGGACTTTAATTAGTTGTGTATAAATAGCGTGTTTGGCAATTTAATTTTGTTTTTTTTTTTTTTGCTAAAATCATTGTGTGACCTCTCCAGGATGCAAACAAACACTTTTATAAATGTTTATATTTTTCTGCAGAATTGCATTTACAGGTCTGGCACTTAAGGGTTATTGTCCCAGTGTTAAAACAATGTCATTCCACGTGTTTTCGCTTTGTTACTGGTGGATATGTGTTTAAAAACAGACTATGATCACACAGCGTATGGCGATCTATACTAGAGCGCTCAGCTTTAGAGTGCTGACGCTGTGTGTCTAGTGTTTTGTTAAATATGTTGTGGAGCGCCGAGTGCCGGGCATACTGAGCTCTTAACCCTTTCAGTGCCAAGCACGTAGATTCTACGTGCTTGCATACACTCCACTTAAGTGCCAAGCACGTAGAATCTACGTGCTTGACTTTCCCCCCTGCTACAGTAAAAGTAAAAAAAAAAAAACACTCACCTGACCCCTTGTTCTATCCGGCCGGGTCTCCTCTTCATCCGGGGGTCTTCGATCCCCCACCCAGGCCCCCCCGGGTGCAGGGGAGAGCCCGGAATAGCCACCCCCCCCTTCAGCAGCCGCCGAAATACATGTTAAAAAAAAAAAATATATAAAAATGGCATTTACTTACCTTAGTGAACGATTGCTCCCGCCGGGTCTCCTCTTCACCAGGGGGGCCTCCGATCGCCCCCCCCCCCTGGCTCTCCAGCTTCAGGAGAGGGCCTGAAAGGCCCTCTCCCTGTCCTGCTCGACGGGCGCCGCCATTTTGCCGATAAGCCCCGCCTATTTGGGGGCGGGGCTTATGACGTCACACCCCCGGGTGTCGTCCTGGCTCCGGGCTGCGATTCTCACACTTGTCATCGCTGGCCACAGGAGGAGGAAGGCAGGTGATGATCTGATCACCTGCCTCCCTCCTCCACTGGCCAGCGATGACAATAACTGTCATCAGAGCTGCGAGGGACACAGAAGCTGAGGATCAGAGGTGAGTAAAGTAAAAAAAAGTTTTTATTTTTTAATAAAGTTATTTTTTAATCTGTGTGTGTTTTTTTTTTTCACTGTTAACCCCTTGTGAACTGGTAAGGGGTCCATGACCCCTATACCAGTTCACAAGGCTGGGGGGATGGCAAGCCACCTGCGCTAGCGGGTGACTTGCCATTAACCCTTGGCACCCCCATTACCTGCCTCCCCAAAGGCCGGGGGGGGCAGAAGAGCCCGGGCCCACATAGGGTATGTGGGCTCGTAGGCTGCAGGGTGGGGGGGCCACAAAAGCTGGCCCCCCCATTCTGTGCCTACAAGCCCCCATAGCTGGTCCCAGGCTGGTAATGCTGGGTAAGGGGGACCCCACGTCATTTTTTTTTTTATTTTTCAGGGTTTTTAACCCTTAAAAATAAAAAAAAATGGGGTCCGCCCCCCCTGGGAGGGGGGACCCTATGTCGTTTTTTTTTTAATTAACCCCTTTTGTTCTGTCACCCAGCAGCTATAAAAGGCTTCCAGCAGATGAGCAGAAGCCAGTGATTGGGAGGGGAAGATGGATGGGAGGTAAGTATTAAAAAAATAAATAAATAATAATAATAAAATATTTTTTTCTGCGTCTGTGTGGTGTTTTTTTTTTTACATTTAACCCCTTGTGAACTGGTAAGGGGTCCACAAGACCCCTATATCAGTTCACAAGGCTGGGGGATGGCAAGTCACCTGCACTAGCGGGTGACTTGCCATTAACCCTTGGCACCCCCATTACCTGCCTCCCCAAAGGCCAGGGGGGGGGCAGAAGAGCCCGGGCCCACGGGCTATGCAGGCTTTGTAGCCTGCAGGGCCAGGGGCCACAAAAGCTGTTCCTACAAGCCCTGCATAGCTGGTCCCGGGCTGGTTACTTCGGGTAAGGGGGCCCCCATGTCGTTTTTTGGGGGGATTTTTAAGGGTTTTTAACCCTTAAAAATAAAAAAAAAATGGGGTCCCCCCCCTGGGAAGGGGGACCCTATGTCATTTTTTTCCCCGATTTAACCCTTTGTAGTGTGGATGGTAGTTGTATTTTATTTGTTTATGTTATAAAGTACTTGTTTCAGTTAGGGGGGGTCTCCTGGGCAGGAATGGGGGCCTACCGATAAATATGTGGTGCCGTTCTAATCTGTAGAAATGGGGCTTTCACATGCAATATGGTTTTCTTTAATAAAATACATTTTTTATTTAAAATAAAGGAGGCAATTTTCTAAAAAAAAAATTTATTTATTAACTTTTTTTTTTACTTAATAATATTGTAAAAAACAGAATAAAATTTACAAACAAGACATTTCATGTTAAAGCCTAAACTCTGCTGCAAAAAATATATATATAATTTTCCTGAAAATTCCAGCAAAAATGTCGCAAAACATGGCGCAAAATGGGGAAAAATGACCTGTCAACAGAGGGTGACAAAATCTCAAGTAGGCTGGCAATTAAAAGGATTAAAAGTAGCTATGCATGTTGGGTATTGTTCTGTTCGGGGGACCTTGCGCTTTCAGACTTAGCTTGTTTTTTCTGGTTTGCATATTTATATTTTAGGAAAAGGTGTTTTTTATTCAGCTTTTTTATAAATTTTTTAGGGAAACCCTGCGCAACTAAAGAATCCTTTGAGGGATCAATTCCAGAAAGATGAGCCCACTACAACAAGCTGGGTACACTTAGAAAGCTTAACATGTGTACTTTTAGGGAATATATGGTTTATGGGGGATATTCCAAATGTAAAGGGTTGTTTTGGTTGAAAAATCGCAAGGTGCGCACCTTGTCTGCAGAGCTGAAATTTTCAAGAAAAATTACCGTTATGCGCATGCTTTACTTTGGGGTGTTTGGCAACTCTTCCCTTGACAGTAGCTATGCATATTGGGTATCGTCCTGTTCGGGGAAGGTTGCTTTTTCAGATTATACTTGTTTTTTCTTGTTTGTATATAGTTTTTTTAGGAAAATGTTGCTTTGATTCTGCTTTTTATCCTTTTTTTAGGGAAACTCTTTGCAACCAAAGAATACATTGAGGGATTACTTCCAGAAAACTGTGGCCACATCAACAAGCCTGGTACACCTAGAAAGCTTGAGGTGTGTACTTTCAGAGAATATATAGTTTGTTGGGGGTTATTTTTCTGGAAAAACTGCAAGGTGCGCATAGCGCATATCACAGTTGTATTTTTTTCTGAAAATCCCCTAAAGCACTGTTTCAGTTTGGGGGAGTCTCCTGGGCAGGAAAGGGTGTCTACCTATACATATGTGGTACCGCTGTAACCGGGAGAAATTGGGGTTTCACACGCAATAAGATTTTATTGACAAACTTACATTTTTTATTACAAAAAAACACTAGAAATTGCAAAAAATATATTTTTTTTTATTTTTTTGCACATATTTCACGCAAAAGTATTGAGAATACACAAAAAAAAGGCCAAACAAGACATCGCATGTTGAAGCCCAGACTCTGCTGAAAAAAACAATATATAATTTTCCTGGGAAATCCCTTCAAAAATCACATTTGAACATGGGGAGCGCAAAATAGTGCAAAATGGTCTGGCACCAAGGGTGACAAAAACTCCAGGTAGGCTGGCAGCGAAAGGGTTAAAGGAGTCACAGCACTCAACCCTGTTAGCTTGCAGACAAACCTACAATCTGTATCTAAACTTGGTTAAAAACAGAGGGCTCGGTCACACACATCTGCAGAAGTATGCTTAAGCTGCACCACCAGCGCCAAGGTGCCTCTGTGGGTGCAGTCCTAACTCTAATCTATGAGAGCCCCATTTGGGACATACAATGAAATAGATAAATTGGGAGCAGGCTTTACCTGAGGTTGCCCTAAACCTCAAGTGCAAGCCATGGGGTGGAAGGGTCAAAGACCTTGCAATACAGCCTAGACCCCACACACCATGTGCTTTCACAAATTCAAAAGAAACAAAGGAGGGGTGGCAGCCTCTCAGACCATTCAGGATGTACTGAGCTGGCACTACCTGTCGCTCGCTGCAGCGCTATACTGCTGTAACATACATTACATTAATCAATGCCGGCCAGATTACTACAGCGATCGAGATGCGTTTACAGTGTCTACTAGCGGACGCTCTAAGCGCCACTATACAGATGTTCATCTGGAAATATCTGCCGTTAGTAGCGAATCAGCCTCTAAGTCTGTGCACCAAGATCTACAAGAGAGAGAACTGAGCCCTGCACACATAGAACCTTGCTGCTGAACATGTATAAGATTGAGTCAGCTCATTTACCTGAGTAGCAACCATAGCAGCAGTGCTCTGTGTGTACTTCTTGTAAATTTTGACGTACAGACTTGCAGGTGTACAGTTGCCTACAGATTGCAGGTAGTGAAAACTGCTTCCATAACACACACATTTGCTTACATTGAAAAAAATAGGACAAAAACTAGATTAGCTCAGCACCTTGAGGACATCATTTTGGCAAAAAATCACTTTCAAAAATGCCACCAGCTTAAAATAAATTATATTTTATATGTATATATGTATGGGGTGGTTTATATTTGGTGTGAGCACCCTTTACCTTTAACATCAGTTGACACCCTTTCCTGCCCTGGAGACACCCTAAATGGAAACAGCACTTCAGAAGATATTTAAATAAAATACAACTACTATGCACACCTTGCAGTTTTCCAAGAAAAACAACCCTTGAAAGCCCCACACAGGTTATATATTCTCAAGCTTTCTAGGTGTATCAGGCTTGTTGTCATGGGTGCAGTTTTCTGTCCCAACCCCTTGAGGAATTCACAGTGTTTCTCTAAAAAAAAAGGAATAAAAAAGGAGAAAAAAAAGGAATAAAAACCACATTTTCATATCAATATGCAAACAAGAAAAAACAAGCTAAATCTGAAAGTGCAAGGTCCCCCCTTCATTAAAATGGCGCAGGGGTCTCCCCTTTCAAAAAATATTAAAAAAGTGTTAAGCCCTTAGAAATAAAAAAAAAATAAAATTGTGTGCCCCCCCCCCACATCCAGCATAACCAGCCTGGACACCAGCTATGAGGGCTCATAGACCAGGGCACAGGGTCCAGCCTGAGTGGCCACCGGCCCTGAAGGCTACAAGCCCACATAGCCTTTGTGGGCTGTAGGCTCTTCTGCCCCTCCGCCAGGCTTTGGGAAGGCAGGTAATGGGGCTGAGGGTTAATGGAAGGCCACACGCTTGCTGCAGGTTACCTGCCAGTCTCATGGACCCCTTACCAGTTTACAAAGGGTTAAATATAAAAATAACACAACATTCACCAGAGCAAAATCACCACCAGCATCTGACAGCTCTGCTGGTGTTGGAAATGGGCATTTATACCGAAAGAGCAGGATGACGTTACCCCACTCTTCCTATAGAGCAGTCAGAAGTGGGGGGCGGCAGGTTTTTGGCCCTCTTCTGCCAGCTGAAAACCCAGGGAGGATCATAGGCTCCCTGGGTGAAGAAGACCCATGCAGGTGGATCCTGCTTGAAGGTGAGCCTTTTTTAATTTTTAAACAGGTTAAATGTCAGCTACGTGAATCTTAGGTAGCTGACATTTAACTGCCAGAGAGGGCTACATGAAATTCTCGTAGCTGACATTATAAGGGTTAAAGGGTAAGCCAACTTTTGATGGTGTTTTTGAAAGTGTATATTTTATTGTGCCAAAAGGATGTCCCCAAGGTGTTGACCTGATCTAGTATTTTTTTTCCCTATGTTAGTAAATGTGTGTTTTATAGAAGCAGTTATGTTGCTAATGGCAACTATACACCAAGTGTGTACATCAAGAAGAAAGAAGTGAGTCCTGTACACACAGAACACTGCTGCTATGGCTGCTGTTAAGGAGCTCACTCAACATTGCACATGTCCAGTAGCAGTGTACTTTGTGTACAGTACTCACTTCTCTCTTCTTGGTGTACAGACTTGGTGTACAGTTACCAATAGCAATAGAACTACTTCTATAAAACACACATTTACTAACATCAGAAAATTAAAAAAAAATACAAAATCAGCTCAGCACCTTGAAGACATCATTTTGGCAGAAAAAACATCCACTTTCCTAAATACTTACTCGTTAAAGATTACTAGATCTGTACATGTATACATCATAAATATATATATATATATATATATATATATATATATATATATATATATATAAATATATATATATATATATATATATATATATATATATATACTGCTAGGTTAATTTTCTTTTCATAAAGGTTGTAATATGTAATAACATATCATTGCAAGATTCCCTTAAACCCACCGCCGCCGTTAATATATCATTAAAAAAATCCAAGAAGCTGCGCTTTTTTTACTAAAGGCCATATGTCATCAACAGAACCAGAGTGTCATAACAGTCCGTAACCTAAATTTATGATTACATTTGTATGGTCTAAGGAGGGAATTTGTAGCTTTAGCTAGGATATTAATGGGTCTCCTACAGAGCTTTGAAATGCTGAAAGTTCCAGAAAATGCGGGGAAAAAAAAGATTTATTAATATACCTCATTGACATGTCCTGTGAGTGTGTGCATTAAATTCAGAAAGGCATGACAGAATCCAGGCTTTATAAAAGACTTCCCACACAACAATGATCTATACTACAATGCAAGCCATTAGCGCAATATTGTGTCATGGGGCTGGCTGTCAGGTAAATTGAAGGATTGGCTCTCTTGATTATATATACATATTAGTACCATTATTTTTCTTCATTTTCTTCAATGCAATTTACATCTTAGGGACAAAACAACTAATGGAGCCAATGCCATTAAACAAAGGAGAAACACCATTTGTTAAAAGAAATGTTTTGTAATGTGACTGTATGGGCACAGGTTCTTGTCCAATCAGAGCTATATGCTGGACTGATAGCCAGCATAGAAAATGGGAGCTGCCACACCCATGCATCATTAGAATTCTTTACTCAATATGTAGAACTGCTTGACCCCCAAACCCATAATTAGACACAGGGACGTTTTTGTTCTGTGCTGAAAATGCTCTCAAAAACACCTATAAGGGTATTAACTGTAGGATCCTGAGGTTTGGGGAGTGGGGGCAGGGGTGCCATGTGGCTGCCTAATTACACTTTTAGTTTAGTAAATTGCTTCCCCTCTTATGGTCAGTGATATAAGCAGTTTGAGAGGGCCTGACCCCATGCAGATGTTGTGGAATGGCATAAAGCGTATACGCTCTTGAATTACATGGGGGCGGCCATTTTGCCACAAACCTCATAGTCCTGCTTACACATGAGAATTACACCAAATTGAGAGAGATTTATGCCTCAGAAACAAGGAGAAGCTTGGCTGTCATTTTTCACACATGCAAACACTGAATAAACATGTGGCAGTGATAATCTGTACGAGGGAAACTGTTGCAATGAATCTCCATGCAGCTGCAAAGGCATTCAGTCAGGATATATATATATATATATATATATATATATATATATATATATATATATTAATATATTATATCATGTATATAATATATTTTATTCAGTGATGAGTCATTACAGCTGAAGGCTTACTAAATATGGCTAGAAATAAGAGATGATTACACAGAGCTATGAGGCAATTAAGGTGTTGAGGGTTTTTCAGAAGCACGTCTCTCGTGTGTGTGACAAGATGGACGCTGCCATGTGTGTTCAATGCAGATTTTGCCTGCCTTGCTAAACATCTTCATGGTATTAATCCTTCTCAATAAGCTTATGAAATTGACTGCCAGAGGAGAGCTTTAGAAGAGCAATTTACTAAGCTTTGAATTTTTGATTGGAGGTCCGCTCTAAAGGATAATTCCACTTTTCGAAGGAATTTTTGAATGTGTGTCTTTTTTGTGCCAAAATGATGTCCTCAAGGTGATAAGCTGATCTAGTATTGTTTATTTTTTTTTCCTATGTTAGCAAATGTATGTTTTATGGAAGCTCTTTTTGCTACCTGCAATTGGTTGCTATTGGCAACGTACACCATGTCCGCACACCAAGAAGAGAGTCCTGTATACACAGAACACTGGTGCTATGGCCTCTGCTGAGGTAAGGGGGCTCAAGCAAACTTTTACATGCCCAGCAGCTGTGTTCTGTGCAACTATGTGCAATCTGTTGCTACTGGCAATGTACACTAAGGGCCTTCTTTACGATGTGCACCATTAAAATAAATAAGATGCTAGCTGGCGGCCACATTGGTGCAGCCTGTTTTTTGTATCTTAAATGGCAAGCTAAGTGCACATCTGCACTTGGTGTACGTTGCCAATAGCAACAGGCTGAATATAGTGAAAACTGCTGCCATAAAATACACATTTGCTGACATTAGATTTTTTTTTTAAATATATTAGATCAGCTTGGCACCTTTAAAGCAGACCAACACCCACCAGTGCCACTGCTATTTGACAGTCTGGGGGGGTCATCCGGAATGACCTCACAGGATGCCCATAAATAGGGGTGCCACCTGCCCGGTATTTTTTTTTTACTTTACTGGCCAATGGCCTGGCGGTGCCCATATTTGTTTTTTTACTGGTAATTTTAATTGCCAGTGCACTTTTCCCATCATCAATTACCAGTAAAAAAACAAATACCACCACCACCAGGCCAGTGGTCAGTAAAGTAAAAAAAAAAATAACGACCAGGTGGTAACCTTATCCGTAAACCTTACCCTAAACCAGATCAAAATCCTGGCACAGTTGGAAAAGAAAACTCCCCAAATCTCACTTGCCCCATCTGCATGCATGATACTGAATCATTATCAGCACTTACATTTGCTTCTCCATTCACTCATAGCTAAAACCCTGCCTCACAGATTTTCTCCAGGTAGCAGCCATTTTGGAGCTTCCCCTCCCAGCATCTCAGCCATGCTGCTGCCTGAGTTCAACTGACATAACTGACAATGCACAGTAACAGGAAGCCCATCAGCACTTCCTGTTTCCAAACAGCCTGAATTCCAATTTCGAAAAAGGTAAATTAATATTTAAGTGCAGCAAACTGAATTTCCGTGGGGAGAGATGCATATGAGCACTGTTTGTTTTAAGGCTGTTGGTCCGATTTTACCTCTTTCCCCTGACAGAAATTCAGCGCCTCGATCTGCAGCCCTGTGCTCACATGGGCAGTGACAGCGCTGTGATTGGCTGTCCGTTGCTCACGTGGGCAGGACATTCGGCGGCTAGAACGTCACTGCCCTGTGCCCACGTGAGCGCTGGGCAGCCAGTCGTAACCCTCACCGCGGAGGTTGTTGATCCGCTTTGAGACATCATTTCACCACACGATAATATACACTTTCAAAAATCCAATAGAAAGTGGGCTCGTTAGGGCATTTTTTTACTCACATTCTTTGAAAACAAACTTATTCTCATGATCTTTTCCCTCAGTGCAAATCAGCACCATATTTAGCGGTATTTTTTTTTCAAAAAATCACTGCTAAATACGGTACTGAATTGCACTGAAGTAAAAAATCATGAGAAAAAAATATTTTCTTTCAAAAAACGCGAATAAAACAAAATACAGGCTTGAATTAACTCTTAAATGTCTATGGGGGTAAGGGGTTACATGGCTGATGGTGGCAGGGCAGGGACACTTGTATGGTTCTGGAGTAGCGAAGAGGGGCGCCATGTGGAACTGGAACTGTGATTTCTTTTTTAAGGTAAGGGGGGTTTAAAGCAGTGTGTTTTATTTTAAAAAATCTTCACCATGTTAAAACTATTCCACCCCTTCTCTCTCTTAAAGGGACAGATATGTACAACAGTGACCACATTGAATGCCTACTATAAGGTAAAATACGTGAAGAAATATTTTTATCAATTTTAACAATTTAATATATTACTAACTTCTATAACCATAATACCTACCTATCCTTCCTCCACTTAAGGAAAGGATCTAACCTACACAAAGGCTATCCCACTAGCCACTATAAGGCACAAATCTACTTACCTACCTCCAAAATACAACACTCCTGCCGGCACTATGCACAAGGTATTGTGATACTTCACGCTACTGTTCATTCTATTACAACAACACAATTGGGTTGATTCAAAGAAACATGTAACAGCTTGGATTTGGCTCACGATCATCCTATTTTTCACGTCCGCTCGTGCGTTCGTATGAACTTGCGAGTGATTCAATAAGCAAATACGTTTCTATCCTAAAAGATACGTCCGTTCGTATGATATCTCCCGAACTTGCCTCAGTCAGTTGGCAATCGTAAAAATCACGTTCATGTGCTCACCTGTTGCGGCGGCAGCCTGTTTTTTCGGCTGCTTCCATCGTCAACCTCTTCCAATTACTTGCGTTTGCCTCTGGCTTTCATTGGTTTTTGGCCTCTTAGATTCGTGCGTTCGTATGTTTATAAGATCTTGCGCATGCGCACCCTCAACCAGAAACTTACCTAAACCTCTTAGCGCTTGCATCCAACTTCATTTCTCGGTCCCTCAAACTTACCTAAACCCCTTAGCGGCTGCATCCAACTTCATTTCTCGGTCCCTCAAACTTACCTAAACCCCTTAGCGGCTGCATCCAACTTCATTTCTCGGTCCCTCAAACTTACCTAAACCCCTTAGCGGCTGCATCCAACTTCATTTCTCGGTCCCTCAAACTTACCTAAACCTCTTAGCGCTTGCATCCAACTTCATTTCTCGGGCCCTCAAACTTACCTAAACCTCTTAGCGCCTGCATCCAACTTCCTTTCTCGGTCCCTAAAACGTAAGAAAATCACATAATGTACATATGTCTATATGTTTCTAAGCGTGTTGTTTCTGGTTTGTGTTATTTTTTGGGTGTGTGCATATTAGAAAAGACACATTTAGGAAGGCTTAAAATCTAATTTATTTAAATTATTTGCTTGGTTTTGTTAGAACTAATTTTCAAAACCTCTTTTTTTTTTTTGGTTGTTTTTTTTAAAACTTTTTTTTTTTTTTTTGGCTCGGTAAAACACATATAAAATTTTTGTTTTTTTTGAACAGTAAAACACATATAATTTTTTTTGTTGTTTGGAACAGTAAAACACATCTAAATGTTTTTTTTTTTTTTTAACAGTAAAACACATATTTTTTTTTTTTTTTTTTTTTTTTTAAAAAACATATTTTTTGTTTTTTTAAAAAATACATAAAACACTTTTTAAAATGGTAACAAATTTAAAAACAAGTCAAACAAAGGAGCCAGGACCAAGGGCACTATTCATCATCCTCTTCTTCATCTGTTGGCCCCAACGTCGCCTGTATGGCCAGCAGCTCGGCCACCAACTCCTTCATTCTTTTTTTTTTGCCCGCCAATGTTTGGGGGATCATCCCTGTAACCAATAGAGAAAGAAACATAAATAGGAGTCCCAGACCGGTTTGTATGCTGGAAATAGATTTAGGGTTAATCAAATACATGTAAATGCATGACATATGTCATTCTTCCAAGGGATACAGTTAATGCATTTCCCACAGGTAAGTGTTTAAACTCCTTAAACCGGACCTTCCACATTATTTAATGAAAACCAATAACTATTCACAAATGATTCTGCACCACCTCAAAGTTAATTATGGTTTTTTTGGGATTACAGCGCCGCCATCTGGACTCTGAAGCATAACACTTAATGAGGAGTGGAGAGTTGGATAAAGTACAGGGGAGTAGGTTACAGTGGTGCGTTGGGAATCCCGAGCATAGCTGGGTTGAGGGAAAGGTCATCACTCACACAATGCATGGCAGCACATTCCTTTTTTCAATCTGTATCCCATGCTGCCTGTAAATATTGCGCATTCCATATTCCCCAATATTGGTTTGGTTCAGTCTAATAACATGCATTAGATGGGTGAAGGGTGTTTTTCCATGTTTCTAATCTGTAGGTACAGTGTGATGGCTAATTCTTTGGTTCTTAATACAACTTAGGGTCCTCTTTAAGCTAACGAAGTGCCCACATGAAAGTGTGAACTACACATTGGCTACGCCTTTAGTTATGTGTGTGTTGTACTTGTAGAGAGTCACTATTCCCAACATATCTGGCTCCCAGTCTGGCTGACATCACTCACCTTCGCCAGGATCGACTTCCAGCATCTCTGCTGCCTCCTCCTCCACTATTTCACCCGCACCAGAAGCTTCTACAAATACATAATAAAGGATAACTTAGTTTTTGGCCTGCCATGTATATCTTTGTGCCTATACATGAAGAGTGACATACCAGAGCCTTCCCCATGCCTGGCCAGGTATGACTCCACGCCCACGCGGTTTGGCCCCTCCTCTGTGGTAAGGTCCAGGGGCTGGTCTGAGGAGGCCACAGAGGAGGGGTAGGTCCGTCGCCCGGGAGATCCACCACCTTCACTCACAGATGCAGACTCATGCAGCACTGGTCGGCCTGTACGCCTCCGGGTGCGGCGAATTCTGAAATCCATTTCCAACACTACCAAAGAAAAGTCATTATAAATAAAGGCATAACTTATACATTTGGAACATATACCATGCAATTGCTTTGTACTTACTTGGGAAATGGATTCCAAAAAACCTCCGCACCCGGGGCATGTGCAGACGTTTCAGGTCCGACCAATGCTGCATTATCTGGGTGTGAGTGAAGGTGGTGCTCGTCACACGGTGTATCTCCGCGATGATCTCCCGGGCGATGTCCCTTTTCTCGCACACATTGGGCGCGAAGTCATACCGGCGCTGAAGCATGATCTGAAAAACATAATGGACACAGAGATTTTACTTTTACACACACACACATATGTGTTGCATCACAAGTTGAGAATTTCATGTCATTAACACACACATTTCGAGTGGCAGCCATTTTTGGGGAGTGCCTTAAAGAGGACGTTGACTGTGAATGAGAGTCTGGTCTTATGTTATATGTATCACACACCATGTACATACAGATAATAGCCAACATCAAGAATCAGCCCACCTGCATCTATGGCATGTTAGGATGGTTTAAACATCCAAGATGTAGGCTAATGCTTAGGCTTTTGGACCACGTGTGTGGCTTCCCGTTGTGTTTTTATGGCTTAGGAAAACAGTGTTCCTCAAACATCCGCCTCAAGGTCCGAGACAGCCCAGGTTTGCCAGCTAGCCCCGCTACTCCACAGGTTAATTAACTGTTGCTAAGCCGGAGCAATTGGCCGAATTAGGACATCAGCATAGACAGGTGAAAACGTGGCCAGGCTCGGCCCTTGAGGATGAAGTGTGAGGAGCCAGTGATTAAACATTAAGAGACCCCAAACTAGTTCCAAACGCATCATTTACATTTAGGCCCTCATTGACTATTAGATTAAAATGCACAGGCAGCCACTTACCAGCATGAGGATCTCTTCCTGTTGACGGGTGAAGATAGTGGGCGCCATCTTTATGCTTCTTCAAGGCAGCAGATAAGTGAAACCCCAGCGGTTTCCTGGTTCCGCTCGAACGTACGTTCGTACGAGCGCGTAGTCGTGCGCATAGGCGTCACACGCTGGGCTCATTATTTAAAGGTCCCTGCACCCAAAGCTCATTCTCTTTGAGCATTTGTGTAAGATGGCACCTAAAAAGCCTATGAGCAAGCGACCCCAGCAAAGCAAGACCGCGGAGGGCCCAACAACAAGGTCCCAGCAAGGTAGGAGAAAGCTGAGAGGCAAGACTACCACCTCGGCCCCACCAAGGGACCCTGGACCCTCAGGAACCCAAAAAAGGGGCCCCAAGCCCCGTGCCCCTGCAGCCAAAAAGCAGCCAACTGCAGCACCCACCACCTCTGCCCCCAGAAGAGGCCGCACAAGGGAGCCCACACCGGCCATGGCTTCAAGTAGGGCAGTTCGGCAACCCAGGCCCCGCAGCAGGGCCCGAACCCCATCCAGGGCCAGAAGCCCATCCAGGGCCCGAAGCCCAGCCAGAGGCCGCCGAACCCCATCCAGGGCCCGAAGCCCAGCCAGAGGCCGCCGAACCCCATCCAGGGCCCGAAGCCCAGCCAGAGGCCGCCGAACCCCATCCAGGGCCCGAAGCCCAGCCAGAGGCCGCCGAACCCCATCCAGGGCCCGAAGCCCAGCCAGAGGCCGCCGAACCCCATCCAGGGCCCGAAGCCCAGCCAGAGGCCGCCGAACCCCATCCAGGGCCAGAAGCCCAGCCAGAGGCCGCCGAAACCCATCCAGGGCCCGAAGCCCAGCCAGAGGCCGCCGAACCCCATCCAGGGCCCGAAGCCCAGCCAGAGGCCGCCGAACCCCATCCAGGGCCAGAAGCCCAGCCAGAGGCCGCCGAACCCCATCCAGGGCCAGAAGCCCAGCCAGAGGCCGCCGAACCCCATCCAGGGCCAGAAGCCCCTACAGGGCCCGCCGAACCCCATCCAGGGCCAGAAGCCCCTACAGGGCCCGAAGAACCCCATCCAGGGCCAGAAGCCCCTACAGGGCCCGAAGAACCCCATCCAGGGCCAGAAGCCCCCGACCTGGCACCAGCCGGGAACAGAGCCCCCGACCTGGCACCAGCCGGGAACATAGCCCCCCAAGAGGGCCCAGAATTGCAACCATGACCACATCTACACCTGGAAGTTCGGTGGCCAGCCACGCAAGAACACCCAGTCCCTTGGCCAGTCCAGTCCAGTCATTGGGAAGCCACCAATCCGGCCATTCCCCTACCCAGCCCCAGGCCATAATGTCACCACATGTGTCTGCACACATGGAGGAGCAGCCAAGCCAACCATCTGGCCGCACATTGCGCCGCGGCCAGTTGAGTGGGAGATTCTCCCATGACCAAAATATGGCATTGGCTAGTGGCCTTACATTATACTATGACGAGCTCTATGGGAGCAAATCCAAACACACCACAAAGCAGCGCAAGATGGAATTGTTTGAAACCATCCTCCGACAAGTAAATGCAGCGGGGGAAGAGAGGAAAGATGTGTCCCAAATTCAGAAGAAAATCTCTGATCTGAAGTATGCTGTACGGCAAAAAGAAATTAAAAGGCATAATTACAGGTAAATAAATGTTTTCTCTAAATATAATGTTTAGGATGTACTGTATGCACCTTTTCTGAGTACCAAACGATTTTCTCTTTTCAGCCTGAAAACTGGAGGTGGCTTTCCTTCTAAATTGGAGTTTACCCCTGCTGAGGAGATTGTGCTTGGACTTCTCCATCCGGTCGCGGTCGGTGGACATGCTGGTCTAAGGGACACAGACTCACCGACCCGTACCCACGGTGAGTACTCTTAAATCTGCATGTTTGCCTGTTTGCTAAATAATCTACAGTTCACTAGTAACAAGATAACGGGATGCCCCTATGGTTTGCCTTGCTTGGCCTCGCACTACTGTGCCTGTTTGTGTCCTCTTTTGGTCCCTGGGAATCACACATTTAGGCCCACAGCCATTATGGCAAAGATCAAATTTCCAATTGGATTGTTAAAGTCATGAAGTTTCTCCAGAAAAGTGATATATTTGGAATCAATCACAAAACACACATCATTATGTATGGGTTGCCTTTTTGTTGTGTGAGTTGTGTTTGAGTTAACAATGTCATTAGCCACCCCCAAACATATCTGACCTAGAGCAGCGAGACTCAACTGGCGGCCCGGGGTCCCAATGCGGACCTTGGCACCAGATTCCAGGACCCCTGCCCAGACAGCCCTGCACTCAGTTACTTCTGTGTTGACGTGCTCAGAGCTGCCCCCTTGATCGGCGATGTAGTGGTTGTTCTCCTGCCCAATGTGATGGCTCCCTGAAACATAGCATTGCAATATGAAGTACTGCACAGGAAGTGGCATTGCAAGGTACACAGTAACTTGGTAAAACTTTCTCTTGGCACAATCGTGTCCCGCTGCCCCTGCTCTGGCCCATCTGCCACAGTCCCCCCATGCCCCCCCCCCACATAAGCCCCATACATTTGTAACAGATTTGCTCCATCCATCCCATCACCATCAATACGTTAACTCCCCCCTTTAGCCATCCAATCCCTGTCCCCTCAGCTCTGCCCCATCCAGCCCAGCAAGGGCAAGCAGCCTTTATTAGTTTGCACTTTGAAATCTCCAGCCCCTCCACCAGTGTGTTTATTTCTAACTAGACACCCCCTGCGTCAGCACCATGGCCAGACATTCACCTCTCACCACATACCTTTAAATGGGCCTTTCCAACAATTGTTTGAGTACCCCGGACCTAGCGAATGGTAGGCTAAATCCAAAAATGTGCGTTGAAAGTTGTATGCTGACTGGGTACACTTCCTGACTTAGAACTGAGGTCAGTTAGCAGTTTTCGCGAGCCATTGCACCTATCTAAACTTGCGTGTCTTTGAACAAATGTCCCCATTGCTCTAGAGTTGATTAATATTACAAATAGAGCTATATTTGATTACCTATCCCAAAAATGGTTATGTGTGTGTTTACGTGGTTTGTTTTTCTCTTCTTCAGCCCAGCATGATCCCTCAGCAAGGGTAAACTCACCCCCCAGTTTGGTTATGCCTACCAGGTCCGTACAGCATAGGAGCCCAGATCAGAGATTTCCGGTAAGTTAATTTAGTACCATAAATACTACCAAGTGCTTAAGAATGTGTTAAACTGTTGGAATCCCAAATTTGGACGCCAACTTACACTTTTTTTTTTATATGTCCCTACAGACCCGCACACTCATGGAAGAGATCCAGGACATGGAGGAAGATGATGATGTCTCCATGCAGGGCACGTCGGATGACCTCCCCCTGGGTCCCAATTTGGAACTGCTCCATAATGTTTCTCTGGCCAATCCTCAGCAGCAGAGTGAATCTCCATCCATTGTGCATGCACATGGGGAGACTGACACTACAGTCCCCAGTGTTCACTCTGCTGCTGAGGATTTGCAAAGCAGGCCTGTTGCTGTTGAGGGGACGACACCACGCGGCAGGGCACGCCCAAGAGCCAGGGTAATTGTGCGGCGGACTCCATTACGCCGCCCCACAATTTCCCAGGGGAGGCAGAGTGCCCTGCTTCAATTATGGACCCAACAAAGGGACTCTTATGACGCCCAGCTCGTTACAGAGCGTGAGCAAAGGCATGCCGACATGGTCAACATCCATACCAGTCTACAGGGCATCCTCGCGGAGTTGCGTACCCTCAACAGCAACGTGGTCAATGCAAGTAATGGCATCCAGTCAGCCATGGCTGAGATGACCAATATGCAGAGAAACATTGTGGAGCAGTTTCAAATTCACAATGCTGCCATGGCCCAGGCTAGGTCCCATTCACATGGACCTCCACCTGGACCTCCACCTGGGTATTATGGGCAGCCACCCTATTAAGCCATGGGTGTGTGGGACATCTTTTCTCTTAACCCCCACTGTATTTACTTGTCCTTTGAGGTTTCAAACAATCCATTTTGTGTTGCTCATGCAGGTTGTGTTTTGTATTTGCTCCCATATAGCTCCTTAGAGTAATGCTTAAGGCCACTAGCCAATGCCATAGGTCTATGTGGAGTGTATCTGGCCACTTATGGCTTTAAATATGTATTTGGTTGGTGCTCCTCCTGTTTGCAGACATGTTTGTGTGACATTATGGCCATGCCCAAATATCCCTGGGCACAGGCAATATTAATGACTGGACTAGGCTGGCCTTTGGACTGGGTGTCCTTGTTTGGTTGTGCCACTCACTTCCAGGTGTAGATGTGCTCGATGTTTTTTTTGTAATGTTATCCATTTGTAACCACAGATGTATGTGGAATGTTTTCTGTTAAGCACTATAATTTTTCCTTTTCTAAGTAAAAAAAAAATCTCACAATACTTGTGGCGTTTTTAGTGGGAACACATTTTAAACAGCTTGGGCTAAACCAGATAATTTTTGTTTGAAGAGGTGTAACAATGCAAATCTAAAGCTAAGGAAACTACATGAAATACATTAGGCAACAATTAAGGTATAAATGTTTTACTTTGAGGTAATGCCACATTACGGCAAAACAACATATTTAACAAAAAGGATAACACAGACACACAGAATGTTGAGACAGGGAAAAAAGTTAAGTAAAATGCTGCATGATCAGGTTGGCTCTAACAGATTGGCCAGACTCACTGGGGGGCCCCACAAAATTCTCGACTTCATCCTCGACGGCTGAAGAGGGCAGGCTGTCCACATAACGTGGGACACGTTCCAGGATGGCAAAATTGTGCAAAACAGCACATGCCATGATAATGTCGATCACTTTCTTGGGATCATATTGCAGGGCGCCCCCAGTATGGTCAAGGCAACGAAAACGTGTCTTCAGCAGCCCAAAGGCCCTCTCCACAACAGCCCGGGTCTTGCGATGCGCACGGTTGTACGCTTCCTGAGAGGCATCCTGGGGCCGCAGCACAGGCGTCATGAGCCAGGGTAGAAGTGGGTACCCGGAATCACCTTAAACAGAGAATTAAATGTAATCAAAATTAAAAAGGCAACACAACAAACACAAAAAATTTAACATATATCATAATGATGTAAGGTAAAGTGGCCAAAAAAAAAAAACAGGGCACATTAGCCAAATAAATCTTTCCACTAATGTATTACCTAATTAAAAATGGCACTTCAATATACCAATTAATTAACAAACATCTGCACGCCCAAGGGTATTTGGAATTTACATATATTTTTAGTTTTCAGACATGTTACAATTAGGATGCTGCTGAGGGGCTATCCACATTTATCTGGAAACTACAATGTATGCAGTTTAAGTCCACTTTGACATTTAAAGACCAATAGTACAAAAGGAGCCAAAGCTCAAAGATCCTTGGGTATAAACTCCAAACCAATATATTTAGGGACAAGGAACTTACAGACATCCTAACTAAAGGGAAAACATTCTGAAGGACAAAGCGAGGCAAGCATTTTTTTGGGAAGTTCATAATATATGACCCAAGAAAAAGGCAGTTTGACGCTTATGTAAAGAATTCAAATACAAACATATCAACAAATACAAGATTAATGCTACATTTAATAACACACAAATAGGACACACTTACCAAGCAGCCATGCCCCCGAAAATTCACCTGCCTCAAATCTCCGAAACAACCCAGATCGCCTGAGGATATAGGAGTCGTGGGACGATCCTGGGTAGCCGGCAAGGACACTCATAAACCGCATGTCCGGACCAACCACGGCCTGGACATTAAGGGAGTGTCCCATTTTACGATTCCTTAAGGCAAAAACATACAAAAAGGGTAATTGATATTTGACCCAAAATAAAAAATTAACAACAAAACATGTCTGCACTCTATTGGGAAATACTAATGAAAAGCCTAGATAAAGCAGCTACACAAATGAGGGATAAACAAATATGCTGCCGCAAAGGAAAACAGGTTACATGACACGTTGGCCAACATAATAACCAATCTCAATACCTATATATATACTCGTCGGCTGCCCTAGGTACGAGTGCCACATGTGTGCAGTCAATAGCACCAATAACGTTGGGCATGTCGGCCACATTATAAAACCCAAGCTTAATGGCGTTTCTGGCTGCCATATCATCCGGAAAATAAATATATTTTGGAGTTATGGCAGCCATGCCTTCCAAAAATTTAGAGAGTGCGCGGCTCAGCGTAGGCTGTGACATCCCCACGGAGAGGGCACCCAGCCTCTGGAACGAGCTGTTCGCCAAAAATTGCAGGCAGCCAAGCATCTTGGTCATACCTGAAATTGCATGCCCCTTCCTTGTGGTGCGGGCTAACCATGGCCGCAGCTCACTATATAATTTATGGAGGGAAGCGCGATTAAGCCTGGTCAGCTCGAACAGCTCAACATCATTCATGCTATCGATGTTCATGCGACGACGCAGGGGCAATCTGCTCTCAGACATCTCGATCAACTCAATGCCAAAAAGCATAAGCCCTTGATGTGCCACAAACTCGCTCCGCTCCATCCTACTCCCAAGGCCAAATAGCTGCCGGCAAACATTTCGTAAAGCAGCTCTTTAATGGGCTTCCAAACAATTAGCAATCACCTCTCTGAATTGGTCGCAAGCCCATGTGAAGGACGTAAAAAATAGGATCGGACGCAAATAATACGATTTGGACGGGAAAAACACACGAACTAACGCAAATTATATGATTCTCGTACGAAATGCGTATGTTCATATACGTCTATGCGCGAACGATCGTGCGAATACGAAATGGGCAAAAAAACAAGAAAAAATGACAAACACCCACCCAAACTTACGATTCTCGATACGAAATCAATTAACTTTGGCTCTTTGAATCGAGGGGATAGTTCTTTAATTGACGCCATTTACTATTTATGTCTTAGACAACATGGCAATTTGCACTGATGAAGCGATAAACCGTGAAACGCGTCTGTAATCAGCCATTTCTAATACTACTTGCTACGAATTGTTATACTTGCTACAAACAACATCACTTGCTACAAACTGGATATGTATTTTGTTGGTATGGAGAAAACATGAGACAAAACTGTAAATCTGTAACCCAACAATAAATACTAAATGATACTATCAACATTCACTGATGCACTATATTTACGATTTCATTGCTAACCATTAACAGAATAGAAGGACCAGGGACACCCTTCATAAGGGTCCAGTAAACTCCCTATTTTACAAGGTTTTCCCCTAAAAGCCCAAAGGGGACTAACCTTTTCCCCCCCAAACCGGGTTTAAAGCAGACCAAAACTCAAAGTAAACTTTTAGCCTGCTTCATCTATTAGCCTATCTGGCATCCTGACTAGGAATTCCCACAGTGTAAAGGCCTAAGGCCTCACCAACACTGCATGTGTCCGGGATTGCAGCACAGAGCAGGGCAGTTTGGCCTTGTACTGGTATCTCCCCTCTGTGCCCTTGGCAGGACATCAGGTGTTGGCAGAGGCACACAATGGATGGAGTGGGGATACCACTACACAGCAAAGCTATTCTGTTTGGTGCTGCGTTTGAGCAGCATGGGATCCTGGATGTAGATGGGTGAGTAGGTATGCACTATGGGCTGCGGGGGATGATCTCTAGGAGAGATTCACACAGACCTAAATTAGACTTTTGGTCTGCTAGAATTGGAACCTGCTGGAAGTGCACAATTTGTTGTATCCACAGGGCAGAGGCGCTGTGGTCACTTCTGCTCTTGCTTTTTTTTTGGGGGGGGCAGTGTTAAGCAGGACGCCGTTCATCTCTAACCCTAACCGCTACCGCAGATGGCAGGCACGGGGCAGACGAGTTCTAATTTTGGGGCAATCATTTGAGTTGAATGCATTGACATTGCTAGAAGTTTACCTTCAAAGCTTGATTCCAGAAAGACAAGAAAAGTTGTCACAGCTAACTCTCAATCCTGCTTGTCCACTAATACTAGGAATCAGGTCACACTTACATCATACATTGTAGATTAACGACAGGATGTGGTGGAGATTAGGACCTTATTTTCTAATTTTGCTACAGGTGGCGTTTTAAACTACACAGGGCTATCACTATTCCAGCACGGTGTGGCCAGGAGCCACATAACACACTTAACACACTTTGAGCCTCACTTATCAAGCGGCACTGCCTGTTAATGCCACTCAATGCCAATATGTTTGCCTTAGCAACACTCAGGGCCCAATTTAAAGCAGACCAACAGTCAAAAATGACTTAAACCAAACCAACTGCTCCTATACATCCCTCCCCAGGGTAATTTAGATTGCTTGCCCTAAAAATTATTTTACCTTTTTCTAACTGTTGCTGTGGTAAATTTAAAAAACAAGACGGCGGCTCATGTATTTGCAGGCCACCTGCATACAGGAAGTGCTGAGCTTCCTGTTACTGTGCATTGTGCTTTTCCTCTCCAACTGTGCCAGGCTGTTGGTCCGGTTTAAAGCGGAATAAGAGCCTACCTTATATGTTTCCCACACCCTGTACATACAGATTGCCCACATTAAAAATCATCCTACCTGCATCTACTGCATGTTATGAGCCTTTAAACTTCCAAGATGGCGGCTCATGGGTCATCGGTCAGCCTGCAAACAGGAAGTGCCTTCTCACTGTGTCACTCTGTATTCTGGGATTGCTGTCCTTTCCCTGAACCCAGCTCTGCTCCATCTGTGCAAAGCACAGCTATAACCCCGCTCTCTGTACTTTAGACCGCTCGCCTCTCCTCAGTACATGATGTTTCTGAGTCAAGATGGCGGCGCCCGTATCCTAGAGTCCAGGACAGATTTGCAGCCCGGTGGGGGAAAGAATAATACGTGACTAAAAACTTAAAATGTCTTAATTTTAGATGCTGGGGAATAGTTTTTTTAAGGGTTTGGGCTTTTCATTAAATCATGCTGAAGGTCCATGCTGAAACAAAAAACATTCAGCACTCATGTGTCCATGACCAATGCTCTTCTCAGAGCTGCGCCAGTTTATAGTGGTGCTGTAGGTTTACATTTCATAGACCACAATGGGTAGAACTGTACTGAAGTGATTCTTACTTATAAATAATGTTAAAAACAATTTGTACAGAACTTGCTTTGGCGCCTCGTCAATAATGGAAGCACAAGATGGGATGTCACCAAATGTCATTTTATTATTTCTTTTAAAAATATTTTTTTACCAATGTATATTTTGAAGCACAGCAACAAGAAGACAGCCTAAACGCACTGTAAAGTTTGTTCCCAGCAGTGCGATCCTGTAACTGTAACGATGGAAAGCTGACCAGCACCTGTTAAAATGGAGTAACCCCCTGGGGATAGCCTATGGAGTACACTTGTCACGGTGTATGGCTCGAGGGTTTGGTGGCTGGTAGTCTTGACCCCAGGGCTAGTTAACCATTGCAGTTCCCGCTGTATCCTAGTCAAGGCACCCACTGAAGAAAGCAATGCCAGGGTTCGGATAAACAACGTTGCTTTTATTGCTGGAACAAGTGTCCAAGTAAATGTCCTTTCCTCTGGATGCAACCAGGGTAACTTTAGTAACTTTAAACAGGACTTTAGTGGTTACTGATGCAGGGTGAGAGAGTCTATGCTGAAGCCTTAGGGCTGTAGAGATGCTGGGAGTAGTAATACTATCTTGGGATAACATTAGAAAACTTTTAGAAGAGTTTACAGACCTGATCCTGGAGTCTGAGGCTTTAGCTGGAAGGACACGTCTGAGAGATAGCTGGAATTGGAGAAGACGCTGCCATGTGCTCTGAGGATCAGGCAATGACGCAGTGGAGCTGACTTGGAAGCCAGTGTAGCTATGGTGGACCGGGGTGACCCTCTAACTTCTAGTTCCACCAGACAATGGGCGCAGACTGTAAGAAGATTGTCCCACTGGAGTAGGTAGCTGACGTGGGGGGATTCCTCCAGCTCGCAGGGGGTCTGGATGAGGAGACAGGGCCTCAGGCCTAGCAGGATGGCCGAGGTGAAGAAACAGAGGAGCAGAGATGCTCACACTTCTGGTGCCAACAACAGACTCCTCTAGGTACAGGGCTTCCTGCCTGACCATGCAAGGATGGTAGGAGGAGCTGGCTTCCTCTGTCCTGCCATTGGTCGGTATGGTCAGGTGACAGAGGAGTCATAGACTTCACTCTGCATCAGCTTAAATGACAGGTAGAAGAGCAAATAAACACTTTACAATATGTGGCATAGGCTTAACATGTAATGACAATTATGTGACCACTAGAGAACTTGAGACAATACTTCCAATTGCATGGCACATGTACCTCAAACACTGTGGTGAAACTATGACAAACACTCAGCTGTGAAGCAGCCGTTGAAGCATTCAGTGCAGGCCACTACAATATGCAGCGTATGTAAAAATGTAATAAATCTGTCATGCAGCGCCTAAAAGTTGGCGCTCACTGTTATAATTGGCTCTGACACAGGAGAGCCAAAGTCTAGTGTGCCAATTCAAGGTTAAATTTTAAAAACCAGACCAATATGCTTACATGAAACAGTGCTCATATACCATCCCTCCCCAGGGCAATTCAGATTGCTTAACATAAAAATGAATTTACCTCTTTGTAACTCCTGTCATGGTCAATTTTACTCTCAAAATAGTGTCCTATGGAGCTGTAGGTAGCCTGCAAAGAGGAAGTGCTGCTGGGTTTCCTGCTACTATGCATTGTGGGTTATGTCAGTTAAATCCAGGCAGTAGCACAGCTAGGAAGCTGGGAAATGAATCTGCTGTTATGTGTAGTGCGCAGGGTGGACGCACTGTGGAATATTTTGAACCCCTTATCTTTATTTGACTTGCTTCCCTCCTTCATATATATGGTCTAATCCTATAAGTGTGCTACAACTTTGGTTCTAACAAAGGAATCTGCTGAGCCATGTCCTCCTTGGACTAAGATTGTCATTACAACAGTCACATCAGTCACACATGTGACCAATGCTTTTGATTCAATATTTCCCAACTATAGAGCTTTTATTGTCTCTGGATTTATTTTATGGGTAATTTAGTAATTATTTTTTATTAATATCTAATACTTTTAAAATTCAATTGCAACATTTAATAATGTTGTAACAATGTGATTAGATACTTTAAAAAACATTTAAAAGGGGACTGCTTCCACATAGCCTAGGGTCTATAAGACTGTTGGTCTTCCTCTGATCCTGAATTGAGATGGCCCACTGTGTGTATTTCCTGGTGATCGCCCGGTAAACTATTAAATATGAAATGTTGTGTCCAGCTCGCGTTCCCCCAGATGTGAATAATAAAACTTAACCTTTAATTAGTAGGCTAAAATCCACATTGGGAACCTGTGCAGTGTACAAATCATGGGTGAATAGGTCAAATGTGAATATCCCTCCTTAGGTTATTGCACATAGGTTATATTTTATTATTCAAGACTGCAGGGGAGCGCGAGCTGGACCTTCACTCTGAATAAGAGTCTATCTTATATGTTTCCCACACCCTGTACATACAGATTGTCCACATTAAAAATCATCCTACCTGCATCTACTGCATGTTATGAGCCTTTAAACATCCAAGATGGCGGCTTATGGAAGCCGCCATCTTATCAGGCAGCCTGCAAACAGGAAGTGCCTCCTGACTGTGCTGCTCTGCATTCTGGGATTGCTGACCTTTACCTGACCCCAGCTCTGCTCTGTCTGAGCAAAGCACAGCTATAATCCACCCCTCTGTACCTTATCCCACTCTCCTCTCCTCAATAAGTGTGTTGCTTCTGAGTCAAGATGGCGGCGCCCGTATCCTAAATTCCTGAACAGAGTTGCAGCCCAGTGGGGGAAAGAATAATAAGTTAGTGACTAAAAACGTAAAATATATTCATTTTAGATGCTGGGGAATCGTTTTTTAAGAGTTTGGGCTTTTCATTAAATCACGCTGAAGGTCCGGTTTAAGGACTTTCAGCACTTCTTCTGGGCACGCCAAGCCCACAGCAACTACTGGGTGAGCTGAGCAATTCTTCCTTTCTTCTGGTAAACTATCAAAGCTAGCTATCCCACCGCACATCTCCAGGCCACATCCGAATTCCCTCTTTAGCTGTGGAGAATACCCGGACATTTCTGAATGGCTGATGCAGCTACAGGGGTGAGTAGGGGGGCAACCAGCAGCACTCGCTCTGTGCTCAGGGCATCATAGTAAAAGATTAATTAAATTCATGCACTGTGGGATCGCCAGAAAGGTTAGTTTATCTGGCACACCCCCTCCAATGCAGTGAATGGAGTGGGTGTACCATAGTGGATGGAGGTCCTTTTGGAGGTTCTTATTTCCTCTAAAGAAGTGGCAGACTATTGGGCCGGGCAGCATGGGATCGGGCGAACAGGTAAGTGTCAGAGCGCCGGACTAGAGACGATCGTCTGTGGCGGATAAGTATTGTTATTTTCATACCTGGGCAACTACTTTAATTTTGTCTGCTTGTTTACTGAGCCAACCTTTTGGAAACAATAGCAACACTCTAATTTCTGCACACAACATTGCACAGATCCACACACACCAGAATAACGACAATAGCAATAAAGCACACTATGGCAGACCAGGTTATAGGCCAGGTGATAGGCCATTAGAGTTGAGCAGGTCTCCCCTGTAAAATCAAGATAGTATGTTGACAGTCAGGGCAGGCGTCAGCAGTGGGAGTACCCGGCCAGATGGCAATCTGGGGGGGGGGGGGACCCTCATTCCCTCTACCCTGTCAGCAAGGGACAGATTGGTCATTGGGAGAGCCTTTCTTTCTTTCTGTCAGTCACTCTATTCTTTGTTTATCTTCCTTCTAATGATTTCTTTTTTTCTTCTTTTTAAATCCTATCTATCTATTCTATGGCCCTTATTTAACAAGGGATAGCGCCAGGTAGCGAATGGTGAGCGAACGGTAATGACGCTCACCGCCACGAGAACGCCGGCTCCCCTCCGCAATCACACATTTATCAAGCCGATCCTGCTTAGCGACTGACAGAGCGCCAGATAGCGACTCATTCATCATTATTCCAGCCTCAGCCCACAGCGCCAGTGAGCGACCTTGAACAGCGACAGGTATGACCTCTCGCTACCTGGCGCTCTCCAATGCATTTCAATGGAGCTAACTTTAAATATTCATAATTAATTGCTATTAATTTTTTTTTTTTTTATGTCAAAAATGTTAAAATTCTGTGACCATTTCTGCAATGTTAGATATTTTGTTTAAGGTAAAAAAAAAAAAAAAAAAAAAAAATTGTGCAGAATTGATATTACAGGTCCGATATTAATGTATTCATATTACAAAATGTTTTGAAAAACTTGTTTTTTTTTTGTCCAAAAATATGGTTGTTTGGGGGTTAAAAAACGACTTTTAACCCATCGCCGCCAGCGCTCTGGGGTTTAAACATGCATTTCACAGCGCAAGAATTTTTTGAGCGTGATTCGTTAATGAATATGCTGGGAACTGTTCGCTATGGCCATTCGCTGTCATGCGCTCCCATACAGCGCGGAACCTGTCAAACAGCGACTCCTAACCCCGTATTCAATATTACCGCACACCGACTGAGTCGCTGTCAACGGCCGAATAACGGCCAAGCACAGCGAATACTAGCGTGCGCTGTGAAAATAACGCTACTGTCGCTCATCTGTCGCTACCTGGCGCTATTAATCAATCAGCCTGTTTGTTTCTTTCTGGCATTTCTCGTCTTTCTTTTTCCTTTCTATTCCTTCTGTCTGTAGTTCTATTATTTATTTCCTTCTGTGCTTTTCTTTCCATCTATTCTTTTCTTTCTTTATTATTATCCATCTATACTTTGTTTTTTTCTTTCATCAGTATGTTCTGCCATTTACTTTCTTTCTTCTTTTTTTCTTCTTTCATTTCTTTGTTTCTGTCATTCATTCATTTTCTTTCTTTCATGCAATCTTTGTTTTTGTTCTTTCTTTGTTTATAGCCATTTATTTTTTTATATTTCTTTCTTTCCATTAGTTCTTTCTTTCTGTCATTCCTTTTCGCTTTTTCTTTCTTTCCTGTTTGCTTTCCTTTCTGTCATTTCTTCTATTTGTTAATTTTTTTCCTTTCTTCCTGTCTTTTTACTCTACTTCTATACTTTGTCATTCCTTCTAATATTTTTTTCTGTCCATTCTTTGGCAGTATTCATCATACATGCAACTTTACCCTCATGTATGGCGTATCATACCACATCGCAAGGGGCCCACTCAGACTCTATTGCCCGAGGGCCCACATAAACCTGGAGCCGGCCCTGTGACAGTAAAGGAAAACTAGATGCTTAGATCTATAGAAATTACAAGCACACAAGTTTTTCACTGAGTTTTGTAATCTGAACAATGTGTGTGTTCCCAAACAATCTAAAATTAAGTAACCGATGATAATGTCTAAATGACTTCAGATAATAAATCTGATAAAGTGGATATCACATGACTCTCTAATTGCCCTTGGCTGTTACTTCTCACCTAATAAATCTGTACACTCGAGGCAAATCCTCCTCATCTTATCTGCTTTTCTTCACTGGTTGTACAACATCCTACTATCAATGGGCTAACCCTTGTGACCCAGACTAGGCCTGATTGATGCTTCTCTTTGAAGGGGCCTGCTCACATAACTAACCTCACATTCATCAAGTAGTCATCATGAGTCAGTCTGTGTAATGTTGTTGCTGGAATTTACAGACAATCAACACTTTAAATGTGTCTGGATTGACTGGAAATCTGGATGATACACACTGCTAAAACCCAGTCCTAAGATTTATCTACAGTCTCAAAACGAAGCTGGTTTGCTTTTTTCACTACGTCAATTTCCAACTCTGGAAGGATAAGATGTAACAATTAACAAAGGATCCAACCTCAATCCAGTTTAGTCTTGGGTTGGTGGGAAAAAATAAAATGCTGCTGATTAGTGCCAGTAGAAATGAGAAAATATGCCTAAAAAAGAACCATGAGTGTCACTGGGACAAGCAGGGTTATAAATACAGAGGGTGCAAAAGTTGCAGCCACATAGGGGGTTCATAAGGGAAGGGGCCCCTCTTTATTGCCTGTTCACCATATATATATCAGATTTGTGCTCAAATATTATCATGTACAGAAAGAATGCACTTTTTTTGTGTTTGCTGCTTTAGTCTTTAGTGTCAGTCTAGTTTTATCTAATTCAGCTATAAAAAAAAAAGGAAAATGTTACCATTGTACAAGCCATATAAACAGCTGCCTATAACTACAGTATATCATTTAAAGGGTAATTCCACTTTCAATGGCATTTTTAAAAGTTTCCACAGCTTTTATATGCCTATGCGCTATCAACACCTAGCGCTGACTGGGAGAGCCACAAGTTGAATATTTGGTAATAAATACATAGCACTCCAAGATTTTAGGCACACAGCACCTGTTGGTCTCTTTAATCATCATATACTGTCTAACATGGGCCAAGGTGGGGTTCTTACATGCTATACCAGAGAATTGTACAGCATGGTGTTTTTCAGGAGCTGTGGAGAAGCTTAGAGATCATTTGCATAGGTTTGCCTGGGAGAAACCCCATTATGCTTAGCTTGTATGCCCCATACAAATACCTTTTTGTGCCATCTGAGCATCATTTTGTTAGCATTCGCTTCCGCTGCATTTTTGTTTTTTGGCTCTATTATCTTTCAGTGAACATTCATTGAATGGAGCAGCAAAATTTGTAGTTTGTTTTATTCCATAAGTAATTATCGAGGTTAAATGAAGGCATTGTACAGTCTGTTCTACAGTCTCTCTCCGTACAGTCTATTCTACAGTCTACCTGTGTACAGTCTGTTCTACAGTCTCTCTCTGTACAGTCTATTCTACAGTCTCTCTCTGTACAGTCTGTTCTACAGTCTCTCTCTGTACAGTTTGTTCTATAGTCTCTCTCTGTACAGTCTATTCTACAGTCTACCTGCGTAACAGTCTGTTCTACAGTCTACCTGCGTACAGTCTGTTCTACAGTCTCTCTCTCTCTGTTCAGTCTGTTCTACAGTCTCTCTCTCTGTACAGTCTGTTCTACAGTCTCTCTCTGTACAGTCTATCCTACAGTCTACCTGTGTACTGTCTGTTCTACAGTCTCTCTCTCTCTCTATGTTCAGTCTGTTCTACAGTCTCTCTCTGTACAGTCTGCTCTATAGTCTCTCTCTGTACAGTCTATTCTACAGTCTCTCTCTGTTCAGTCTGTTCTACAGTCTCTCTCTGTACAGTCTGCTCTATAGTCTCTCTCTGTACAGTCTATTCTACAGTCTACCTGCGTACAGACTGTTCTACAGTCTCTCTCTCTGTGTTCAGTCTGTTCTACAGTCTCTCTCTCTGTACAGTCTGTTCTACAGTCTCTCTCTGTACAGTCTATTCTACAGTCTACCTGCGTACAGACTGTTCTACAGTCTCTCTCTCTGCACAGTCTGTTCTACAGTCTCTCTCTCTGTATAGTCTGTTCTACAGTCTCTCTCTGTACAGTCTATTCTACAGTCTACCTGTGTACTGTCTGTTCCACACTCTCTCTCTATGTTCAGTCTGCTCTATAGTCTCTCTCTGTACAGTCTATTCTACAGTCTACCTGTGTACAGTCTGTTCTACAGTCTCTCTCTCTGTACAGTCTGTTCCACAGTCTCTCTCTATGTTCAGTCTGTTCTACAGTCTCTCTCTGTACAGTCTGTTCTATAGTCTCTCTCTGTACAGTCTATTCTACAGTCTACCTGCGTACAGACTGTTCTACAATCTCTCTCTCTGTTTAGTCTGTTCTACAGTCTCTCTCTGTACAGTCTATTCTACAGTCTACCTGTGTACTGTCTGTTCTACAGTCTCTCTCTATGTTCAGTCTGTTCTACAGTCTCTCTCTGTACAGTCTGCTCTATAGTCTCTCTCTGTACAGTCTATTCTACAGTCTACCTGCGTACAGACTGTTCTACAGTCACTCTCTCTCTGTTCAGTCTGTTCTACAGTCTCTCTCTCTGTACAGTCTGTTCTACAGTCTCTCTCTGTACAGTCTATTCTACAGTCTACCTGTGTACTGTCTGTTCTACAGTCTCTCTCTCTGTACAGTCTGTTCTACAGTCTCTCTCTCTCTGTACAGTCTGTTCTACAGTCTCTCTCTGTACAGTCTGTTCTATAGTCTCTCTCTGTACAGTCTATTCTACAGTCTACCTGCGTACAGACTGTTCTACAGTCTCTCTCTCTGTATAGTCTGTTCTACAGTCTCTCTCTGTACAGACTATTCTACAGTCTACCTGTGCACAGTCTGTTCTACAGTCTCTCTCTCTCTCTCTCTGTTCAGTCTGTTCTACAGTCTCTCTCTGTACAGTCTGTTCTATAGTCTCTCTCTGTACAGTCTATTCTACAGTCTACCTGCGTACAGACTGTTCTACAGTCTCTCTCTCTCTGTTCAGTCTGTTCTACAGTCTCTCTCTCTGTACAGTCTGTTCTACAGTCTCTCTCTGTACAGTCTATTCTACAGTCTACCTGTGTACTGTCTGTTCTACAGTCTCTCTCTCTGTACAGTCTGTTCTACAGTCTCTCTCTGTACAGTCTATTCTACAGTCTACCTGTGTACTGTCTGTTCTACAGTCTCTCTCTATGTTCAGTCTGTTCTATAGTCTCTCTCTGTACAGTCTGCTCTATAGTCTCTCTCTGTACAGTCTATTCTACAGTCTACCTGCGTACAGACTGTTCTACAGTCTCTCTCTCTCTCTGTTCAGTCTGTTCTACAGTCTCTCTCTCTCTGTACAGTCTGTTCTACAGTCTCTCTCTGTACAGTCTGTTCTACAGTCTCTCTCTGTACATTCTATTCTACAGTCTACCTGTGTACAGTCTGTTCTACAGTCTCTCTCTCTCTCTGTTCAGTCTGTTCTACAGCCTCTCTCTCTGTACAGTCTGTTCTACAGTCTCTCTCTGTAACATAGTAACATAGTAACATAGTATGTAAGGCTGAATAAAGACTTTAGTCCATCCAGTTCAGCCTGTTTAATTCCTTCCAGTGGTCTAGTAGCCATAGCTGGAAATGTTATTACATGCCAGAAGGCATCAAGGCCACTTTTGAAGGTTTTTACTGCATCCATCATTACTACCTCCTCTGGCAGCGAGTTCCATAGTCTCACTGCTCTTACAGAGAAGAATCCCCTCCTATTTCAGTGGAGAAAGCACCTTTCCTCTAACCTTAGTGGATGCCCCCGGGTTATGGTTACACTCCGGGGTATAAATAGATTGTGGGACAGATCTTTGTATTGAACCCGAATATATTTATACATAGTTATTAGATCACCCCTCAATCGTCTTTTTTCTAGACTAAATAAACCTAACTTGGACAATCTTTCCGGGTACTCTAGCCCCCGCACTCCTTTTATTAACTTTGTTGCCCTTCTTTGAACGTGCTCCAGTTCTGATATGTCCTTCTTAAGCACAGGTGCCCATAACTGTACACAGTATTCCATATGGGGTCTGACCAGTGACTTGTACAGGGGTAAAATGATGTTCTGGTCATGAGCACCTATGCCCCTCCTGATGCTCCCCATGATCCTATTTGCCTTGGCAGCAGCTGCCTGGCATTGATTACTACAGTTGAGCTTATTGTCAACTAAAATCCCTAGGTCCTTTTCCATTGTTGTTTTACCAAGTGTTTCTTTATTTAGTGTGTAATCATGACACCGATTTCTCCTTCCCATGTGCATAACCTTACATTTATCTGTGTTAAACTTCATTTGCCATTTTACTGCCCATGCTTCCAATTTATCTAAATCTGTTTGTAGCTGCCTGCTGACCTCTTTTGTTTTAATTACTTTACTCAGCTTAGTATCATCTGCAAAGATTGAGACTTTACTGTTTAATCCATACCCAATGTCATTTATATGTATATGTTCTGCTTAAAGGAGCCCCAAATGGGTTCCCAGTGAGCGACCTCTAACACCCCTTGTTGTGATTATGTTGGCTAACAAGGTTGGTACATAGTCTGGCCTTTAATTCAAGTACTGCTGTGTCCAGGGCTAGGTTACCCTGGAAATTCGAAATAGGCTCAGTCCTATGACCACACCAGTCAAATATTTGAATTTTTTACATTTATTAGTATCAATAAAATCAAGTGCTGACAGTAACTTTCTGTACATTCATATTTCTGTCTAGTACAACACACAAATGTTACTTGTACTTGTCACACATTTAAAATGCGATATTGCGTCCACATTTCACAGGCGGGCAGACATGTATCATGTTTCACCACTTTGGGCTTTCTCAATGCCCTATCGTATAACAAAGCAGACAGACATGACACAGTATTAGTTAACTTGTTAGTAAATTAGTAATAAAATTGATTGTTACATCATTAAATAATTATTCAACATTTAGGAATGGTGATAAATAAGTGAATAAAATAGTACCTATTTCTGATGATTTCAGGTAATAATGGAAGCATTAATTGCTGTGCATGTCAATATTCCACGAAATGAGCCAGTGGATGCACTCCCCTATTAATAGAGTTTAATCCATTGGTTTCCGTATTTATGTAATATATACATGTATTCATCATCATTATCTTAGTCACCAGTACCTGGTTCAATTGTGGTCCTCCTTAATGACGGAGGGATTTTGGGCCTTTCAGGATGGCTGATTCTTAAAATAGTCCCTGTGTTGGGCTGGTCCTTAATATGGTCCCTCTATATAAGCGGGGAACAAACAGAGGGGAGGTTTCCCTTTTAATGCTGTGCTCACTTGGATATTTTCAGAGTCTATCAAAAAGATTGACTTACTTGTTTTAGATTGGTCTATTTCATGTGGAGCCGTCGCAGTGGCAGGGAAGCACGTGTCTGCGGTGACTTTGGTTTCATGCGGCCGTCGCGCTGGTAGTGCGCCTGCGGCTGTCCCCGCTCTCCAGACGCCGCCCCACCAATCTGTTCTCCGCTGAGGGTACTTACCCGCCACCGCGCCAGCGATGCTCGTTATATGCGCTCCAGGCACCTGGAGCGCATCCACCTCCACATCCTGGCTTCCGCCGGATGTGACGCCGTGCATCACTGGTCTGGTGCCCTGTCTTTCAGGCGGCGCCATTATATTGGAGCCTCACCATTTTGCTGGGGTTTTTTTCAGCAAAACTTTCAGCTCGTACTATCGGCGTCCGCCACGACATTATAAGCTTGTAATCCTCCTATTGTAGTAGTAATTCTTATTGTTGGCATTGCCCACACTTTGGGGAAGATTCCATGGCCATTTTTTTGTAAAGGATAATTATGACAGGTTTTCAAATTTGTCATGCAGGGGACCGGAATGGCTCCGCAGATAGGGTTATTATAATGTAGTACTATAGTTCTTAAAGGAAAAATCCAATTTGTCACTGGCGGCATCCTACTAGCTTTTTTTTTTTTTTTTTTTTGCCCCCAGAAAAACACGGTTGCATATTAACCCTCACTAATTGTCCCAACTTAAATTTATTGGGGATAATTTATTCATTGTACAGACGCCCTTATTTTCTTGTACTAGCCTACAGCCCCTAAAGCCCTGCCCAGGCTTTATATTAATTCACTATTTAAGAGAGGCTTTCCACTGATTCATCTCGTGTTTACATGATATCGCATGCAACAGACACTCATCACTTACATACTTAATATTGCAGGTACTGATTATCTAACATTCTAACGTCACATAGAATATATATCTACACTTTTGGTGTCCCTCAACAGTATATAATTAGAGCCTGGTATTTGTGAGTTTGGGTGTCCCTAAACAAATATATATGAGCACCGGGCCTGGCATTGATAGATTTCAGTGTCTCCATAGACTATGTGACTAGAGCCTGATAGTGATGGATAGCTGGGTACTTTGTGTGTCTCCCAGCAGTCCATCAGATAATTAGAGATAAGAAGCAAAACTCAGGGTTTCGTTTAAACCGGGGTACCGGTGTGCCCCTAGCCTAAAAATCCATCTTGTTTCCAATTGTAGAGTTAGTTTTTCAATGTTACCTCCTCTTATAGTCGGATGTAGACGGTCCAGTCCCTGCACCTGTAAGCAGCTGGGGTTCCTGTCGTGGTATTTAAGGAAGTGGCGGCCAATTGGTGTCTTATTAGAGCCTGTTTTTATACTATACTGATGCTCATAGATTCTCTTTTTTAGTTGCCGATTAGTTTTTCCCACATATAGGCAGCCGCATGTGCAGGTTAATAGATATATTACATTAGTTGTATTACAATTCACGAAGTGTTTCATCTCATAGCCACTTTGTCCTCCTACCGAAATGGTTGAGCCCACTTTCACATACTTACACATATTGCAACCCCCGCAGCGGAATGTGCCTTTGATTTTACAACAGTTCTGTGCTCGATTTTGTTCATAGTGGCTATGCACTAGGGCATCCCTCAAATTTCTAGACCTTCTATATATGACCCTCGGTGCTTTCGGCAAGAAAGTCTTTAAATGGGGATCATTAAGAAGAATTGGCCAGCGGGCTCGCAGTATCTTTTGTATGTGTTGGTGGGCCCCTGTATAGGTCATGATAAGAGCCGGACCTGCCTGTTCCTTATTTATTTTGGGTTTATATAGCAACTCTTGCCTGTTACGGCTTTTGGCCTTGTTGTACGCGGCCCTTAGGGTTTTAGCCTGGTAACCCCTTTCCCTAAGTCTGGTTCTTATCTTCGATGCCTCTATCTCAAAGAGGTCTAAGGTGGCACAATTGCGCCTAGCCCGTATAAATTCCCCAAACGGGATGCTTTTTAGTAAGTGTTTTGGGTGCGAGCTGGTAGCACGCAACATGTTGTTCGCAGCAGTTTCTTTGCGAAATAGATTCGTTGTGATTTGGCCATTGGGGGCTTTGAGAATTTCTAAGTCCAAGAACGTAACTTTATGCTGGTCCTGTTGGCACGTGAATTTTAGGTTAACATTATTGTGATTCAGTGCCTTCACGAACTCAACCAGTTCCTGCCTTGGCCCCTCCCAGATGAGCAGTATGTCATCAATGTACCTGTGCCAAGCAGACACGTGGCACAGGTACTTGGTCATACTGTCCTCACTCCACAACCCCCTCTCCCACCAACCCAGGTACAGGTTGGCGAACGATGGGGCACAAGTCGTCCCCATCGCCGTCCCCTGCACCTGGTGGTAAAGTTGGTCCTTGAAGAGAAAGAGGTTGTGGGTGAGGACAAAGTTGAGGAGCCGGAGCAGGAACCGGTTATGATCATGGTGGGATATATCCAATTCGTTTAGGAAGGACTCCACAGCCTTAATGCCTTTGTCATGTGGAATACTGGAGTATAGGGCCTCCACGTCCAGAGTCACCAGGGTAGAGTCGGGGCTCACCCACATCCCGTCGAGGATCCTCAGGACGTGTCCTGAGTCCTTGACGTACGATGGGAGACCCATGACCAATGGTTGGAGGTGGCGATCCACATAACGGCTGGCATTTTCCGTCAGAGCCCCCATGCCCGACACTATCGGACGTCCAGGAGGTGCTGTGGTCGACTTGTGCACTTTTGGAAGTGCATAGAACGTTGGTATTTTGGGGCATGGGGACTCCAGGAAGCCAGCCGCCTGTGGATCAATCACCCCATTGTCCTTGGCCTGGTGGATGAGCTGATGGTATTCCTTGTCATCCCTGGCGAGTCTGGACATGGAGGCCCTAGCGTACCACTCTTTATTTTTCAAAATGTCTAAGCACATTTTTTCATATTGTGCCGTGGACATGACCACAATGTTGCCACCTTTGTCCGCTGGCTTAATCACCAGGTCGTAGTTTGTTTCCAGTTCCTTTACTGCTTGTTGTAATCGTTCATTCATATTGGACTTATAGCCTGGTCGTTTGGAGAGTATCTCAAGATCTGACATGATCATCTCGACAAAGGTGGCAACACTGTGGTTCATGCCCATAGCTGGAAAGAAAGTAGAGGGTTTTTTAAACTTTGTGTTGACAGGACCTACTACCATATGTCCTGCCACCTCTAGGCCTAGTTCACAGCAACTTGAAATAATTAATGAACAAATCAAAAATACCATAGAGGGCCTTGATCAACAAGAACGGAATGAGAAGTTCAAACAGAGAGACAAGGGCATACAAGAAACAGTTGAAAAACTAAATAAAGATTTAATAGAGGGGAAGGAAAGAAAATTAGTGAGGGATAAGCTTGCGTACCAGAACAAGGAAGCGTATATATGGCCAAACATGCAGAACCAGGGGAGAGGTAGAAGAACCCACCCAGGTCGAACGTACAATTCCTCTGACACTTCCTCATCAAGAGAAAGAACTAATGATTTCCAAGGGGGACAGCAATTACCCCAAAGGAGATTTAAACCTAAAGGGGCGAGAGATAGGGAACCCTGGAGAGGGCCACCAAGGAGAGAGATCACTATCCCAAGGGAGAATGGAGGGGCCAATATGACAAAACGGAAATTGGAGAGTAGAAGTATGCAATTGGAAGAAATGGAGGAAGCACAGGCACAAAAGAAAGATTTTTTAGAAAGAGAAAGAACCAATGCCGAAACAAAAGGAGGGCTATTGCCCGCCGGAGGACAAAAAAAGTTAACCCTGTTCCCGCACTCAATGACATAGAACATCCGGAAGGGAGCCTTAGTACTCCACAGAGAGACATTCTTAATCTTTCCCAACACCGACTAACAGAGGAACAGCAGGAACTACTAAAATTAGGATTAAACTTCTGCCCCTCTAAGAAATTAGATGTATTTGAAGCAGTTAAAGACATCCATTTATTTGCGAGGAAGGTACTATGTAAGCACCACTTTATGAAAAAAGATGATGAATCTATCATGCTCAATCAAGAAACCTCTTTAAGTACCACCCAATTAGAAAAAGATATGGAAGAACTAGGCCTAGAGGTGGCAGGACATATGGTAGTAGGTCCTGTCAACACAAAGTTTAAAAAACCCTCTACTTTCTTTCCAGCTATGGGCATGAACCACAGTGTTGCCACCTTTGTCGAGATGATCATGTCAGATCTTGAGATACTCTCCAAACGACCAGGCTATAAGTCCAATATGAATGAACGATTACAACAAGCAGTAAAGGAACTGGAAACAAACTACGACCTGGTGATTAAGCCAGCGGACAAAGGTGGCAACATTGTGGTCATGTCCACGGCACAATATGAAAAAATGTGCTTAGACATTTTGAAAAATAAAGAGTGGTACGCTAGGGCCTCCATGTCCAGACTCGCCAGGGATGACAAGGAATACCATCAGCTCATCCACCAGGCCAAGGACAATGGGGTGATTGATCCACAGGCGGCTGGCTTCCTGGAGTCCCCATGCCCCAAAATACCAACGTTCTATGCACTTCCAAAAGTGCACAAGTCGACCACAGCACCTCCTGGACGTCCGATAGTGTCGGGCATGGGGGCTCTGACGGAAAATGCCAGCCGTTATGTGGATCGCCACCTCCAACCATTGGTCATGGGTCTCCCATCGTACGTCAAGGACTCAGGACACGTCCTGAGGATCCTCGACGGGATGTGGGTGAGCCCCGACTCTACCCTGGTGACTCTGGACGTGGAGGCCCTATACTCCAGTATTCCACATGACAAAGGCATTAAGGCTGTGGAGTCCTTCCTAAACGAATTGGATATATCCCACCATGATCATAACCGGTTCCTGCTCCGGCTCCTCAACTTTGTCCTCACCCACAACCTCTTTCTCTTCAAGGACCAACTTTACCACCAGGTGCAGGGGACGGCGATGGGGACGACTTGTGCCCCATCGTTCGCCAAACTGTACCTGGGTTGGTGGGAGAGGGGGTTGTGGAGTGAGGACAGTATGACCAAGTACCTGTGCCACGTGTCTGCGTGGCACAGGTACATTGATGACATACTGCTCATCTGGGAGGGGCCAAGGCAGGAACTGGTTGAGTTCGTGAAGACACTGAATCACAATAATGTTAACCTAAAATTCACGTGCCAACAGGACCAGCATAAAGTTACGTTCTTGGACTTAGAAATTCTCAAAGCCCCCAATGGCCAAATCACAACGAATCTATTTCGCAAAGAAACTGCTGCGAACAACATGTTGCGTGCTACCAGCTCGCACCCAAAACACTTACTAAAAAGCATCCCGTTTGGGGAATTTATACGGGCTAGGCGCAATTGTGCCACCTTAGACCTCTTTGAGATAGAGGCATCGAAGATAAGAACCAGACTTAGGGAAAGGGGTTACCAGGCTAAAACCCTAAGGGCCGCGTACAACAAGGCCAAAAGCCGTAACAGGCAAGAGTTGCTATATAAACCCAAAATAAATAAGGAACAGGCAGGTCCGGCTCTTATCATGACCTATACAGGGGCCCACCAACACATACAAAAGATACTGCGAGCCCGCTGGCCAATTCTTCTTAATGATCCCCATTTAAAGACTTTCTTGCCGAAAGCACCGAGGGTCATATATAGAAGGTCTAGAAATTTGAGGGATGCCCTAGTGCATAGCCACTATGAACAAAATCGAGCACAGAACTGTTGTAAAATCAAAGGCACATTCCGCTGCGGGGGTTGCAATATGTGTAAGTATGTGAAAGTGGGCTCAACCATTTCGGTAGGAGGACAAAGTGGCTATGAGATGAAACACTTCGTGAATTGTAATACAACTAATGTAATATATCTATTAACCTGCACATGCGGCTGCCTATATGTGGGAAAAACTAATCGGCAACTAAAAAAGAGAATCTATGAGCATCAGTATAGTATAAAAACAGGCTCTAATAAGACACCAATTGGCCGCCACTTCCTTAAATACCACGACAGGAACCCCAGCTGCTTACAGGTGCAGGGACTGGACCGTCTACATCCGACTATAAGAGGAGGTAACATTGAAAAACTAACTCTACAATTGGAAACAAGATGGATTTTTAGGCTAGGGGCACACCGGTACCCCGGTTTAAACGAAACCCTGAGTTTTGCTTCTTATCTCTAATTATCTGATGGACTGCTGGGAGACACACAAAGTACCCAGCTATCCATCACTATCAGGCTCTAGTCACATAGTCTATGGAGACACTGAAATCTATCAATGCCAGGCCCGGTGCTCATATATATTTGTTTAGGGACACCCAAACTCACAAATACCAGGCTCTAATTATATACTGTTGAGGGACACCAAAAGTGTAGATATATATTCTATGTGACGTTAGAATGTTAGATAATCAGTACCTGCAATATTAAGTATGTAAGTGATGAGTGTCTGTTGCATGCGATATCATGTAAACACGAGATGAATCAGTGGAAAGCCTCTCTTAAATAGTGAATTAATATAAAGCCTGGGCAGGGCTTTAGGGGCTGTAGGCTAGTACAAGAAAATAAGGGCGTCTGTACAATGAATAAATTATCCCCAATAAATTTAAGTTGGGACAATTAGTGAGGGTTAATATGCAACCGTGTTTTTCTGGGGGCAAAAAAAAAAAAAAAAAAAAGCTAGTAGGATGCCGCCAGTGACAAATTGGATTTTTCCTTTAAGAACTATAGTACTACATTATAATAACCCTATCTGCGGAGCCATTCCGGTCCCCTGCATGACAAATTTGAAAACCTGTCATAATTATCCTTTACAAAAAAATGGCCATGGAATCTTCCCCAAAGTGTGGGCAATGCCAACAATAAGAATTACTACTACAATAGGAGGATTACAAGCTTATAATGTCGTGGCGGACGCCGATAGTACGAGCTGAAAGTTTTGCTGAAAAAAACCCCAGCAAAATGGTGAGGCTCCAATATAATGGCGCCGCCTGAAAGACAGGGCACCAGACCAGCGATGCACGGCGTCACATCCGGCGGAAGCCAGGATGTGGAGGTGGATGCGCTCCAGGTGCCTGGAGCGCATATAACGAGCATCGCTGGCGCGGTGGCGGGTAAGTACCCTCAGCGGAGAACAGATTGGTGGGGCGGCGTCTGGAGAGCGGGGACAGCCGCAGGCGCACTACCAGCGCAACGGCCGCATGAAACCAAAGTCACCGCAGACACGTGCTTCCCTGCCACTGCGACGGCTCCACATGAAATAGACCAATCTAAAACAAGTAAGTCAATCTTTTTGATAGACTCTGAAAATATCCAAGTGAGCACAGCATTAAAAGGGAAACCTCCCCTCTGTTTGTTCCCCGCTTATATAGAGGGACCATATTAAGGACCAGCCCAACACAGGGACTATTTTAAGAATCAGCCATCCTGAAAGGCCCAAAATCCCTCCGTCATTAAGGAGGACCACAATTGAACCAGGTACTGGTGACTAAGATAATGATGATGAATACATGTATATATTACATAAATACGGAAACCAATGGATTAAACTCTATTAATAGGGGAGTGCATCCACTGGCTCATTTCGTGGAATATTGACATGCACAGCAATTAATGCTTCCATTATTACCTGAAATCATCAGAAATAGGTACTATTTTATTCACTTATTTATCACCATTCCTAAATGTTGAATAATTATTTAATGATGTAACAATCAATTTTATTACTAATTTACTAACAAGTTGACTAATACTGTGTCATGTCTGTCTGCTTTGTTATACGATAGGGCATTGAGAAAGCCTAAAGTGGTGAAACATGATACATGTCTGCCCGCCTGTGAAATGTGGACGCAATATCGCATTTTAAATGTGTGACAAGTACAAGTAACATTTGTGTGTTGTACTAGACAGAAATATGAATGTACAGAAAGTTACTGTCAGAACTTGATTTTATTGATACTAATAAATGTAAAAAATTCAAATATTTGACTGGTGTGGTCATAGGACTGAGCCTATTTCGAATTTCCAGGGTAACCTAGCCCTGGACACAGCAGTCATTTATATATATATTGAAGAGAATTGGTCCCAGAACTGACCCTTGTGGTACTCCACTAGTAACAGTGACCCAATCTGAGTGTGTACCATTGATAACCACCCTCTGCTTCCGATCATTAAGCCAATTTCCCACCCATCTGCACACGTTTTCCCCCAGTCCAAGCATTCTCATCTTTTGTACCAGCCTTTTATGTGGAACAGTATCAAATGCTTTAGAAAAGTCAAGATATATGATATCCAATGACTCCCCCTGATCCAATCTTGAACTTACCTCCTCATAAAAGCTGATTAGGTTTGTCTGGCAGGAGCGATTCCTCATAAATCCATGCTGATATGGAGTAATAAGGTCATTTTCCCCAAGGTGCTCCAGGATAGTATCCCTTAAGAAACCTTCAAACAGCTTGCCCACCACAGATGTTAAGCTTACCGGTCTGTAGTTCCCAGGTTCCCCCCTAGATCCCCTTTTGAATATTGGCACCACATTTGCCAAGCGCCAATCCCTCGGAACAGACCCTGTAGTTATGGAACCCACAAATATTAGAAATAACGGCTTGTCTATTACTGTACATAACTCCCTTAAAACACGAGGATGTATGTCATCTGTTCCCGGTGATTTATCGATTTTTATCTGCTTGAGACGGTGCTGGACTTCTTCCTTGGATTAGACCAGTGACATTTAATGGAGGGTTTCGGTTATTCCCCTGCATTTCACTCGGCATGTCAAATTCTTTTGTGAATATAGAAGCAAAGAAGTTGTTAAGCAAATTAGCTTTCTCCTCATTTCCCTCTATAGGTGTCCCATCCTTGCTTTTCAGGGGGCCCACACCCTCAGGTTTGTACCTTTTATGGTTTATGTAGCTAAAGAATAATTTGGGGTTAGTTTTACTCTCTTTTGCTACCAGTCTTTCTGTCTCCAGCTTAGCTGCCCTTATCTGTTGTTTACATTGTTTATTTTCTTCTTTGTAGTTTTTTAACGCTTCCGCTGTCCCTTTCTGCTTTAAACGTTTAAATGCCTTTTTTTTGTTGTTTATTGCCCCCTTAACCTTTTTGTTTAGCCACATCGGTTTACATGTGTGTCTAATAAGTTTTATTCCTGTAAGGTATATATCTGTCACACTGAAAATTAAGTATTCCTTTGAAAGTATCCCATTTAGCGTCCATGCTTTTGTTTTTAAGGACATTTTCCCAGTCAATGCAGTGTAGGGCATCTCTAAGTTGGTCAAACTTTGCCTTTTTGAAGTCCCGCGTTTTTGTGACTCCTTGATAAGGCACCCTAGTGACTGCTAATTGGAAATTAATGATATTATGATCACTGCTTCCAAGATGTCCCCCAACCTGTACCTTTATTACTTTGTCTGGTACATTGGTTAGTATTAGGTCCAATATGGCTTTCCCCCTTGTTGGAGCTTGTGCTTGTTGGGAAAGGTAGCCATCTTTTTTTTTAGATAAAAAACTATTACTTTTATGCGAAACACATGTTTCAGCATCCCAGTCTATATCTGGGTAGTTAAAGTCCCCCATAATCACTACCTCATTTAGTTTAGCGGCTATATCTATTTGCCTTAGCATCATATTTTCTATGGATTCGGATATATCTGGAGGTTTATAGAAAACCCCTATCAGTATTTTATTTTTGTTTCTCCCTCCATGTATTTCTACCCATACAGACTCCACATGGTCATTCCCCTCACATATATCCTCCCGCAGAGCAGGCTGTAGAGAGGATTTTACAATTAAGCAGACTCCACCCCCTTTGCGTTTGTTACGGTCCCTCCTAAACACACAGTATCCCTGTAAATTTACTGCCCAGCCAGGTCTCTGTTACCCCCACTATGTCATATTGCTCTTCTGTTATTATCAGTTCTAGTTCATCCATTTTATTAGTCAAGCTTCTAGCATTTGTAAGCATGCATTTCAAATGCGTATGACAATTTTGATAATTTTGTATATTGCCCTTATTCCTGCTAGATGTGCTAACCCCTCCCCCCTCTCCACCCCCAGTTTCATGTCTACACCCACTGTCACTTTCTTTCCTAACTTCCCCTTTGTAACTGCTTTTACCCTCCCCCCCAGTACAGTCTATTCTACAGTCTACCTGTGTACTGTCTGTTCTACAGTCTCTCTCTCTGTACAGTCTGTTCTATAGTCTCTGTACAGTCTATTCTACAGTCTCCTGTGTACAGACTGTTCTACAGTCTCTCTCTCTCTGTTCATTCTGTTCTACAGTCTCTCTCTCTGTACAGTCTGTTCTACAGTCTCTCTCTCTGTACAGTTTGTTCTACAGTCTCTCTCTGTACAGTCTATTCTACAGTCTCTCTCTCTGTACAGTCTATTCTACAGTCTACCTGTGTACAGTTTGTTCTACAGTCTCTCTCTCTCTGTTCAGTCTGTTCTACAGTCTCTCTCTCTGTACAGTCTGTTCTATAGTCTCTCTCTGTACAGTCTATTTTACAGTCTGCCTGTGTACAGACTGTTCTACAGTCTCTCTCTCTGTTCAGTCTGTTCTACAGTCTCTCTCTCTATACAGTCTGTTCTACAGTCTCTCTCTCTGTACAGTCTATTCTACAGCCTCTCTCACTGTACAGTCTGTTCTACAGTCTCTCTCACTGTACAGTCTGTTCTACAGTCTCTCTCTCTCTGTACAGTCTATTCTACAGTCTACCTGTGTACTGTCTGTTCTACAGTCTCTCTCTCTGTTCAGTCTGTTCTACAGTCTCTCTCACTGTACAGTCTGTTCTACAGTCTCTCTCTGTTCAGTCTATTCTACAGTCTACCTGTGTACTGTCTGTTCTACAGTCTCTCTCTCTGTTCAGTCTGTTCTACAGTCTCTCTCACTGTACAGTCTGTTCTACAGTCTCTCTCACTGTACAGTCTGTTCTACAGTCTCTCTCTCTCTGTACAGTCTATTCTACAGTCTACCTGTGTACTGTCTGTTCTACAGTCTCTCTCTCTGTTCAGTCTGTTCTACAGTCTCTCTCACTGTACAGTCTGTTCTACAGTCTCTCTCTGTTCAGTCTATTCTACAGTCTACCTGCGTACAGACTGTTCTACAGTCTCTCTCACTGTACAGTCTGTTCTACAGTCTCCCTCTCTGTACAGTCTATTCTACAGTCTACCTGTGCACAGTCTGTTCTACAGTCTCTCTCTCTCTGTTCAGTCTGTTCTACAGCCTCTTTCTCTGTACAGTCTGTTCTACAGTCTCTCTCTGTACAGTCTATTCTACAGTCTACCTGTGTACTTCTGTTCTACAGTCTCTCTCTCTGTTCCGTCTGTTCTACAGTCTCTCTCACTGTACAGTCTGTTCTACAGTCTCTCTCTGTACAGTCTATTCTACAGTCTACCTGTGTACTTCTGTTCTACAGTCTCTCTCTCTGTTCCGTCTGTTCTACAGTCTCTCTCACTGTACAGTCTGTTCTACAGTCTCTCTCTGTACAGTCTGTTCTACAGTCTCTCTCTGTACAGTCTATTCTACAGTTTACCTGTGTACAGTCTGTTCTACAGTCTCTCTCTCTCTGTAGAGTCTGTTCTACAGTCTCACTCTCTGTACAGTCTGTTCTACAGTCTCTCTCTGTACAGTCTGTTCTACAGTCTCTCTCTGTACAGTCTATTCTACAGTCTACCTGTGTACAGTCTGTTCTTCCACTTTCAATGGCATTTATAAAAGTTTCCACGGCTTTTATATGCCTATGCGCTATCAACACTCAGCGCTGACTGGGAGAGCCACAAGTTGAATATTTGGTAAAAAATACGTAGCACTCCAAGATTTCAGGCACATAGCACCTGTTGGTCTCTTTAATCATCATATACTGTCTAACATGGGCCAAGGTGGGGTTCTTATATGCTATACCAGAGAATTGTACAGCATGGTGTTTTTCAGGAGCTGTGGAGAAGCTTAGAGATCATTTGCATAGGTTTGCCTGGGAGAAATCCCATTATGCTTAGCTTGTATGCCCCATACAAATACCTTTTGTGCCATCTGAGCATCATTTTGTTGGCATTCGCTTCCGCTGCATTTTTTTTTTTTGGCGCTATTATCTTTCAGTGAACATTCATTGAATGGAGCAGCAACTCAAAACATCTGAACACATTTTGCTATAGAAATTTAGCTAAATTTGTAGTTCGTTTTATTCCATTAGTAATTATCGAGGTTAAAAGAAGGCATTGTACAGTCTGTTCTACAGTCTCTCTATGTACAGTCTATTTTACAGTCTACCTGTGTACAGTCTGTTCTACAGTCTCTCTCTCTCTCTCTCTCTGTTCAGTCTGTTCTACAGTCTCTCTCTCTGTACAGTCTGTTCTACAGTCTCTCTCTGTACAGTCTATTCTACAGTCTACCTGTGTACAGTCTGTTCTGCAGTCTCTCTCTCTATCTCTATTCAGTCTGTTCTACAGTCTCTTTCTCTGTACAGTCTGTTCTACAGTCTACCTGTGTACTGTCTGTTCTACAGTCTCTCTATCTCTATTCAGTCTGTTCTAAAGTCTCTCTCTCTAGCTCTCTGTTCAGTCTGTTCTACAGTCTCTCTCTCTGTACAGTCTGTTCTACAGTCTCTCTCTGTACAGTCTATTCTATAGTCACTCTCTCTGTACAGTCTATTCTACAGTCTACCTGTGTACAGTCTGTTCTACAGTCTCTCTCTCTGTTCAGTCTGTTCTACAGTCTCTCTCTCTGTACAGTCTATTCTACAGTCACTCTCGCTGTACAGTCTGTTCTACTGTCTCTCTCTGTACAGTCTGTTCTACTGTCTCTCTCTGTACAGTCTATTCTACAGTCTCTCTCTCTGTACAGTCTTTTCTAAAGTCTCTCTCTCCGTACAGTCTATTCTACAGTCTACCTGTGTACTGTCTATTCTACAGTCTCTCTCTCTCTGTACAGTCTGTTCTATAGTCACTCTCTCTGTACAGTCTATTCTACAGTCTACCTGTGTACAGTCTGTTCTATAGTCACTCTCTCTGTACAGTCTATTCTACAGTCTACCTGTGTACTGTCTGTTCCACAGTCTCTCTCTCTCTGTACAGTCTGTTCTATAGTCACTCTCTCTGTACAGTCTATTCTACAGTCTACCTGTGTACAGTCTGTTCTATAGTCACTCTCTCTGTACAGTCTATTCTACAGTCTACCTGTGTACTGTCTGTTCCACAGTCTCTCTCTCTCTCTATGTACAGTCTATTCTACAGTCTCTCTCTCTCTGTACAGTCTGTTCTACAGTCTGTTTCTGTACAGTCTGTTCTATAGTCACTCTCTCTGTACAGTCTATTCTACAGTCTACCTGTTCACAGTCTGTTCTACAGTCTCTCTCTGTACAGTCTATTCTACAGTCTACCTGTGTACAGTCTGTTCTACAGCCTCTCTCTGTACATTCTATTCTTCAGTCTACCTGTGCACAGTCTGTTCTACAGTCTCACTCTCTGTACAGTCTGTTCTACATTCTCTTTCTGTACAGTCTGTTCTACAGTCTCTCTCTGTACAGTCTATTCTACAGTCTACCTGTGTCCAGTCTGTTTTACAGTCTCACTCTCTGTACAGTCTGTTCTACATTCTCTTTCTGTACAGTCTGTTCTATAGTCTCTCTCTATGTACAGTCTGTTCTACAGTCTCTCTCTCTGTACAGTCTGTTCTACAGTCTCTCTCTGTACATTCTATTCTACAGTCTACCTGTGTACAGTCTGTTCTACAGTCTCTCTCTCTCTGTACATTCTGTTCTACAGTCTCTCTCTCTCTCTCTCTCTCTCTCTCTGTACATTCTGTTCTACAGTCTCTCTCTCTCTCTGTACAGTCTCTTCTATAGTCTCTCTCTCTCTGTACAGTCTGCTTTACAGTCTCTCTGTTCACTCTGTTCTACAGTCTCTCTCTCTCTCTCTGTACAGACTGTTCTAGAGTCTCTCTCTCTCTGTACAGTCTGTTATACAGTCCCTCTCTTTCTGTACAGTCTATTATTCAGTCTCACTGTATACAGTCCACTCTACAGTCTCTCTCAATTTAGTCTGTTTCACAGTCTCTCTCTCCCTCTGTACATTCTGTTCTACAGTCTTTCTCTCTATATATCTCTCTCTGCACATTCTGTTCTACAGTCTCTCTCTCTCTGTACAGTCTGTTCTTGAGTCTCTCTCTCTCTCTCTGTACAGTCTGTTATACAGTCCCTCTCTTTCTGTACAGTCTATTCTACAGTCTCTCTGTATAAATTCTGTTCTACAGTCTCTCTTTCTCTATATCTCTATCTGTACAGTCTGTTCTACAGTATCTCCCTCTCTCTCTCTCTCTGTACATTCTATTCTACAGTCTACCTGTGTACAGTCTATTCTACAGTCTACCTGTGTACAGTCTGTTCTACAGTCTCTCTCTCTCTCTCTCTCTCTATCTCTCTCTGTACAGTCTGTTCTACAGTCTCTCTCTGTACAGTCTATTCTACAGTCTGTTCTACAGTCTCTCTGTACAGTCTATTCTACTGTCTCTCCCTCTCTCCCTATGTACGGTCTGTTCTACAGTCTCTCTCTCTCTCTGTACAGTCTCTTCTACAGTCTCTCTCTCTGTACAGTCTATTCTACAGTCTCTCTCTCTCTCTGTACAGTCTCTTCTACAGTCTCTCTCTCTGTACAGTCTGCTCTACAGTCTCTCTGTTCACTCTGTTCTACAGTCTCTCTCTCTCTCTGTGTTCTACAGTCTTTCTGTAAGGTCTGTTCTTCAGTATCTGGGTATGGCCTGTTCTATTATTTATCTGTGTACAGTCTGTTCTACAATGTATCTGTGTGCAGTCCCCGTACAGTCTGTTTCACAATCTCTTTGTGTACAGTTCGATCTCTGTGAACGGTCTGTTCCACAATCACTCTATTTACAGTCTGCACTACAATCTCAGTATACAGTCTATTCTACAATTTCCCAGTCTATTCTACAATCTGCCTGCAGTCCATTTTACAGTTCATTTTACAATCCCTCTGTGCATGGTCTGTTGTGCAATCTATCTGTGTACAGGACATTGTACAATCTTCCTTTGTACGGTCTGTTCTACAATCTCTCTGTTTTCTGTCCACTTTAACAGGTAAGGAAATATTTGCATGTAAATCTTTCTTTCTTTCTTTCTTTCTTTCATTTCTTTCTATCTTCCTTCCTCCCTCTTTTTTTCTCTCTCTCTCTCTTTCTCTCTATATATATAATCTTGCCACTTAGGCAGTAGAATCATGGGGTTTACTCAGCACACCAGGTGAAAAATCTGAAATGACAGTGACAGTGAATAGCAGTTTTCTCTATTCTAAAAAGTAGAGACTTTCCTCACCTGACTGACTCCTATAAGTCACGTCACCTCAAATGAAGATTGTCTTAATATTATTCTTGGTTATACGCCCGTGTACGCATTAATACACCAAATTCTTTCATAAGTCTCTCTTTTCTACATATATTAGCAGACCATCTTTTCTTGTTATAGCACAAGGGAACAAGGTAATAGGGATTTTCTAAATTCCATATCCTAACGAGATGAGAAGGAATCGTCTTGCAGATGGTCAGCAATGTATCACTATCTTCCTAATTGCCTGAAGTGAAATCCTCCGGGCCTTTTTAATTTCAAAGGTACATTGAAGTGAAATAGTTATAGCTGACACTGACTCATATGGCATAGCACTCAGCTTGAGAAATGGCCTCTGCACAAATCAATTTGATAAGTGTAAAATATCTTCCATTTAGTATAAGTAATAGTAATAGTGCTTCTCTGGGAACAGACGGTAGTTTTACTTTTCATGCAGGCCAAAATGCTCTTACTATGTTTTAGAGATACTTTAGGTCTAATTTTTAAGCCCAGCTGTAGTTTAAGTGAATTCACAAATTTAGGAAATCGTTGGCTCTATACAATGAATATACATAAGACGCTTCTTCTCTATTATGATTCCAAGTAAGGTCTGTTAAAGGAACAAAATGTGTGCTTTACCTTTTGTTTTTGCTAGATGAAAAACATATCAAACAACCGAGACAACTACCGTATTTGCCGGCGTATAAGACGACTGGGCGTATAAGACGACCCACCAACATTTCCACTCAAAATATAGAGTTTGTTATATACTCGCCATATAAGACTACTCCCTCTTCCGTACACCGAATAAAACGTAAACGAACATCAGATTACACTGCAGCCGCATCCCTGCTCGCCTTTAGTTTGGGATGTGCCCACACTGGCTATTCAGAATGCGTCCCAGCTAAAGGCATAGTAGGGATGCAGCTGCAGTATAATGTGGTTTGGGCTCTGGGAAAAGGGCCAGATGGGGGGTTTCACACAGTGGAGGATCACAATTTGCGATACCCCTGGAGTAGGGAACAAAACCCAGTGGGGCCTCCCAAATTTGGAAGCCCCACTGTGTGAAATACCCCCGACTGGCCTTTTTCCCAGAGCGCACATCAGATTACACTGCAGCTGCATCCCTGCTCGCCTTTAGTTGGGGACGTGCCTGTGCTGGCTATTCAGAATGCGTCCCAGCTAAAGGCATAGTAGGGATGCAGCTGCAGGGTAATGTGGTGGCTCTGGGAATTTTACAGTGGGGCATCCCGAATTGTAATGCCCCAGTGGGTTTGTTCCCTACTCCAGGGGCATGCCAAATTGGGTTTCCTCTACTGTGTGAAATCCCCCAACTGGCCCTTTTCCCAGAGCCCAAACCACATTACACTGCAGCCACATCCCTACTATGCCTTTAGATGGGACGCATTCTGAATAACAAGCACAGGCCCCAACTAAAGGCGAGCAGGAATGTGGCCGCAGTGTAATGTGGTGTGGAGTCTGGGAAAAACGGGGGATTCAGACAGGGGGGCATTCCATTTTGCTGCCCCTGATGCAGGGAACAAAACCCAGTAGGGCATCCCAAGTTGGGGTGCCCCCTGTGTAAACTCCCCCAAGTTGGGGTGCCCCCTGTGTAAACTCCTCCAATTTGGGGTGCCCCCTGTGTAAACTTCCCCAATGACCCCGTTTCCCAGAGGCCACACCACATTACACTGCGGCCACATCCCTGCTTGCCTATAGCTGGGGACATGCCTGGGTTGTTTAGAATGTGTCTCATCTAATAGCATAGTGTGAAATGTGTGGGGTCTGGGAAAGGGGGGTTTTACACTGGGGGATGCCCCATAGAAACTTTTTTTTTTTTAATAAATCTTAAATAAATCACACCTCAGATCAGATGCTGAAGAGTCCCCTTCAAAGTGGAGAGCAGCGAGGGCGATGTCAGGAGTGTGTGCCAGGCGCTCACCCTGCATGTCCACACAGTGCCTGAGGGCAGGAAAACTGATCTGCTCGGCGCTCACCCTGCTCAGTCTCTCCCTGCTCTGATCAACTAGTGCTGCCTGAGCAAGAGCATCGCTCTGCAGGAGGAGGCGGAGGACGATCGTGCTGCCCAGCTTGGTAAAGGTAAGTACATTTATATGTATGTGACCCAGGTGCACCCGGCGTATAAGACGACCCCCCCCCCCCCCCCCCCACTTGGAGGCATGTTTTACAGGGGGAAAAAGTCATCTTATACGCCGGCAAATACGATAAACTGAAATAGGGAAATATATGTAAAACATACCAGAACATTGCACAACATGGCGATTTCCAGGAGCTTTGGCAATACCTGTAAAGAGATAATTTGCCATAGGAACAGTAAGGTATTTTGGAAAAAAAGTGCTCCCTGCCTTGTACCTTAAATTGAGGGCTTTTTGGTCTCTTTAATCCTCCTATACTGTCTAACATGGGCCAAGGTGTGGCTTGTATATGCTATACCAGAGAATTGTACAGCATGGTGTTTTTCAGGAGCTGTGGAGAAGCTTGGAGATCATTTGCATGGGTTTGCCTGGGAGAAATACCACTATGCTTAGCTTTTATGCCCCATACAAATACCTTTTTGTGCCATCTGAGCATCATTTTGTTGGCATTCACTTCCGCTGCATTTTTGTTTTTTGGCGCTATTATCTTTCGGTGAACATTCATTGAATGGAGCAGCAAGTCAAAACATCTGAACACATTTTGCTATAGAAATTTGTAGTGCGTTTTTTTCCATTAGTAATTGTCGAGGTTGAATGAAGGCATTGGTGTCAGGAAGAAAAAGTTATTCTTGGACATTTGTAAAAGAAGAGCCAACAATCTAATTCATACGTTTGCATTTTTGACATGTTACAAAACCGATTTCGATTTCTCAGGCTTCTGGCACTGGTTATACAACTGCGCCTATCCATCTCTACAGGGCATACACATTTGTCGATTGCTTCTCAAATAAAGCCGAAAGTGGCGCTGTGCTAAAATCCTTGGCTCTTTCTGTTTTAGGAAAGCACGCTCTGCCTTGGACTTTTTGGTCTCTTTCATCCAACTATGCCGCCTAACATGGGTTGCTCCCTAATTTGGCCTATGACTATAAAATGGAAAAGGAAATGGAAATCCAAAACTGGTGTTTAAATGCACATAAACACAATTATGCCAGTTCAGCATAAAGGTTGTCATTTCTGTTTTATAGATGAAGGGCAACCATAGGCAAAATGTAAAATCAAGGCAAACTTACCTCCCAAGCTGCTGATCTATGTTGATTTGTTCTCAAAAAAGGGTGTGGGTTCTGAGCTATAGGCCTCATTCAATAGTCACCCCAACCCCCAGCTACCTATCAGCTAAGAGCAGATTTGTGGCTAGATGATGCACCCATCACAGTGCTGGTTCACACAGATTGGGAGGGTGGGGGGTAATTCTGCTCTTAGATCAGCTGGGGGAGCAAAGGCTAGAACACCACTACTTCCTTTTCAAAAACCATATTAAGAGGGATCATCTGTGGCTGCCTTTTGTGGCACTCTTGAGAGTAACATGGCTACTGCTTGCACTATATGATGCTTAGATGCACAGAGTAGCCAAGCAGTGATGTCATGTAAGAAATCAACGACAAGGAATAGGAGGCGGGAGAGGGGGCTCAGGACACAACTCAGAAGAAATAGGAGCACCCGGGCAAATCAGAGGCATGTGAGGAGCGAAGGGGCATTCAGACCAGGGGTGCCAGTGTCACTTGGTCATGGGGTGTGATGTGGGTGAGGTGCACTTAATCTTTTCAGCTCTTTCTTTCAGTTGTTTTTCAGAGATGACTGTTGCAGTATAAAAAAATAAAGAGTATTCCACAGCATCCCAGTCAGCACAGCTTCCCTTGAGGCTAAGTCTGGCTGTACTCACTCCCCTATGTCCTTTTCAGGTATATTAGTCCTGTTCAGGTTGTCTTTCCTGGCTGCCACTGACTACTTGTCTCCACACTCTAGCTGGCCCTGGCTGCTGCTGGAATTCACTCCTCTCTAGCATTAATACTTTCCTCTCACATGGATCAAGATGCGTGTGTGTGTAGTGTGTAGAACCACACTACAGGGCACTACTTGTAGTTACTAATGTTTTTTAACTTGCCTCATCAATGATGATTTGAGAGGAACAAAGGTCAGGTTGACAACTTGGAGGACGAATGAAGTGGAAGATAAGAAGATGACATGCTGGTGGTAAGATGAAGTGAGGATGACAGCCGGCGCTAAGAAAGTCGTGATTATGCTAAAAGTCTGGTGCCAGAGAAAAACTGCAAAAAGAAGTATGGCAACATGTTAACAAGCAAAAAGAATGACAGCCTGTCAGTCAGGTATACAGATAGATGAAGTTAATGGGAGCAGTGAGGATAACAATTAACAGCAGAGAGATGTCAGTCATTGGGAGGACAGCCTGGTGTCAGACAGAAGAGTCTGTGGGAGCAATGACAAACCAGCAGTGAGAAGCAGGGGAGATGGCAGCCCAGAGGTACAGTGAAGCTATGTGTATTAAAGTAAGCTAGCAAGGAACACAGCTGGAGACAAGTTTATCAGTGGGGATGTCAACTGGTGTCAATAAATCAGTTGCAAAAACTCTAACGTCCCAGTAGGGAGATAAGACCCAGCAGTAAAATGGTTATGGTGACAGCCCAGGTTCAGAGATGAGAACTGTTTGGAGTTGTCAAGATGACACAGGCAGCAAAAAGGCTTGTGCGTGGTTGTATCCATTCTCCATTTTATGCAACACTAAACTATTTATTAGAGCTGGGCTTCATATTCAGTTTACTCACCTTTACTTCTCTGCTGAACATGCATACACACTCCCCCTATGTCAGGGCCTCTCATTTCCAACATACATTGAAAAGAGTTGTGTGTTCCATCCTCTTTTAGGTCAGCTTTGCCTATAGTAGACTGTGGTTAGGGGCTTACAAACTATAGTGGCAGGGGAGGCAGACCCATGGCAAATGGGCTCTGATGCAAGCTGCCTTCCCTACCTTGCAGAGCTTGTAGCAGTGCTCAAACAGGTCCATGGGAGGATTAGAGTACTGTTACCATCCAAGTTGCCATTAACAGGGCTCTGGAAGCCGCATACACTGGGCCTGGGCAGGTGCTAATTTTTAAACAGATTGTCCAGGAAAAAACAAAAAAGTCCTGTACACACATTTTGTCCCCTGCAGCTCCTCCATACAGGTCCAGTGTTCCTGTGCAGCTCCTTCGTGCAGTGCTGACATTTTCATACTTACTGATGGCATTGAGCCAGCCATTCTGTTTTTCAGTTCTGACTGCCTTGCATGGCAAAGTTCACGTATGGGGGCATTAGACCCCCACATACCTAATGAATTCAATGAAATGGTGAAGTAGTCCCCCCTTGGCTGCCCCCTCTATTATAATAAATAAGAGTAGATGGGTTAAGAGAGTGTGAAGCCATGTTGATAGACTCAGCCATATCTGTCAGATGAGAAAGGATTGAATCACTTGTTCTCCCTAATTAGTAATTATGAAGATGCTTACGCTGGAGGAGCACGGGGAACAAAGGTTAGTATAGACTGTTAATGTCTGTACAAGGACTTAAAAAGAAAATAACATTGACACATATTAAGGTTGTCAACAGGGAGGGGGTGGGGCCCCAGACTGTATGGTTCGGAATTAAAGGAGCACTATTACGAAAAATGGTCCAGTGATAACAATCCGTATAAATATGCTGGATGGCGGGAGGGGTCACTTATACTACTGGCATTAACCCTTTAAATGCCAGACCACGTTTCACTATTTTACGCTACACATGTTCAACCTTGATTTTTGAAGGAATTTCCAGAGATTTTCCAGGAAAATTATATATTGTTTTTTTCAGCAGAGTCTAGGCTTCAACATGAAATGTCTTGTATGGCCTTTTTTTAGTGTATTCTCAATACTTTTGGGTGAAATATGTGCAAAAAAATGTAAAAAATCTATTTTTTGCAATTTGTAGTGTTTTTTTGTAATAAAAAAATGTAGGTTTGTCAATAAAATCTAAAATAAAAAAGACCCCAATTTCTCCCGGTTACAGCGGTACCACATATGTATTGGTAGACACCCTTTCCTGCCCAGTACACGCCCCCAAACTGAAACAGTGCTTTAGGAGATTTTCAGATAAAATACAACTGCTTTACATTTGAAATAACCCCCACAAACTATATATTTCTAGATGTACCAGGCTTGTTTATGTGGGCGTAGTTTTCTGGAAGTAATCCCTCAATCAATTCTTTGGTTGCACAGAGTTTCCCTAAAAAAGAATAAAAAGGAAGAATCAAGCTACATTTTCCCAAAAAAAACTATATGCAAACAAGAAAAAACAAGTAAAATCTCAAAAAGCAACATGTCCCGAACAGAACAATACCCAGCATGCATAGCTACTGTCAAGGGAAGAGTTGCCAAACACCACAAAGTAAAGCATGCGCATAACGGTAATTTTACTTGAAAATTTCAGCTCTGCAAACCTTGCAATTTTTCAACCAAAACAACCCTTTACATTTGAAATATCCCCCATAAACCATATATTCCCTGAAAGTACACATGTTAAGCTTTCTAAGCGTACCCAGCTTGTTGTAGTGGGCTCATCTTTCTGGAAGTAATCCCTCGAAGAATTCTTAGGTTGCACAGGGTTTTCCTAAAAAATGTATAAAAAAATAAATAACATGTTTTCCTAAAATATCAATATGCAAACAAGAAAAAACAGGCTAAATCTGAAAGAGCAAGGGCCCCCAAGCAGAACAATACCCAGCATGCATAGGTACTATTAACCCTTTTAATTGCCAGCCTACTTGAAGTTTTGTCACACTCTGTTGACAGATCATTTTTTCCCATTCTGCACCATGTTTAACCGTGATTTTTGCCAGAATTTCCAGGAAAATTATAGATATATATTTTGCATCAGAGTTTAGGCTTTAACATGAAATGTCTTGTTTGTAATTTTTCTACTGTTTTCTTTAAATATTTTTGTGTAAAAAAACAAAAAATAAATAAAAAATATTTTTTAGACAATTGTCTATTTTATTTTAAATAAAACATTTACTTTATTAGAGAAAACCATATTGCATGTGAAAGCCCCATTTCTTCCGATTACAACAGTACCACATATGTATCAGTAGCCCCCCATTCTTGCCCAGGAGACCCCCCCAAACTGAAAAGAGCACTTTATAACATACTTTATAACAAATAAAATACCCAGCATAACCAGCCCGGGACCAGCTATAGGGGGTTATAGGAACAGGGCGCAGGGACCAATTTGGTGGCCCCCCGCCCTGCCGCCCTACAAGCTTCGTGGGCCGGGCTCTTCTGCCCCCCCCCCGGGCTTTGGGGAGGCAGGTAATTGGGGTTGTTGGGGGTTAATAGAAAGTCACCCACTAGCCGCAGGTGACTTGCTAGCCCCCAGCCTTGTGAACTGGTATAGGGGTCTCATGAATCCCTTACCAGTTCACAAGAGGTTAAGTGTAAAAAGAACATACAGACACAAAGAGAAAAAAATATATATATATTTTTTTATACTTACCTCCTATCCATCCCGGCCACTGTGTCCCCCGCTGATCACTCTGGCTTCTGCTCTCTTGCTGCTGCTGGAAGCCTTTTATAGCTGCTGGGTGACAGAGCATAAGGGGATAATTTAAACCCTTAAACCCCCCCCAAACCCCCCCCCTGCCTAGTGCAACCAGCCCAGGACCAACTATGGGGGCTTGTAGATCAGGGTGCAGGGGCCACCTTTGGTGGCCCTCCACCCTGCAGCCTACAAGCCCACATACCCTCTGTGGGCCTGGGCTCTTCTGCCCCCCTGGGCTTTGGGGAGGCAGGCAATTGCGGGTGCCGGGGGTAAATGGCAAGTCACCCGCTAGTTGCAGGTGACTTGACAACCCCCAGCCTTGTGAACTGGTATAGGGATCTCATGGATCCCTTACCTGTTTACAAGGGGTTAACAGTATAAAATAAAACACACACAGAAAAATGACATTTATTAGTTTTTTTTTTTTTTTACTCACCTCCGATCTTGCTGTCCCCTGATGATCATGTCCCACGACGCGCCGATGACAGCTCAGGGTGATCAGTGGAGGATGGCTCTGATCATCTGCCCCCTTGAACCGCCCTCCTCTGATCACCGGCATCTACTGAGCTTCTCGGCTCAGATGCGGGTGTCGACCGACAGGTGACGTCATAATGACGCCATTAGCACCACCCGCAAAGGGCCGCGAACCAGGAAGTGGCACTAAAAGGGTTAATAAATATCCATCCAGGCTTGTTTTTTTTATTTTAATGGAAGGAAGATGAAAGCAGAGGTACACTAAACCTGTTACCCCAATTTTTTTTTCCTACCACGAGAGAATAAACCACAGGCTAGGCTAGAGTTTTATTCAGTTTGGGTGTATAAGTGACCCCTCCTCTCATTAGCTGACATGTTTATATTCATTTTTAATATTACACAATTTAGCGATAGTGCTCCCTCAAGTAGCCAATTGACTCTTTTCCATTTGTAATCAAGATAAGTGAATACTTTCAATTTAGGATATTTTAATATTTAATGGGGGGGGGGGGGTCTGGTATCTTATAGCTCACTATATTTAGCCAAACATGGGCATCTAAAGGGGCTTGTGATGATATTTTGGTACTCTCGGGACTCATTTAACATAGATATCTCTGGCCTTGTGCTGATGAGGGGCAACACCCCGAAACATGTGTCAACAAGGGTAAGGGAGTAGATGGCAGTGTAATTTGTAAATATAAAGTGTAAATATCCCCAAGACATACCTCATGAAGTGCATACCTCAGCCTACATATTAATAATCATGGTATTTCTGTGGTTTTTGGAATGTATACACCATGTAAATACTTTCTGTTTTCTGGTGTCGAATAGACAGAAGGTGCTTATAGCCTCATTTGGTAAATGTTGAAGATTAGGACTGGATTATAACTGTCATGGAGCATAGCTCCTTAGTGTGTTTCAGCATGAGCTGTGAATTTTTTATATGCTTACATGTTTACCTGTCGTTGGATGCAGAGTGCACTCAGAGTGGTGGTCCAACAGATCCAGACACCTCCCAAAAACTCCATCCCTGCAGCTATACACTATACAGCCATTCCCTTTGTTGTTTGTGTTACAGAATTCAGCAAGGAAAAGGTAAGTATCTCAGTATTGCAGTGTCCAGCAGGCATTATGTATTCTACTTCGGTGTTCTCCAACCCTCTCCTCAAGGCCCACCAACATGTCAAGTTTTGTGGATCTCCACATAACCAGCTCTATAGCTCTTTTTGAGCACTAAATACTTCACCTGTGTGTTTGCAAGGAGATCTGCAAAACATGACCTGTTGATGGGCGTTGGGGAACCCTTTTTAACCTCATCTGGTGTTCCTTTTCTAGATGTGTCACATCCCTTCGCTGATCTTGGGGAGGGGGCCCCAAGGTAAAATTTCTAGGTGCTCCACTGCATTAAACCAATGTGATATGAATCCTGAGTGATATGTCTTCCAGCAGCAATGCTAGTCATAGTGAGACAGATCTTAAAGCAGGCTGAAAGTCTAATATCTACTGTTAATAACTCATATCTAAGTTAAAAATAAAACAGTTAATTAATTAGAATGCAAAAGCTGCATGCTTATTAACTACCTACTTTGCTTACCCGGCCGTCAGCTCCCGAACTTCTCACTCTTACACAGAGGCCTGGCCTTAGGATGGTTGCTGACAGCCACTGGGGTGAGCTGGAAGCCCCCTGCATATGACCTAGTATCAAGCCTGATGCCAGCCCTGAAGTCTAAAAGACTCAGGAGCTGGCTGATTCCATTCAATGAGCTTCTCTATCACAATGAAGAAACTGCACGAATTCATCTCCCATTTATCTAAAGATGTATTTCTCTTCTTTTTTTTGTATGTAGCACATCACAGGGAGTAAGTTTCATTACTAAGATAAGACAACATTACGGATGCCGTCCTCTCATCCTGGCTGGATGCTAATAAAAAACCTAAGCTTCCCGCTATGCAAAAAATGACTGCTATAAGTTGTTACATTTCAGTCTGTGTTTAACTTCTATTTAAATATATAATAATTCAGTACCGTAAAAGATAAAGTTAAAAGATTAGCCTGAAATAAGAGTAACTAGCATCATCGCTGGAGGGCATGCCGCTAGGGTTTGAATCTATTTAATATTATAGGCATACTATTACTAACTGTGTCCACAATACAACTTCAGGATACATTGCAGATTGGTTTCCGGGGGCCAGCTTAACAAGTTTCTTACTGATCATGTATATAACATATATAGGATAGAGATTACATTGACATTTCATTTTATAATTATCTTTATTCAAATAGGTGGCAATAGACAGGGGACACTTTATAGTTACATTGCACATTATTTGTAACAGAGGAAAGAAAATTAGAAAAAATAGCTCCCTATGAGCTATGCTAAAGAATTTGCTGAATCTTTCTGCATAGCCCATAGGGTGCTGCTGTTTCTAAACTTTGTAAAAAAAATATCCTTACCTCATTGGAGCAAGTGATGTAACTCAAGTGTAAAAATGCCACAGAGATAGGTGATTTTTTTGGGAAATAATAGAACAGAAATGTTTTATATACTTTTTTTTCTGAATTTCGAAATTGCATAGTATTAAAAATCCATATAAACATGTCGGCTAATGAGAGGAGAGGTCACTTATTCACCAGAACTAAATAAAACTCCCGCCAAGCTTGAGGTTTTCTTCTCCTGGTAGGAACAAAATCCAGGGGTGACAGGTTTAGTCTATGAGGGGTGACAGAGCCTGTCACCTGTGACTTCCTCTTCCTTCCATTAAAATAAAAGATACAAGCATGGATGGATATTTCTTGATGCTGGGTGTATAAGTGACCCCTTCCCCTGCAATCCAGCATATTTATATGGATTTTTTCGCGATAGTGCTCCTTTAGGTTCATACCTGAAAGTTAACCCAAAAGTAAACTTGCTACACCAGATCTTTAGCCTAACCCTCAAATGTGTTATGTACATTAGTAATGTACACCAAAGTAGTTTGTTTTGGGTATGTAGCAGAGACATCAGGAGACTGGCTTGCCAATCATCTGATTGGTTAGGGTAGAGATAACGTTTCAAAGTATTGCAGTTACTGAGTAATGCAGCAATTACTGAGGCAGCAGTGCTCATTTATTAAAATTCAGGCTGGGAGTTTTATATCTCAGAAATTTTTAATACAGCAAAACAGAATTCTGAATATAACATTACAATATGCATTGTGTGAATTGCAGAAAAGGTAACAGAAAAAAGCAATGGAAATCTAAACTTTTCTGACTAATATTCACCTAAATGCGATATTAATAATATTTTTTCAGTAGTTTAGCATAGTATCAATTGTAAAACTATAGGCTCGATTCAGAGAGACAAAAAAAGGCTTTAGTTTTTGTGCTGATTTCGTATTATTTTCAAATTTTCTCGCTCTCGTATGAGTGTGCGAGCGATTCTATGCATGCATTGCAATCCTTCTGTAAAGTTTCCGTCCGTTCGTACGGCAGATTAGGAGTACGAGGATGTCATTTTCCAGCGTGACTTTTCCGTTTCATTTTCACATGTTACAACGTAGGCTTTCGTTTTTTTCCTTTTCCCATCGCATCCTTCCACGAATCCTTTACGTTTCCCGTTAGTTTCTGTTTCCCTTTTTCAATAAATAATCGTCCAGACGGAAATCCTTACAATCTTGCGCCTGCACACTACAAACTTAACTCATTAAAGTGCTCGCCTACATATTTGCCACCCTCACTTTTACTACAATGTTTAGCTAAATCACTTAGCACTATCCTCCATCTTCCCCTTTGGACCCTTAAAGCTCACCCAAACCACTTAGCACTATCCTCCATCTTCCCTTTTGGACCCTTAAAGCTCACCCAAACCACTTAGCACTATCCTCCATCTTCCCTTTTGGACCCTTAAAGCTCACCCAAACCACTTTGCGGTTAGGTTCTTCTTCCATTTTAGCCCCCTAAAACTTACCCATTAGTTTTGTGTTAATGTATTTTGTAAATGAAATGACACTGTAACATTTTTTTTTATTCCATCATAAAATCTAAAATTTTAAAAAACTAAGAACATTTCAAATTTTTACAACTATAAAAAACAAAATACATAGCAATGGCAGGCCACAGAACATTATTCTTCATCTGTGGTCCCCCAACGAGTTGCGCAGCTCCTGCATCTCGCCCACCAACTGAAGGACCCTGACACTCAGTTGTGCCACTCTGCACGTGTGGTCCCTGTTAAAAAACGTAAATTAAAATATTGGTATATCCTTGTTGGGGTCATACTGCAGTGCCTCCCCCTGTATGGTCCAAAAACCTAAATCTGGACTTCAAAAGCCAGAGGGCCCTCGCCACCACGGCCCGGGTTTTGCATAGTGCCCGATTAGAGAACCCCTGGCCCGCATTCTGCAGGCAAAGAATGGGCATCAGGAGTAAGGGCAGGAGTGGATATCCAGAATGCCCTGAAAGTATTTAAAAATACTAACATAAAATACACATTCTAAGCTACAATATTATTTAACATGTCATCAAGGGGTAAAAACAGCCATAGGTTAAAACATGAGTCATCAACTATATTCATTGCCATACAGTGAAAATGGATTGATGGAATGTGAGCAAACTTACCCAGGAGCCATCCACCACATAATTCTCCAGACTCAAACTGACTAAATAAGCCGGAGCTCTGCAATATATAAGCATCATGGGACGACCCTGGATGCCCTGCAAGAACACTGAGGAATCGCATAGCTGGACCAAACACTGCTTGTATGTTGTGCGAGTGGCACATCTTGCGGTTCCTGCAACCAAATATAAAATAATTTCACAAAGCAAAGGTAACCGACTAAAACAAGAACTCCTACAACAAATTAAATTCAAGTTCAACAATCCAAATATAATTCACAAAGGGCATAAGTCTAAAAAAATATAGCAATTATATGGCTGTGTGGGAAAATAAAGGATTACATGCTAAGGACTAATTAAGGTCAGCATTAAAATGCTTCGATAAGGCATACATGAAATGTATTGATTTAGGTATGCATTGCTATACAATTTATGGCCTCGGCCATGCTGATACATGCAATGCCTTGGTGCTAAAGGCGCGCAGACTCCTCCACATAGCCGCAAAACATGTTCAACAATAGCAATCCGAGGCCTCAAAGGTCCCGAAAGTGGATCGGAAATGAAACGGATTTATAGGGTGGTGGTCCTTCGGAAATCAGCTCTCTGAATCAGACGCAAGCCCATCCCAACAACTTAAGTTATCTGAATGAACGAAAAATATCAAATTTTGTTTGGTAAATGATCCGAACTAAAGGAAATGTTCCGATTTGCTTCCGTTCATCGAAAGCGCATATACGCATTTTCCCGAACGTTCGTACGAATGAAAAATGAACGAAAAAAAGCAAAAAAATGACAAACACTAAAACTTTCACAGACAGCTACGGAAGTCCAGATGAATGTGTCTCTGAATCGAGCCTTATATCTAGATAGAAACCATTGAGATCATAGAGATCATATTTTATATAAAAAAAAACAATAATAAATAGTACTAAGAAGAATATCGGGAATCAAAGAACTCAGAACCCAATCCCCCCCCCCCCAGCCCCCCGGATTACAGAATTCAGACCAAGGTTTTCGCAAGTAAAATACTACTCAGCTTTTCGTTGACCATTACCTAATTACCTGCCTCCCCAAAGGCCGGGGGGGGGGGGAGGGGGGCAGACGGGCCCAGGCCCACAGAGGAGATGTGGGTTTGTACAGGGCCAGGGGTCACCAAAGCTGGCCCCTGTGCCCTGTTCTACAAGCCCTGCATAGCTGGTCCTGGGCTGGTTATGCATGGCAGGGGGGACCTCACGCCATTTTTTGGGGGGGATTTTAAGAGTTTTTAACCCTTAAAATTCAAAAAAAAGAGAGAAACGTGAGATGCTGCCGCGGCCCGCACATGCGTCGTTGGACCGGGATTCAGATAAGGTTTGCAGGCATCCTGGGGGGTTTCACACAGCGGGGCATCACAATTTTGGATGCCCCGTGGGGAGGGAATGGATCGTCCCATCCTGCTGGGTTTTGGTCCACTTTAAAGCAGACCTAGCTGTATTTCCTGTTTTTGTGTCCCTTTATACCTAATCTATTTGTATTTACTGGGGTGAGAGTTTCCCTTATCTGCATTTACTGGGGTTTTTGTGTGAATTCCTAAAGCAGACCTATCTGTATTCACTGGGGTGTTTGTGTCCCCTCATACCAAACCTATCTGTATTCACTGGTTTGCCGGATCGGATGCCAAGGTCCTAGACCCTACGTGAACTGTAGGCCATCACAGTTCAGAGGAAGAGGTGGTGGTCACACAGCCTCGGGCAGCCAGCAAAAGAAGAAGGTTGCAAACCCTTAGTGGTCAGCCCGTTGCTGCCACTGCCCCCACAACCAGGGACTTGAGCAATAGCCTCACAGAATCTCACTACTGGGGCATTTTTTCATGCAGTCCCCAGACAAGACAGAGGTCATTTGCAACCTGCGCCAACAGTTGCTGAAGCGAAGGAAAGCTATTAATCATCTCTGCACCTTGTGCATGACCAGGCATCTGCAAGCAAAACATGAGCTGCAGTGGCAGAACTACCAGAAAAACCTGCAAACACCTAATTCTCTCTCTGTCTCAGCCTGCAGCTGCAGCCTGCAGCTCCACCTCCACAACAACAAGCCCCTTATCTTCCCCAAAAGTGACAATGTGGGAACCCCACCAGCTCCAGCAGCACCTGCAGCAGCAGCACCATCAAGCTGGTCCACATCATCCCAGGGAAGCATTCAGCTCTCCATCCCGCAAACTTTGGAGAGAAAGCAGAAGTTGGGCCCATCTCACCCACAAGCCAAGCCCTGAAGGGGAGCTGGCCTCTGAAATTCTCCTATCCCATCTCCTGGTGGACATGGAGAGTTTTAAAGATCTCATGGCGGTGGTTGTCCCACAATATACTGTTACCAGCCGCCAATAATTTTCTTGCCAGGCCATCCCTGCCCTGCACCAACAGCTTGTGAAGAAAAATAAAAATGTGCACTGGGCAATGGCATTACTTCCAGAGTCCACCTTATCACAGACACGTGGACAAGTAAGCACGGGCAGGGACATTACATTTCTCTAACTGCCCACTGAGTGAATGTAGTGGTGGCTGGGACTGAGACGGGAAGTACTGTGGAGCAGATCCTTCCACCACCCAGGATAGCTGGGCATCAGACAGTGCCTCCAGTAGCCTGCTCCTACTACTCTGCCTCCTCCTCTGCATCTTTCTCAAACAGTCAGAGCAGCCCCGTACCACCAATTTGAGCAAAACCATGGGGAAATGGTAGCATGCGGTGCTAACTCATCTGTCTGTGCGGAAGATCACACACCTACCAGAAGCTGTGGACCAGCATCCAGTACCAGACAGGTGAGTGGCTGCTGCCTTTGGACCTGAAGCCTGGTAAGGTGGTGTGCAATAACAGGCCGAACCCTGTAGCAGCCTTAGGCCGAGGCGTGTTGAGACACATCCCGTGCCTGGTGCATGTGATTAACTTGGTGGTGCAGAGCTCCTTGGCCCATTATCCAGGGATGCCAGAGCTGTTGCATTGCATGATGCGCTCCCACCCTGCTGCCACTCACCTCTCTGAATTGCAAAGGAATTTCAGCCTTGCCACCCACTGCTTCATATGTGACTTTTCCACCAGGTGGAATTCCATGTTGTATGTGATAGAAAGGGTGTGTGAACAGCAGCAGGTGATAGTGGAGATCCAGCTCCAAAATGCCCTGTTGAGTCGACGTACAGACCAGCAGTACTTCACCACCAGTGAGTGGGCCTCCAAGAGGGACATTTTCTTGGTGTTGCAGTGCTTCCAGTACATCACAAATATGGTCATCGCTACCACCCCCATCCTCTGCCTGCTGGAAAAAGCACTTCAGGCCGTGACTGAGGAGGAGGAGGAAGCAGAGGTGGAGGAGGAAGGCCCATTTTCCCCAGGGCAGTGCGACAGCGGAACAGTACCCATTGTCCAGCTAGAGGACAGCTTTAGAGCAATCAGAGAGGGAGGAGGAGGACTACTTTCTCTTACAGCAGGGTGACACCCAGCAGCTCACAGGCATCACTGGAGCATGGCTGGAGGGAGGAGCAGGGGGAGGAGACACCTGACACTGAGGATAGCTTCTCCTTGATTCAGGGCAGCCTGGCTCACATGCCCCCTACATGCTCCAGTGCCTGCGCAACAACCACAGAGTTGCCTGCATAGTCACCATTGCTGATTACTGGGTGGCCACCCTGCTTGATCCCTGCTGTAAGGACAACATGAGCTTCCAACACTGAAGCGGAATCGAAAAATTAGAGAATTCTCAGATGACTTTGAAGGCTTAGTGGCAGCACGAGAAGTAGGAGGGGGAGGATGAGAACGTCACTAATGCAGCAGGGGCACCAGCAGCACCTCACAGGGGAGTGTGAGCAAAGCCACAATGTGGAACAACAAATTCCATTGCCTGCCACATTCACCACCATCGGATACAGCCCGTAGTACCAGGAGGCAGACTTTGACTAGCATGGTGGATGACTACCTGTCCATTCATCTCCTGGTACTGAGTGATGGGTCCTCTGCGTTAAATTTCTGGCTAAATTGGGCGCGTGGCCAGTGCTTGCCCTCTATGCCTTGCCTTGTATAGATTGATGTATACATTTGTTGATGTATATATGCATAGATTGAGGTATATATTTATTTATTTGTGTATATATTTATTTATTGATGTATATATGTATATATTTTTGTATGTATGTATATGTTGATGGATCCATTTATTTATTGTTTTCTTTATTTGTGTATTTTTCTGTTATTGTTTTGAGTACTTTCCCTTGCCCATTTTGTGCAGGACAATCATACAGGTGCCCCCCCCCCTCCCAATTAGGCTTCCAACACCCTTAAAAAAACAAATATCTTAATGTTTTCCTTTATTGGTGTATTTCTTTAATTTTTTAGTTTTCTCTGATGATTTAGAGTACTTTTCCTAGCCCATTTTGTGAGGGGGCAATCACCCAGGTGTTACACTCCAGATTAGGCCTCCAACACCCTTCAGAAAACTAATATTTTTTTTATGTATGCATTTCTTTTAATTTTTTGTTTTCTGTTATGTTTTGAGTACTTTCCCTAGCCCATTTTGTGCAGGGCAGTCATCCTGGTGTTTCCCTCGATTTTTAACCCTCTATCCCTTGCTGGCCCCATTTGAAATTCATTTTTGTGCCCCAAAGTTCAAGTCTATATTGACTTCAGTGGCATCAGTAGCTTCAGGGTCCCGGACCCGAAATTGGCGGCAAAGTCGGCCGAATTCGTGGAACCCAAACGAGGAAATGGGATATCTTGAAAAGATTCATCTGCTTTAGATTCAAAAGGAGTAGAAGCAGCATATAAATTTGAAAAATTAAACTAGGATTCTTACTGGGTTAGTAGTATAATTCCCTGAAGATAATTTCGATTTAGGAAAGGATGCAATTTGCTTCCTGGGAGTTAATCTCCTTGCCAAATGTGACTTTATATTATCTTCTTGGTGATAAAACATATGTTTATTCCATCTTAAAGTTTTTTCAGCCTTGGTAGTAAGACTCAGGTTTAACTCCGGTCTAGTCTGGTTAATTTTATGTGAAAGATCCTTATGGGGATGTGATTTAGAATTTTTATATAGTTTAATAATGCTTCCTTTTGTTTAAGGGATTCAGAATTTTTCCTTTTCTTGTTTGCCAATTTGCTCAGAACCTCTCAGATATGTACCTTATGGGCTGACCAGTTTAAGAAGCCTTATTTTGAAAAGAAAAGAGCTAATTTTTTTCCAGCTCAGTAACTATTTCAGGGCCACTTAATAAGGATTCATTGAATCTGCATCTCAAAGTGCATGGCTTAGATCCTATATCATTAAAGTCCACAACCACTTGGGATCAGCCCAAGACACTTCCTATATAGAACAAGACAATACATTGGGAGTTAATCTAGCTCATATAAAAATATGGCCAATCCTAGCAAAAGTATTGTGAGCCTGAGAGAAAAAGGTGTAGTTTTTAGACCCAACACCAACAACTCAGGGCCCTGAGTTGTTAGTGTTGGGTGTATTTGTTGCCTTTGGTGTGCTAGCACCACGGTTACTTTATTCCTGTGCGCCTCTATTCAGTAATTTGTGTAATTTTTACAGTTAGGGTTCATCTCTCGTCAAGTATCTGTAAGATCCTGAGAGTGTATGAGCTTAGCAAATTTGATACTGGTTTTAGATATGGGACATTTTGCGGACAAACTTTTATATGTTTCATCTCTTACTATAAGAACAAGGTTGGAATCCCCTCCCAGGATTAATTGGTCTTCTGCCTTACTTACTAACATCCTCAAAAAGTTGTTTAAAAAATTAGACTTCTCTTAGACCTCAGATTAGACCTCTGTTAGGAGTATAATAAGAGACAAAAAAGACTAACGAGTCTCCAATCCCCTTAACCAACAAGAATCTATCATCAGAATTTCTAATTGCGTCCATGTGTATAAATGGAATTCTGTTGGCTATACAAATAGTCAATATAAATATATAAACACAGAGCAGAAAGAATGCCTCTATTAGGTCTAATTAGGAGGTATTGGCTCCTTGGTTGGCTCCTATTCTTAGAGACACTACTCCTTTAACACTTCTAGTGTCAAAATTCAAATTAGGAATACAGAGCTCATTCTTAGAACGCTGCACCTTTAGCACCTCAGGTATCAAAGTTCAAATTGTAAGTATAAAACTACAGAGAAATGCTGCTAGCAGTTTTCTTAACAGGTGACACTGGCTCTTTAAATAGTCCTTGTTTATATAATGGTAGAGTTATAATTCTTCCTCTTCCATTCAAAGTGATATCTGGCTGTAGTTCTTTCTTATACAGTATTTTCAGTGCCCATAAACTTATAAAGTCACCACTGTGCCCGTCACCGTTGCTAGGTACTCTTACCGGCTGGTGAATGAATATAGAGCTGTATATATTAACTCCTCTTAGATCTCTCTCCTCTGTGTAGATATCCAATTAGGGGCTATAGGTGCTGGTTGCACTAGATTTCAGCTCACCAGGGTAGTACAGGTGTAGGATAAAACAAAAGAGAGAAAATCTAGTGTATTCCCGCTTTTTAATGTTAAAAATTATAAAATGCAACCTACAAGTGCGCACTCACATTTAAAAAGTGACAAATCGCTTGTTTTAAGGATAGGCGAGGCTCTCACCCGACTCCAGTCACCACGGCCGTTGGTGTTACTGTTTAGAAGGGCGGGATAGCTATCGCAAGTGGATCCTCTTTGGTTTCATATGCCTGTCGCCGTCAACGCGTTTCACTGCCACGGCCGTGGTGACTGGAGTCGGGTGAGAGCCTCGCCTATCCTTAAAACAAGCGATTTGTCACTTTTTAAATGTGAGTGCGCACTTGTAGGTTGCATTTTATAATTTTTAACATTAAAAAGCGGGAATACACTAGATTTTCTCTCTTTTGTTTTATCCTACACCTGTACTACCCTGGTGAGCTGAAATCTAGTGCAACCAGCACCTATAGCCCCTAATTGGATATCTACACAGAGGAGAGAGATCTAAGAGGAGTTAATATATACAGCTCTATATTCATTCACCAGCCGGTAAGAGTACCTAGCAACGGTGACGGGCACAGTGGTGACTTTATAAGTTTATGGGCACTGAAAATACTGTATAAGAAAGAACTACAGCCAGATATCACTTTGAATGGAAGAGGAAGAATTATAACTCTACCACTATATAAACAAGGACTATTTAAAGAGCCAGTGTCACCTGTTAAGAAAACTGCTAGCAGCATTTCTCTGTAGTTTTATACTTACAATTTGAACTTTGATACCTGAGGTGCTAAAGGTGCAGCGTTCTAAGAATGAGCTCTGTATTCCTAATTTGAATTTTGACACTAGAAGTGTTAAAGGAGTAGTGTCTCTAAGAATAGGAGCCAACCAAGGAGCCAATACCTCCTAATTAGACCTAATAGAGGCATTCTTTCTGCTCTGTGTTTATATATTTATATTTGTTATACACTCTCTATTTGGGATAAGAGGTTCTAACACGTCGAGCAGTTCTCAATTTAAGTAACCATAGTGTTTTCTAAATTCAAGCCTTAAGATAGCAGCGCGGGTTCTTCACATTACTGTTATACAAATAGTCAGTCTATCTTCTTTACATTGCTGTTAGCCATGAAAAAGGTTCTAAACCTACGATTTAAACATTTCAGTGAAGAAGAATCCATAAATCCTGTAGCACGACTCTATCAGTCCCCAAGAGAACCACAATAACAGAATTCTTTATCTTCTAATGGGTGAAATAAACCCTGAATGTTATGAGAAATAACCAAACTAGCCATCAATCACCTTTCCATACCAAGTTAAGAAAAGAAAAAGCCCTTCCCATTTCACTAAGGGAGTTAAGTGGTAAATAAAGCTTTGATTCCTCTAATTAGAAGTAAAGAAAAAAAATATAAAGAAAATAAAAAAAAATCAGTTACACAAAAGACAAAAAACTATCAAGAAACATTTTGACATAAAAATAAAACAACAAAAATTGTTATCAGAATCAGAAAATGACCCAATGCGGGTATTACGAACACCCAAGTGTTCGCTCCAAAAAAAGTGAATAGCCCCAAAAAATATTTACGACAAATAAAATCTAATCATTTAATGACGTATTTTCTTAAATATACTATAATTTCTATACTACTTAAAGGGTAAGTCCACTTCCGATGGAATTTTTGAAAGTGTATTTTTTTTGTGCCAAAAGGATGTGCTCAAGTTGCTGAGCTGATATAGCATTTTTTTATTATTTATCTAATATGTGTTTTCTGGAAGCTGGGTATTGGCAACGTACACCATACATGTACACCAAGAGAAGTGAGCCTTGTACACACAAAACACTGCTTTTATGGCCTCTGCTGAGGTGAGAGGGCTTACTTAACCTTAGACATACCCAGCAGCAGTGTTCTGTGCAACTATTTGCAATCTGTTATTGCAATAGCAAGAAAACTTCTTTCATAAAACACACATTTTCTAAGATTAAATGAAAAATAAAAAAATAACATGTAAAACAAACATTTTGCCAGGCAAAAATATACACTTTTAAAAATGTATTCGAAAGTGGACTTACTCTTTAACCATAAACTATAAGGCTCCAACAGCAAGCGTTTTGTAAATATGCCAGAGGGACATTGTATCAAAACAAACACTGCACTTTTTATGTGTTAGCAACGCCCCTTAAAAGTAAAATATTTTTTGCATAACAATTAAATTGTAAAGTCTCTGACTACGCAGACACACTGCGTTATACTTATGCTGCGCCCACACCGCCACAGACCCCCACTGACCTTCACTCTTACAACATTGCGCTGAAAAAGGTGTCTATAACGCTTTTAAATGCGTTGTGCAATGCAGCGCAGATGTGTGAACTATCCCATCTAGAATAATGTGCAGTGTTTTCTCTGCATCATATTTATGCTGTAGTGCAGCATCGCAGAGAAAGCACAGAGGGGTGTGAACAGATCACAAATTCTAACTCTCAAATCTTGGTTTACATAAGTACTTATATTAACATTAACAATACCAATACCAATACCAAGTATTCATGAATGGAATTTAGTTTTTACTATGAGTATTTATTCTCTTCTCCTCATAATCCTCCTATTAGGATCAAAGCCCTAATGGGAAAGTTATAGGATCTTAATCAACTCAGGTATCCACTTTGGAACGCTTAGATCTCCCAAATGTATTCTTCTTTTATAGAGGAGAAAGAGATCAAAGATTAGCCTCACTTTTAAAAGATTTCCCTGGGCTAGATGATATTATGCCAATATGAAGGAGTAAATATTCTCTCTCAAAAAAGGTGCAAAGGAATAATTATTGCATTTTAGAGTAAAGTTCAAATAAAAGGGGAAAGCCCATCTGTATCTGATATTCTCCTAAATCAACTTAATCAAAAGTGATTTCATTTCTCTTCTTTTTTTATCTCTTAACGTTATATTAGGGTGTCCTCTTCAAGCCGCCATAAATTGTTCCTTAATTTGATAGTAATGTTGTTTTAATATTATATCACTTGGTGCTCCGTCTTGTCTGCTGTGAGTGCCCTATGCAACCTATCAAGGAATAACTGATCTTCATTAGCATGAGGCAAAATAGCTCTAATCAGTTCTTTTAAGGCTGAAATTAGATCTGCGATGGATTCAGGAAGGCCTCACACCCTAACATTATAATTTGTAGCCCTTTTTTTCTTGGTCTTCCAGGTTAGATTGAAACTGATCTGATGCTGCATTGATCCAATAATCTGCTCATGATGATTGATTCTAGTCACAGTTCCCTTCACCTTTCTTTCTATAGGTATCAGTTATTTGCCCTTTATTCTCAAAATCTTTTTTTCAAATCAACAGTCAGTTTATTATGAGCCATTAAGCTTTTCGTCCAGCAATAATGATATATGTAATATAAATATATATATTTATCTTGCTTTCTAATTTTCGGCTTTAATAGAATAGGAAGATTTCTTCTTTAGTAAAATATTCCTCAGTTTTTGTTTCTGAGCTGTGGGCTGTTGTCTTTGCCGAGTAATTGTGCTGCGCCTTTCGTACCCAGGCGGTGACGCTGCCATTACAGTCGTCATTGTGGGACCGGTTGCCACATGCCATCAGTGTTATTACTAGGGATTTTTTACATGGGCTCTTAATTGACCTCAGAAAAGAATGCCAAATGCAAGGCATTATTAATTTGTTTCAGGTCGCAGTATAAGGCTTTTATGCCCGTGGGGTGCAGAGCTCCAGAATCATGCGACTACTATGTTTGGCTAGTGCATGTGTCACCACTTTTATGCAATAAGGCTGGGAGTTTTAACACTCATGCTGCTGCCTGTCTTATTTATGTCACAAACCAGTCCTGTTGTTACGTTGCAAAAAGCTGGCAAGATACCTGCTGTGGTACATATTAACAGCCAGGCATGTGACTGAAGTTTTCTCCTGCAGGGCTTCAGGTTCTGCAGCACTCATCTGTCTGCTCCTGGATGCCAGTCCAGAGCTCCTGGGTGGTGTGTTGCCTTTTTGCTCAGACAGATGAGATTCACCACGGCCTGCTGCTATTGTCCCATGGCTGTGTTCCATATCCAGGTACGGAACTGACTGGGTGAGGAGGCAGGAGAGGAGGAAGCAGAGTAGGAGGAGGAGGCAACATGAGGCTGGCAATCTTTGGTGGTGGAAGTATATGCACCAAAGCGCTTCCCGCCTCAGGACCAGCCGCCACTACATTGATCCAGTGGGCGGTTAGAGAGTTGTAATGTCCCTGGCCATGCTTACTTGTCCAAGTGCCAGTTATAATAGCTTTGTACAGTGCACATCTTATTTTCTGCACAACCTGCTGGTGCAGGGAAGGGATGGTCTGCCAGGAAAAGTAGTGGCGGCTGGGAATGGCATATATTTGCACCAGCTGGAATGGGGGCTTCTTAAAAGACAGCAATTTTGAAATGCTCGCATTCAGGTCCAGGGCTTGTGGCTGAGATAAGCAAAGCCTCAGTTTTTCCTCCATTATTTGGGGGATAGAAAGCTGAAAACTGAATGTGTAGCAGGTACAAATGTAACATGTCCTGTCCCTGCAGCACCAGCTTAATCACCAGCAGCAGCAGCACCACCACCACAACCACGCCTCTGTCCCTTATTTCTTCATTTCTTCATTTTTGGACACTTGCAGTTACTGAAAGTGGCCTGGAATGGACAACCAACAGATGTTTTTTAAATAACCCTGGATAACAGCAAACTTACGATGCAAGTGGCCTGAACTGGGCAGTCAGCACATGATTTATTACATAACTCTGGATAACAGCAAACTGACGATGTAAGTGACCTGAAATAGACAATCAACAGTTTATTTTAAATAACAGATAATGGTTCCTGCAAATGGCTTGCAATAGACAATCAGCAGATTTTTTTAAATAACAGCTAATTGTCCCTGCAAGTGGCCTGAACTGGGCAATTAACAGATGTGTTTTAAATAACTCTGAAAAACAGCTAACTGTCCTTGCAAGTGGCCTGCAATGGACAATCAACAGATGTTTTTTTCAAATAAATCGCAAGTTCTGTGAGAACCCCAAATTTGCAGATCAGGTTCCCTTAACCCTACAGCTGATGATTAGGATTTGCTAAGCAGGAGTGCATGTGCCTTACATGGCTGGTAATTTGAATTGTCCAAAAAGCAGTTCTCTATACTTTACACTGAGTCATTGAGGACAGTGCCTGGCTAATAGCTGCACATTAAATGCAACACAGGCGCAAAGTGTGGTGCAAAAAAATAAAAAATAAAAAATTACTGTACTGTTTGTGATTAAAACTCTGGTTAAAGACATGACCCATGCATCATAGCAGAAATTAAGGTCCATGCAACATGTTTCTGGATTACAACCCTTAGTCTTGCAGTTTCTGTCTTTCACCAGCGTTTTTATCACCAACAGTAAAACCAATGTTTTAATATTTATTTTTGTAGCGCACTTTCAGCTTGTGTAGCTGCCCATTGGATATGGAACATATGGAACATACCCTGGCTCTCTGCCATTTTGGAGTCTCTTTTGGGCCAAATACAATATACTTCCAACTTTAGAAAGTGTAAATAACTACAGTTGTAAATACATTAAATGCAAATATAGAGCAAAACCTAACCATATTTTGGTCTGAACCTGAGTTATAATTATGCTGGGATGGTTAAATAGATAGAAATAGGTAATAAAAGAATAGTGTCACTAGGCTTAATAAAAAAAAAAAAGATGGATGGTGCAGTACCAGAATAGGGCAGTGCATGGGAGTATAGGATAAGGAATGGAAGGAAAAGACCACCCAATGTAGTGGAAAGTAACCTAAAAGATTGTTGGCAACCTTTGGGGAAACCTCATAGTGGAACAATACTTGTGTGTGGACCTAAAAGGGATAAGTCCAGCCATGACAAGTGTGTGAGCTTTGTGATGGTATCTGTATGTGATTGTGTAGCTTGCCAAAGTGGAACTGTCGGCTACTGTACTTACCTGCATAGGAGAAATAAGTGTTAGCTCTGTTTATTGAACTAAGAATAGTCCTGCTTTGCTTGGAAACTGTTAATTGTGAGTAACAAAAATCTGACTCAGGCCCCCATACTGTACTTGGACTGCCTCTGGATACAAAGAATACTTCTCCTCATTACACTGCCACTGACCTGGTGTTTGTATATATATAACACTTCACTTTGTTTTATGTGGGATATTATATCGCCTTTTGTTAACAGTTGTATAAGCAGGTATAAGGTAAGCAAACGTCCTGTCTCATTTAAAGTGCCAGTATCTTTCATAATTATTATTATTAACACCATCTTCTTCCATAGCACTGTAAAAAGTAGTAATTACAATCAGTGAAGAACAGACAGTACATAGTTTTAATATGTCTGTATATATGACCTCACTAATTCATTTTTTGCTTTTTTTTTATTTGTAATTCAAAAGTAGCTGACAATAAATGATTATAACACAACAACTATTGATGGTGTGTATGTAAAGAGCAGTTCTGTTGAAGTGACTTTATCTTCTATTACAAAAAGTTTGGTTGAATGTGGAAGTGAAGATAGTAAAGATCCCTCTATTGTCGCTCACAGAGAAGTTTGCCCATGCATGCTGGACATGTGGGATCAATCAGGGCAATGATGGCGTGCTTTGGGGAATGTTGACAGGCTGATAGATACACACAGTGGGCTCCAGTGACAAATCAGCCGCCTTTCACAGAGGAGGGGGTAAAGGAAGGAAGATTGGGAAGAAGGCAGGCAGATAGATTCTGGCTGCGCAGCCAAAGAAAGAGTGAGCAGAAAGTAGAGCTCAGACAATAGATACAAAGGGAGGGACACACACACACACACACACACACACACACAGAGACTGGACATTTCTACACTTTTTTTCCTAAAAGAATGAAGAGGAGGGAAGAAGAGTGATTAGTAGCAGCAGCAGCAGCGGCAGCATATGAGCAGAGTATTCAGCCAGCAGCAATATGCTTTCGATCATAGCTCCCATGTGCACGGCTGCCTGCACGCACTAGTTTTGGATCCCAAACAGTACAAAGCACAGAAATAAAGGAAGCTTGGACATTGCATGATCAGTCCATGCTTGCAGCTAGACTTTTGTCTCTTTCTCAGGTGACCATGCGGGTCTTGGCTTGCCTCTGGTGCTGTCTGGCCCTGGTCCATAGCTGGACAAGTTTCCAGCAGCAGATCTCAGCCTCTTCCAGGACTTCTTCACAAGTTTTCCAGGTGGACAGCAGGATGGAGACCACAGGGAATAAAGTGGAGAGGATGGGAAACTACTTTAAAAAGAACATCAGGAGGTTGCGTGAGAAAAGCCATAACTTGGATCTTGTCTTCCTCGTGGACGAGTCTTCCAGTGTAGGACACACCAACTTTGTAAATGAGCTAAGGTTCGTCAAGAAACTCCTATCGGATTTCCCAGTGGTACCTTCTGCCACCAGAGTGGCCATTGTCACCTTTTCTTCCAAGACCAATGTACAGACTAGAGTGGATTATATCTCAACCAGTCGAGCACACCAGCATAAGTGTTCTCTGATCAACAGAGAAATCCCATCCATCACCTACAAAGGAGGAGGAACCTACACCAAAGGAGCCTTCCAGCAAGCCGCGGTAAGGTCCTTTACTTATTGTCTGCTAGTGACCAAAACCTGGCCATGGGCATAAGGCATGCTGGCTCTATCTGTCCAAACATGTTTATACAGTACCAATGGGGTAGACGAGAGGAAGACCAGCAAAGGTGTAACTTTTGGGGGTGCAGAGGTTGCAAACGCACCAGGGCCCATATGGTCAGGGGGCCCCATCATTGTATTCCCCAACCTTATTTATTAGATTTGTGCTCTCATGGTATCATGTACAGAAAAAAGAAGCATCACTTGCCTTGTCTTTAGTTGTCTAGTTGTATCCAATTTAGTTAAAATGACAAAAAAAAAAAAAAAGATTACTCTATGAGCCCCACAATGGTGCCCCATTCAAAGTTTGGAACAGGGCCTGGTCACATTTAGTTACGCCCTGAAGATCAGGCACTTCTGAAGATAGCTTAACTAGTAAACTTTTCATACACCTTTTATTCATTCCAAAGATCTGTCTTCTGGTGCCTATAGACATACGATTAAAATCCTACCTGGCTGTCAGTGGGCATATTACACAATGATAATCTAAGGTCAATGGACATTTCATGCTAGTCCATTAGGTAGCACTGAGGATTGGGCTGGATAATGTAAAAACTGCACAGGCACCCGCAGGGACAGGGGTATTAATCTTGATTGTTTCTCTGCTTTGCATTGTCCGTACAGACAAAAGCTGTCATATTCATTTTAATCTTGTTACCGTCCGTAAATCTGCTATTTGATCTCCCACGTAATCTAAAACACATCTATGGCTAGGTAGAAATAGAAAAAAAAGTTTTCTAAATAAGTTGTGATTTTGACATATTATCCAACATCTGTTGCTTATCTATGTTGTAACCAACACATTTCCCCAGGAGAACCGGCTCTTAGATAAAAGTGATTCATAAATACTGCAGTGCTGTTTACCAAACCACTTTCACATGGCTATGCTATGAAAAAAAATCACACCTTCCTTGGCTAGGCCTAAGCTGCTCACCTATGTGGGATCTGATCGTTTGTTTCCAAAACAATCAGACGTCACTTTTTTTGCCATTCTAAGGAGACAAGCACATGTTTCACATAAAGGGAAAGGAATTCCTATAATTGATTTATGTTTTTTTTATGTATTTCACTAAGCAGGGCATTCAGGATGCTTAATTAACCAGGCAGGGCAATCAAAGTTGAAGCAGAGTTTAATAACCTCTAAATTGCTGTCACATTGATGCAGCAGCATTGTACAATAAAGCTGACCATGCAAAATGTGCGTAACAAATGCTGAATACTGAAAAAAAGGCTGCATGCCCTGCTCTGACTGAACGAGTTTCCTAGGCAATTCAATATTTGGCCGATATAAACAAGCCGTGAGATTTCTGTGGTGAATGGTACTTTATTATATATTTGGTTTATTAACTCTTACACTACCTGACTATTAAGTTAAATGCAGAGGGTGTATAAAGAGCACAGACAGCTACAGCTGCAATGTATAAAATGCATACTAGGATTAGATGATGAGAGGAGTCCTGTCCATATGAGCTTGCAATCTAGAGGAATACAAAGCAACAGCAGAATTTAAAGTGGACCAACACCCAGGGGGGATCGTCCCAGGAATCTATAAGATTCCCGGGCCAATCAGATTTCTCCCGATTTCGGATGCTTCGCGGTGTGAAACCCCCCAGGACGCCCACAAACCTTACCTTAACTCCGTTCCAACGGCGCATGCGCGGGCCGTGGCCACGTCTCGCGCTTTCCTCTAGCAGGGCGCGCACCCGCGCCGGCCGATTGGGGTGCCCCACCGAAGTGGACCAAAACCCAGGATAGTCAAAATCCTGGGTGTTGGTCCACTTTAAATCCAAATGTGATATTGTTTATCATTCCAACTGACAGAGAAGCTTTGTGGGTTGTTCAGCAGCTTTAACTGTGTGCTTTCTGTAGGATGATGTAACCTAAAGCAAACCTAAGGCCAAAACAGTCTACAGGTTTAATTTATGCTTCCGGTCATCCCTGTCTGGGTTGCCCGCTCATTAGAAGCCCCTTACAAATGCCTGAAAAATCTGGCATTATACTGACCCCTCTGCATCCCTGGGCCATTGGAAGCTGCAGCCACAAGCAAAAATGAGGGTTCACTTGGCAGGCATGCATGCTCTGTGCGTACACGTATGGTCCCCCAGAAAATCCTGTTGGTCGCCCCTAGTTATGCGGACCACAGAAGTGGCATGGGAGTATGCACTATTTTTGGCATTTCTTGGGCTCAGAAGACTACTGGTTGGAGGTCTACTTTAAGAAGTGAGAAAGGGATTGAAGTGAGTCAAGCTGCAGAGTTTACAACACACTGGAGACTTGACAGAATGAGAGGAGGGTGTTACAAATGCAAAGTAGGGATATAATGTGCTTTAGTTTTATCATATGTAGTTGATGCAGGAAATGTTTTAGTCTGACCACAATATTCCAGATGTCTGCTACTTTTGATCATGGCATACAAAAAAACTTTTGTACTACTAACCCTTCTAAAATTCACATTTTTTTATTGTAATCAATTAAAAATTCAAGTTCACAAAAGTGGGTAAAACCTGAGCCGACCAGCACAGAAGGGGTGAGGTATAGGGCAGCCTCTTACACTACTTTTCACCACAACCCTTCAATACAAGGGCCAGAACTAAAAGAGTTACACCTGGGATATTCACCTTCCTTGTGTTGTTGTTTCCTCACTGTGTGTATCCCCATCGATCACCTGTAAAACAATTCCGGCGTTCCCACAGCGCAGGTCCCGAAACGAGATACCCCAGAGAAGGGGAATCGGCTTGTCCTGGAGTCAACCTACAGCTCTACATCGTGTGCACAATGACTAGGCAATACGGGACATGGTTGCCCCAGGACTTATATAGCACAGAAGATGTCACCTGAGGCTGCAGAGGCTGACATACTGCTAAGGCATTAGAAGACAGGGCACTGAAGTACTGGAGATGTCACACATTTCCTACAAACCTGTTGACTACCACTGCCCAAAATCTTCCCAGTTTCAAGGGTGTTGCATTCTTCTGAAAGGCTTGTAATAATTTTTGACTTTTTGGAGCCTGAGAAAAACAAGCCAGGAAAACAATTTTGCAAACCTTGATATAGGGTCTTAATCTCCTTAGACCACGCCCTCACTCATTTTACACACATACATATCGCCTGATATTTATACAGCTGAGTGTATACAGCTTAGAGTTGAATTCCAGTTGGGCTCAGTGACCTTGTGATCACTGATTACCAATTTGGTTTACCAGGTGGACATAATGAAGACACACAGCAAATCTGGTCATTTGTTGAGCCTCATTTGACTGCAGTCACTGAATTGTGAAAGAAGTGGGTATCCATTGCCCTGTATGAGGTTTGGGGGAACCATGCTGCACCCCAATGCTGCCAATATTGGGAACTGTATAGAAAAAGTTAAGTATAATTCCTCTTTAAATTAAACTTATGCTGAGAGAAACCTACAACAATATGGTAGTTACCTAGCTTTGGTGGGATTCATTTCTCTTACTGCTTACCTAATCCTTCTTTTTGTCAGTAACCAGAGAAAGCTTGGGTGTCATTGGGGCCAAAAGGGTTTTACTGGCAAAAAAAGCATTGAGCTGGTTGTCACCGTTTTGCATTAATGACCCCTATGAATTTATTGTGTAGGTAATGCCATGTCTTCACTAGTGAACGAGAAGGTGTACGGAAAGCATACCAAAACCCCGGCTGTGGGCCACAAACAGGCCCCACAATTGGCCGCTGGCAGTCACACAGCGGGTGATATGAAGAGGATCATTTTCACCCAATGCTTAAAGCTGGCAGTTGCAAATGTGGTATGTGTAGTATTTATGTAATGGGTGCTCATTCTTACGACACAACTTCTGTCCTAATGGCAATCTCTATATATAATATGTATAATAAACATGAATACATGAAGCAACTTGGACTAAGGAGGTATTGGAGAAGAAAGTAATGGAAATTGTATTTTTCATCTGTTTTGTTAATAGCAGTGCTGCTTCTGTGGTTAGCATACTTATCTACTAGTATTAATAGTTTTATGCCATACAGTGGACTTCCTGCCTCATTACCCACACCAGATGCTCCCCCCCCCCCCCCAAAACTTGGGATGCCTATTCGCTATTACCTCTATGGACATATCAAGTTAAGTGGCTTACTAGATTCTGTGTGCTACTTGGCATGCAGTAGTGTTGCACGTGTCCTAGTTGCCATAGGTAATATGCAGTTATGGCTTTAGTGGGTTTATAGTAGATGGACCTAAATAAGGACTATAAAAAAGATACAGCCTTCTGACTACTGTAGTTATTGCCATGAAACTTCATCCCCAGATGCCTCTTTTTAGTAACAGTGATATCCTCATACTGTTCCTCTATATATAATATGCCATCAAGCACATTCATAAGGGTAAGAAAAGTCATGGAAACGATATGTTAAGATCAAGGGCCCCAAATTAGTAAGGGAACCATTTGTCTTCAGAACAACTTTAATCCTACTTGGAATGTGTCCATGTACTGAAGTGTGTTTACTAGGATATTGCAACATCACATTCTAAAGCATGAGGAAATGTGCTTCAAACCTTGTGTTCCTCTAATCTTTTTGGTTATTGGTTGGTGTCTTAATCATTGCACAGTCATTTGGGTGTTCTTTAAGTTTTGCTTATCCATATTTGGTCAGTATCAACCTCTAAGCTGGAACAAACGGGAAGCATTTTTTGTTCTGTATTGTGTTGTCCTAGGTGATAATTAAGGGCTTCAGAAGAGTTCATACATTACACTTAACTCTTTGTTAAAATACTTTGGATTTACTGCACTGCAAATAAACTAACAGCTTACTTTATAAATTTTTGTTCTCCTGGGTGTTGTTCCTTTCCAGCCGGGCGTCCAGATGTAGGATGCCCCGCTGTGTGTATCCGTTTGCATTTAATCAACTTTCTGGTGATCCCATGGAATCGCCTTATTTAGCTCGCTCTGCAATGGGGGGGGGGGGGGGGGGGGGCATATTACAGAAAAACATTTACTAGAGAGCAGGGGGTACCCTAGGCCCTTTCCACCAGTGCTGCTCTTTTGGAATGCCCCTCATCCAAAAAAACAAATACAAAGTGTGCCCACCCTCCCCAAAAGCTAATCAACATGATGCTCCAAGCATAGGGGTTGGCAAGTCAGGGCTCAATGACCAGACTACCAGCCCCTGTCCCAAGAATTTACCAGCAGCTACGTTTTTTGGCACAGGTCTGGTGTTCATTCAGGGTTACCCCTGGAACCCCTTTAAGAACATACGGCCCATGGGCATTGGGTCTTCTACACCCCCCCTCCCCCCCCCGGGCAGGGGCAGTAGATGTAATGGGGCTGGAGTGAGGTGAATAGGCGAAACAACTGCCAACATGACAGGTAAAAGTAAAAAAAAAAATGCAACACATAAAGTTCTTCAGTAAACTAACATTAAACCGGACCTTCAGCATCATTTATTGAAAAGTCGAAACCCATGAAAAACTATTCCCCAGGATTTTACATCACATACTAAGGAGAGGAGAGGGGGGAAAAGTGCAGGGAGCGGGTTATAGCTGTGCTTTGCACAGACAGAGCAGAGTTGGGGTCAGGAAAAGGACAGCAATCCCAGAATGCAGAGCAGCACAGTCAGAAGACACTTCCTGTTTGCAGGCAGCCTGAGACTGCAGGTGCCACCATCTTGAATGTTTAAAGGCTCAGAAAATGCAGCAGATGCAGGTAGGATGATTTTTAATGTGAGCAATGTGTATGTACAGGGTGTGGGAAACATATAAGATATGTTCTTATTCAGGGTGAAGGTCTGGTTTAAACTAAACTTATCGTGCCATCTTCATCCAACACCGTCCTGCTGCTTACCAGCGGCTCTGGGGTAATCCTCCGGCTCCTCTTCTGACTTCAGAAGAAGGTGAATTCACTAAGGAAAAAAGGTGCCCCTCCTTACAACCTAGCATCCTGCCAATCACTGAGTTCTACATGTCACAGAGAGGGGTATTTATACCTTGGGATGTGGTTTTTACTGGGAATTTCATCCCGCCCTCTAGCTGTGCAATGATGCTAGAGGGAATTCTAGGAAAGCCATTCCCTGGGGTATAAATGCCCCTCCCTGTGGCATAGAGAGCTCAGAGTCTGCAGAATGGATCTTTGTGTCCTGAAATCCAAATGCCAGAAGAGGAGCTGATGGAGGACCCCAGAGCGGACAGTGTCCAGAGCTGGACGAAGATGGTGAAGTGAGTAAAGTTATACATTGTTTTATTAAAGGACTTTATGTGGTGTTCTTTTTCCCTTTTTTCTAAGATACCCCTATGCCGCCACTTGGGGTTTGATCTGGATCTTGCCAATATGTGGGCCCTGGCTTGGTGGTTGCCCGGTTTTCAAAAAAAATTGTGTTTTTCCACCACCGAAGCCACACGCAGCTGAAATTTTGAAATTGACTGATCTCAAAACTGCCGTATGAGGATCAGCATCCAGCATTCTATTCGGGATGCCAGGGATGTGGCCGTATGTGATTGCAGTGTTGTGGGGGTCACCAGTAAAGATACGTTTACCAGCGACCCCAGCAGCATAGGATAGGATAGGATGCCCTAAAGGCATCCCAGAGTCAGCAACTTAGAGTTTTCATCCACTTTAAAAACTTTCATAGTAGCAGTTTAACAATTAAAATGCTTTACATCTCATTGACAGCAAAAATGTTTTTTTACAATATACCTAAAAAAGATAAAATGGACAATATTTTATAATAAAATAAAAATAACAAATCATAGAAACCAATATTATTGAGGGTATTTTTATTTCCGGAGTATTTTATATCCGGCGGATTAGATCCAGACCTCCAGGAACAAAGCTGTCTTACAGTGATACATGGAAGCAGCAGGGCACAGTGTAGGTGCTGTCTCTATTTCATGTCATAAGCAGTGATCCAAGGAAATTCCAAAGGAAGCACTTTACAGCTCACCATGGGGCAGTATAACAGGGCAATGAAACGTTTGTGCACACCAGAGTGACTTGTGTTTACTTACAGGGATCCTCACACATTTTATCTGGTTTTAAGTTTCACAGCTCATTTTGTGTCTGCCGGAATACAAATTATTTGTGTTTTGGTTCGCATGGTATATCTAAATGTCAAGGGTGTCATTTTTTACAACAGCTCTAAAAATGGTGCATTTTTGTCCAATTAGTTCAACAGTGACATGTTTGCCATAAAACATATTGATTAAAGGTAAATATCCTGAGGCAGGGCCTTGTGGTAGAAGTAGAATAAATGTACTTGATCTCAATAGGGTTTGTGTCTTCTCAAATGCCTGGTTTTGTTTTCTCTTACAATGCAGAGGCACGGTGCTAGTTTAATTATAATCTACTGCCTTTATGACTTTGTAAGCTCCATAGAACCAAACTTTAACCCTTTAACCGCCAGCCTACCTTGAGATTTTGTCACCCTTTGTTGTCAGATTATTTTGCACTATTTTGCGCTCCCCATGTTCAACTGTGATTTTTGAAGGGATTTCCAGGGATTTCCCAGGAAAGTGAAATATTGTTTTTTTCAGCAGAGCCTGGGCTTTAACATGAAATGTTTTGTTTGTCATTTTATAAGTGTATTCTCAATATTTTTGGGTGAAAATTGTGCAAAAAAATAAAAAAAAAACCTATTTTTTACAATTTGTAGTGTTTTTTTGTAATAGAAAATGTAAGTTTGTCAATAAAATCTTATTGCGCGTGAAACCCCAATTTCTCCCAGTTACAGCGATACCACATATGTATAGGTAGACACCCTTTCCTGCCCAGGAGACTCCCCCAAACTGAAACAACGCTTTAGGAGATTTTCAGATAAAATACAACTATGCTATGCAATATGCGCACCTTGCAGTTTTTCAAGAAAAACAACCCTTTACATTTGAAATACCCCCAACAAGCTATATATTCCCTAGAAGTATACACCTCAGGCTTTCTAGGCGTACCAGGCTTGTTGACATGGGTGCAGTTTTCTGGAAGTAATCCCTCAATGTATTCTTTGGTTGCACAGGGTTTCCCTAAAAATGAATTAAAAAAGCAGAATAAAAACCACATTTTCCTAAAAAAAAACTATATGCAAACCAGAAAAAAACTGAAAATCTGAAAAAGCAACATCCCCCAAACTGAATGATACCCAACATGCATAGGTTCTGTCAAGGAAAGAGTTGCCAAACACACCAAAGTAAAGCATGAGCATAACGGTAATTTAACTTCAAAATTTCAGCTCTGCAGACAAAGTGCGCACCTTGTGCTTTTTCTACCAAACCAACCCTTTACATTTGCAATATCCCCCATAAACCATATATTCCCTGAAAGTACACATGTTAAGCTTTCTAAGCGTACCCAGCTTGTTGTAGTGGGCTCATCTTTCTGGAAGTAATATCTCGAAGAATTCTTAGGTTGCACAGGGTTTCACAAAAAAAAATATAAAAAAGCAGAATAAAAAACACCTTTTCCTAAAATATCAATATGCAAATAAGAAAAAACAAGCTAAATCTGAAAGCGCAAGGTCCCCCGAGCAGAACAATACCCAACATGCATAGGTACCTGTAACCTTTTGACTGCCAGTCTACTTGAGATTTTGTCACCCTCTGCTGACAGGATATTTTTCACCATTTTGCGTGATGTTTAACTGTGATTTTTGCAGGAATTTCCAAGAAAATGGCATATTTTCTTTTTGTGGCAGAGTTTAGGCTTTAACATGAAATGTCTTGTTCGTATTTTTTCTACTTTTTTTAATATTTTTAAATAAATAAGTAAAATAAAAAAAAATATGAAAAATATATTTTTTAAATTGTCTCCTTTATTTTAACAAAAACATTTATTTTATTAAAGAAAATCATATTGCATGTGAAAGCCCCATTTCTCCCGATTACAATGATACCACATATGTATTGGTAGCCCCCCGTTCCTGTCCAGGTGATCCCCTAAACTGAAAAGAGCACTTTATAACATTTACAAATAAAATACAACTACTATCCACATAATAAAGGGTTAAATAAAAAAAAATGGTGTGGGGGTCCCCCTTCAAAGGGGGGAGACACCATTTCTTGGGGGAATTTTAAGGGTTTTTTTGGAAGGCAGGTAATGGGGGGCTCGGGGTTAATGGCAAGTCACCCACTAGCCGCAGGTGACTTGCCAGACCCAGAGCCTTGTGAACTGGTATAGGGGTCTCATAGATCCCTTACCAGTTCACAAAGGGTTAAAAGTAAAAAAAAACACACGTACACATTTTAAAAATAACTTTATTTAAAAGGGAGGGGGACCCCATTTTTGGGGGGGATTTTTAATGGTTAAAACCCTTAAAAATCCCCCCCCCAAAAATGGCGTGAGGTCCCCCCTACCCAGCGTAAACAGCCTGTGACCAGCTATGGGGGCTTGTAGAACAGGGCGCAGGGGCCAGCTTTAGTGGCCCCTGGCCCTGCGGGCTGCAAGCCGTCATAGCCTAGGGCCACGGCTCTTCTGCCCCCCCCTGGGCTTTGGGGAGGCAGGTAATTTGGGGGGCCAGGGGTTAATGGCAAGTCACCCGCTAGCCGCAGGTGACTTGCCAGACCCCCGAGCCTTGTGAACTGGTATAAGGGGTATAAGGGACCCCTTACCAGTTCACAATGGGTTAACAGTAAAAAAAAAACAAGCACACACAGTTTGCAAATTGATAGATTAAATAGATTATAAGGACTGTTTTTTCAGAGGGTGAACTTTGAATATCTACTTTAACCCTTCTAGTGCCAGCTACGTGAGTTTCACGTAGCAGCCTCTCCTACCGTAAAGTGCCAGCTACGTGAGACTCACGTGCCCCCCCTGCTGCTGGCACAAACTGTAGAAAAAAAAAAAAAGAAAAATGACATTTACTCCTCTTCACCGGAGGCGGCCTCCGATGGCCCCCCTCCGGAATCTTCTGTGGTGAGGAGAGAGCGAGAAATCACCCTCTCCCCCCATTTCCTGGGTCAGGACTGCTAGCCCTGCCCCTTGGGTGACCCGACACCTGTCACCCGGCAGCTGGGATCCGAAGCTCAGTTGCTGTTGGAGATCGGAGGAGGAGGGCTGGTTACCGGCTCTCCTCCACCGATCTCCAGCAGCTGTCATCGGAGCGTCGTGGGACATGATCGGAAGGTCGGAGGTGAGTAGAAAAAAAAAAAAATAAATGTAATTTTTTTTTCTTATATGTGTGTGTGTGTTTTTTTTTTACATTTAACCCCTTGTTAAAGACCCCTATACCAGTTCACAAGGCTGGGGGCTGGCAAGTCACCTGCGGCTAGCAGTGACTTGCCATTAACCCCCGGCACCCCAATTACCTGCCTCCCCAAATCCCAGGGGGGGCAGAAGAGCCCGGGCCCACACAGGGTATGTGGGCTTGTAGGCTGCAGGATGGGGGGGCCACAGAAGCTGGCCCCTGCACTCTGTTCCTACAAGCCCCATAGCTGGTCCCGGGCTGGTTATGACGGGTAGGGGGGGAACCTACATCATTTTTCTTTTTTTTTAAGGGTTTTTAAATTCCGAGAGGGGGGACCCTATGTCTTTTTTTTTTAAATTAACCTCTTATGCTCTGTCACCCAGCAGCTATAAAAGGCTTCCAGCAGCAGCAGGAGAGCAGAAGCCAGATTGATCAGCGTGGGACACAGTGCCCAGGGATGGATGGGAGGTAAGTATAAAAAAAAAAAAAAAAAAATTAAAATATTTTTTACTCCATGTGTCTGTGTTTTTTTTACATTTAACCCCTTATGAACTGGTAAGGGGTCCATGAGATCCCTATACCAGTTCACAAGGCTGGGGGCTGGCAAGTCACCTGCGGCTATCGGTTGACTTGCTGTTAACCCCCGGCACCCCCAATTACCTGCCTCCCCAAAGCCCGGGGGGGCAGAAGAGCCCGGGCCCACAGAGGGTATGTGGGCTTGTAGGCTGCAGGATGGGGGGCCACAAAAGCTGGCCCCTCCACTCTGTTCCTACAAGCCCCCATAGCTGGTCCCGGGGTGGTTATGATGGGTAGGGGGACCCTACGTCATTTTTTGGGGGGATTTTTAAGGGTTAGGGTTAGCCTAACCCTAACCCTTAAAATTCCAAAACAAATGCGCCCCCCGGGAGGGGGGACCCCATGTCATTTTTTTTTTAAATTAACCCCTTATGATTATAGTGTGGATAGTAGTTGTATTTTATTTGTAAATGTTATAAAGTGCTCTTTTCAGTTTGGGGGTCTCCTGGGCAAGAATGGGGGCTACTGAATAAATAAAGGAGACAATTGCCTAAAAAATATTATTTTATTTATTTTTTTGTTTTTTTACGCAAAAATATTTAAAAAACAGTAGAAAAATAAAAAAAACAAACAAGACATTTCATGTTAAACCCTAAACTCTGCTGCAAAAAATATGTATAGAATTTTTCCGGAAATTCCAGCAAAAATCACAGTTAAACATGCCGCAAAATGGGGTGACAAAAATTCAAGTAGGCTGGCAATTAAAAGGGTTAATAGTAACTATGCATGTTGGATATTGTTCTGCTCGGGGGACCTTGCGCTTTCAGATTTAGCTTGTTTTTTCTTGTTTGCATATTGATATTTTAGGAAAACATGTTTTTTATTCTGATTTTTTATAATTTTCTTTAGGGAAACCCTGTGCAGCCTAAGAATTCGTCAAAGGATTACTTCCAGAAAGATGAGCCCACTACAACAAGCTCAGTACGCTTAGAAAGCTTAACATGTGTACTTTCAGGGAATATATGGTTTATGGGGGATATTCTAAATGTAAAGGGTTGCTTTGGTTGAAAAATTTGCAAGGTGCGCACTTTCAAGTAAAAGTACCGTTATGCGCATGCTTTACAGTAGCTATACATGTTGGGTATTGTTCTGTTCGAGGGATGTTGATTTTTCAGATTTTACTTGTTTTTTCTTGTTTGCATATAGTTTTTTTTCTAGGAAAATGTGGCTTTGATTCTTCTTTTTTATTCTTTTTTAGGGAAACTCTGTGCAACCAAAGAATTGATTGAGGGATTACTTCCACAAAACTACACCCACATAAACAAGCCTGGTACGCCTAGAAAGCTTGAGGCGTGTACTGCCAGAGAATATATACTTTGTGGGGGGTATTTTAAATTTAAACGGTTGTTTTTCTGGAAAAACTGCAAGGTGCGCTTAGTGCGAATAGTTGTATTTAATCAGAAAATCTCCTAAAGCACTTTTTCAGTTTGGGGGGAGTCTTCTGGGCAGGAAACGGTGTCTACCAATACACATGTGGTACCGCTGTGACCGGCAGAAATTGGGGTTTCACACTCAATAAGATTTTATTGACAAACTTACATTTTTTATTACAAAAAACACTACAAAGTTTTTTTTTTATTCTTTTGCACATATTTCACCCAAAGGTATTGAGAATACACTAAAAAAGGCCAAACAAGACATTGCATGTTGAAGCTTGGACTCTGCTGAAAAAAACAATATATAATTTTCCTGGAAAAATCCCTTGAAATTCCTTCAAAAATCAAGGTTTAACATATGTAGTGCCAAATAGTGAAATGTGGTCTGGCAACAAAGGGTGACAAAAATCCTAGGAAGTCTGGCACTTAAAGGGTTAACTTACTCCAGTTTACAGTGCAACATTTTCTACCTTACAATTTAAGGTCCCACTCTGCCATTCTGACTAGCCCATACCACCCTGCACCCAGTTAATGGCCCCTTATACATCCACCCAAGAGCCAATTTATATCAAACTGTATCCCACCTACACAAAACAAGATATGCAATCATACAGCCCATAAAATAAATCTACATATATCCACAATCTCTGATCCCAGTACTAAAGCTCTCCATAACTAGTGATGGAGCGGAGCAGTGACAATCCAGTTCAGAAACCTTCGGCTGGATAGTCTCCAGTATCCACCATTCAGTAATCCTGACTGCAAGATAAAATAGCTCAGGCCACCACATGTGTGAACGAAAGTTTAAGAGAAAGTACATCTTGCTTCTGGTTTGGTGGGCTGTGATCTTCGTAAGGTTGGGGAGTCATTTTGGGGCAACCCCACTGTCATCTTCATTTCTTGGTGTACCACTAAGCTAAGGCAAAGAGACTTTTATACCACAGAGGAGGAGTCTCTCTTGGATACCCCAGTAAAAGCGGCTGTGGACAGGATAGAATGTACAATTGTGGCTCCCCGACATCCAGAATATCACATCCTTCTGGACCCAGAGGAAGCCCTCGACCCGGCAGATTTGACCCAGCGGGGAACAGATGAAGGAAGAAGTGCCAACTGTAAGTTTTTTATTTAAAAAAATGTATTTTGTTTATTTTTTTTTTACTTTTTTAACTGTTTACAAACTGATAAGGGGTCCAAGGTCTTGCCAGTATCTGGGAGGTGAACCAGAGCGAATCACCAAGATCAGCTTTGGCCTGTATCTGAAACTCATCACTACCCATAACCATGCTGTATAGATAATGAGAAGAATAAAAAATGAGCTTGTGTAAAATAAATGGCAGATCAGGTCTGCCATCAGCAAATGCTGGACTCGATACAACCTACATCTCTGGATCCACATCAGCAAAAGTCCTTTCCCATGGGTGGACCTGAAGATGCAGTTCCGTCCACCCCCTATTAGTAGAGGTGTGGAATCATCATGTGCTGTTTCTGTGTCCCTATTAGAAAATTTTCTGAAAGTTAGTATCTTCTTTACTTTTGGAGTTTCCACTGTTGGTGGAAGGGGTGGTTTAGGTGTGAATAAACTGGGTGGGGGGTAGATCAGAGGTGGAGGTAGGATAAATTAGTGCAGGGCTGCCATCAAGGGCGTGGTGACTGGGCCCCACTTTGGGATGAGGCCCCATGCAGGAATCCTGGCTGTACGGCGCTGACAATGACCATACCTGGTGCCCCCATTAACAACAGAAAACTGTATAGGTCCCATATAGGAGTTTGGCCTCTATTGCCCTGGTGTGGTCCTGTATGTAATATATGGCTGTGGTCAGAACATTTGATTGTGAGCCTGTCTGCTTTGCAACAACATTAATTTGAAATATTTTGTACAATGTTATTGAAAACATTCAATTATTCAGTGTGAGAACAGCAAGCATACTGTAAGTAAGGCCCAAGCACAACAACCCCAACAGATAGATTGTCATATTAAAAAGCCAATTACTTTTGTGACCCATAAACTTCAATGAATAGTCTCTAGCATGAAAAGCAATGAAAAGTTCGTCATAAACTACGCTGCTTATTAAATCAGTGACATAAAAAAGATTATCAATTATCTTTATGATTTATGATTCCACTCTGAACAAAAAATAATTAATAATAGTTTATAGAGAGCTAAACCAACGCCTTAGCCTTTTTGTTACAGAATGAAAGTTTTAATTGGTTTCCATGGGTATTACTTGCTCCTCAGCTGAAACCCTGGCTCAGCTCATTCATAGCCTTATGTTCCTCACTGCCACATAGAGCCTTTGGCCTTATGCCTCATTGACCTCACTTCCAGCATTGTGTCATTCACACATGTTCATTCCTCTTGTTTAATTATTTTTGCCTCTCTGTCTCTACCCACATAACCCTTATGTAGCCTTTATTTTAACATAGCTTCTTGCAGTCATCTGACCTGAATTTGCTAGTTTGTTCCTGCATAGATAATACAACTCGTCCCGACATATGCTTTGAGGATTGTCGGTAGGAAATCACATTACAGGGGTTCTTTCAAATATTTCATTTACTGGTGCATGAAAGTGGGTCTGCACATTCTATTCCCAGGATAATATTTCAGACATGGCAGTTAAACAACATTTATGTTGTCTTTACACTCTTCAACAATGAGTCTATTTTCTTTTACTCTTCTTTAATTATTTATATCTGTGAGTGATGCCTTTAAGGCGAGTTTAGTATCTGCCTGAGAACATTTTGCCCATGCAAATGGCTCAGTCTTAGACTAAAACCACTTTGGCTGGCGATTCCCTGTCCTAGGCACATCCTGATTTTATATGAATCTCTCTGGTTTACCCAAATACTCATCTTGATCCTTGAACCCACAGCACATACATGGGCCTCTGGCAGCATCCCTGCACTGGACACTTGCTGTGCCGGAAGTAAAAGGGATGCTGCAGGGTGTTGCAGGAGTGCGGCAAAGCTTTGACTCACTTTCGGGATCAGGAACCTTGGGAAATATATGGGGAAACCAAGGGGTGAGGCACCCCAAATCAGGATGGTTCCAGGGAAATCTTTTAAAGGGGGACAACACCTGGGATTTTCACCAACGGGTATGGTTTACCTACCGTAGTTCAAAGAAACTGACACACTGAAACAAAGCAAATATGGAAGCACATACAAAAGTATGCCTGATTTAGCAAGTGTGCCAATACAGGCAGATAAAGCAGCTGGTCTGCGCTGAGGTAAGGTCTAAGTGAGGCTTGGCCAAAAGTATAGTCCAGCGTATCCATAAAATATAGCTTTTAATCTGGTTCCCATAAAACAGCTTGCATTCAAAGACGTGAAGATGGGCCGAGCCCCGAAAACAGCAACAATATGTGACGCGTTTCAGGCCCGGGTGGGCCCTTAGTCATACAATCTTGTGGAGCGAGCAGGCTCTACTTAAATAGGGCATTATTAAGTGAATGCACTTACCTCCCGCCCGAGAAACACCTGGTGTCCTGCGCCGTGCAGCGTTCCAGAAGAAAGAACCAGCATGTCATTTCTCTCATTGGAGGAGCGGCAGCCAATAGAATACCACTGGCCGGTCAGCGTCAAATGACGCCCCCAGGTACGTGTAATAGAAACGTACTCTGCGTAGGACACCGACCCAGCCGCTCACAACGCCGCCGTAAGGAGCGCCGGCTGGATCGTAGCCTCTACGCAGACTGCGTAGCCTTTACGCGAACAGCGCAGGACATTGAAGTTAAGCTTAACACTGGAGGACCCCTTACAGCAATATAAGTCCCCTAATCCCTGATTGGGGGAGCGACAGGCTTGGGACAGTACTCAGTGCATATACAGTAAGACAGCATCTAGTAGATATCACATAACACTAAACACAACACACAGAGTAATTCATGGATTTAAAGAAATACTTGGCTAACTTTTAAACTTACTCAGTTTCTAATATAATTTTTTGCAGACATCACACAAATACCTCTCTGGTCTAAAACAGAACTGGTCATTTTCCCACCATCTAACTCCCCTCTCTAACATAACAATCTCTTTTAACAATTATCCTACTGCAACTCCCCAAGTTCGGGCCCTAGGTGTCATTCTGGACTAGACATATCCCAACTAGACTAGCAGACTAGGTTACTTGCCAGCCCCTCCTGACCAGTTCACAAAAGGTTACGTTTAGACACACACTTACCTCTATTCCATTGCCGATCCTGCTGTCCCAAACCAATCACTAATGCTGCTTCTAACAGCTGGGAAGATATAGGTGAAAACTGGGTGTGGAGGCAAAGGATCAGCGTCCCCTGCTCCTGCACCCGAAAGGCCCTTCCCTGCGGCAGGAGCGAGCTGTCAGAAGCAGACATGCGGGGCAGAAATCTGGCATTCTCTGCTTCACTGAAGACCCCAGGAGGGATCAGAAGCCCACCAGGGATCCTAGATAGAGGTGAGCATTTATTTCTCTACCCAGGAGACAATGCCAGCCCAGTAGAATATACTGTGCTGTCACCTAATGGTCTGAGCAGCAGTGCCCTAGAGTCTATGTGGCTGGCATTTAAAGGGTCAAAAATGACTGGACTCCCTCTTCAATATGCTGCAGCAGGGCAGCCCATATTGGTGCATTTGCACTGGTAAACTGGAAAATAGGGCTGTCCAATAGTCAAGCTCTTCATATTGAGCAAATGCGGCCAAACTCAATAGCTACAGCTTGGGATCCTTCCCTCTTTGTCTCTGCCCACTTTCCTTTAGACTGTCAGCTCCTAATGGCAACAATTTTTCTCTTGTTGTATCCTGTTTTGATAGCATTCATGTTTACCTTTGTGGCATTTTACCTGTAATAGTATCTGTACTGTATTATTATTATTTATGTATAGAGCCCCTCCATATACTGTGGTGCCTTGGTCTGTACAAGTCTTAAATGAGCCACAGCACTCAACCCTGTTAGCTTGCAGACAAACCTATAAACTGTCTCTAAATCTGGTTAAAAACAAAGGCCTCGGTCCACGCAGAAGTATGCTAAAGCTGCACCACCAATGTCCCAAAAAAAGGGGTCTCTCAGAGTTTAGAGTTAGGGCCGTACCTCACAGAGACACCTTGGTGCTTGATGGTGCAGGTTAGTTATAAATTGGTCTGAGCGGCTGCCACCCCTCCTTTGTTTCTTTTGGTCTGTACAAGGTTAAAAATTACGGATGTATCAGAAGGAAAATAGGTGCTTTCCTCGAACATAAAGGTATTTAACCAGTACCCAACACAAGGAATAAAAGATTTATCCATCACTCCTTGCAGTGGGCTGAGCCGTGCAAATCATCTCTGCCATCAAAATACTCAGAAAGCCGCTGAGTGTTCAGTGCCAAGGATTAGCTTAAAATTTTAATTGGCATTGCACACTCAGCGGTACTACAGATGGTGCTATATATTTATATATACAATAATAATGAAAATATACTTAGCACTAAGATCTACTTCTCTAATGTAAAGCACTATAAAATGTATTAATTCTATATAGACATGCAAAAGAAACCCACATAAATAAATGCTGTTCCTGCATGTTGAGAGTAATACAAAATCATCAACTGGTAACTGGCATGTCTTTGTTGTTTTCTTTGTGCAACAATTCATCTTGACTCCCCGCTGTCAAGCATTTTTACCCAGCCTGCCACCTCCACAATCTAGAATGAATAAAATAATCCCCTTCAAAGGCCAGCCTATGTTCACACGTTCACACACTGTGAAAGACATGGCCCTGACTGAGCAAGGCGCCTCCCAGTCATGAAGGCTTAATTTGGTCCTGGCGTCTTTGTGAATGTGGCCTAACCCTCATGCCAGGTAGCTGGAGCAGACAGATCATGTATCTGAGAAGCTGGTGGGTGGCTGTAGTATCTACTGACCCTTTAGCTAGATAAACACATAGCCTCATTTTAATTAGTATGCAAAACAGGGTGTTTTCAGCATTTAATGTGATAGGGTCATGTTCATACAATTTCCCACACATGTATTCCATAGAGTCAGGCTGCGTGATCATGGAAAGCTGATCCTGTAGCACGGCGGTAGAGTTCTTGGTGAAATGCCCAAAACATTCTTGAATCTGGTTTCGGAATTCCAAAATGATTCAACTGGAGGTTTAATGCTGTGGAACAGTCCTCATGAGAAGATAGAGCCGGGCTGTCTGCCAGCAAACATTGTCTTATAATATCCACACCTGTCTTGTAGGAAATTGAGGAAGAATTTATACTTTTTCACATTAGGCATTAAAATTGGGCTGCATATTTTTTTTCTTTCAGTTGTCATTTGACCAAGAAAAATATAACATGGTTGTATGGTGACAAAGATGCTGAAACATCCAGATTTGCTGGAAAAAATCACACATATACATAAATGTAGTTTTATTTACCAATTTAGGTTAGAGAACATTTACTCTGGGATTGCTTGCCTAGCTTTCACAGAAAAATAAGAACCTTTAAACCTAGAGTAAAAAAAAATTACTTAGGCAACTGAACCATCCAGGATCCATTAGTGACAGCAGCCTTGGATACCTCTTTCCCCACTTCCACCACCAACCAATCAAGTTTGCAACGTGACTAGCTGCCAGTGGTCATATGTGGCTTTTATTCCTTAGTAAACCTTTTTTCCTCATCCAACCACTAACAATTGCTGACCCCGTTCAAATATGTGCTGGTAGGATCTCTAAATTTAGAAACAGTAGCAGGGCTCCAAAGTTTTCTCTTACTTCAACTTCATTTCCTCCAGGACCACTCAAAAAAGTTGTCTAATGGTCACTCTGTCCCTTGAAACCTCTCAATATGAGCGTGCATGCCATACCACAGTGGTGACTTTGGGGTACTCACATACATTAAAATGAACCTCTCCAAATATGTTTGAATTTGTCATTGGCTGGTGTTATTTCCTAATTTGTAAAATAAAATATAGTTGGCCCAATGCTTCATTTTAGAATGATCTGTTCTAAATTGAGATTAAACTGTTTGATATGAATGGAAAAAAACTGTTCTGAAGTACAGCTTTAAATAAGCAGAATCTACCCCAAATAATATTTATATACAATGAGCTGCCAGTACCAGCTCCAAGTGGACCTGGAAAAAAAAAGGCCGCACAACCCAAGGTAGAATGTGAATGATTATATCTTGGATTAGCATCCTGATGAAGTGGGTTGGGCTACATTCACGCAACGCATCAATGCGAATTTAGCCCTACTTGGTGTGGACCCGGACTCCCAACATTACCTTGGTGTTATGAATTTTGTTTCTTATGTTGCCCTATTTACTCTATTTAGCTCATAACCTTGATGATATTGCATTTGTTTCACTTTATATTGCATTTGCTTGCACATATTTATTTATCTAGCACCTTGCACTTTACTTACATAGTAGCACAGGGTTTATAATGTTGTATTATGTCGCACAATACACAAATTAGGTCTTTTATAGATGTTTTTGTGGATTTTTCTTTTGTTTTCTTTTTTGATAAGCACTTTATTACACATCAAATAGCAAAACATTGAGTGATTTTTTATATAATTGTTTTTCATATGGATTAGGGCATAGTGCAATAATTATTTAAAGAGAGTCATCTGGGTCAGCATTTTAGGGCAATGTCGTTTGTGTTTTTTAACTAGTCTTGCTGTCTCGTGCATTTATTATATGTTTGTGTCATTGTGGATTGGTACTTTGTGGACATTAAAGATATAATCATTCACATTTTACCTTGGGTTGTGCGGCCTTTTCTTTTTTGGGGTCCACTTGGAGCTGGTACTGGCAGCTCATTGTATATAGATGTGTCAGGTGTGTCAGGGTCCCCTTTAGGCCAGCACCCATTTCTTTATCTTGGCAGTGCGCAACGTAAAAGCAAGCATATATATATATATATATATATATATATATATATATATATATAGACAGAGAGAGAGAGGCAACGTCACTGAACGCACTAAATCACAGGCTCTGAGGTTTTTACCTTGTGCTGTTGCATCTTTCCTACTGTGTAATATATCAAGCAGAGATGAGTCATGCTCTAACAGTGTAAATAGTGTAAATAAACAGCCAGATCCCTGTTGTGTAATATATTGTAACAGCCAGGCTACAGCTGATGTTACAAATGTAACAAGAGATACACCTACTGTGATACACATTTTAAATCTAGATATTCTCATTCCTGCAATCAATAGTTGGGTAAATCACAACGTTCTGTCCAATTTAGAGAGAGAAATAGAGAGATGGATAGAGAAAAATAGAGATCAAGAGAAAAAGAGAAGTGGGGAGAGAAAAAGAAAGCTGTACAGATCATTACTGAATTTCTTTTTGGAACAGTTTCATTTTTAATAAATTGCTTTGACCTTCAGCAGTTAAAGAACCTATACTTTAATCTTCTAATACACTACATTTGCCAAGTAATAAAATGCAATTGATTTATTTCACAAACACGATACAGTAAAAACTGTGTTACTTTGTCAGGAAAACTATTAGGGTAAACGTTTCAATTCATATTTCTGGTATATTACACTTCATGTCTGAGTCACCAGCAGTAAGAGTAAGAAGAAAGCAAATTACGGAGGAGGATGTGAATCATTTTATGTTTTATGTGTATAATTCTGTAAATTGTGCAGGAATTACAGCTTTCTGGTTTGCTGAAAATGTTACCTGCTATGGAACATCTCATTTCCACTGACTGGTAAAAAATAAAGACATGTTCAACAGTTGAAATAGAAAGAAAGAGTTGTTGAGGATGATGGGCAGGGCTAGTGTTCTTGGACCTGCCTTTTTTCAGTGTGTAGTTACTTTGAGTCAAGTAACTTGGATTTTAATGTGGACCTATCACCTGAATTTTTTCTATCTTGGTGGCAGGCCTGTTTTCCTGGAGTATCTTGATTTGCGATGACCCACTGTATGAAACCCCCCAGATCACCCATTGTGGTTCATACAATGAGGTATCCCAAATAGGAGTGCCCCAAGGACTTATTTAGAATTCAGGACCTACTTTTAGGGTGATAGTTTCACTATCCAGGTAGAGAAGTCAGACTGAAAAGCACAACATGGTCCTACTCTGCTCTGCCTTGTTTCCATGTTCCTTCAAGTAATAGTTTATATGTCTGTCTTTCTTTTCCAGTCCCAAATCTCCTAATGTGTGATGTGCCTGTTGCATCTCTATTCCCGTATCTTATGCTCCTAGCTGGAATGACCTTACCCTACAGTTCGAGGAATGGCCATAGAGAGACCCAGGAGATATCCCTGTGGGCTGTGCTGATTTGGGGCTGGTAGAGTTTCTGCTTCTAACACCCAATCCCTGCCCTCCCAGTCTCCACTGAAGACTGAGGAGGCAGAGCCAAGAAACCCAGACCATTTTCTACCCCTATATAACTTCAGCATCATGGCTGTGGGGATCATACCCGTCCCTGTCTGTTCCCACAATACTAAAGCTTCAGTACAATTACTTAAACAGTAGCCATATCCACCATGATCTGTCCATACAATCAGCCTCAGCATTGGAGTGCTGACCATCTGGGAAGAACACTGAGGGTAGTCTCAGCCAAAATGATAGACTCCCCTGACCTTAAGGGCCCTGGTGCAGTTGCTAACCTTGCAAATTCTATAGTTACTCCCCTGAAACTATGGCAGTGGTTTCATACTGGTACAGTGAATTGCTTACTATAGTAAGCAAGTAACATGTATACTTGATGATGAGCACCCTAGTTATGGGCTGTCCTGGCAGCCATGTAACTAAAAGTAACTGGGCCCTGCTGCGAGCATTAAATGGGGCCCCCATGGCTCATGCAGTAAGCTTCTTTTTTCAAACCTTTAAAAAAAAGGTGGAGCGCCCAGAATGATGGCCTCCCCTGAGCTTATAGGCCCTGGTGCAGTTGTTAACCCTGCACCACCTATCGTTACACCCCTATGTCCAGGGGCTGGTAAAAACCCAGGCTGAATTTTGGCTCCACTTTGGCACCGATTTCATACTTGTACAGTTTATTGCCTACTAAAATAGGCAGGTAAAATGTATAATTTATGAGTAGTAATAAAAAATCCTCATTGTATTGTTAGCTTTGGAGTGATGGATTCATTCATTCCATTAGTTTTTATTAGCTTATCTCTTTGCAGGGTTGACCGAAAGCATCTCTCTCTTATAGCATATGATCATAGTTCTATCAGTTATGTGAATGCATATTTTGTATTTCCCTATACATATTATGGCCTGTGTTTGAATCATGAAGTTTAATGAATTCTATTTATTTGTGGTGTTATATTGTGCTGTCTTATTCCGTAGCTATGTACAGGTTATAATTACAGACAAGGTACTGTACATGAATCAATACAGACTAGATGGCACACAGTTCAAACCAAATGTGTGAGAACAGGAGACAATAGGGAAGAGAGCCCAGGCTTTGGGAGTTTTTACTAGGGGAAGGATCACAAGTGGTAGAGCTTGAATTTGGGGGCATGTGCCCTGTGAAGGTTATAGGAGTTGCTTAAGCCAGGTAATATTCTTGAAGAAGTGGGTTTGAGGCCACTTTAAAGGCTTAGAGCATTGGAGAGTGACAGATTGAATGGGGGGGGCACGGAAGAAGTCTTGAAGGTGGGAGTGTGAGAAGGTAATCAAGGAGTAGGACAGGTGAATGTCAGAGGCAGAGCGAAGGTTGTGCCTGGGTTGGTATCGCTGGATCAGAGATTAAATGTAGGGAGGAGCCTGGTTGGAGAAAGACTCGTAGATTAGTGTTAGAAGTTCAAACTGAACTCTGGGGGTCATGCTCCTAATATTTGGTGAAGCCAGTGTGACTTGCAGTGTGCATTGTGGTGTGGATTGCAACCTGCATGCCGTTGAGCTGTTTAGCGTCTTTGTCCTACATTACTCCCCCCCATAAAAACACCTGTACATGTGATGGCACATCTTAGGTTCATTTATTTTCCAGTGATGTAAGGATATATTTTTAAAGTTTGGAAATAACAGCACCCTATGGGCTATGCTAAATATTTCACCAATGTTTTCTGCATGGCCCATAGGGTTCTGTTTTTTCCAAACTTAAAAACAAATACCCTTACCTCATTGGAAAAATGATGCGCCTAACCTGTATAAATGCCCCATCACAGGTATAGGTCATTTTGGAGGACAAAAGGTAGAAAAAACATTTTTATGTTGCACTTTTTTGTGTCTAAACACTAAAAAGCTCACCGGGATGCAGGCTGAAATCCACACCGCAATGCACACTGAAAGTCACACCAGCTTCACCAAATATTTAGCATGACACCCTCTGAGAAACAGGTAACCAGAGAAGGGATTGACAGAGAGGGGCATCATTCTGAGAGGAGCGGTGGATAAGCGAGCAGCAGAATTCAGAATGGATTGGGGAGTTGCAAGTCTGATTGCTGGTAAATAACTGAGGAGGGTGTTGCAGTCATCCAGTCGGGATATGACCAGGGCGTACACTAGCATTTTAGTGGTGTCAGGTGAGAGGAAGGGACGGATGAGGGAGATATTTTGAAGTTGGAGATGACAGGAGGTGACTAGGGATTGAATGTGGGGTGTGAATGGGAGAGAGGAGTCCAGAATGACCCCCAGACATCGAGCTTGAGGAGTTGCATTTATTGTAAGATAATTTACAGAGATTGTGGTGCTGGTGATGGTGGGAAAATGACCAGTTCTGTTTTGTCCATGTTCAGTTTAAGGGAGCAAGATGTCACAAAGGAAGAGATGGCTGTTAGACAGTTAGGTGAGAGAGGAGGGAAGAGAGATTTGGGCCAGAGAGGTAGAATTGAGTGCCATCTGCATAAAAGTGATATTGGAAGCCCAGCAAAGTTATTAGTTGACCAAGACCAAATTTGGGGGCCTAGGACTGATTTAAAATGGACCAAAACCCAACTGGATCGGCCCAGGAATCTATAAGATGAGGTCCATTACCTCCCCGCGGGGCATCCAAAATCGTGATGCCCTGCTGTGTGAACCCCCCAGGTCGCCTGCTACACTTACCTTTATCCCGGTCCAACGGCGCATGTGTTGGCTCCGGCCGCATCCCCGCTATCCCTCTAACAGGGTGCGTGCCCGTGATGGCCACTTGCGAATGGCCGGCGCGGGCGCGCTCCCTGCTACAGGGAAGCGGGAGATGCGGCCTCCAGCGCGCTTGGGGCCGCTGAGCTAAGACATTGCTCAGACGTACATGGCTCAGCAGCTCAGAGCGCTCTGATTGGAGGAGCAGCCGCGCATGCGCCGTAGGACCGCGGTGAGGTGAGTTTATGCGGGAGATCTGGGGGGTTTTACATAACGGGGCACCCCCAATCAGGGTGCCCCAGGGGAATGGACCAAAACCTAGAATAGTCAAAATCCTGGATTTTGGTCCACTTTAAACTCATTTATAGGGTATTCGAGGGCTAGTAAAAGGCAGCAGGACATAATTTACAATAAAAGGCAAAAAATGTTACTGACCACAAATAAAATGTAGGTTCAGGGACCCGAACCCGATCCATATTGAAATCACTTCTGCCTCTGGGGTCCTATATGCCCCTCCCACTCCTCAACCACCCAAGGACAATCCGGGATGTAAAAAGGCAGAATCCAGGATGTTAAAGAGCAATGTACCAATTCCCATCAGCAATGGTGGCATTAACTTCAAGTAGTCCAGGGCAGGGGCCACAGAAAGATGGCCGCCACTCCCATGAGTGAGGACACTCCTAGTTCCAGCTGGCTCCATGGCCCATCAACCAGCTTTTCCATGTCCGGGCCAAATGGCAAACTCAAACACGGACTTCTGGCTGAAGTTCATGTTCATGCTTGGGATCCCGAACAAAGTTTGCTATGAACCCGAACTTTGGTGTTGGGGCCACTCAACACTAGTCAAATGTCTTTTAAAGGAGCTGTCCTTTTTTGTAACCTAGAAGCAGAAACATGTCACTGACTTCTGACACTCCCCTACTTCCCCTAGCAGTAGGTCTCCAATCATAAGGCTTGACTAGTAGTATATAACTCTGCCCTCCCCCAAAAATAAGTTTTCTTATTGGGAGTTCATCTAAAAAAAAAAAAAACATTAGAAGGGGAACATTAGGAGCTCTAAGGCTACATGAGTATATGGTCTATGTAGTTGCCTGGACAATTCCTTTAACTGTGTAGTGTAACAATGCTTTTTAACCCCCTTAAACAGCTTTCCCAGCTAATGGGAGATAGGCAAGTGACATCTTCAGGATTTTTTTAACATTTTTCCTAGGACCATAAAAGCGTCTTAGAAGCCTTGTGCGCAATCTTGGAGTCTAAAAGTCTCCAGGCCAGCAGCTAGCCTGCCCCCAGTGCATCTGAAATCAGGATGCCGCACTGTGTGAACCCCCTGGGGTGCCCATAAACACTCACCTTGCCACCAACCTAGCCATACAGATAGGCTGGGGCTCCCTATTTTAGTCAATGAGCAGTTTGCCAAATCACATTGGATGAGAGCCCAGCCATGCGCCATTGGAACCAGGAAAAGGTGGGTGAAAAGCAGCGTTCTCTTGGGTTTCACACAGTGGGGCATCCCAATACGGAATGCCCCAGGGGAACGGAATAAAACCCAGGGAAGTCAAATTTGTACAGCTTTATTAAGTGCCAGCCTACCTGGAGTTTTTGTCACACTCTGTTGCCAGACCATTTTGCACTATTTTGCGCTCCCCATGTTCAAATGTGATTTTTGAAGGGATTTCCCAGGAAAATGATATATTGTTTTTTTCAGCAGAGTCTGGGCTTTAACATGAAATGTCTTGTTTGTCATTTGTTAGGTGTATTCTTAATATTTTTGGGTGAAATATGTGCAAAAAAAAAAAAAAAAAAATGTTTACATATTGTAGTTTTTTTTGGAATAAAAAATGTAAGTTTGTCAATAAAATCTTATTGCGTGTGAAATCCCAATTTCTCCCGGTTACAGCGATACCACATATATATAGGTAGACACCCTTTCCTGCCTAGGAGACTCCCCCAAACTGAAACAGCGCTTTAGGAGATTTTCAGATAAAATACAACTATGCTATGCAATATAATTTCCAGAAAAACAACCCTTTACATTTGAAATACCCCCCAACAAACTATATATTCTCTGGAAGTACACACCTCAGGCTTTCTAGGCGTACCAGGCTTGTGGATGTGGCCATAGTTTTCTGGAAGTAATCCCGCAACGTAATCTTTTGTTGCAAAGAGTTTCCCTAAAAAAAGGATAAAAAAGCAGAATCAAAGCCACATTTTCCTAAAAAAACTATATACAAACAAGAAAAAACAAGTTTAATCTGAAAACGCAACATCCCCCGAACAGAACGATACCCAACATGCATAGGTTCTGTCAAGGGAAGAGTTGCCAAACACCCCAAAGTAAAGCATGCGCATAACGGTAATTTTACTTGAAAATTTCAGCTCTGCAGACAAAGTGCGCACCTTGCGATTTTTCAACCAAAACAACCCTTTACATTTGGAATATCCCCCATAAACCATATATTCCCTGAAAGTACACACGTTAAGCTTTTTAAGGGTACCCAGCTTGTTGTAGTGGGCTCATCTTTCTGGAATTAATTCCTCAAAAATTCTTTGGTTGCGCAGGGTTTCCCTAAAAAATTTATAAAAAAGCTGAATAAAAAACACCTTTTCCTAAAATATAAATATGCAAACCAGAAAAAACAAGCTAAGTCTGAAAGCGCAAGGTCCCCCGAACAGAACAATACCCAACATGCATAGGTACTATTAACCCTTTTAATTGCCAGCCTACTTGAGATTTTGTCACCCTCTGTTGACAGGCCATTTTCCCCATTTTGCGTCATGTTTTGCGACATGTTTTGCGCCATTTTTGCTGTAACTTTCAGAAAAATTATATATATATTTTTTGCAGCAGAGTTTAGACTTTAACATGAAATGTCTTGTTTGTAATTTTTTTTTTTTTTTTTACAATATTATTAAGTGAAAAAAAAAATAAATAAATAAAAAAAATTTTTTAGAAAATTGACTCCTTTATTTTAAATAAAAAATGTATTTTATTAAGGAAAATCATATTGCATGTGAAAGCCCCATTTCTACCGATTAGAACGGTACCACATATTTATCGGTAGCCCCCTGTTCCTGCCCAGGAGACCCCCCTAACTGAAACAAGTATTTTATAACATTCACAAAAAAAATACAAAAACCATCCACACTACAAAGGGTTAAATCGAGAAAAAAAATGACATAGGGTCCCCCCTCCCAGGGGAGGGAGACCCCATTTTTTTTTTTTTTTTTTAAGGGTTAAAAACCCTTAAAAATCAAAAAAAAAATTGACGTGGGGTCCCCCTTACCCAAAGTAACCAGCCCGGGACCAGCTATGGGGGCTTGTAGGCACAGAGTGGGGGGGCCAGCTTTTGTGGCCCCCCCACCCTGCAGCCTACGAGCCCACATAGCTTATGTGGGCCCAGGCTCTTCTGCCCCCCCTGGCCTTTGGGGAGGCAGGTAATGGGGGTGCCGGGGGTTAATGGCAAGCCACCCGCTAGCGCAGGTGGCTTGCCATCCCCCCAGCCTTGTGAACTGGTATAGGGGTCATGGACCCCTTACCAGTTCACAAGGGGTTAATAGTAAAAAAATGACACACACACAGAGAAAAAAAAATCTTTATTTTTCTTTTTTTACACCATACTCACCTCCGATCCGACGTCCCTCACCGCTGTCCCACGCCGATCACCTCACTGACAGATGCCGGTGGTGATCGGCGCAGGGCGGGTGACGGGATCGGAGCCTCCTCACCTGACATCCACCCTGCTCCGATCACCACCGGCATCTGACAGATGCCGGAGCTCGGAGGGGGTATAGGAGGAGCGGGATGACGTCATCCCGCTCCTCCCACAATGGGCGGGGCTAAGCGGCGGCGGCCATCGCCGCCATTACAAGAGGTGAGGACCCGGAAGAGGGTCCTCACCTGAAGACTGCGCAGCCCAGGGGGGGGATCGGACCCCCCCCTGGTGAAGAGGAGACCCGGACAGAAGGCTCGGGCGCGGAGGTGAGTAAATGACAGTTTTATTATTTTTTTTTTTTACAGCGGCGATCAGCGCTGGAAACGGGGGGGGGGGGGGGCGGCTGGTTTCGGGCCCCCCCCTGAAGACGGAGGACGACGGGGGGGGGCGATCGGATGCCCCCACAAGGAAGAGGGGACCCCAGGCTTCACAGGGATACCGGAGGTAAGTGATTTTTTTTTTTCTATTTTTTAACTGTTTGGGGGAAATGCCAGGCACGTAGTTTCTACGTGCTTGGCACTTAACGGTAGGAGAAGCAACCACGTAGAAACTACGTGCTTGGCATTTAAAGGGTTAAATCACTGTGAGTACATTTGTTTAATCTTGGTTTATGAAGTGCACCTTTCTGTGCCATTTTGTGTCATGTTGCTGCCACTTGTGTTCGTCTTGGTGCAGCTTCTATTTTATTTTTGGTGCTGTTATCTTTCCTGAGTGGCGCAGCAAGTCAAGAAGTCTGTTCTTAAATAATCAGCTTGCATTGATGCACTAGGTTTCTCCTTATAGGCCAGCCTGTGTCAGTGCCTGTTTGTGTACCTATGGTCCCTTATGCTGGATTGAAAGTGGACCAACATCCTCCAAAACAACAAGTCTCTGAACAGTTAAACATAAAAAGACACTTACCTTTTGATGACTTTTGCAGCCTTCTGTCCCTCGCAGCGCCTGTATTCTTCAAAAATCGTGGCCCGAAGTCCCACCCTCCAGCTCTTGTCCGTTTATTAGCATGCTGTCCGTCTTGCTTGTCCGTCCATTTGCATGCTGTCCCTCTTCCTTGTCCGTGGATAAGCTGTCCTCCTCACTCGCGCAATTTCACTTTCTCTTCTGCTCTTCTCAATGTCATCGGGGGGCATAGCCTCTGTCCTCTCTCAGGAGCGTGCACGTCTCCCTGGTCTATTTCCTGAAACAAAAACATGACATAAGTAAAAAATATAAGAAATAGATCAATAACTCACCTATCACAGGCATATCCCCGCCTTTCACTCCCTCCGCCGTGCACCCTGTCCCATGCTCTGCAGACCGCGCTCGCTCACGTAAAGGAAAAAAAAAAACGCGCATGCACAGTAGCGCCGCTTAGGTAAAGTGAAGCGCCGCGAGATTTACAAGAGGAAGAGGTCAAACGATCTCTTCCTCTTACGTGAAATTCAAAGATGGCGGCGCGAAACAAAAAAGGACGCAACGCTGCGCAGGATCATCGAAGGTAAGCTTTTTTTTATTGTTATGGTTAACGGGTCCTGGGGCATGGCATGGATTATTATTTGAAGGAAAAAAAAAAAAAAACGTCAGGGTGTTGGTCCACTTTAATAGCACCAATTTGAGCTCCTCTATTTTGGCATCTTGTCATTGTGCTCTATTGTAACTTAGGCTTCAGCGCCACTTATGACTGATGTAGCTCATACAACAGCGCTGCACCATGACCTACTTGCAGAACATGCCCCCCCCCCCACACCAGTCTGTATGAAGTTCACTTAAGTTGAAATAGTGCACTTTAGGTGAAAAATGAAATAGAAGTGTTCATTTTAGACACAGCAAATCGACCCCATGGTGAACCCCATGGCGAGCACTCTGGATTATTGTACAGTACACAGTATATGTAAAAAACTGTCACTCTGTGCATTTAAATCCATGTTTTTGGTTTCATACTTGTCTATTTAGTAGTGCAATATCTGACTGTTTAGTAGGAAAGAGGCTTGTTAGGTCTTCACATGGAAAGCGGAAAGGGACATGGATCCAGCTATCACTTAAGAGCCTTAGCTCCAGAAACGATGGTCTGCGTAGGGGAAAAGGTGAGTATAGCTTTTTTTAACTTTTTGACTCAAAATTGTCTGTAAAGTGGACCAAAAGCAATGGAGATCTATAAGATTCCTGAGCCGACCGATTCCCTCCCCCCGGGGCAACCCGATTGGTGTGGCACCTTTTCCGGCCCAACGACACATGCACGAGCCGCGGCCACATCCCCGCTTATCCCTCTAGCAAGGCACATGCCGGCGCCAGGCATTTGCGAATGGCCGGAGCGGCACTCTCCCTGTTAGAGGGTAGTGGGAATGCGGCCGCCAGCGCACTAGGATCCATTTGTGCTGATTGGACGAGTGGCCGCGCATGTGGTGTAGGACCGGGAAGGGGTGAGTTTGTTTGTTTTGGTGACCTGGGGGGTTTCACACAGCGGAACACCCCCAACCGGGGCAAACCCAGGATAGTCAAAATCTTTGTTTTTGGTCCACCTTAAAGCAGAATTCCAGTCACAAGCCTACCCCCCATCACTCCTATTCCGGCTTTCTTACACTTACTGGATCACCCAATCCAAGCCCTGTGCTGCCTATCCTGATTGTCCACTTATTAGGTGTTCCAGTAAGTGTCAGAGAGCCGGACTAGGAGTGATGGTCTGCGGGGGATAATGGCTTAAGCAGACAGGATTGTCAGCCCTGTCGAAAAAGCAGAGGCGTGTGTTTGCATATAATTGAAATTGCATGTCTAATCCCCACACCACATTTAGGGGCTAGTCCTATTTTAGAGTCCCCAAAGTTGAGACCTCCAATGCAATATGATAATGTAGTGCCACTCACCTGCAAAGATGCCAATCTCCCTTTGGGGCCCTTTGGAGAGAGAGAGATCTAGACAAGCCGGGTCACCTGGCAATTTTTATTTAATAGTAATGAGAGGGTTAATAGCTTGCCTGTTCTGCTGTGTATAGCACATCCCAGTTCCCAAATAAACTACATTTATACTAAAGTATAACTATGTTGGAGCAACCCCCCCCCCCAATAAAATGTTTAAAGCCACATATTGCTTTGTTTATTGATTAGTGTTATGATTGTATTTTCAATGGGCTGCCATATTGGACAACTAACAGGTTGCTTCGGGGTTTATTCATCAAGGGATATCGGCAGGTAGTGCCTCGTAGTGACATGTAGTAAACGGTGAACGCCGGGCGCTGTACGCAATACCACATTTATCAAAGCGTTTCCGGTGAGTGACTCTAACAGAGCCATGTAGCGTCCAATTCATCATCATAGACGGCTCAGTGTATACCGCCGGTGCTCTGGCTTCCAGAGCGCCTGGTATTACCTGTCGCTCTCCCATGCATTTCAATAGACGTTACTTCTCTTCTCTTTAAACAGGGTTTTCTTTTAATTTATTTTTTTTTTGTTTTGTATCAAATCATTGTGTGATTGCTGGCCTATTTAAATACATTTTTGAAAACTTTTTTGATTTTTTTATATTTTTATGCAGAATTTTCATTACAGGTCTGGCATTAAAGTGTAAATGTCATAATGTAATAACAATGTCATTCCATATGTTTTCGCTTTACTGTTACTAGTAGATATGTGTTCAAAAACAGGCTTTAATCACACAGCTTCTGGCGCTCTGGGCTACAGCGACGCAATTTTGAGCTCTGGCGCTGTGTGAGGCTGTTTTTTTGATGAACATGGTTTGAGTCGCTCACACTGACCAGTCGCTACCGTTCGCTCCCATATAGCTCTGTACTGGTGTTATAGCGACTCACACATCAAATTCATCAATGGCGGCCAGCCATTGATGAATGGACTGAGGCTCTTGGTAACAGCAATCCATAGCCGATCACAGCGACTACTAGAGGTCGCTGTGAGCGCCTCGCTACAGACGCTTATCTGCCGGTACCTGGTGCTAGTATTGAATCAGCCTGCCCATCTGCCTGTATTGACATACTTAGGAAGCCATGCCTGTGACCAATCCGGTAATTAATGTGTATGTGTTTGTGTATATATATATATATATATATATATATATATATATATATATAGACCTTGGCTGACCCCTCTGCTCTGTATAAATCTCCTCAGGTCTCCCCCTCCTACCTGTCTGCTATAAAACCTCCTCCACCCCTTCTCTCTTTGGAATCCCAGGACAGTTGACCAACTTTCAGGTACCCAACGATGGAGAATTCCAGATGCACCAATCAAACAGTGGGGGACTCCAATAGCTTTGCCCAATAGGAGGGGTCAGAAACTGACCCCTGGTTAGAGGGAATAAGGTGAGCTTCAGAATGGCCACAGAGACACTTAAATCTTACCATCAAGAGTGACACACGCTCCCTTTTAACACCTAAGGAGGAGACTAAGAATTGATTGATTGAACCACAGCCCAGACAGGCTTTTAAGAGCCTTAATTCTGAAGGGATAGCGCCAGGTAGTGCCTGTACAGCGGCAGGCAGCGCCAGGTAGTGTCAGGTAGTGGCAGTTGAACGCCGGAGGCGTCACGCAATTACACATTTATGAAGCCGATTATGGTGAGCGACTGAAACAACGCCATGTAGCGTCCGATTCATCATTATCTCAGCCTCAGCGTACAGCGCCGGCGTTCATCCTTGCAGAGCGCCACGTCTTACCTGTCGTTACCTGGCGCTCTCCCATACATTTCAATGGACGATCCTTAAATCCGTTTCCTGATCCCATTTTTTTTTTCCCTTCAAAAAATTCTTCAAACCTCTGACATCTATCCTGGGCAAGAAAATGACATTTTTGAAAACTTTTTGGATTGATAATATTTTTATGCAGAATTGTCCTTACAGGTCTGGTATTAAAGTGTTCATGTTCAATGTAATAACAATGAAATTCCATATGTTTTCGCTTTGTTACTAGTGGATACATGTTCAAAAACAGACTTTAATCACACAGCTTCTGGCGCTATGGGCTACAATTACAACATTTTGAGCACCAGCGATGTTTGAGGCTGATTTTTTGATGAATGTGGTGTGAGTCAGTCTCTCTGAGCTGGCGCTACAATTCAGTCCCATACAGCATAGTACTGCGACTCACACATGATATTCATCAATTCTGGACAGTGACTGAGGCGCTCTAAAACAATCATCCATGACCGAGCACAGCGACTACTAGCGGTCTACAGACGCTCATCTGTCGCTACCGGGTGTTAGTAGTGAATCAGCATGCCCGTATATTTATCCTTTTTTATTGGTAATTGCTATCTATTTATTTGCCCCATGTTTTATAGTTAATCCTGTTTTATCACCTTGCATCGCTCTTCTTGTTGTTTTGTGTTTTTCTGTTTTTTTTAAAGAAATTCTGAAAATACAGCAGAGAGTAACTGATGCTCTGAATTAAGGATCTAAAAAAACGAACGCTAGTTCTGAAGAGCCTGGCTCCATTACTTGCCTAGGACGCTCGATCGCCCCCGCCTGGAAGTGGTTGTGGGTCGATTGATTTGTTCGGTCTGATTGAGTTGTGTGTGGCTTAGATAGTGGAGAATACGCCACTTTTTTTGCATTCTGGTGGCAGCCTTGTATAGGCCAATTGAACAACGTCTAACGTTGCGGTGACACACGTGGAGTATGATTGTCCGGTTTGATCAGATGAACGATCAAGAGGTCTGATCAACACGTGTAGCTGTCACAATGCCCACATTTTTATCTCCAGATTTCTGCAACGCCTACCATATGCCAAAATGGCCTGAGCCGGGCAGCCATAGCAATATGTGCCCAAGGTTCTGAAAGGTCAATGAATAGTTTTCTCACTAGCTGGGTCAGTACAGCCGGAGGGTTATACTCTAACATATAAAGTGTTGGGCTTTACTCCAAACAAACAAAATCCTAACAACATAAAACATATCATGACAAGTCCGAACAACTGTGTGTAGTAAAGTATGGAGAGCTGGTAAGTAAACTGCAGTGAATAAGACAATTTTCCGGGGTTGTTGATGCATACTGGACCACAGCCAGAATGAAACATTTGCCCACGGTCAAATAGTTATCTGCGATATCATCTTCTCCTGCATATGGAAGCTGTTTAATTGAACATGATTTTTATTATTTTGTCTGTCTTTAGCTAGGCATATCACCTTTCATATATAATTGAATGTATTAAAGGGCCCATTTATAAAGCAGTAGCATGTGAAAAGTAAAATGGCTAAAAAAGTGAGGATGTTGCCCAACAAGACAAGAAAAAAAAAGCATATTGTTTTATATCAATATTGCTTGGGTCTTAATTAAATTTAACTGGATTTATCAACATTTACATGATAATAGGCCTGGTCTATATATTACATAGAGGCTGATTCATTACTAGCACCAGGTATGGGCAGATGAGCGTCTGTATAGCGGCGCGCAGAGCGACCACTAGTAGACGCTGTAAGTGGGTATCAAGCGCTGTAACAAAGAGCCTCAGTCGCTGTAGTAACCTGGCCCGCATTGATGAATGTGATGTATGTTGGGCGCTCTAACTGCAGTACAGCGCTGCAGGGAGCGAAAGGTAGCGCCAGCTCAGTGCGACTGACTCTCAGCGCTCCACACCATACTTATCAAAAAAGGACACACAGAGCATCGGTGCTCTAAATCTGCGCCAGACGCTGTGTGATTAAAGCCTGTTTCTGTACACATCCACTAGTAACAAAGCAAAAACACATGGAATTACATTGTTTTAACACTGTGACATTAACAATTTAGTGCCAGACCTGTAATGACAATTCTGCATAAAAATATAAAAAAATCAAAAAAAGTTTCTAAAGTGTTTTGTTTACAGCCAGGAGAGGTCACACAATTATTTGAGCAACAAAAAAAAAAAACAAAAAAAAATTGTCAAACACTCTGTTTAAACACAAACAAATGAACGGCCATTGAAAAGTATGGGGGAGCGACACTGAGCGAATGGTAATACCTGGCGCTCTGGAAGCTAGAGCGCCGGCGCTATACACTGAGCCACCTTTAATAATACAGGCGGCTCACCAGATTCGCTTTCATAAATGTTGTTTTACGTACAGCGCCCAGCGTTCACCAGACTACTAACATAGTATGTAAGGCTGAATAAAGACTTTAGTCCATCCAGTTCAGCCTGTTTATCTCCTTCCAGTGGTCTAGTAGCCATAGCTGGAAATATTATTACATGCAAGGAAGGCATCAAGGCCACTTTTGAACATTTTTACTGTATCCATCATTACTACCTCCTCTGGCAGCGAGTTCCATAGTCTCACTGCTCTTACAGAGAAGAATCCCCTCCTATGTCGGTGGAGAAAGCACCTTTCCTCTAACCTTAGTGGATTCCCTCGGGTTATGGTTACACTCCGGAGTATAAATAGATTGTGGGACAGATCCTTGTATTGACCCCGAATATATTTAGACATAGTTATAAGATCACCCCTCAGGCGTCTTTTTTCTAAACTAAATGAACCTAACTTGGACAATCTTTCTGGGTAGTCTAGTCCTCACACTTCTTTTATTAATATAGTTGTCCTCCTTTGAACGCGCTCCAGTTCTGATATGTCTTACTTAAGCACATTAATATATATTGCTGATGCCCCCCAGGGCTGTTTCTGGGGGGGGGGGGGAAATCACCCTGACCACCAAGACCCTTGGAGCACCTTTATTCCAGCCATCTTGTTTTCAGCAGATGAATGAGGACCACTAATAGAGGTGCAGGCTATAAGACAGGCCCTCATCCTCCCATATTGGGAGGGGGCACTGCCTTCTACTATTGTAGATGCACAGTATGGCACATACCTGCATAGAACAGCAGCAGCACCTTAAGATGGGGGGGGAGGGGGCAGACTTTTTCCTTCCCACACTTAGAGCTATTTTGGCTAGAAACTGCCCTGGTTCCCCCTGCACATTAACCCCCTACAAGGGAAGAAGTCTCATATCTTTTCTCCTTGCTCCCCACATTCTGATTTACGATTTCACAAAGTTTTTCTCCCACCACAGACTTCTACAGTATTCTGATCATTTTATTGAACTCAAAGTCTTCTCCCACCTTACCCCTTACAAATAGTCAAATGAACCATTTCAAAGAACCTGAAAATCTCTGTTTATATGTAAATACCTTATGCATTCAAGGCAACGCTGAATTTCTGGGTTGTTGCTGAGCTGGGAAAGGAATGGAGCAGCTTTAAGAGGGTCAGACACAGCTGTAGGACCACTGTGGCTTGCTCATGCTGAATGTAGCAAGGTACAGAGTAGCAGTAGGACCAATTTTTGGTTGTCCGAGAGGAATACATTTGAAAAAAGGGCAAGCGTTGGAGCCTACAGCTTCTACCCTGCATTGCAGGATATGGGATAGGCATCAGGTGAGCTGCTTGCTTGCTAAACATTGCTAATGGGTTTAAAGTGGACCAACACCCTCCTAAGATCGGCCCGGGAATCTATAAGATTCCTGGACCGATCAGACCCCTGACTGCGGGGCACCCCGATCGGTGAAACCCCCCCAGATCCCCGAAATCCCTACCTTAATATCGATCCAGCGGCGCCCGCCGCCGCCTCCCGCGCGTCCCTCTAGCAGGACGCGCACCCAGGCCGGCTGTTTGTGAATGGCCGGCGCGGGCGCGCGCCCTGTAAGAGTGACGCGCGGGAGGCGGCGGCGGGCGCGCTCTCTTGTCCGTTGCTGCATCCCGCTTGTCCGTCGGCGGGGATTGGCTGCGGCGGTCACGTGGGAGCGAGGAGAGGTGAGTTTTTCGGGGTTTCTGGGGGGTTTCACACAGCGGTTTCACACACCCGATTGGGGTGCCCCGCCGAAGTGGACCAAAACCCTGGATAGTCAAAATCCTGGGTGTTGGTACACTTTAAATATTCCAAACATATGTCTGAACTGCATCAGAGCTAATTCCAGCAACACTTGAAACAAACCTACAGTGTTCTGATCTTGGGGAAGGATTGTGATCTTTACCTTCCCTCCCCATTGTCACTCAGATCCAGTGTTGGAAAGAGGCTGACAGCACATGCTAGAAATGGCAAATCAGTTACTTAGCTCTTTCTAAAGAGCAAAGCCACTTTTAAATCAACCTGGCATTTTTAGTCAATCAATTTGAAATTCTGCCATGTCTGACACCAGCCAGCTTGTGTCTGCTTCATTGTTCATCAGACAGGATTCCATAGTAATTGGCATGGGCAGCGCAATGCTCCTAGCTAGCACATTTCCTCTCTGAAGCTCTAAAGGTTAGAAACACACCACTATATTTATTCTAATTCATTGTCAGAGCCTGCTTTCAAATACCAAGCCAAGCTAGACACTGGATTGCATCTTAAAGCATGTAGCTTTAAATTAAATTTGAACAGAATGCTTACCATGTATAAAATAAGTTCCTCTTTCATCATGTTGATAGTATTAAGACTGCTAAAGGGCCGGCAATGCATCACTGTCCTTTGTGCTGCTAAATTGGAGACATACTGCACATTCCTGTGTTTTACAATAGCAGAGAGAGAATACATCTGGGGCTGCATCTGCACAAATGACAGAGAGGCCTTGAGGCCTCAGTGGTTTCTCTCATTCCCACGGATTCTTCCTGTCTCCGGTGTCAGGCCTGGATTTGCTATCAGGCACCTGTAGGCACTGTGACCGGGACTCCTAATAGAGTGGAAACCAAAATTTCCAGGTCCATCCACAGCTGAATGAGGGGCCAGCCTGCTTTTCCCCTTTCACAATCTCCTTACCCTTACCTATAGTAAACACAGTCAAGATGGCGGCACCCATATCCTAAAGTCCTGAACAGAGTTGCAGCCCAGTGGGGAAAAGAGTAATAAGTAAGTGACTAAAAACTTAAAATATATTAATTTTAGATGCTGGGGAATAGTTTTTTAAGGGTTTGGGCTTTTTAATAAATTATGGTGAAGGTCCGGTTTAAGAAACACTAGTGCCACGTAGCGTCAGGTGAATGCTGGGCGCAGTATCTGAAAACCATATATATCTGGTCAGCGCCACTAATAGCGTCATGTAGTGCCACATATATCACTAGCAGTGGCTCAGTGTATAGCGCCAACACTGTACGTTCATCAGCACCACATAGCTCCTGTCGCTCATTAGCGCTATCCCATGCATTTCAATGGTGTTATTTGGTTGTATATAAATAGCGTTTTCCTAAAGTAATGTTCTACATTTTTGGTTCAAATCATTATGTTGCCTCTCCTGCCCAGCAACCAAACACCTATGTTGTGTTTTTTTATTTATTTATACAGAATTGTATGTGCAGGTCTGGCATTGCAGTGTCATTGTCACAGTGTTAAAACAATGTCATTCCATATGTTTTCTCTCTGGTGCTGGTGTATATGTGTTGAGAAACAGATCCTTTGCACATAGCTTCTGGCACTCGATGCTAGAGCGCCCAGTTTTAGAGCTGGTTGTGTAGTTTTTTCTTAAATATGGGCTTCCAAGTGCTGGACGCACTTAACTGGTGCTGCCTTTTGCTCGCTGCAGCGTTGTCCTGGTGTTGCGTCATTTTGGGCGCTTTGGGACACCACCTAGCTTTCTTGATTGGCTCTGCAGTGAATCAGGGAGAGTGCTTCTACAGCGCTCTGCAGACATCACATTTATCAATGCTGGACAGGATAGTACAGCGTCACTTATCCAGCCGCTAAGCATCGGACGCTCTAAGCGCCGCTACATAGACGCTCAAATGGCAATACGTAGCGCTAGTCTTGAGTTAGCCTCTTTTTTACAAATCTGCCACGGATTGACCAACGTAAATTAATATAGCTCTACATAAATATAAACATCTTACACTGTTAATACTATGGCCTTGTTTGCTAAGAGTTGAAAAAAAATTTCATGGTAGTAAAAAATTCAATTCATGAGAAAAAGCTTGGGAATTTCACTTTTAGCGAATCACCCGATAGGAAGACAATGCAACTCAATGGCATTTTTTACTCCTCAGAAAAGTATTGAGCTTTTTACTTATTTTTACTCTGTAGTAAAAAGTGCCATTGACTTTCATTGTATTCCCATCTGGCGATTCACAAAAAGTAACATTCTCTGCCTTTTTTTCTCATGAATTGCTACCTTGAGAATTTTCATCTCTTAGTGAATCCAGGTCTATGTTCTTAGGGTGTTTATTAGAGATGAGCGAACTTTTGAAAAATTCGATTCGACTGATTCGCCGAATTTTCCGACAAAAATCGTTTCGACCCGAATAAATTCGCGACGAATCGCTATTAAAAACGGCTATTTCTGAGCCTCCTAGAGCCTCAATAGGGTTGTAAACCATTCTGCCTTGCTGTAACACGCACAGGATGCGTGCTGGGTTAGTTAAATAATACTTTGAATAAATATCACATGCAGATCAGAGGCATCGCTAATAGAATCGCAGAGCGGCACAATTGCAGAGAGTTGAAGTGGCATCACTATGAGGGGCAGAAGGAGCCCAAACATTGCTTTAAAGAGACACTGGAGTTGGCAGCAGCAGGAGCCCATAAATTGGATGAATCACACCCTGGAGTTGGCAGGAGTTGACAGCAGCAGCAGCAGGAGCCCAAATATTACATTAAAGAGACCCTGGGGTTGGCCTCAGGAGCCCAAAAATTGGATGAATCACACCCTGGAGTTGGCAGCAGCAGCAGCAGGAGCCCAAATATACACTGGAGTTGGCTTCAGGAGCCCAAAAATTGGATGAATCACACCCTGGAGTTGGCAGGAGTTGGCAGCAGCAGCAGCAGGAGCCCAAATATACACTGGAGTTGGCTTCAGGAGCCCAAAAATTGGATGAATCACACCCTGGAGTTGGCAGCAGCAGCAGCAGGAGCCCAAATATACACTGGAGTTGGCTTCAGGAGCCCAAAAATTGGATGAATCACACCCTGGAGTTGGCAGAAGTTGGCAGCAGCAGCAGCAGCAGGAGCCCAAATATACACTGGAGTTGGCTTCAGGAGCCCAAAAATTGGATGAATCACACCCTGGAGTTGGCAGGAGTTGGCAGCAGCAGCAGGAGCCCAAATATACACTGGAGTTGGCCTCAGGAGCCCAAAAATTGGATGAATCACACCCTGGAGTTGGCAGCAGCAGCAGCAGGAGCCCAAATATACACTGGAGTTGGCTTCAGGAGCCCAAAAATTGGATGAATCACACCCTGGAGTTGGCAGCAGCAGCAGGAGCCCAAATATACACTGGAGTTGGCTTCAGGAGCCCAAAAATTGGATGAATCACACCCTGGAGTTGGCAGAAGTTGGCAGCAGCAGCAGGAGCCCAAATATACACTGGAGTTGGCTTCAGGAGCCCAAAAATTGGATGAATCACACCCTGGAGTTGGCAGAAGTTGGCAGCAGCAGCAGCAGCAGGAGCCCAAATATTACATTAAAGAGACCCTGGGGTTGGCCTCAGGAGCCCAAAAATTGGATGAATCACACCCTGGAGTTGGCAGCAGCAGCAGGAGCCCAAATATACACTGGAGTTGGCTTCAGGAGCCCAAAAATTGGATGAATCACACCCTGGAGTTGGCAGGAGTTGGCAGCAGCAGCAGCAGGAGCCCAAATATACACTGGAGTTGGCTTCAGGAGCCCAAAAATTGGATGAATCACACCCTGGAGTTGGCAGCAGCAGCAGCATGAGCCCAAATATACACTGGAGTTGGCTTCAGGAGCCCAAAAATTGGATGAATCACACCCTGGAGTTGGCAGAAGTTGGCAGCAGCAGCAGCAGCAGGAGCCCAAATATACACTGGAGTTGGCTTCAGGAGCCCAAAAATTGGATGAATCACACCCTGGAGTTGGCAGGAGTTGGCAGCAGCAGCAGCAGGAGCCCAAATATACACTGGAGTTGGCTTCAGGAGCCCAAAAATTGGATGAATCACACCCTGGAGTTGGCAGGAGTTGACAGCAGCAGCAGCAGCAGGAGCCCAAATATACACTGGAGTTGGCTTCAGGAGCCCAAAAATTGGATGAATCACACCCTGGAGTTGGCAGGAGTTGACAGTAGCAGCAGCAGGAGCCCAAATATACACTGGAGTTGGCTTCAGGAGCCCAAAAATTGGATGAATCACACCCTGGAGTTGGCAGAAGTTGGCAGCAGCAGCAGCAGCAGGAGCCCAAATATACACTGGAGTTGGCTTCAGGAGCCCAAAAATTGGATGAATCACACCCTGGAGTTGGCAGAAGTTGGCAGCAGCAGCAGCAGGAGCCCAAATATACACTGAAGTTGGCTTCAGGAGCCCAAAAATTGGATGAATCACACCCTGGAGTTGGCAGAAGTTGGCAGCAGCAGCAGCAGCAGGAGCCCAAATATACACTGGAGTTGGCTTCAGGAGCCCAAAAATTGGATGAATCACACCCTGGAGTTGGCAGAAGTTGGCAGCAGCAGCAGCAGGAGCCCAAATATACACTGGAGTTGGCTTCAGGAGCCCAAAAATTGGATGAATCACACCCTGGAGTTGGCAGAAGTTGGCAGCAGCAGCAGCAGCAGGAGCCCAAATATACACTGGAGTTGGCTTCAGGAGCCCAAAAATTGGATGAATCACACCCTGGAGTTGGCAGAAGTTGGCAGCAGCAGCAGCAGCAGGAGCCCAAATATACACTGGAGTTGGCTTCAGGAGCCCAAAAATTGGATGAATCACACCCTGGAGTTGGCAGCAGCAGCAGCAGGAGCCCAAATATACACTGGAGTTGGCTTCAGGAGCCCAAAAATTGGATGAATCACACCCTGGAGTTGGCAGAAGTTGGCAGTAGCAGCAGCAGGAGCCCAAATATACACTGGAGTTGGCTTCAGGAGCCCAAAAATTGGATGAATCACACCCTGGAGTTGGCAGGAGTTGACAGCAGCAGCAGCAGCAGGAGCCCAAATATTACTTTAAAGTGACACTGGGGTTGGCTTCAGGAGCCCAACAATTGGATGAATCACACCCTGGAGTTGGCAGAAGTTGACAGTAGCAGCAGCAGGAGCCCAAATATTACATTAAAGAGACCCTGGAGTTGGCTTCAGGAGCCCAAAAATTGGATGAATCACACCCTGGAGTTGGCAGCAGCAGCAGCAGGAGCCCAAATATACACTGGAGTTGGCTTCAGGAGCCCAAAAATTGGATGAATCACACCCTGGAGTTGGCAGAAGTTGGCAGCAGCAGCAGCAGCAGCAGGAGCCCAAATATACACTGGAGTTGGCTTCAGGAGCCCAAAAATTGGATGAATCACACCCTGGAGTTGGCAGCAGCAGCAGCAGGAGCCCAAATATACACTGGAGTTGGCTTCAGGAGCCCAAAAATTGGATGAATCACACCCTGGAGTTGGCAGAAGTTGGCAGCAGCAGGAGCCCAAATATACACTGGAGTTGGCTTCAGGAGCCCAAAAATTGGATGAATCACACCCTGGAGTTGGCAGAAGTTGGCAGCAGCAGGAGCCCAAATATACACTGGAGTTGGCTTCAGGAGCCCAAAAATTGGATGAATCACACCCTGGAGTTGGCAGAAGTTGGCAGCAGCAGCAGCAGCAGGAGCCCAAATATACACTGGAGTTGGCTTCAGGAGCCCAAAAATTGGATGAATCACACCCTGGAGTTGGCAGAAGTTGGCAGCAGCAGCAGCAGCAGGAGCCCAAATATACACTGGAGTTGGCTTCAGGAGCCCAAAAATTGGATGAATCACAGCCTGGAGTTGGCAGCAGCAGCAGCAGGAGCCCAAATATACACTGGAGTTGGCTTCAGGAGCCCAAAAATTGGATGAATCACACCCTGGAGTTGGCAGGAGTTGACAGCAGCAGCAGCAGCAGGAGCCCAAATATTACTTTAAAGTGACACTGGGGTTGGCTTCAGGAGCCCAACAATTGGATGAATCACACCCTGGAGTTGGCAGTAGTTGACAGTAGCAGCAGCAGGAGCCCAAATATTACATTAAAGAGATCCTGGAGTTGGCTTCAGGAGCCCAAAAATTGGATGAATCACACCCTGGAGTTGGCAGCAGCAGCAGCAGGAGCCCAAATATACACTGGAGTTGGCTTCAGGAGCCCAAAAATTGGATGAATCACACCCTGGAGTTGGCAGAAGTTGGCAGCAGCAGCAGCAGGAGCCCAAATATACACTGGAGTTGGCTTCAGGAGCCCAAAAATTGGATGAATCACACCCTGGAGTTGGCAGAAGTTGGCAGCAGCAGCAGCAGGAGCCCAAATATACACTGGAGTTGGCTTCAGGAGCCCAAAAATTGGATGAATCACACCCTGGAGTTGGCAGAAGTTGGCAGCAGCAGCAGCAGCAGGAGCCCAAATATACACTGGAGTTGGCTTCAGGAGCCCAAAAATTGGATGAATCACACCCTGGAGTTGGCAGAAGTTGGCAGCAGCAGCAGCAGCAGAAGCCCAAATATACACTGGAGTTGGCTTCAGGAGCCCAAAAATTGGATGAATCACAGCCTGGGGTTGGCAGCAGCAGCAGCAGCAGGAGCCCAAATATACACTGGAGTTGGCTTCAGGAGCCCAAAAATTGGATGAATCACACCCTGGAGTTGGCAGAAGTTGGCAGCAGTAGCAGCAGCAGGAGCCCAAATATACACTGGAGTTGGCTTCAGGAGCCCAAAAATTGGATGAATCACACCCTGGAGTTGGCAGGAGTTGACAGCAGCAGCAGCAGCAGGAGCCCAAATATTACTTTAAAGTGACACTGGGGTTGGCTTCAGGAGCCCAACAATTGGATGAATCACACCCTGGAGTTGGCAGAAGTTGGCAGCAGCAGCAGCAGGAGCCCAAAAAATGGCCTAAAGACATAAATATGTTTTGCACCATTTGGAAAGTGTAAAACGTGGCACCATGCTGAATCTAGTCGCATGCATCAGGCATTGGTGGGTGGAAATCCTGGCTGATCCATCCCTGATTCATTTTGACAAAGGTGAGTCTCTCCACATTTTTAGTTGACAGACGAGTTCTCCTCGCCGTAACTATGGCCCCCGCCGCACTAAACACCCGCTCAGATGGCACGCTACTTGCCGGGCAGGACAGCTTTTCCAGGGCAAACTCTGCTAGTTGCGGCCACAAATCAAGTTTGGCTGCCCAGAAGTCCAGCGGATCCTCAAGGTGTGTTGGCATGGTCATGTCAAAGTATGACATGACCTGCTGGTTGAGGTCCTGCTCCAGGTCTTCCTGCTGCTCATGAGTAGCCTCACTATGCGGGTGTAGAAAGCTACTCATTAGCGACTGAAGACTGAGGCTGCTGCTGCTGATGGAGCTGCTGCTGCTGCTCCTGCCAACCCCCCCAGCGGCCATGGCAGTGGAAGGTGAGCGCAGAGGTCCCCTCGAGTCAGACCTGCGAGAGTATGGACCATGGCGCAGATAGGCATCGGCCAACTGCCTACGTAGAATGTCTTTGTAGTAGTTGAGTTTGTCCTCCCTCTCGGTGGGTTTAAAAAATGCCCCCATTTTGTGCCGGAAGCGAGGGTCCAATAAGGTGGACAGCCAGAAGTCATCCCGCCGACAGATGGAAACAATTCTGGGGTCACTACGCAAGCACGTGAGCATGCTTCGTGCCATTTGCGCAAGTGACTCGGATGGACTACCTGTCTCCATCTCCACTGCATACTGCCACGGTGTGCCCGGGTCCTCTGTCTCGCCTTCCTCAAAAACCTCTAGCTCCTCTGGCTGCTCCTGCTCCTCCTCTCCTGTCCGCTGACTAGATAAACCAGCCATTTCGCCAAGCCTAAACTGTGTTTCGCTGGGCAACTCCTCCTCCTCCTCTTCCTCCTCCTCCTCCAGTTCAGCTCCAACGGGGTTCATGTGGCCGTAAGATGTAAACGCCATGTCTCCAGTGCCCTGACCAGCCATGGTTTCCAACATGTGCTGTAGTACATGAAGCAGTGGAATCACGTCGTTCATCCCGTAATCCTGCCGACTGACAAATAAAGTGGCTTCCTCAAAGGGCCTGAGCAAACGGCAGGTGTCACGTATGAGCTGCCACTGGTTGACATTGAAGTTACACAGGGGAGTCCCCCTATCTGCTTGGATCATCAGGAAATCCGTGATGGCTTTTCTCTGTTCATATAATCGGTCCAACATGTGAAGGGTGGAATTCCAACGGGTGGAAACATCGCAAATCAGACTATGTTGGGGGATACCATTCTGACGCTGTAGCTCAAGAAGGGTGTGTTTGGCGGTGTAGGAGTGGCTGAAGTGCATGCAAAGTTTCCTTGAAGTTGTTAGGATGTCCTGCAGATGGGGGGAACACTTCAGAAACCGCTTGACAACCAGATTGAAGACGTGAGCCATGCAGGGGGCATGGGTCAGGCTTCCTTGGCGCAGCGCAGACAAAATGTTCTTCCCATTGTCGGTAACCATGATTCCCATTTTAAGTTTTCTCGGAGTAAGCCATGTTTGGATTTCCTGATGAATACATTTAAGCAGTTCCTCCCCTGTGTGACTCCGTTCGCCAAGACAAACCATGTGAAGCACTGCGTGACACCTCCGTGCCCTGCACACATGGTAGACTGGAGGGGCACTGAGACTTGAGCCTACAGTGGAGGGTGAGGAGATGGCGGAGGATGAGGAGGCCGAGTCGCACGGTGTCACAGGCCCAATGGGCAGAGAGCGCGGAGGCCGAAGCGGCGTGACCTGTCCAAGTTGCTGCTGCAAAGGGACCACATTCACCCAGTGGGCCGTAAACGACATGTACTGCCCCTGACCGTAGTTACAGCTCCAGATGTCGGCGCTGCCATGTATTTTGCTACACACCGACAGGCTCAAGGACTGGCCCACCTTCTGTTCAACAAAAGTGTGCAGCGCTGGTACTGCCTTCTTGGCAAAGAAATGACGGCTTGGGACTCTCCACCTCGGCTCGGCACAAGCCATCAGTTCTCTGAAAGGTGCAGATTCCACCACCTGAAAAGGGAGCGACTGCAGCACCAGCAACTTGGACAGGAGCACATTCAGCTTCTGCGCCGTAGGATGAGTGGGCGCATACTGCTGTCTCTTGGACATGGCTTCGCTGATGGATTGCTGGCGTGATGCATGACTTGGAGGAGGAGGAGGAGGAGGAGCAGGAGCGACAGAGGATGGGTATGACGCACAGCTGCCTTCGGCTGAGGTGCTGGAGCCTTGGCTGGCAGAAATTGGGAGCTCACTTGGTGAGGAAGCAGACTGGACCACCCCTTGGGAGCCTCGGTTCTCCCAGGTCGTTTTATGGTGACGCATCATATGTTGACGCAGGGCCGTGGTGCCAACATTTGGACCCTGGCCACGCTTCACCTTTTGCCTACATATCTTGCATGTGGCCATGTTACCCTCCTGCGGATGCCTCAGGAAAAACTGCCACACTGCCGAGTAGCTACTTTTCCCACCCCCTGGCCTCACTGATTCACTGCTGCTGTTGCCAACTCCAGGAACCCCTGCTCCACTACCTCCCGATAAGGTAGACTGCCGCACAGCAGGTGCTCTACCCCGGCCCCGGCCCCGGCCGGCTCCAGCCTTTGGAATTGTGCCCCCATGCTGACTGCTACCACCTTGCTGCCTCAGCTGCTGACTCCGGGGCAACCTGCGCCCCTCTTCTCCTGATGATGACGATGAAGCCCCTTCATCACCCGGCTCCCAAGTGCGATCGGCTTCATCGTCATCATCATCATCATCACCGAGTTGTGGCTGTACGTCACTGATGTTCGTGGATTCGTCAACAGTGTCTGGCGCAGGAGCTGGAACGCTCGCAGCACCCACGACACTGTCCACATCACTATTTGTCTGCCTAGCTAGAGAAGCCACCTCCATTTCTTGGCTGGGCAGTAGCTGCTGACTGTCCTCTATCTGATGGTCCTCCTCACTAAAGAGTGGAGCTGAACCCAAAGCATAGGATACGTCGCTGGGGGAGGGAACGGCGTAGGACAGAGGCAATGGGAGGACAGGGACTGCTCTCGGGGCATGCCAACTCAGGGTTGTGTCAGAGGAACCTACCAACCCTAGACTGGGGGTCTCAGACGTAAGTTGTGATGATGTTGTTGATGAGCGCGTCAACCAATCTACCACGGCAGATGCGTTACTGGTGGAGACCCGACCGCTAGCAGATACTGGCAGATTAAGTCTCTCAGCGTGACTCCTGCTGCTACTGGCCCCCAGTCTGATGCGAGCTCTGCCTGCGGAATCTTGGCCTCTGCCACTCCTCTTTTCACTTCCAGGCACTTGTCTGCCCGACACAGTCTAACTGGCGTGGTAGTAGGTGATATTTTAAGATCCCCCGGGCAGCAGTGGGTCTATATGAAACAGAATATAATGCACACCAAAAGTGAGCAGTAACACTCAGCCTCCAACAGGCCTGCTTAGTGTAAATAAGAGAGCTGCTTAGTGTAAATAAAGAGGGGTATGCTATGTTACAGAATGGGATGCCTCAACAGAAGTGCACCTGGCAGGCAGCAGTAAGCCTATGCCCAGCAAAAGTGTCTTATAATATAAATATAATAAGAGCAAATGGTTATATGGTCTTAAACAGAGGCTGCTTTAGTCACAGAATGGGATGCCCCCCAAAAAGATCCAGTAGTACTATGCCCAGCAAAAGTGTCTTTATCAGGCTAATTTCAAATATGATAAGAGCAAATGCTTATATGGTCTTAAACAGAGGCTGCTTTAGTCACAGAATGGGATGCCCCCAAAAAAGATCCAGTAGTACTATGCCCAGCAAAAGTGTCTTTATCAGGCCTAATTTCAAATATGATAAGAGCAAATGCTTATATGGTCTTAAACAGAGGCTGCTTTAGTCACAGAATGGGATGCCCCAAAAAAAGATCCAGTAGTACTATGCCCAGCAAAAGTGTCTTTATCAGGCTAATTTCAAATATGATAAGAGCAAATGCTTATATGGTCTTAAACAGAGGCTGCTTTAGTCACAGAATGGGATGCCCCCAAAAAAGATCCAGTAGTACTATGCCCAGCAAAAGTGTCTTTATCAGGCTAATTTCAAATATGATAAGAGCAAATGCTTATATGGTCTTAAACAGAGGCTGCTTTAGTCACAGAATGGGATGCCCCCAAAAAAGATCCAGTAGTACTATGCCCAGCAAAAGTGTCTTTATCAGGCTAATTTCAAATATGATAAGAGCAAATGCTTATATGGTCTTAAACAGAGGCTGCTTTAGTCACAGAATGGGATGCCCCCAAAAAAGATCCAGTAGTACTATGCCCAGCAAAAGTGTCTTTATCAGGCCTAATTTCAAATATGATAAGAGCAAATGCTTATATGGTCTTAAACAGAGGCTGCTTTAGTCACAGAATGGGATGCCCCCAAAAAAGATCCAGTAGTACTATGCCCAGCAAAAGTGTCTTTATCAGGCTAATTTCAAATATGATAAGAGCAAATGCTTATATGGTCTTAAACAGAGGCTGCTTTAGTCACAGAATGGGATGCCCCCAAAAAAGATCCAGTAGTACTATGCCCAGCAAAAGTGTCTTTATCAGGCTAATTTCAAATATGATAAGAGCAAATGCTTATATGGTCTTAAACAGAGGCTGCTTTAGTCACAGAATGGGATGCCCCCAAAAAAGATCCAGTAGTACTATGCCCAGCAAAAGTGTCTTTATCAGGCCTGATTTCTATGAGAATAAGTGCAAATGGTTATTATGCTATTAAATAGAGGCTGGTGTTGTCACAGAATGGGATGCCCCCAAAAAAGATCCAGTAGTACTATGCCCAGCAAAAGTGTCTTTATCAGGCCTAATTTCAAATATGATAAGAGCAAATGCTTATATGGTCTTAAACAGAGGCTGCTTTAGTCACAGAATGGGATGCCCCCAAAAAAGATCCAGTAGTACTATGCCCAGCAAAAGTGTCTTTATCAGGCCTAATTTCAAATATGATAAGAGCAAATGCTTATATGGTCTTAAACAGAGGCTGCTTTAGTCACAGAATGGGATGCCCCCAAAAAAGATCCAGTAGTACTATGCCCAGCAAAAGTGTCTTTATCAGGCCTGATTTCTATGAGAATAAGTGCAAATGGTTATTATGCTATTAAATAGAGGCTGGTGTTGTCACAGAATGGGATGCCACAAAAACCAGAGAGCATGCACAGCAAAAGTGTCTTTATCAGGCCTGATTTCTATGAGAATAAGTGCAAATGGTTATTATGCTATTAAATAGAGGCTGGTGTTGTCACAGGATGGGATGCCACAAAAACCAGAGAGCATGCACAGCAAAAGTGTCTTTATCAGGCCTAATTTCAAATATGATAAGAGCAAATGCTTATATGGTCTTAAACAGAGGCTGCTTTAGTCACAGAATGGGATGCCCCCAAAAAAGATCCAGTAGTACTATGCCCAGCAAAAGTGTCTTTATCAGGCTAATTTCAAATATGATAAGAGCAAATGCTTATATGGTCTTAAACAGAGGCTGCTTTAGTCACAGAATGGGATGCCCCCAAAAAAGATCCAGTAGTACTATGCCCAGCAAAAGTGTCTTTATCAGGCTAATTTCAAATATGATAAGAGCAAATGCTTATATGGTCTTAAACAGAGGCTGCTTTAGTCACAGAATGGGATGCCCCCAAAAAAGATCCAGTAGTACTATGCCCAGCAAAAGTGTCTTTATCAGGCCTAATTTCAAATATGATAAGAGCAAATGCTTATATGGTCTTAAACAGAGGCTGCTTTAGTCACAGAATGGGATGCCCCCAAAAAAGATCCAGTAGTACTATGCCCAGCAAAAGTGTCTTTATCAGGCCTAATTTCAAATATGATAAGAGCAAATGCTTATATGGTCTTAAACAGAGGCTGCTTTAGTCACAGAATGGGATGCCCCCAAAAAAGATCCAGTAGTACTATGCCCAGCAAAAGTGTCTTTATCAGGCCTGATTTCTATGAGAATAAGTGCAAATGGTTATTATGCTATTAAATAGAGGCTGGTGTTGTCACAGAATGGGATGTCACAAAAACCAGAGAGCATGCCCAGCAAAAGTGTCTTTATCAGGCCTGATTTCTATGAGAATAAGTGCAAATGGTTATTATGCTATTAAATAGAGGCTGGTGTTGTCACAGAATGGGATGCCACAAAAACCAGAGAGCATGCACAGCAAAAATGACTTTATCAGGCCTGATTTCTATGAGAATAAGTGCAAATGGTTATTATGCTATTAAATAGAGGCTGGTGTTGTCACAGAATGGGATGCCACAAAAACCAGAGAGCATGCACAGCAAAAGTGTCTTTATCAGGCCTGATTTCTATGAGAATAAGTGCAAATGGTTATTATGCTATTAAATAGAGGCTGGTGTTGTCACAGAATGGGATGCCACAAAAACCAGAGAGCATGCACAGCAAAAGTGTCTTTATCAGGCCTAATTTCAAATATGATAAGAGCAAATGCTTATATGGTCTTAAACAGAGGCTGCTTTAGTCACAGAATGGGATGCCCCCAAAAAAGATCCAGTAGTACTATGCCCAGCAAAAGTGTCTTTATCAGGCCTAATTTCAAATATGATAAGAGCAAATGCTTATATGGTCTTAAACAGAGGCTGCTTTAGTCACAGAATGGGATGCCCCCAAAAAAGATCCAGTAGTACTATGCCCAGCAAAAGTGTCTTTATCAGGCCTAATTTCAAATATGATAAGAGCAAATGCTTATATGGTCTTAAACAGAGGATGCTTTAGTCACAGAATGGGATGCCCCCAAAAAAGATCCAGTAGTACTATGCCCAGCAAAAGTGTCTTTATCAGGCCTGATTTCTATGAGAATAAGTGCAAATGGTTATTATGCTATTAAATAGAGGCTGGTGTTGTCACAGAACGGGATGCCCCCAAAAAAGATCCAGTAGTACTATGCCCAGCAAAAGTGTCTTTATCAGGCCTAATTTCTATGAGAATAAGTGCAAATGGTTATTATGCTATTAAATAGAGGCTGGTGTTGTCACAGAATGGGATGCCACAAAAACCAGTAGTGCTATGCCCAGCAAAAGTGTCTTTATCAGGCCTGATTTCTATGAGAATAAGTGCAAATGGTTATTATGCTATTAAATAGAGGCTGGTGTTGTCACAGAATGGGATGCCACAAAAACCAGAGAGCATGCACAGCAAAAGTGTCTTTATCAGGCCTAATTTCAAATATGATAAGAGCAAATGCTTATATGGTCTTAAACAGAGGCTGCTTTAGTCACAGAATGGGATGCCCCCAAAAAAGATCCAGTAGTACTATGCCCAGCAAAAGTGTCTTTATCAGGCTAATTTCAAATATGATAAGAGCAAATGCTTATATGGTCTTAAACAGAGGCTGCTTTAGTCACAGAATGGGATGCCCCAAAAAAAGATCCAGTAGTACTATGCCCAGCAAAAGTGTCTTTATCAGGCTAATTTCAAATATGATAAGAGCAAATGCTTATATGGTCTTAAACAGAGGCTGCTTTAGTCACAGAATGGGATGCCCCCAAAAAAGATCCAGTAGTACTATGCCCAGCAAAAGTGTCTTTATCAGGCTAATTTCAAATATGATAAGAGCAAATGCTTATATGGTCTTAAACAGAGGCTGCTTTAGTCACAGAATGGGATGCCCCCAAAAAAGATCCAGTAGTACTATGCCCAGCAAAAGTGTCTTTATCAGGCCTAATTTCTATGAGAATAAGTGCAAATGGTTATTATGCTATTAAATAGAGGCTGGTGTTGTCACAGAATGGGATGCCACAAAAACCAGTAGTGCTATGCCCAGCAAAAGTGTCTTTATCAGGCCTGATTTCTATGAGAATAAGTGCAAATGGTTATTATGCTATTAAATAGAGGCTGGTGTTGTCACAGAATGGGATGCCACAAAAACCAGAGAGCATGCACAGCAAAAGTGTCTTTATCAGGCCTGATTTCTATGAGAATAAGTGCAAATGGTTATTATGCTATTAAATAGAGGCTGGTGTTGTCACAGAATGGGATGCCACAAAAACCAGAGAGCATGCACAGCAAAAGTGTCTTTATCAGGCCTAATTTCAAATATGATAAGAGCAAATGCTTATATGGTCTTAAACAGAGGCTGCTTTAGTCACAGAATGGGATGCCCCCAAAAAAGATCCAGTAGTACTATGCCCAGCAAAAGTGTCTTTATCAGGCTAATTTCAAATATGATAAGAGCAAATGCTTATATGGTCTTAAACAGAGGCTGCTTTAGTCACAGAATGGGATGCCCCCAAAAAAGATCCAGTAGTACTATGCCCAGCAAAAGTGTCTTTATCAGGCTAATTTCAAATATGATAAGAGCAAATGCTTATATGGTCTTAAACAGAGGCTGCTTTAGTCACAGAATGGGATGCCCCCAAAAAAGATCTAGTAGTACTATGCCCAGCAAAAGTGTCTTTATCAGGCTAATTTCAAATATGATAAGAGCAAATGCTTATATGGTCTTAAACAGAGGCTGCTTTAGTCACAGAATGGGATGCCCCCAAAAAAGATCCAGTAGTACTATGCCCAGCAAAAGTGTCTTTATCAGGCCTAATTTCAAATATGATAAGAGCAAATGCTTATATGGTCTTAAACAGAGGCTGCTTTAGTCACAGAATGGGATGCCCCCAAAAAAGATCCAGTAGTACTATGCCCAGCAAAAGTGTCTTTATCAGGCTAATTTCAAATATGATAAGAGCAAATGCTTATATGGTCTTAAACAGAGGCTGCTTTAGTCACAGAATGGGATGCCCCCAAAAAAGATCCAGTAGTACTATGCCCAGCAAAAGTGTCTTTATCAGGCCTAATTTCTATGAGAATAAGTGCAAATGGTTATTATGCTATTAAATAGAGGCTGGTGTTGTCACAGAATGGGATGCCACAAAAACCAGTAGTGCTATGCCCAGCAAAAGTGTCTTTATCAGGCCTAATTTCTATGAGAATAAGTGCAAATGGTTATTATGCTATTAAATAGAGGCTGGTGTTGTCACAGAATGGGATGCCACAAAAACCAGAGAGCATGCCCAGCAAAAGTGTCTTTATCAGGCCTGATTTCTATGAGAATAAGTGCAAATGGTTATTATGCTATTAAATAGAGGCTGGTGTTGTCACAGAATGGGATGCCACAAAAACCAGAGAGCATGCACAGCAAAAGTGTCTTTATCAGGCCTGATTTCTATGAGAATAAGTGCAAATGGTTATTATGCTATTAAATAGAGGCTGGTGTTGTCACAGAATGGGATGCCACAAAAACCAGAGAGCATGCACAGCAAAAGTGTCTTTATCAGGCCTGATTTCTATGAGAATAAGTGCAAATGGTTATTATGCTATTAAATAGAGGCTGGTGTTGTCACAGAATGGGATGCCACAAAAACCAGTAGTGCTATGCCCAGCAAAAGTGTCTTTATCAGGCCTGATTTCTATGAGAATAAGTGCAAATGGTTATTATGCTATTAAATAGAGGCTGGTGTTGTCACAGAATGGGATGCCACAAAAACCAGTAGTGCTATGCCCAGCAAAAGTGTCTTTATCAGGCCTGATTTCTATGAGAATAAGTGCAAATGGTTATTATGCTATTAAATAGAGGCTGGTGTTGTCACAGAATGGGATGCCACAAAAACCAGAGAGCATGCCCAGCAAAAGTGTCTTTATCAGGCCTGATTTCTATGAGAATAAGTGCAAATGGTTATTATGCTATTAAATAGAGGCTGGTGTTGTCACAGAATGGGATGCCACAAAAACCAGAGAGCATGCCCAGCAAAAGTGTCTTTATCAGGCCTGATTTCTATGAGAATAAGTGCAAATGGTTATTATGCTATTAAGTAGAGGCTGGTGTAGTCACAGAATGGGATGCCTCACAGCAGACTTAAGATCAGTTCAGTATATATGCACTGTTAGTTAGTGTAAGCAGCCTGAAAACGCTAACAAAGCAGGCTGGATGAAAAAAAAAAAAAAAACTGACAGCCTCAGATTTTCCCTTCCTTTCCCTGTTTTTCGCTTACTTTCTGTCTGTCTCCTGTCTGTCTCCTGCCTGTCTCCAGCCTGTCCCTGTCTGTCCCTGCCTGTCTAACTGTCTGTCTCTCCCTCAGCTACACAGCGTTCTGTCTGTCACGAATGCAATAGAGAAATGATGCTGGAAAGCAAGATGGCCGGCCTTAAATATCGCTGTGACGTCACCGGGCTTGCTGGCTGCTGATAGGCTGCATGTGACTGTCCCAGCTTGCACTGGCGCGGGGTTGATGTCTGGACATGTCCCGTCCGCCATCTTAGAATGCCTGTAATGTAAATGAATGGATGTTAAAGGAAAACTTCGAGCGATCGAATCGCGGGGAAATTCGGATTCGATCCGAATCGAATTTTTCCTGAAATTCGGATTCGATCCGAATCGAATTTTTCCTGAAATTCGGATCGAATCCGGGTTCGTCCGGATCGATTCGCTCATCCCTAGTGTTTATATTGAGGGGCAGAAAAAAAACAACCTAGAGGAAGCTGTATTTATACTAAACTGACTCAGGAGATACCTTGACTTCACCACTTCCCTCATTACCAAATGTTCCAAGCCAGTATCTCCCCATCCACCCAAAGCTAACCAGAACAACTAGTTCCCAACCACTGTACTCTAGTTCAGGATCCTAAAGAACAAGTATCATTTGCCAACTACTCTGCCGATGGGCAGTGTGTTATTTTCATTGATGACACTTCTTTGTCTCTGGCTTCTAGTGCAAGAGAAGCTTATTACAATTAGATACATATGTAACAGAAACTAACAGCCAACTGTATCTTAATGTAACCGTTTTCTGCACTAGAAGTAACATATTTATAAGCTAAGAAGCAGAGAAGTGTCATTAATAAAAATAAACACATAGCCTGTTGGCAAACGATACTTGTAACCATCAGCAGCCACCTCAAACCTGCAATCAAGTACAGCACCTGCTGTGATGACAGCATCACTTCCAGATGACCCTAAAACCATCCTGTTCTGGTCATATACATAAAAAGTACCCCTTAACTTGCAGATTTTGTGAACTCTTGCTACTATAAACCTATACAGAAAAATTCACCCAATGACCTATCTACCTTGCATTCTCACTATAGAGTGATACTTACCGTCATTGAATGTAGAAAAAGGGCCCTGTCTCCCGCAACCTGCCCTTTAATACTTCCCTGTGTGGGGCACAGCCTGGCACACACCAGTATGGGACAGTAGCAGAACCATAGGATGGGTGGAGAGGTAGCTGATTATTTTCCTTCTGGCATGAGAGCTATTCCTCCTATACACTGCCATGGCAACAGTAACTGGGTGCTGATCCTGATCTTCAGAAGGAACGGACACTACAGAGATACACTTTTCCACTGTAGGAGTGTGGCTGAAAGCCGGAACCTGTTTTTTTTTTTTTTGTTTTGACGGGGAGGCCGATTCATTAATAGCGCCAGGTAGCGACAGATGAGCGCCAGTAGCGTTATTTTCACAGCGCCCGCTAGTATTCGCTGTGCTTGGCCGTTGTTCGGCTGTTGACAGCGACTCAGTCGGTGTGCGGTAATGTTGAATACAGGGTTAGGAGTCGCTGTTTGACAGGTTCCGCACTGTAAGGGAGCGCATGACAGCGAATGGCCATAGCGAACGGCTCCCAGCAGATTCATTAACAAATTACGCTCCAAAAATTCTCGCGCTGTGAAATGCTTGTTTAAACCCCAGAGCGCTGGCGGCGATGGGTTAAAAGTCGGTTTTTAACCCCCAAACAACCATATTTTTGGGAAAAAAAAAACAAGTTTTTCAAAACATTTTGTAATATGAATACATTAATATCAGACCTGTAATATCAATTCTGCACAATTTTTTTTTTTTTTTTTTACCTTAAAAAAATATCTAACATTGCAGAAGTGGTCACAGAATTTTTGACATTTAAAAAAAAAAAAAAAAAAAAAAAAAACATTAATAGCAATTAATTATGAATATTTAAAGATTGTTCCATTGAAATGCATTGGAGAGCGCCAGGTAGCGAGAGGTCATACCTGTCGCTGTTCAAGGTCGCTCGCTGGCGCTGTGGGGTGGGGCTGGAATAATGATGGATGATTCGCTATCTGGCGCTCTGTCAGTTGCTAAGCAGGATCGGCTTGATAAATGTGTGATTGTGGAGGGGAGCCGGCGTTCTCGTGGCGGTGAGCGTCATTACCGTTCGCTCACCATTCGCTACCTGGCGCTATCCCTTGTTAAATAAGGGCCTTAGCCTCTGAATGGTGCTGTGCTCTCCCATTCCACCCATTCCATCCCTGGCATGATTTGGTGACTGTAACTGTTTAAAATCAATAAAAATAATTCATGTCCCCCATCATATGGAGCTTTGATAGGAAAAGGTGAGAATCTCTGTAATGCAGGACTCATTGATGGTGTGAGAGTTGGTAAGATAGGTTTGTTTAGTGTCTCTATTAAACCAGAACCCTCTCTGGCACAGTGATGCAAGGGAGCAAGCATGGCCACTAAATTTAGTAAATACTAGCCAAGGAGATGAAGAGCTTGCCCCATAAAGTGCCTCCCCTACGTGAGCTCACCACACACATGTCAATGAAATGCCCCATTAATCACAGCTGACAACGAAGATCATTCAGGAAGCTCCCACCCAAGGGAAAGTAGAATGACAAGAAAGAAAAGCAATGGAGCTTTGCTAGTAAATGTGCAGGGGTGAGTCAGAAGGTGCAAGGCTCACTGGTGGTGTGTGGCTGGGGATTAGGTTAGTTTAGGGTCCCTATGCACCAGTCTGCCTGAAGGTAAACACAGGCCCTTATTTAACAAGGGATAGCGCCAGGTAGCGAATAGTGAGCGAACGGTAATGACGGTCACCGCCACGAGAATGCCGGCTCCCCTCCGCAATCACACATTTATCAAGCCGATCCTGCTTAGCGACTGACAGAGCGCCAGATAGTGAATCATTCATCATTATTCCGGCCTCACCCCACAGCGCCAGCGAGCGACCTTGAACAGCGACAGGTATGACCTCTCGCTACCTGGCGCTCTCCAATGCATTTCAATGGAGCAATCTTTAAATATTCATAATTAATTGCTATTAATGTTTTTTTTTTTTTTTTTTTTTTTTTAAATGTGAAAAATTCTGTGACCACTTCTGCAATGTTAGATATTTTTTTTAAGGTTAAAAAAAAAAAAAAAATTGTGCAGAATTGATATTACAGGTCTGATATTAATGTATTCATATTACAAAATGTTTTGAAAAACATGTTTTTTTTTTTTTTTTCAAAAAATATGGTTGTTTGGGGGTTAAAAAACTACTTTTAACCCATCGCCGCCAGCGCTCTGGGGTTTAAACAAGCATTTCCCAGCGCGAGAATTTTTTTAGCGTGATTTGTTAATGAATATGCTGGGAGCCGTTCGCTATGGCCATTCGCTGTCATGCGCTCCCATACAGAGCGGAACCTGTCAAACAGCGACTCCTAACCCCGTATTCAACATTACCGCACACCGACTGAGTCGCTGTCAACAGCCGAACAACGGGCAAGCACAGCGACTACTAGCAGGCGCTGTGAAAATAACGCTACTGTCGCTCATCTGTCGCTGCCTGGCGCTTTTAATGAATCGCCCTCACTGGCAAAAGTTGAAATCAGGGTATGTCCTAGTGCCAGTCTCAAGATCGAGTCCTGCAGCTTCCATGTTCATCCATCACTCACTGTCGACCCCATGTCTGACCACTGCAGTAATGGACCTGCAAACCACATGACCGTGGCAGGCAAACACAGGGTTCAACTTGGCAGGGGCAACATTTTGGAAGGTACTGGACATTACAACACTGGGGGAGGTGAACATTTTCAATGGCAAATGGGATGCCCAGTGCCCCTCCCCCACCACATAAGGAAAAACAAAGTATTTTAGGTTGAAAAAAGACACCCTGTACATACAGATTGCCCACATTAAAAATCATCCTACCTGCACCTAGTGCGTTTTTTTTTGGACCATGGAGTCTCAGGCTTGCTGCAGACAGGGACTGTGCCACTCTGCATTCTGGGATTGCTGTGCTTTTTCTGACCCCAGCTCTGCTCTGTCTGAGCAAAGCACAGCTATAACCCGCCCCCTCTGCACTTTACACCCCTCTCCTCAGTATGTGATGCTTCTGAGGCAAGATGGCGGCGCCCCTATAGTCCTGAACAGAGTTGAAGCCCAGCGGGGGAAAGAATAATAATTAAGAGACTTAATACTTAAAATATATTACTTTTAGATGCTGGGGAATAGTTTTTTATAAGTTTGGGCTTTTTAAAGCAGACCCCAACTTTATCTCAGCAGACATTACATTATGGCCCATTTAACAATTCTTCTGGTGCCTCCAGGTAGACACCCTTAGGAAGACCAGAATCAGGCATGGAGCTCTGTATGTCAGGAAGCAGCCACACAGCAACTTCGAATCCCCTTGCAGATGGAGCTCTACTAGCAATTCCACAGGGACACGAATTTAACCTAATCTACCCCCCCCCAGTGGCATAACTATAGGGGGTGCAGGGGGAGCAAGTGCACTGGGGCCCAGATATTCAGGGGGGGCCATCATTGTTGCTCCTTCACCTTATTTATCAGATTTGTGCTCGCTAGGCATCATTTAGAGAAAAGAAGCTCCATGTTGTCCCTGCTGTTTTAGGCCCTTATTTAACAAGGGATAGCGCCAGGTAGCGAATGGTGAGCGAACGGTAAGGTAATGGTGAGCAAACAGCCACGAGAACGCCGGCTCCCCTCCGCAATCACACATTTATCAAGCCGATCCTGCTTAGCGACTGACAGAGCGCCAGATAGCGAATCATTCATCATTATTCCAGCCTCACCCCACAGCGCCAGCGAGCGACCTTGAACAGCGACAGGTATGACCTCTCGCTACCTGGCGCTCTCCAATGCATTTCAATGGAGCAATCTTTAAATATTCTCAATTAATTGCTGTTAATGTTTTTTTTTTTTTTTTTAAATGTCAAAAATTCTGTGACCACTTCTGCAATGTTAGATATTTTTTTAAGGTAAAAAATAAAAAAAAAAAGAATGTGTGCAGAATTGATATTACAGGTCTGATATTAATGTATTCATATTACAAAATGTTTTGAAAAACTTGTTTTATTTTTTCCCAAAAATATGGTTGTTTGGGGGTTAAAAAACTACTTTTAACCCATCGCCGCCAGCGCTCTGGGGTTTTAACAAGCATTTCACTGCGCGAGAATTTTTTTGAGCGTGATTCGTTAATGAATATGCTGGGAGCCGTTCGCTATGGCCGTTCGCTATCATGCGCTCCCATACAGCGCGGAACCTGTCAAATAGCGACTCCTAACCCCGTATTCAACATTACCGCACACCGACGGGGTCGCTGTCAACAGCCGAACAATGGCCAAGCACAGCGACTACTAGCGTGCGCTGTGAAAATCACGCTACTGTCGCTCATCTGTCGCTACCTGGCGCTATTAATGAATCGGCCTCCCCGTCTTTAGTTGTCTAGTTGCATCCAATTTAGCTAAAAGGCAGAAAATAGTTTACTGTGTGAACCGTGACAGGGCCTTTTGCACTAGGGACCCATCAGGCTTAGGCCTGCCTGAAGGCCAAACATTGCTAAAAGTGATCGTATACCCAGAAAGTTTGTCGTCACTTTCTATCCTCAGCCCAGTGCCTCAAAACAGCCTGTGTTACTTTTCTTACTAAATCCTTTGCCCAACATTGATAACAACACTAACAGGAGGTCGGGTGTTGTCTGAATGGCAGCTGTATGCTAATTAATGCAGTTACAACTAAACTGTCACATAACAGCAGTTAGGTTGAGCTGTGTATATGAATATTGTGCAAAGGCTTTAGTAACAAAAAAAGGAAACACGGGCAGGTTTTAGGGCACTGAGCTGGGGCTAGAAAAAGGATCAATTTAAGTTTTGTAGAGAATTTACAGGAGAAATTAAAAATGGCAGGTTCTCTTTAAAATATATGTGTTTTCTGTTTTATTTACTCTCTACTCAAAGTAATACCATGCTATTGTTTGTATGGCAGACACAACAAAATGCAGATGGCGTGTTTACCTCGTTGTTACAGGGGGAATATGTAGGCCGCAGATTCTTGGAGGAAATCTGTGTAAACAGTGGAGCAGCATGTGGCGGCCTTATCATTCTCCACTTTTACAGCTGTAACTCTGCTGCAATAAATAAAACAACATATGGTAATAGTATTTCAAGACTGTACAGTTATTATTCAGCATTGTTACCGAGCCTCTGCAAAATCAGCAATAAAAGCAGCAAGAACTGAAATAAAACCATCCTTTTTGCCAAATATGAACTATAAAATACCTGGAGATATACAGGAATCCTTTTTTTAATGCTAGAAACAGGTTCCCAAACAAAGCAGCCATCAGGACAGTAAAAGCATAACTCCAATATGGGATCATTCGAATCCTCTGAATACGTAGGGCCTTATTTATGATGTGCACATTTCAGCATCATTTTTGTGTCTATAGCGCCAGCTTCAGAGCGCTGACATTCCCTTCTCATCTGTCGCTGTGCTGTGTACTACGCTGGCGCTAGCTTTGATTGTTGCACTAGGTATTGTCCGGCCTATGTCAGCACCTATTGGACCCGCGAAACGATTATCCTAGCGTCAGTAAGCGCCACTTTGTACTGCTCTTATCTGGCACTCCACAGCATATTTATGAAACCTTTCCTCCTTAAAATCGTGGGTGCTATATTCTTCAGGTGCTGGTCAGCATGACATCATTACAGTTATAAAAAATCACTGCTGGGGACAAACTTTACAGTGTGCTTCGGCTGCGTTTTAGTTGTTGTTCTCCAAAGTACACATTGTTAAAGTGGACCAACACCCAGGGGTGATCGGCCCAGAAATCTATAAGATTCCCGGGCCGATCACCTCCCACCCCGCGGGACATCCGAGATCGGGATGTCCCGCGGGGTGAAACCCCCCAGAAACCCCAAAAACATCTTACCTGATCCGCCGCTGCCTCCCGCGCGCTCCTCCAGACGTGCGCGCGCCCGCGCCGGCCCTCTGTGAATGGCCGGCGGGGGCGCGCGCGCCGAGAGTGACGCGCGGGAGGCGGCGGCGGCGGAAGCGGCTTGGACGTTCCTGATCCCCGCCTGGACGTTGGCGGGGATTGGCTGCGGCGTTCACGTGGGAGCGTTGAGAGGTGAGTTTTTTGGGGTTTCTGGGGGGTTTCACACAGCGGGGCACCCCCGATTGGGGTGCCCCGCCGAAGTGGACCAAAACCCAGGATAGTCAAAATCCTGGGTGTTGGTCCACTTTAAAGTGGACCAAAAGCCAAGATTTTGACTATCCTGGGTTTTGGTCCTTGCCCCACTGGGCACCCTGATCGAGGATGACCCCCCAGGTCATCTGATCTGACTCACCCGTCCTCAGTCCTACGGCGCATGAGCAGCCTCTTAACCAGTCAGCACGCTCGGATCTGCTCCCGCCCCTTCTCCCAAGAGTTTGTCTAACGCGAGCGAATCCGAGTGTGCTGGCGGCCGCATCCCCCACTACCCTCTAACAAGGAGCGTGGCCGCGACGGCCATTCACAAATGCCTTGTGTGGCACACACACAAGGGATAGCATTGGACCAGGAAAGAATGTGAGTTTTCAAGCTAGCTGAATCTGGATGCCCCAGGGAGAGCGAGTATGGACTCCAGGGTGTGTTTTGGTCCACTTTAAGCAAAAGAAGCCATTAAAATGTAATAACCCAAAACAAAAAAAAAACATTTTGGCCCATCTAGGTCCTGCCTTTCATTTATTGACCTCAATGAATCCCAATGCAAGTTCTGTACAAATAAATGAGTTTAATGTTAATTATCAGCATTAAACACACTATAACCCCCTTTGAAGCCCCCTGTCCCACAAAAACTCAGGGAAAACCTAAATGTCCCACTTTGCAGACATGGGGAAGACTGTCCCACCAAATGCAGAATGCCGGATGTCTGTGTGCTTTACAACTGCTCTGACTCTTTGGTTGAATGGTGGCAGTGGAACACATGGACTTCTGAGCATTGGCTCAATAACCAACATCTGCTATTGACCAAATATTCTTAGAACATGCGACCCACATGATAAACCACAACCCTAACACGCCCGTCACCAGCAGCGTAACGGGGAGGCCGATTCATTAATAGCGCCAGGTAGCGCCAGATGAGCGACTGTAGCGTGATTTTCACTGCGCCAGCTAGTATTCGCTGTGCCTGGCCGGGGTTTGCTTGTTATCAGCGACTCAGGGGTTAGGGGTCGCTGTTTCACAGGTTCCGCTTGTATGGGTGCGCCTGACAACGAATGGCCAGAGCGAACGGCTTGCTGCAGATTCATTAACAAATCACGCTCAAAAATTTCTCGCGCTGTGAATTCCTTGTTTAAACCCCAGAGCGCTGGCGGCGATGTGTGTAAAGTAGTTTTTAACCCCCAAACAACCTTTTTTTTTTATATGTAAAAATTATACAAGTTTTTCTAAACATTTTGTAATATGAATACATGAATATCAGACCTGTAATATCAATTCTGCACATTTTTTTTTTTTTTTTTACTTTAAAAAAAATCCTAACATTGCAGAAGTGGTCACAGAATTTTTGACATTAAAAAAAAAAAAAAAAAACAGAAATAGCAATTAATTATGATTATTTGAAGATTGCTCCATTGAAATGCATTGGACCACGCCAGGGAGCGCCAGGTCATACCTGTCGCTGTGATGGGATTAGCAGCGGCGCTGTTCGTTGCAGTCGGCTACATGATGAATCCCGCGCTAGCTGACGCTCTCGCCGGCGCTAGCCTCATTTAGCGTGATAAATGCGTCATTGTGACCGCCGCCGGGCGTACTTGATTCGGTAGCCGCCGATAGCTGGCGGTACCTGGCGCTCGTCAGACAATACCTGGTGCTAGCCCTTGATAAATAAGGCCGTAAATGTGGTGAGGTCCGGGAGCATACAGTAGACTTTTTTCTGTCGTTTAACTCAATTGGATGCAGCTAGACAACTAAAGACTGAAAAAGCAGAGAAAAATGGGGCTTCTTTTATTTAAATGATGCCAAATTAGCCCAAATATGACAAATAGGGCGGATAAGCAGCAATAATAGGCCCCCCGACCTTCCGGCCCTGGTGTGGTTACACCCCCCTGCATCCCCCTCAAATTACACCCTTGCCCATCACCCACAAACTCATTTAAACTGTTCAACTTTAAGGTGGTCATTTTACCTATAATATAAGGACATCACATTTTCAGAGGGTTCTAATGATAATTGTCCTTTAATGGTACCCAGTCAATGCCCCAAAGCATGCTATTGTCACTTCCTTAGTATTCTATTACTTAGTTTTCTACTATTCTATTCTAACTGAGGGCAGGTAGTGACAGGGGAGAGGCCAAGGAGGCCACACAGGTTCTGTCCAAGGTGGTAACAGGGTGCAGGGGGGTAACAGAGGTGCTACGCAGAAGGTGTAGCTAGGTGCAGGGGGTGACACAGATGACAGATGTTTTGGCATAGCAATTGTGGTCACTTATTTAAAATAATATTCAGCAGATTCTTTTTTTTCTGCTGTTAATACTGGCTAGAGATCAGAATATGTGTGTGTGTCACAGACTGCATGTGGAGCAGTTACTAGTTAATCGGGTAAGGGGGTATTGTGTAGTGATTTTGCAGCAATAGAAGCAGCGGGAGATGGTGGGGAACACGGAAAAGCTAGTTGATGGGCTGCTCAGCTTCACCTAAGGGTGCACTCGCCTTAGCCCGTGTTCCTCAGCTGTGGCGGTGGAGCAGCAGAGGTGTTTGAATTTGGCCCCAGCCGAGGCTACAAAAAGATGGCCTCTGTTTCCCATCAGTAAGGAAACTTTTTTGGCAGCACTGCCAGTTGGCACTGAAAGTGTCCTCATTCATGGGAGTCGGCCACCATCTTTCTGTAGCCTCGGCTGGGGCCAAATTCAAACAGAGCTCTGCCACTGCCTCTTGGAGGAAGATTATCGTGGACAGAGGTGAGTTACAGTATCACACTTACTGCTGCACACTCTGCGCCCCCAGCACAGCCACCCCCCCAAAGTTCGGGTCCCCATTGATCTCTGCCTGCTGGGTTTCCTGCTGCCACGCATTATGGGTTATGTTGTTTAAATCCAGGCAGCAGAAACCCTGGGACAGGAAGTATCCGGGGTGCTTCAAGATGGCCACTACCAGGAAAAAATTCATTAAGGCAGCGTTTTAGCTGATGCTTGAGTGCTGCCAATGATTCATTGTTATGAATCCAGATGGGAAAAGGACTTTTTTTTTTCAACTGTTCTAGTCTGTTGACCTGATTTAGGAGAAGTGTGCACTGTCCCTCTTCACCTCACCTCCTATGGAGCCATTATAGGGCAATAAGAAGTTATCCATCTCCCCTGCCCGAAACCCCTTTGCTGGGTGAAATGGAGCTGGAAGATTGCTTCCCTGACCCCCCTACCTGCAAGTGACCATCGCCCTGAGCACTGAGTGTCGGGAGAGAAAATGGCGCTCACCATAGGCCTCAGGACAATTTTCACACTTCAGAAGAAATACTGTAAGCTACCAGAAAAGTTGGGTTGCCTGAGATATTTCCCTCTAGACCCCCCACTTAAAGGAAACTCTGGGGTTTCGGCCTACTCCTTTCATATATACATAAAGATAACCCTCTCCTGCAATTTTTACACATAATCCACAGAGCTGGCCCTAGTAGCTGTCATTCACCCATAAAAGACAACACAAAAGGTGCCTAAACTCTAGCAAAAAACGCATATACTCAACATAGCCGGCAGTGTCATACAAATGTGTCTTGAGCCCTAATGCCTTTGTAGCAGGTTTCAGAAATGTCACCTTTATATTTAGAAGGCTACAGGGCTGACATTCCCTAAGGTCAGAAGCGAAATATCTCCTTTGGGGCAGTAGCTTAGTAAATATTGATAAATTTGTGACTTTCTATGTTAATTACCTAAATGTTTGAAAAGCAAAGACATGAGGCAGCCTCTGGCATGCTGTGCTGTGTTAGGAATCTGGGTGGTCTGAGTAGGCCCAAATGAAATGTGAATTAGAAGCTGACTGTCCTGTCCTGATTACACCAAGAGCAGAAGTGCCGGGTTATTGAAACAGCTGCTGTGAAGGGAATATCTACAATCTCTAATGGAGACATTAAACAGTTATGAACTGGCCCAGCACATATTGAGTTAGCAGAAACGCTAACACAATATTATTAAATGTGTGGGCGAGATGTAAAAGTTCACAGTAGCAATAGTGTAATAAAACGATGAAGGTTATCCAAGGTTCAGACAAATGAGGCCCTTCATTCTCACACAGATACACCAATGTCTGCACCATGGCTGAGTGTCTTACGCCTTCTTTGTCATTCACTTTATACTATGGTAGTTGGTTAGTCTGTACAATATGGCGTTTCATATGTTTTATTACAGTATCGCAACCAGGGCCAGATTATGAGGGGGGCGCAAGGGGCTAGAGCCCGGGGCCTCCACCACTTGCCCTGCAAAGGGGGCCTCCACCAACCTTTGGGTTATGGTCTGGTCCAGGAGGCTTTTCAGTCTTTGGTGTGATGGGCCGTGGGGCCAGCAATAAAGCTATCAGCGGCAGTGGGGGCACGCCTGGGCAAGCTTTTTTATGTTTTTGCAATCTTTTAGCCAAAGCCACCACAGGGTGGGGAGGAGAGTCTAGAGCAGCAAAGCCACCATCAGCAACGCTACAGTGATGGGTCCACCAAGCACAGCCGCTGGCAGCTCAATGCAGGGAACTGTTTTCTGCTGGACCAGGGGGCTGTCTACACCACTAATCACGTACTTAGCTGGACTATTATTTAAAAAATAAAATACTGTGTCTGGGGCCTCCACCGGATTTTGTGCCCAGGGGCCTCCACCACACTTAATCCAGCTCTGATTGCAACAGCAATGCACTGGTTACATTGCACCATATATTCCCCAGGGAAAAGGCTGTTATACATCCCCACAGACCCCCCCCCCCCCCACCATCAACTTGAAAACCCCATGGTTAATTAGGCATAATACTGATACCCTTTTTTTCTGTGTTCAGCTCTCTGCCAGCAACTATAGGGTTTATTGAGTAGTCAATAACTCACCATATGTGATGCTATGTATGACCATTGGACAAACCTCATTTACCACTGTCAGTAACATGGGTAACACAACACAGCATTCGAGCAAAAACACATTGAGTAAAATTGGACTTGATATCTGCTTTATTGTTTTTATTTATGCCTTCTGTCATTTGGGCATCTGTTTATATTGCATGGCTGGCCCTTGGGTTTTATAAACTGTCCGGTCACACTATTCCAACCATTCTGTGAAGGTGAATCAGGAGCAGAGTCAGACTGAAGAACCTTGGACCCTGCATAAGAAAAACATTTGTGGAGCCCACTATAGGAAATGATCCTTTGGGTCTACTCTTCCACTAAAAGATAATTACTGTAGATTGTAGCATAATAAATATTACTGATGTTAATTGAGCAAATAACAAATGTAACTTACTGAAGATAAACTTAAAGAACAATCCAGGCAAGCCAGAAACATTGTTTTTGTTAAGGATCCTCGTAGTGGCCCTTGTCTGGGACCCACCTGAGGATCCTCTGATGGGCCAGTCCATCACTGACTAGGAAACATCATTTAGACAGTCTCAGGCAGCCTTCTCTACTCACAGAGCTCCATCTGACAGGGGATTTTTGGGGAAGTGTCATGTGCTTCATTGTTCAGCCCAGTTTGCCCTCATCAGAATGAGTCCTATCTGATTTAAAGTAAATGAGAGGAGCAGGCTGGGGATGTAGCAGTTGAATAGTTGGGTGACAGGAGAGTGTTGGATATAGGTGTGTATGGAGGGTTGGAAGGCAGGGGTAGGTTCAAGATAGATGCAGATAGATTGATGGGTAACAGGAGCAGTATGAGGAAAGATGTGGATGGAGGTTTGGGTGGTTGGTGACAGGGGCAGGTTGAGGATAGATGCAGATGGCGAGTTGGGTGAGAGAGAAGGGTTAGGAATAGGTGCAGATAATGGGTTGGGTGACAGGAGCTGGTTGGGGATAGGTGCAGATGGCGAGTTGGGTGAGAGAGAAGGGTTAGGAATAGGTGCAGATAATGGGTTGGATGACAGGAGCAGGTTGAGGATAGAAGCAGACGGATAGTTGGGTGAGAGGGATTGTTTATGAATAGGTACAGATAATGGGTTGGGTGACAGGAGCAGGTTGGGGATAGGTGCTGTTGGAGGGTTGGTGACAGGAGCAGGTTGAGGATAGAAGCAGACGGATAGTTGGGTGAGAGGGATCGTTTATGAACAGGTGCAGATAATGGGTTGGGTGACAGGAGCAGGTTGAGGATAGAAGCAGACGGATAGTTGGGTGAGAAGGATCGGTTATGAATTGGTGCAGATAGTGGGTTGGGTGACAGGAGCAGGTTAAGGATAGATGCAGACGGATAGTTGGGTGAGAGGGATTGTTTATGAATAGGTGCAGATAATGGGTTGGGTGACAGGAGCAGGTTGAGGATAGAAGCAGACGGATAGTTGGGTGAGAGGGATCATTTATGAATAGGTGCAGATAATGGGTTGGGTGACAGGAGCAGGTTGAGGATAGAAGCAGACGGATAGTTGGGTGAGAAGGATCGGTTATGAATAGGTGCAGATAGTGGGTTGGGTGACAGGAGCAGGTTGAGGATAGAAGCAGACGGATAGTTGGGTGAGAAGGATCGGTTATGAATAGGTGCAGATAGTGGGTTGGGTGACAGGAGCAGGTTGAGGATAGAAGCAGACGGATAGTTGGGTGAGAAGGATCGGTTATGAATAGGTGCAGATGGTGGGTTGGGTGATAGGAGCAGGTTGAGAATAGAAGCAGACGGATAGTTGGGTGAGAAGGATCGGTTATGAATAGGTACAGATAATGGGTTGGGTGACAGGAGCAGGTTGAGGATAGAAGCAGACGGATAGTTGGGTGAGAGGGATCGGTTATGAATAGGTGCAGATAGTGGGTTGGGTGACAGGAGCAGGTTGAGGATAGAAGCAGACGGATAGTTGGGTGAGAAGGATCGGTTATGAATAGCTGCAGATAGTGGGTTGGGTGATAGGAGCAGGTTGAGGATAGAAGCAGACGGATAGTTGGGTGAGAAGGATCGGTTATGAATAGGTGCAGATAGTGGGTTGGGTGACAGGAGCAGGTTGAGGATAGAAGCAGACGGATAGTTGGGTGAGAGGGATCGGTTATGAATAGGTGCAGATAATGGGTTGGGTGACAGGAGCAGGTTGAGGATAGAAGCAGACGGATGGTTGGATGAGAAGGATCGGTTAAGAAAAGATGCAGATTAGAGATGAGCGAACTTTTGAAAAATTCGATTCGACTGATTCGCCGAATTTTCCGACAAAAATCGTTTCGACCCGAATAAATTCGCGACGAATCGCTATTAAAAACGGCTATTTCTGAGCCTCCTACAGCCTCAATAGGGTTGTAAACCATTCAGCCTTGCTGTAACACGCACAGGATGCGTGCTGGGTTAGTTAAATAATACTTTGAAGAAATATCACATGCAGATCAGAGGCATCGCTAATAGAATCGCAGAGCGGCACAATTGCAGAGAGTTGAAGTGGCATCACTATGAGGGGCAGAAGGAGCCCAAATATACACTGGAGTTGGCCTCAGGAGCCCAAAAATTGGATGAATCACACCCTGGAGTTGGCAGAAGTTGGCAGCAGCAGCAGCAGGAGCCCAAATATACACTGGAGTTGGCTTCAGGAGCCCAAAAATTGGATGAATCACACCCTGGAGTTGGCAGGAGTTGACACCAGCAGCAGCAGGAGCCCAAATATACACTGGAGTTGGCTTCAGGAGCCCAAAATTTGGATGAATCACACCCTGGAGTTGGCAGAAGTTGGCAGCAGCAGCAGCAGGAGCCCAAATATACACTGGAGTTGGCCTCAGGAGCCCAAAAATTGGATGAATCACACCCTGGAGTTGGCAGAAGTTGGCAGCAGCAGCAGCAGGAGCCCAAATATACACTGGAGTTGGCCTCAGGAGCCCAAAAATTGGATGAATCACACCCTGGAGTTGGCAGGAGTTGACAGTAGCAGCAGCAGGAGCCCAAATATACACTGGAGTTGGCCTCAGGAGCCCAAAAATTGGATGAATCACACCCTGGAGTTGGCAGAAGTTGGCAGCAGCAGCAGCAGGAGCCCAAATATACACTGGAGTTGGCTTCAGGAGCCCAAAAATTGGATGAATCACACCCTGGAGTTGGCAGGAGTTGACACCAGCAGCAGCAGGAGCCCAAATATACACTGGAGTTGGCTTCAGGAGCCCAAAAATTGGATGAATCACACCCTGGAGTTGGCAGAAGTTGGCAGCAGCAGCAGCAGGAGCCCAAATATACACTGGAGTTGGCCTCAGGAGCCCAAAAATTGGATGAATCACACCCTGGAGTTGGCAGAAGTTGGCAGCAGCAGCAGCAGGAGCCCAAATATACACTGGAGTTGGCCTCAGGAGCCCAAAAATTGGATGAATCACACCCTGGAGTTGGCAGAAGTTGGCAGCAGCAGCAGCAGGAGCCCAAATATACACTGGAGTTGGCCTCAGGAGCCCAAAAATTGGATGAATCACACCCTGGAGTTGGCAGAAGTTGGCAGCAGCAGCAGCAGGAGCCCAAATATACACTGGAGTTGGCCTCAGGAGCCCAAAAATTGGATGAATCACACCCTGGAGTTGGCAGGAGTTGACAGTAGCAGCAGCAGGAGCCCAAATATACACTGGAGTTGGCTTCAGGAGCCCAAAAATTGGATGAATCACACCCTGGAGTTGGCAGAAGTTGGCAGCAGCAGCAGCAGGAGCCCAAATATACACTGGAGTTGGCCTCAGGAGCCCAAAAATTGGATGAATCACACCCTGGAGTTGGCAGAAGTTGGCAGCAGCAGCAGCAGGAGCCCAAATATACACTGGAGTTGGCTTCAGGAGCCCAAAAATTGGATGAATCACACCCTGGAGTTGGCAGGAGTTGACACCAGCAGCAGCAGGAGCCCAAATATACACTGGAGTTGGCTTCAGGAGCCCAAAAATTGGATGAATCACACCCTGGAGTTGGCAGAAGTTGGCAGCAGCAGCAGCAGGAGCCCAAATATACACTGGAGTTGGCCTCAGGAGCCCAAAAATTGGATGAATCACACCCTGGAGTTGGCAGAAGTTGGCAGCAGCAGCAGCAGGAGCCCAAATATACACTGGAGTTGGCCTCAGGAGCCCAAAAATTGGATGAATCACACCCTGGAGTTGGCAGGAGTTGACAGTAGCAGCAGCAGGAGCCCAAATATACACTGGAGTTGGCCTCAGGAGCCCAAAGATGGGATGAATCACACCCTGGAGTTGGCAGAAGTTGGCAGCAGCAGGAGCCCAAATATACACTGGAGTTGGCTTCAGGAGCCCAAAAATTGGATGAATCACACCCTGGAGTTGGCAGGAGTTGACACCAGCAGCAGCAGGAGCCCAAATATACACTGGAGTTGGCTTCAGGAGCCCAAAAATTGGATGAATCACACCCTGGAGTTGGCAGAAGTTGGCAGCAGCAGCAGCAGGAGCCCAAATATACACTGGAGTTGGCCTCAGGAGCCCAAAAATTGGATGAATCACACCCTGGAGTTGGCAGAAGTTGGCAGCAGCAGCAGCAGGAGCCCAAATATACACTGGAGTTGGCCTCAGGAGCCCAAAAATTGGATGAATCACACCCTGGAGTTGGCAGAAGTTGGCAGCAGCAGCAGCAGGAGCCCAAATATACACTGGAGTTGGCCTCAGGAGCCCAAAAATTGGATGAATCACACCCTGGAGTTGGCAGGAATTGACAGTAGCAGCAGCAGGAGCCCAAATATACACTGGAGTTGGCCTCAGGAGCCCAAAAATTGGATGAATCACACCCTGGAGTTGGCAGAAGTTGGCAGCAGCAGCAGCAGCAGGAGCCCAAATATACACTGGAGTTGGCTTCAGGAGCCCAAAAATTGGATGAATCACACCCTGGAGTTGGCAGGAGTTGACACCAGCAGCAGCAGGAGCCCAAATATACACTGGAGTTGGCTTCAGGAGCCCAAAAATTGGATGAATCACACCCTGGAGTTGGCAGAAGTTGGCAGCAGCAGCAGCAGGAGCCCAAATATACACTGGAGTTGGCCTCAGGAGCCCAAAAATTGGATGAATCACACCCTGGAGTTGGCAGAAGTTGGCAGCAGCAGCAGCAGGAGCCCAAATATACACTGGAGTTGGCCTCAGGAGCCCAAAAATTGGATGAATCACACCCTGGAGTTGGCAGAAGTTGGCAGCAGCAGCAGCAGGAGCCCAAATATACACTGGAGTTGGCCTCAGGAGCCCAAAAATTGGATGAATCACACCCTGGAGTTGGCAGAAGTTGGCAGCAGCAGCAGCAGGAGCCCAAATATACACTGGAGTTGGCCTCAGGAGCCCAAAAATTGGATGAATCACACCCTGGAGTTGGCAGGAGTTGACAGTAGCAGCAGCAGGAGCCCAAATATACACTGGAGTTGGCCTCAGGAGCCCAAAAATTGGATGAATCACACCCTGGAGTTGGCAGAAGTTGGCAGCAGCAGCAGCAGGAGCCCAAATATACACTGGAGTTGGCTTCAGGAGCCCAAAAATTGGATGAATCACACCCTGGAGTTGGCAGGAGTTGACACCAGCAGCAGCAGGAGCCCAAATATACACTGGAGTTGGCTTCAGGAGCCCAAAAATTGGATGAATCACACCCTGGAGTTGGCAGAAGTTGGCAGCAGCAGCAGCAGGAGCCCAAATATACACTGGAGTTGGCCTCAGGAGCCCAAAAATTGGATGAATCACACCCTGGAGTTGGCAGAAGTTGGCAGCAGCAGCAGCAGGAGCCCAAATATACACTGGAGTTGGCCTCAGGAGCCCAAAAATTGGATGAATCACACCCTGGAGTTGGCAGGAGTTGACAGTAGCAGCAGCAGGAGCCCAAATATACACTGGATTTGGCTTCAGGAGCCCAAAAATTGGATGAATCACACCCTGGAGTTGGCAGGAGTTGACACCAGCAGCAGCAGGAGCCCAAATATACACTGGAGTTGGCTTCAGGAGCCCAAAAATTGGATGAATCACACCCTGGAGTTGGCAGAAGTTGGCAGCAGCAGCAGCAGGAGCCCAAATATACACTGGAGTTGGCCTCAGGAGCCCAAAAATTGGATGAATCACACCCTGGAGTTGGCAGAAGTTGGCAGCAGCAGCAGCAGGAGCCCAAATATACACTGGAGTTGGCCTCAGGAGCCCAAAAATTGGATGAATCACACCCTGGAGTTGGCAGGAGTTGACAGTAGCAGCAGCAGGAGCCCAAATATACACTGGAGTTGGCCTCAGGAGCTCAAAAATTCAAAAATTGGATGAATCACACCCTGGAGTTGGCAGAAGTTGGCAGCAGCAGCAGCAGCAGGAGCCCAAATATACACTGGAGTTGGCTTCAGGAGCCCAAAAATTGGATGAATCACACCCTGGAGTTGGCAGGAGTTGACACCAGCAGCAGCAGGAGCCCAAATATACACTGGAGTTGGCTTCAGGAGCCCAAAAATTGGATGAATCACACCCTGGAGTTGGCAGAAGTTGGCAGCAGCAGCAGCAGGAGCCCAAATATACACTGGAGTTGGCCTCAGGAGCCCAAAAATTGGATGAATCACACCCTGGAGTTGGCAGAAGTTGGCAGCAGCAGCAGCAGGAGCCCAAATATACACTGGAGTTGGCCTCAGGAGCCCAAAAATTGGATGAATCACACCCTGGAGTTGGCAGGAGTTGGCAGCAGCAGCAGCAGGAGCCCAAAAAATGGCCTAAAGACATAAATATGTTTTGCACCATTTGGAAAGTGTAAAACGTGGCACCATGCTGAATCTAGTCGCATGCATCAGGCATTGGTGGGTGGAAATCCTGGCTGATCCATCCCTGATTCATTTTGACAAAGGTGAGTCTCTCCACATTTTTAGTTGACAGACGAGTTCTCCTCGCCGTAACTATGGCCCCCGCCGCACTAAACACCCGCTCAGATGGCACGCTACTTGCCGGGCAGGACAGCTTTTCCAGGGCAAACTCTGCTAGTTGCGGCCACAAATCAAGTTTGGCTGCCCAGAAGTCCAGCGGATCCTCAAGGTGTGTTGGCATGGTCATGTCAAAGTATGACATGACCTGCTGGTTCAGGTCCTGCTCCAGGTCTTCCTGCTGCTCATGAGTAGCCTCACTATGCGGGTGTAGAAAGCTACTCATTAGCGACTGAAGACTGAGGCTGCTGCTGCTGATGGAGCTTCTGCTGCTGCTGCTGCCAACCCCCCCAGCGGCCATGGCAGTGGAAGGTGAGCGCAGAGGTCCCCTCGAGTCAGACCTGCGAGAGTATGGACCATGGCGCAGATAGGCATCGGCCAACTGCCTACGTAGAATGTCTTTGTAGTAGTTGAGTTTGTCCTCCCTCTCGGTGGGTTTAAAAAATGCCCCCATTTTGTGCCGGAAGCGAGGGTCCAATAAGGTGGACAGCCAGAAGTCATCCCGCCGACAGATGGAAACAATTCTGGGGTCACTACGCAAGCATGTGAGCATGCTTCGTGCCATTTGCGCAAGTGACTCGGATGGACTACCTGTCTCCATCTCCACTGCATACTGCCACGGTGTGCCCGGGTCCTCTGTCTCTCCTTCCTCAAAAACCTCTAGCTCCTCTGGCTGCTCCTGCTCCTCCTCTCCTGTCCGCTGACTAGATAAACCAGCCATTTCGCCAAGCCTAAACTGTGTTTCGCTGGGCAACTCCTCCTCCTCCTCTTCCTCCTCCTCCTCCTCCAGTTCAGCTCCAACGGGGTTCATGTGGCCGTAAGATGTAAACGCCATGTCTCCAGTGCCCTGACCAGCCATGGTTTCCAACATGTGCTGTAGTACATGAAGCAGTGGAATCACGTCGTTCATCCCGTAATCCTGCCGACTGACAAATAAAGTGGCTTCCTCAAAGGGCCTGAGCAAACGGCAGGTGTCACGTATGAGCTGCCACTGGTTGACATTGAAGTTACACAGGGGAGTCCCCCTATCTGCTTGGATCATCAGGAAATCCGTGATGGCTTTTCTCTGTTCATATAATCGGTCCAACATGTGAAGGGTGGAATTCCAACGGGTGGAAACATCGCAAATCAGACTATGTTGGGGGATACCATTCTGACGCTGTAGCTCAAGAAGGGTGTGTTTGGCGGTGTAGGAGTGGCTGAAGTGCATGCAAAGTTTCCGTGAAGTTGTTAGGATGTCCTGCAGATGGGGGGAACACTTCAGAAACCGCTTGACAACCAGATTGAAGACGTGAGCCATGCAGGGGGCATGGGTCAGGCTTCCTTGGCGCAGCGCAGACAAAATGTTCTTCCCATTGTCGGTAACCATGATTCCCATTTTAAGTTTTCTCGGAGTAAGCCATGTTTGGATTTCCTGATGAATACATTTAAGCAGTTCCTCCCCTGTGTGACTCCGTTCGCCAAGACAAACCATGTGAAGCACTGCGTGACACCTCCGTGCCCTGCACACATGGTAGACTGGAGGGGCACTGAGACTTGAGCCTACAGTGGAGGGTGAGGAGATGGCGGAGGATGAGGAGGCCGAGTCGCACGGTGTCACAGGCCCAATGGGCAGAGAGCGCGGAGGCCGAAGCGGCGTGACCTGTCCAAGTTGCTGCTGCAAAGGGACCACATTCACCCAGTGGGCCGTAAACGACATGTACTGCCCCTGACCGTAGTTACAGCTCCAGATGTCGGCGCTGCCATGTATTTTGCTACACACCGACAGGCTCAAGGACTGGCCCACCTTCTGTTCAACAAAAGTGTGCAGCGCTGGTACTGCCTTCTTGGCAAAGAAATGACGGCTTGGGACTCTCCACCTCGGCTCGGCACAAGCCATCAGTTCTCTGAAAGGTGCAGATTCCACCACCTGAAAAGGGAGCGACTGCAGCACCAGCAACTTGGACAGGAGCACATTCAGCTTCTGCGCCGTAGGATGAGTGGGCGCATACTGCTGTCTCTTGGACATGGCTTCGCTGATGGATTGCTGGCGGGATGCATGACTTGGAGGAGGAGGAGCAGGAGCGACAGAGGATGGGTATGACGCACAGCTGCCTTCGGCTGAGGTGCTGGAGCCTTGGCTGGCAGAAATTGGGAGCTCACTTGGTGAGGAAGCAGACTGGACCACCCCTTGGGAGCCTCGGTTCTCCCAGGTCGTTTTATGGTGACGCATCATATGTTGACGCAGGGCCGTGGTGCCAACATTTGGACCCTGGCCACGCTTCACCTTTTGCCTACATATCTTGCATGTGGCCATGTTACCCTCCTGCGGATGCCTCAGGAAAAACTGCCACACTGCCGAGTAGCTACTTTTCCCACCCCCTGGCCTCACTGATTCACTGCTGCTGTTGCCAACTCCAGGAACCCCTGCTCCACTACCTCCCGATAAGGTAGACTGCCGCACAGCAGGTGCTCTACCCCGGCCCCGGCCCCGGCCGGCTCCAGCCTTTGGAATTGTGCCCCCATGCTGACTGCTACCACCTTGCTGCCTCAGCTGCTGACTCCGGGGCAACCTGCACCCCTCTTCTCCTGATGATGACGATGAAGCCCCTTCATCACCCGGCTCCCAAGTGCGATCGGCTTCATCGTCATCATCATCATCATCACCGAGTTGTGGCTGTACGTCACTGATGTTCGTGGATTCGTCAACAGTGTCTGGCGCAGGAGCTGGAACGCTCGCAGCACCCACGACACTGTCCACATCACTATTTGTCTGCCTAGCTAAAGAAGCCACCTCCATTTCTTGGCTGGGCAGTAGCTGCTGACTGTCCTCTATCTGATGGTCCTCCTCACTAAAGAGTGGAGCTGAACCCAAAGCATAGGATACGTCGCTGGGGGAGGGAACGGCGTAGGCCAGAGGCAATGGGAGGACAGGGACTGCTCTCGGGGCATGCCAACTCAGGGTTGTGTCAGAGGAACCTACCGACCCTAGACTGGGGGTCTCAGACGTAAGTTGTGATGATGTTGTTGATGAGCGCGTCAACCAATCTACCACGGCAGATGCGTTACTGGTGGAGACCCGACCGCTAGCAGATACTGGCAGATTAGGTCTCTCAGCGTGACTCCTGCTGCTACTGGCCCCCAGTCTGATGCGAGCTCTGCCTGCGGAATCTTGGCCTCTGCCACTCCTCTTTTCACTTCCAGGCACTTGTCTGCCCGACATAGTCTAACTGGCGTGGTAGTAGGTGATATTTAAAAAAACCCCGGGCAGCGGTGGGTCTTTATGAAACAGAATATAATGCACACCAAAAGTGAGCAGTAACACTCAGCCTCCAACAGGCCTGCTTAGTGTAAATAAGAGAGCTGCTTAGTGTAAATAAAGAGGGGTATGCTATGTTACAGAATGGGATGCCTCAACAGAAGTGCACCTGGCAGGCAGCAGTAAGCCTATGCCCAGCAAAAGTGTCTTATAATATAAATATAATAAGAGCAAATGCTTATATGGTCTTAAACAGAGGCTGCTGTAGTCACAGAATGGGATGCCCTGGGCAGGAATGGACCTGGCAGGGTCCAGTAGTGCTTTGGCCAGCAAAAGTGTCTTTATCAGGCTAATTTCAAATATGATAAGAGCAAATGCTTATATGGTCTTAAACAGAGGCTGCTTTAGTCACAGAATGGGATGCCCCGGGCAGGAATGGACCTGGCAGGGTCCAGTAGTGCTTTGGCCAGCAAAAGTGTCTTTATCAGGCCTAATTTCAAATATGATAAGAGCAAATGCTTATATGGTCTTAAACAGAGGCTGCTGTAGTCACAGAATGGGATGCCCCGGGCAGGAATGGACCTGGCAGGGTCCAGTAGTGCTTTGGCCAGCAAAAGTGTCTTTATCAGGCTAATTTCAAATATGATAAGAGCAAATGCTTATATGGTCTTAAACAGAGGCTGCTGTAGTCACAGAATGGGATGCCCCGGGCAGGAATGGACCTGGCAGGGTCCAGTAGTGCTTTGGCCAGCAAAAGTGTCTTTATCAGGCCTAATTTCAAATATGATAAGAGCAAATGCTTATATGGTCTTAAACAGAGGCTGCTGTAGTCACAGAATGGGATGCCCTGGGCAGGAATGGACCTGGCAGGGTCCAGTAGTGCTTTGGCCAGCAAAAGTGTCTTTATCAGGCTAATTTCAAATATGATAAGAGCAAATGCTTATATGGTCTTAAACAGAGGCTGCTGTAGTCACAGAATGGGATGCCCCGGGCAGGAATGGACCTGGCAGGGTCCAGTAGTGCTTTGGCCAGCAAAAGTGTCTTTATCAGGCCTAATTTCAAATATGATAAGAGCAAATGCTTATATGGTCTTAAACAGAGGCTGCTTTAGTCACAGAATGGGATGCCCTGGGCAGGAATGGACCTGGCAGGGTCCAGTAGTGCTTTGGCCAGCAAAAGTGTCTTTATCAGGCTAATTTCAAATATGATAAGAGCAAATGCTTATATGGTCTTAAACAGAGGCTGCTGTAGTCACAGAATGGGATGCCCCGGGCAGGAATGGACCTGGCAGGGTCCAGTAGTGCTTTGGCCAGCAAAAGTGTCTTTATCAGGCCTAATTTCAAATATGATAAGAGCAAATGCTTATATGGTCTTAAACAGAGGCTGCTTTAGTCACAGAATGGGATGCCCTGGGCAGGAATGGACCTGGCAGGGTCCCGTAGTGCTTTGGCCAGCAAAAGTGTCTTTATCAGGCTAATTTCAAATATGATAAGAGCAAATGCTTATATGGTCTTAAACAGAGGCTGCTGTAGTCACAGAATGGGATGCCCCGGGCAGGAATGGACCTGGCAGGGTCCAGTAGTGCTTTGGCCAGCAAAAGTGTCTTTATCAGGCCTAATTTCAAATATGATAAGAGCAAATGCTTATATGGTCTTAAACAGAGGCTGCTTTAGTCACAGAATGGGATGCCCTGGGCAGGAATGGACCTGGCAGGGTCCAGTAGTGCTTTGGCCAGCAAAAGTGTCTTTATCAGGCCTAATTTCAAATATGATAAGAGCAAATGCTTATATGGTCTTAAACAGAGGCTGCTTTAGTCACAGAATGGGATGCCCTGGGCAGGAATGGACCTGGCAGGGTCCAGTAGTGCTTTGGCCAGCAAAAGTGTCTTTATCAGGCTAATTTCAAATATGATAAGAGCAAATGCTTATATGGTCTTAAACAGAGGCTGCTGTAGTCACAGAATGGGATGCCCCGGGCAGGAATGGACCTGGCAGGGTCCAGTAGTGCTTTGGCCAGCAAAAGTGTCTTTATCAGGCCTAATTTCAAATATGATAAGAGCAAATGCTTATATGGTCTTAAACAGAGGCTGCTTTAGTCACAGAATGGGATGCCCTGGGCAGGAATGGACCTGGCAGGGTCCAGTAGTGCTTTGGCCAGCAAAAGTGTCTTTATCAGGCTAATTTCAAATATGATAAGAGCAAATGCTTATATGGTCTTAAACAGAGGCTGCTGTAGTCACAGAATGGGATGCCCTGGGCAGGAATGGACCTGGCAGGGTCCAGTAGTGCTTTGGCCAGCAAAAGTGTCTTTATCAGGCCTAATTTCAAATATGATAAGAGCAAATGCTTATATGGTCTTAAACAGAGGCTGCTGTAGTCACAGAATGGGATGCCCCGGGCAGGAATGGACCTGGCAGGGTCCAGTAGTGCTTTGGCCAGCAAAAGTGTCTTTATCAGGCCTAATTTCAAATATGATAAGAGCAAATGCTTATATGGTCTTAAACAGAGGCTGCTTTAGTCACAGAATGGGATGCCCTGGGCAGGAATGGACCTGGCAGGGTCCAGTAGTGCTTTGGCCAGCAAAAGTGTCTTTATCAGGCTAATTTCAAATATGATAAGAGCAAATGCTTATATGGTCTTAAACAGAGGCTGCTGTAGTCACAGAATGGGATGCCCCGGGCAGGAATGGACCTGGCAGGGTCCAGTAGTGCTTTGGCCAGCAAAAGTGTCTTTATCAGGCTAATTTCAAATATGATAAGAGCAAATGCTTATATGGTCTTAAACAGAGGCTGCTTTAGTCACAGAATGGGATGCCCTGGGCAGGAATGGACCTGGCAGGGTCCAGTAGTGCTTTGGCCAGCAAAAGTGTCTTTATCAGGCTAATTTCAAATATGATAAGAGCAAATGCTTATATGGTCTTAAACAGAGGCTGCTGTAGTCACAGAATGGGATGCCCCTGGCAGGAATGTACCTGGCAGGGTCCAGTAGTGCTTTGGCCAGCAAAAGTGTCTTTATCAGGCCTAATTTCAAATATGATAAGAGCAAATGCTTATATGGTCTTAAACAGAGGCTGCTTTAGTCACAGAATGGGATGCCCTGGGCAGGAATGGACCTGGCAGGGTCCAGTAGTGCTTTGGCCAGCAAAAGTGTCTTTATCAGGCTAATTTCAAATATGATAAGAGCAAATGCTTATATGGTCTTAAACAGAGGCTGCTGTAGTCACAGAATGGGATGCCCCGGGCAGGAATGGACCTGGCAGGGTCCAGTAGTGCTTTGGCCAGCAAAAGTGTCTTTATCAGGCCTAATTTCAAATATGATAAGAGCAAATGCTTATATGGTCTTAAACAGAGGCTGCTTTAGTCACAGAATGGGATGCCCTGGGCAGGAATGGACCTGGCAGGGTCCAGTAGTGCTTTGGCCAGCAAAAGTGTCTTTATCAGGCTAATTTCAAATATGATAAGAGCAAATGCTTATATGGTCTTAAACAGAGGCTGCTGTAGTCACAGAATGGGATGCCCCGGGCAGGAATGGACCTGGCAGGGTCCAGTAGTGCTTTGGCCAGCAAAAGTGTCTTTATCAGGCCTAATTTCAAATATGATAAGAGCAAATGCTTATATGGTCTTAAACAGAGGCTGCTTTAGTCACAGAATGGGATGCCCTGGGCAGGAATGGACCTGGCAGGGTCCAGTAGTGCTTTGGCCAGCAAAAGTGTCTTTATCAGGCCTAATTTCAAATATGATAAGAGCAAATGCTTATATGGTCTTAAACAGAGGCTGCTTTAGTCACAGAATGGGATGCCCTGGGCAGGAATGGACCTGGCAGGGTCCAGTAGTGCTTTGGCCAGCAAAAGTGTCTTTATCAGGCTAATTTCAAATATGATAAGAGCAAATGCTTATATGGTCTTAAACAGAGGCTGCTGTAGTCACAGAATGGGATGCCCCGGGCAGGAATGGACCTGGCAGGGTCCAGTAGTGCTTTGGCCAGCAAAAGTGTCTTTATCAGGCCTAATTTCAAATATGATAAGAGCAAATGCTTATATGGTCTTAAACAGAGGCTGCTTTAGTCACAGAATGGGATGCCCTGGGCAGGAATGGACCTGGCAGGGTCCAGTAGTGCTTTGGCCAGCAAAAGTGTCTTTATCAGGCTAATTTCAAATATGATAAGAGCAAATGCTTATATGGTCTTAAACAGAGGCTGCTGTAGTCACAGAATGGGATGCCCCGGGCAGGAATGGACCTGGCAGGGTCCAGTAGTGCTTTGGCCAGCAAAAGTGTCTTTATCAGGCCTAATTTCAAATATGATAAGAGCAAATGCTTATATGGTCTTAAACAGAGGCTGCTTTAGTCACAGAATGGGATGCCCTGGGCAGGAATGGACCTGGCAGGGTCCAGTAGTGCTTTGGCCAGCAAAAGTGTCTTTATCAGGCTAATTTCAAATATGATAAGAGCAAATGCTTATATGGTCTTAAACAGAGGCTGCTGTAGTCACAGAATGGGATGCCCCGGGCAGGAATGGACCTGGCAGGGTCCAGTAGTGCTTTGGCCAGCAAAAGTGTCTTTATCAGGCCTAATTTCAAATATGATAAGAGCAAATGCTTATATGGTCTTAAACAGAGGCTGCTTTAGTCACAGAATGGGATGCCCTGGGCAGGAATGGACCTGGCAGGGTCCAGTAGTGCTTTGGCCAGCAAAAGTGTCTTTATCAGGCTAATTTCAAATATGATAAAAGCAAATGCTTATATGGTCTTAAACAGAGGCTGCTGTAGTCACAGAATGGGATGCCCCGGGCAGGAATGGACCTGGCAGGGTCCAGTAGTGCTTTGGCCAGCAAAAGTGTCTTTATCAGGCCTAATTTCAAATATGATAAGAGCAAATGCTTATATGGTCTTAAACAGAGGCTGCTTTAGTCACAGAATGGGATGCCCTGGGCAGGAATGGACCTGGCAGGGTCCAGTAGTGCTTTGGCCAGCAAAAGTGTCTTTATCAGGCTAATTTCAAATATGATAAGAGCAAATGCTTATATGGTCTTAAACAGAGGCTGCTGTAGTCACAGAATGGGATGCCCTGGGCAGGAATGGACCTGGCAGGGTCCAGTAGTGCTTTGGCCAGCAAAAGTGTCTTTATCAGGCCTAATTTCAAATATGATAAGAGCAAATGCTTATATGGTCTTAAACAGAGGCTGCTTTAGTCACAGAATGGGTTGCCTCACAGCAGACTTAAGATCAGTTCAGTATATATGCACAGTTAGTTACTATAAGCAGCCTGAAAACGCTAACAAAGGCTGGATGAAAAAAAAAAAATCTCCCTGTCAGCCAGCTCCGTTTTTCCTACCTTTCCCTGGCTTTCTGTCTGTCTCCTGTCTGTCTCCTGCCTGTCTCCTGCCTGTCCCTGTCTGTCCCTGTCTCCAGCCTGTCTAACTGCCTCAGCTACACAGCGTTCTGTCTGTCTGTCACGAATGCAATAGAGAAATGAGGAAAAGCAAGATGGCCGCCGTTAAATACCGCTGTGTGACGTCACCGGGCTTGCTGGCTGCTGATAGGCTGCATGTGACTGCCCCAGCTTGCACTGGCGCGGGATACATGTCCAGACATGTCCCGTCCGCCATCTTAGAATGCCTGTAAATGTAAATGAATGGATGTTAAAGGAAAACTTCGAGTGATCGAATCGCGGGGAAATTCGGATTCGATCCGAATCGAATTTTTCCTGAAATTCGGATCGAATCCGGGTTCGTCCGGATCGATTCGCTCATCCCTAATGCAGATAGTGGGTTGGGTGACAGGAGCAGGTTGAGGATAGAAGCAGACGGATGGTTGGATGAGAGGGATCGGTTAAGAAAAGATGCAGATAGTGGGTTGGGTGACAGGAGCAGGTTGAGGATAGAAGCAGACGGATGGTTGGATGAGAGGGATCGGTTAAGAAAAGATGCAGATAGTGGGTTGGGTGACAGGAGCAGGTTGAGGATAGAAGCAGACGGATGGTTGGATGAGAGGGATAATAAGCTTACTGCTTCTGTTACCAGCAAGTAGTCTGCAGCCCCGCACACTCTGTCCCACCTGAGAACTGAGGAATGTGACAAGAAGGTCAGAGTCAGGCAGGGAGAAATGCAGAGATACATTACAAAAGATGAGAGTGGTACAGACAGAACACCTCCCAGACAAGCCAGGAGGAATCCCCCCCCACACCTGCCTCACTCTTTTCCCTAACTTTAGTTCAGCTTTAAGTTAAAACATTCATTTTATTTCAATATTAATAACGGATTTGACATAAAGTGTCAGAAAAACATATGACACTTTCTTTTCAAAGAATAATCCAATATACATGGTTCTCTCGACATGATTTTCATCATTTAGTCTTCAGATTATTGACATTGCATAGGGAAAGTTTGTCAGATAATTTTCAACTTATAAATTCATGATGGGAATGCATGGGTAAAGTTTTGCTTTTTCAATGTGATATTTCCTACAGAGATATTAAAACTAACAATAGGACAGCACATTAATTGTTTATGCTAAGATCACTCAACATGTATGCAACATGTAGGTTTAGTAAATTACTCCCTTAAACCCTCCCACTGACAGCACTGATTAACGTATGCTGTTTGAAAGGGATTATTGGCATGCAGATGTTGTGGGAATATATTTGCAGATGCTGCACTCCTGGACTACATGGAAGTAGTACATAGGGATCAGTGGACCCGCAGAAGGATTCGTAAAATTCATACGAACTTTTCTCCAAAGTTCAGTTCAGGTCCCCCGGACAATCAATGGTGATTGGGGACCCAAAAATGGCTGTAAAATGGGGGTGGCAAGGGGGCTGCAAATGGAGGGGAACACCAGGGTGATTGCCCTGCACATATGGCGTAGGGAAAGTGCCCAAATTTATAACCGAAAACAAAATAAATAAATACATAAATAAATAAAAACAATAAAATATTTTTTTTATGGGTATCATAGGCCAAATTGGGGGGAAACACCTGCACAAAATGGGGTAGGGAAAGTGCTCAAAATAATCCCACAAAATGAAAAAAAAAGAAATAAATATAAATACACAAATAAATGAATAAAATTAAAATACAATTTTTTTTACAGGTGTCAGAGGCCAAATCCAGAAACAAATAAAATAAAAAAATTAAAAAAATCCTTTTTAACTGGTGTCAGAGGGGAAATCGGGGGGCAAAACCAGGGAGAACCAGGGAGTCTGCACAAAATTGGGTAGAGACAGTACTAATATTATGTATCCTTTTAAAAAAAAAAAATGATAAAAAACCCCAGTAACCCTATAACAGTCTGTGTGACAGAATCACCCCATCACCTCATAGCATACTGTGTGACAGAGCCTCCACCTTCTCCTATAGCAAACCGTGTTGTTAAACAACTCCATCATCCTATACCAGACTGTGGAAAAGCCTCCATCTTCTCCTATAGAGACTGTATTGCAGAACAATCCCCATCATCCCATAGTAGACTATGATAGAACCCTCCATCATCTTCTATAGCAGACCTTTGCAGAACAACCCACATCATCCCATAGTAGATTATGGCAGAGCCCCCCCCCCCACCATTCTTTTTTGTAGCAGGCAGCGCTGTGTGCTCCTTCCTGCCTACTTGCTGACCGTCCCCTGTCACGACCAGGCCCCTTATTACAACTAATGGCTTTCTACATCTGGCTAGAAATAAAGAATGATTTCACAGAGATTTAAGGCAATTTTGACTGTGGGAGTGAGTTTTTCACAAGCAGGGCTGTCATGTGTGTAGCAAGATGGCCACATCCATGCAGTTCAGGAGTGCAGCATCTGTATGCTATTCCACATCTTCATGAGGTTAAAATGGACCAACAGTCAAAAATGACTTAAACCAAGCCAACACAACAAACAGTGCTCATATGCATTCTTCCCCGGGGTAATTTAGATTGATGCACATAAAAATTCCTTTACCCTTTTCTAACTCATGCTGTAGTAAATTTTAGAAACAAAATGGTGGCTCATTCATTTGCAGGCCACTTGGCTTCCTGTTACTGAGCATTGTCAGTTATGTCAGTTGAATCCAGGCAGCAGCATGACTGAAATGCTGGGAGAGGAAGCTCCAAAATGGCTGCTACCTTTCTTTTCCAACTGTGCTAGGCTGTTGGTCCGCTTTAAGTCCTCTCAAATAGCTCACATTACTGATTGCCGAGGGGGGAAGGGGGGTGCTTTAGGGAAGCAATTTGAAAGCTTTAGGGTCTGGGGCTTTGCCTTAACTTCTTTATGCACTTCTTTAAATTCTATATACATAGCATAACTTCCTTCCTAAACCTAAGCAGACCTAAACACAACCCCCCAGCATCTAAATGTTTGACTGTACCCATGATTGGTCATATGAGCCACTGGAACAGCATAGGGGTGTGTAAAAGGTGACTTTACTTGTCTAAGTGTGGACATTTATTTTGGAATGCTCCAGGGTGTGCACCCCAATGTATTCCCACCATAGCTTCCACACTTCTCATCACTCAATATACCTTAAAGTGGACCAACACCCAGGATTTTGACTATCCTGGGTCTTGGTCCACTTCGGTGGGGCACCCCCGATCGGGGTGCCCCGCTGTGTGAAACCCCCCCGATCACCCAAAAAACTCACCTCTCTCCGCTCCCAGCGCCGACGGACAAGCGGTTTGACAGCTGCGGACAAGCGGCTTCTCCGCCGCCGCCTCCCGCGGGTCACTCTTGACGCGCGCGTGCCCGCGTCGGCCATTCACAGACGGCCGGCGCGGGTGCGTGCACGTCTAGAGGGGCGCGAGGGAGGCGGCGGCAAGGTAAGGGGATTTGGGGTGTTTGGGGGGGTTTGAGATCTGAGATCGGGATGTCCCGCGGGGAGGGAGGTGATCGGCCCGGGAATCTTATAGATTCCCGGGCCGATCACCGGAGGGTGATGGTCCACTTTAAAGGGAAAGTCCACAAAAGATTTAAAATCCAATTGTACCCCCTGAAAAGATACTCCCCTGATTTAAGAGAAACCGGGCCGTCTGGGGAATGGCCTTTAAAAGGAGCACTCCCATTGAAATCAATGGGTACCCCAGTACACAAGGAATCTCTGTGTACAGAAGCACTCCATAAAGAGGCCACACCCACCCACCAGGCTGACTGCTCATATGAAGCAGTGCAGAAGCCGGTGGAAGGTAATAGGGGTGTCTTACACACTAGGGCACACTTTGATTTGAGTTCTTCAGAGAAAAGTCCACAAAAGTAAAACCTAAATAACAGTAAAGCATTATATATAGATTTTCATTTATAGATAACTTGATCGTGGCAGAGTCTGGGATTACTTCCTGTTTTGGCAGTTGGAGTAGAATCTTCTGAGCTGGGTACTTCAGGGTGAAACCGAGGTGTAATTGGGGCTATTACTTTTATTACACTTGTAATCATCATAAATATTTTTACAACTTGTTCTGTGTAGAGCAGCTTGTTTTGTCATTTCCAATCAGAGTTATAATAGGTTAAATTACAGCTCCAGCAGAGCGGGGTCAACACTAGAAAGCTAACAGACACAATTATTGGATACACTTTCAAATTAGCACGTATAAATACAGTCAAATGGATTTCAATGCTTACTGCTTATTGTACATTTGCATAAACGGCTGCTATCTCGGCAATTATGCATTCTTATGTGGTCATATCACTGATCCTGCACTGATTATAGTGAGAATAGATGGTTCAGCTAAGGCTCTTATACTATACAAAGGTTTGGTGAAATTGTTTGGAAATCATCAGATTAGATTGTAAAGCCAGCGCTTATGCAGTAGTAAGAGATAAAACCATAGAAATGTAGCAAAGCAGTTCATAGCCAATAATTGAAGACTATTTTTTGGGCATAAAAGACAGCATATTACATGTAAAAAATAATATTAATGTCAATGTTATAAGGGTCATCTGGACTTACAGCCTTGCCATCTGTTTAACTGTCAGAGCGGCTGTCAGTTTGACACTGCAAGTCTTTTTGCTTGCTAGTACTGATGTGTTAAAGTGGACCAACACCCAGCGTGATCGGCATTCCCGGGCCGATCTGATCCCTTCCCATGGGGTATCTGAAATCGGGATGCCCCGCTGTGTGAAACCCCCCAGGACACCCCATTCACCTTATCTGCATCCCGATCCAACGGCACATGTGCGGGCCGCGGCCGCATCTCGCGCTTCTCTCCAGCAGGGATAATAGACCAAAGTGGTGCACCACATATTATAAGAAAAAACTGTGCTACACTGCAACAATAGTAGTATCAAAACAAAATTAGGCTCGTGGGAATAAACCCACAGGTCTAAAGGACAAGAGCACCAACAATAATAAAATAACCAATTTCATTTATTAAAGAATCAACATGAAACATACAGTGCAAAACATGCAATACATACAGGACATGACTAACACTTTAAAAACACTGCCTAATACCCCAAATTTCATCCAGTGCTGAATGTCACAGCATAAAAAATATATCTGGGATAGCTCCTAATATCAAACACGTATAGCCCCTGATAATAAACAGTAGTCTATTGTGCCGGCACAATAAAACCCTATACAATAACCTGATAATATAAACAATTAAATAATTAAAGTGCAGTGCATGAAAAAATGAACCAAAGCACTACGTGACTATAGCAGCAAAGTATGTGTGCTAACCCTTTAACAGTGTAGGGTAAAAATGGCTATGTGTACAAACAAGTGAATAATAAACCAAAAAACATGGTCATGGATACCTGTAAATAAGCAAAACGGGAAATCAATCAAACTCTGACAGTGAAAATAGTGACACAGATTCAAGATAAAACGAGCACTAGCAACAAAAAATAATAACAAAGGGTAAATCACGTGAAATAAAGGAGTGAGGCCTAGCAGAGGGGACACCTACGTTCGCGGCCGCCCGTGCCGCTTCGCTGGGTGAATGAATCAAACTAAACCAAGGCCTGTTTTAAATACCTGTGTGCGCTAACCGGTAATAGGTGCCGTCAAGCAGGTGTGCATGGTGCGCATCTGCGTATCAACCTTCGGGCATCATATTCCGGCCGTCGCGCGCGCTGCCGGAAATGACGATACTGCATCTACAAGGCCAGCATCGTCATAAAAAGTAGGCGGAGGATGTTACAGGGGATGGGAGGGAGGGCGAGAGTGCGTCATCTGTGCTGATCAAGCAGTGTCAACACAGAGGCCACTCCCCCTCATATACAGAGGTCTCTCATAATCCCCCGCAGGGCAGGGGGCACGGGGGCAAATTCCGCGCTTATATGCCGGGGCCCCAGCTATATACCGCCGATCCCCCACCCCACACATATACCCGCCGCGCACACGGCACAACCCACCCCGGAAGGCGTCTCAACCAGAGCAAAGTATGATGCTTCGGTGAGTGCGCACAGACCGGGTGTGAATGTCCGCGGGCAGGTGCACAGGGCGCCACATGTGTCAGGGGCGCGGCCCTAAAAGAATTAGTAAAAGGATTATATTTTATCTAATTGTCTACAGGCAATGGTTTAAACAACATATAGGACGAATAGCATTGTATGTACAACTTAAATAATAAAATTATTACTGAGCATAACAACCTGATATACATTATATACAAGAATGAAAGAAACCCAATGGCTGATGACCAGTCTGGCCCAAACACAACCGCATGTGGATATAATAACAACCATTCATATAAATTAATTCAATATTAGAGAATGGTGGACGGGCGATAATTTATAAATCCTAGCAATCTAGTAAGGACAGGTAGTTAAAGGTCATAATAGACCAAATAACGGCATATCTAATGTTGAAATAAACGATCTTATTAGCACCTAACACATTGTTATTGTGGTGCCAAAACCAAAACAATACTGCGAACAATTTTTTAGGGAATATCCAATTCAAATATAGCAGATGGTATCACTAATGCTTATCAGAGGCACACTATAGCCCCATATACATTACAACAGGCTAAGTGGGGGAACAATGAAGAACCAAGTGGCCACCAACTTAAGCAGCACATCAAGTAGACTGCAGTGTAGGTTAGTGGACTAATCTAAAGTTTCGGATCAAAACACAGGTGGAATTACAACGTGACAAATTATTAACACGAGGGAGGGATTATGACACAGTAAAATGTGGGTAGATCCAAAAGCACCGCGTCGAGGGGGATGCTCCTCAGGTGTATGATAGTTCTCTGGTATCAGCACCGTGCATGCACTTCCATAACACCTATACAAAATTAATAATGAAATTAAATTAAAAGTGAGGAATAAAAATGAATGTGAAACAAACGTGTACACACATGTATATAGTATTATATACATGCATATGAAAATAAAATAAAAGGCATGAAGCCTCCTGAAGACATGTAAGTGACTATATAATGTCACTTCTATGTGATAAAGCCCACAGTGAGAAACCCACTGGTGCAAACAGTGCTAAGAAAACAAGTAAATAAAAAAGCAACACATGACCGAGTGTGGCGAACGCCACATCCAGGATTAATTAAACACTATCCTGACCATGACAGGCAGGACAGACGTGAAGAAAAGAAGGGGTGACAATCCCAAACAAAATTTGAAGAGGTCCCGGACCAAACTATGTGAAATAAAGAACGCCAAAAGTGCTGTACTAAGGGATGGAAACAGCTGAGGAAAAGTTGAGGAAAACTCCAGATTGGAAAGACATTACACCAGATATATAATCTCCCTTATCCTCTTATGCAGGCTTAGGATCCCCCACATACATTTCCGTGTCTCGATAGTCCCGATGGAAGAAAGGACATACTGATAGTCTAGCCCAGGAACGGGGAAAAAGCACAGTCCTCATTTAGGCCTCCCGGACTCCTGGTGTCAAGCTGAAAAATCCACCTCAGCTCTCTTTGTTGGAGTCGACGTTTTAAATCCCCGCCCGTGGGCCCACTGATACCCTTTCTATACCCACGACCCTCAATGTTTTAGGGTCACCCCCATGTCTATCCAAAAAATGTGCTGCCACCGGTGAAATGGTCTTACCCAGTTCCTTGTCCCTGCTGGCCAGTCGGATATTTGACAGGTGAGCCTGGATTCTGGTCTTCAAAGCATTTTGTGTTTCCCCCACGTAGGCCACCGGGCACCCGCATTGTAGCAAGTAAATTACCGACCGCGTCCTGCAATTAATAAAAGAGTTGATTTTGAATTGTCTGCCAGTCCGTAGATTAATAACGTGCTTGGTTTTTTCCACATATGTGCATATAGAACACTTCAGCCCGACGGGCTCCGAACTTGAGGGACCATCTCTGCAAAAGTCATTTTGCACCATCTGGTACTTGGTTACAGATGAAACAGACTTTGGGATGTGCCCCATGGGGCACATCCCAAAGTCTGTTTCATCTGTAACCAAGTACCAGATGGTGCAAAATGACTTTTGCAGAGATGGTCCCTCAAGTTCGGAGCCCGTCGGGCTGTCATCGACACTCTTGGACCAACTAATTCCCCCAATGTGGGTTCTGAGGTTAGGATGTGCCAATGTTTGGAGAGGATCCCATGGATTTGCCTCCATTGCTTACTAAAGTCTGTTACAAAGCGTACCCCCTCTGAGGACCTTTTAAGTGGTCTATCCTGAGGTGGGCGATATGTTAGTAGTTCTGCTCTATCACGCTGTTTGGCTCTCACGTAAGCCTGTTTTATGATCCTCTCCGGATACCCCCGTGTCCGAAATCTCTGAGCTAAGTCAATGGATTCATTCTCAAAATCCTCATGTTTCGTACAGTTCCTCCGGGCCCGAAGAAACTGTCCATAGGGAATGCCTCTTTTCAAATGTGAAACATGTGCGCTGTCTTAAGAGACTATTTACAGCTGTCGGCTTTCTATACAAGCTAGTGTCTATCCTGCCATCAGATCTACAATTCAATTTGACATCAAGGAATGTTACCTCTGCTGTAGAGATGGTCCATGTTAGAGAGATGTTGAATTCGTTGTCATTCAGTCGGTTTAGAAAGGCTTGGCAGGAGGATTCAGTACCCTGCCAAAAAATCAAGATATCATCAATGTAGCGGTACTACCCCAATATCGCAGGGTGGTACCGCTCCAATTCTGCAGAAAAAAACGTACATTCTTCCCACCATCCTAGGAAGAGGTTCGCTATTGAGGGGGCACATTTGGCCCCCATGGCCACCCCCGAGATTTGTTGATAATACTGGCCATTGAACATAAAAAAGTTGTGATTCAATGTGAAGTCCAATAAGGCCAGCAGGAACCCATGTAGGTCCGATCTCTCCACTGACTCTTTGTCTAGGTAGAATTTGACAGCCGTCAGGGCCAGGTGGTGGGGTATGGTCGTGTACAGCGACTCAACATCGCATGTGACTAGCAGTGTGTCAGGTGGCAGGTGGATGCCCTCCAGTTTTTGGAGCAGATTAGTTGTGTCTCGCACAAAGGACTGGAGGCTAAGAACATGGGCCTGTAGAAACAAGTCCAAAAACGAGCATATCGGCTCCAATAGGCTTTTTATGCCCGAGACAATTGGGCGACCCGGCGGGGTCAGCAGGGCACGTGCCCATTTGTGAATGGCCGGCACGGGCGTGCTCCCTGTTAGAAGGAAGCGCAAGATGCGGCCGCCAGCCGCTGTGGTAAGACGTCTCATTGATGCGCATACCACAGTGCATACCACAGCGAGCGCGCTGATTGGCCGAGCGGCCGCACATGCGCCGTAGGAGCGGGGTCAGGTGAGTTTTTACTTGCAATCTTGGGGGTTTCACATAGTCAAAATCCTGGATGTTGGCCCACTTTAACAGCAGAGGAGACATTGGTGGATTTCCCACAATACTGCCTGTAACTCAGTGTACAGGAGTAGGGAGTTGTTCTAATGCTCTCTTTCTTTGCCAGGCAATAACAATAGCATTTGTCAGAAAGAACCAATTTAATGTGCCAGCAATTTGAGGAATAATTCGAGACAAAGATTTAAAATGGCGCCCCACCTGTGCTCAGCCCCCCCCCCCTTTTTGGTGCCCCCATGACCTGCTGCACCCCAGGCAAGTGTCCTCCCCCCACCTACACCCCTGGCCCAGCCTAGAGATCAGTCCTGTCCTCTGATCATTGTTAATTGGGCAAGCAGCATCCCCTATAGCTGCCACTGCGCTTCCTAACCTGCTAACAAGATAATTAAGATATAAAGTTGAGACATCAATACCAATTTACTGGAAGTAGAATAAATGTAAAAATATTAACTATGCATTTGGAGGTTCATATGTTTACCATGATATATTAAATATTAAATATATATATTAAATATTAAATATGATATTTACAAGAGAGTTATTTAGTGACAAAATCACTATTCTTACATGGCAGCCTTACCGGGGTCAGTGATCAGAAGCTAAGGAACTAAGCCATTTTTAAAGGCTCCTTAAAGGAGGTGTATGACAAATCTGTATAATGCTAAATATCCATTTAGACAGAGCAGTTAATGAGGAGTCACTTATACACCCGAACTGAATACAACTCCCATGAAGCTTGTGGTTTTCTTCTCCTGGTAGGAATAAAATCCAGGGGTGACAGGTGTATGACTTTATTGGGGGGACAGAACCTGTCACCCCAGATTCCTCTTCATTCCAATAAAAGAAACAAGCCTAGGTGGATATTTCTTGATGCCGGGTGTGTAAGTGACCCCTCTTTCCCCCCTCCAGCAATGGCCTATTTCTTCGCAATAGTGCTCCTTTAAGTTAAGTATACACCCTTCTCTCACTTCCGCTGTGCTAAGACAATTTGGGCAATAAAATAAAAAAAAAAAATAATAATTGGGGGGGGGGGCAGAATTTAGCAGGATTAGCTGCAAATAGTGACTGGCCTCTGGATCTCTGTGGGTGGGTCTGAGCATGGCCCCGCCCACCCATTCACTTGAATGTACCAGCAATCCCACGACACATGGGCTCTCCAATCAGCGTTCTTTGCTGTGCATATTAATGTGCACCGTAGAACACCAAATAAAAGGAGAGCAGCAAGCATCCCTACAAGAACTTCTAATCCGGGTGAGCATACCCACACCAGCCATTCATACAGGCCTGGTGCGTGTGCACACATCAGCAGTGGAGGAATTCCTGGGATGACACCACAGGCTCTGCATTCACCATGGGATCGAAATGTAAGATTCCAGACAGCCAGAGGGGATTCACATTTTAGGGTATGCCAAATCAGGTTGCCCCACAGAGAGAAAGAACACAGGCCTTAGAGTCTCAGACATTAGGCTTATGGCTGCTCCTCTTTAACATTTTTAGATTATATCTTAGTTGCTGCTTTAGTCATCACTTTTTTTAATGTGATTTTCTATTTTTTCTGCAGCAAATACTCAAACAATCACGTGTTGATTCAACCAAAGTTATCTTTCTTATCACCGATGGCTACTCAAATGGCGGGGATCCTAGACCTGTGGCAGCAAGCCTGCGAGACTTTGGAGTGGAAATCTTCACTTTTGGAATATGGCAGGGAAATATCCGGGAGCTGAATGACATGGCATCGCAACCAAAGGATGAGCATTGTTACTTGCTGCATAGTTTTGCAGAATTTGAAGCACTGGCTCGACGTGCATTACATGAGGGTATCTTGTTTACATCAATGTTTATGCTGTAGTTATTTAGCAACATAAATAAAATAAATAAAAGATAATGATTACCATATTGATCTCCACATAAGACGCACCTACCTGCCCATTAGATGCACCCAGGATTTGGAGGAGAAATATAAGAAAAAATATATTCTGAACCAAATGATGTGCTAAGATACCCCCTCCCTTCATTACAGACAGTGTGCAGAATCCCTCCAAGCGGTATCTCACATTACAGGCAGTGAGCGGTATCCCACACTACAGGTAGTGAGCAGTATTCCACATTACAGGCAGTGAGCGGTATCTCACATTACAGGCAGTGAGCGGTATCCCACACTACAGGTAGTGAGCAGTATTCCACATTACAGGCAGTGAGCGGTATCTCACATTACAGGCAGTGAGCGGTATCTCACATTACAGGCAGTGAGCGGTATCTCACATTACAGACAGTGAGCGGTATCTCACATTACAGGCAGTGAGCAGTATCTCACATTACAGGCAGTGAGCAGTATTCCACATTACAGGCAGTGAGCGGTATCTCACATTACAGGCAGTGAGCGGTATCTCACATTACAGGCAGTGAGCGGTATCTCACATTACAGACAGTGAGCGGTATCTCACATTACAGGCAGTGAGCAGTATTCCACATTACAGGCAGTGAGCAGTATCCCATATTACATGCAGTGAGCAGTATTCCACATTACAGGCAGTGAGCGGTATCTCACATTACAGGCAGTGAGCGGTATCTCACATTACAGGCAGTGAGCGGTATCCCACATTACAGGCAGTGAGCGGTATCCCACATTACAGGCAGTGAGCGGTATCTCACATTACAGGCAGTGAGCGGTATCCCACATTACAGGCAGTGAGCGGTATCCCATATTACATGCAGTGAGCGGTATCTCACATTACAGGCAGTGAGCAGTATCCCACATTACAGGCAGTGAGCAGTATCCCATATTACATGCAGTGAGCAGTATTCCACATTACAGGCAGTGAGCGGTATCCCACATTACAGGCAGTGAGCAGTATCCCATATTACATGCAGTGAGCAGTATTCCACATTACAGGCAGTGAGCGGTATCTCACATTACAGGCAGTGAGCGGTATCTCACATTACAGGCAGTGAGCGGTATCCCACATTACAGGCAGTGAGCAGTATCCCATATTACATGCAGTGAGCAGTATTCCACATTACAGGCAGTGAGCGGTATCTCACATTACAGGCAGTGAGCGGTATCTCACATTACAGGCAGTGAGCGGTATCTCACATTACAGACAGTGAGCGGTATCTCACATTACAGGCAGTGAGCAGTATCTCACATTACAGGCAGTGAGCAGTATTCCACATTACAGGCAGTGAGCGGTATCTCACATTACAGGCAGTGAGCGGTATCTCACATTACAGGCAGTGAGCGGTATCTCACATTACAGACAGTGAGCGGTATCTCACATTACAGGCAGTGAGCAGTATTCCACATTACAGGCAGTGAGCAGTATTCCACATTACAGGCAGTGAGCGGTATCTCACATTACAGGCAGTGAGCGGTATCTCACATTACAGGCAGTGAGCGGTATCCCACACTACAGGTAGTGAGCAATATCCCACATTACAGGTAGTGAGCAGTATTCCACATTACAGGCAGTGAGCGGTATCTCACATTACAGGCAGTGAGCGGTATCTCACATTACAGGCAGTGAGCGGTATCCCACATTACAGGCAGTGAGCGGTATCCCACATTACAGGCAGTGAGCAGTATCCCACATTACAGGCAGTGAGAGGTATCTCACATTACAGGCAGTGAGCAGTATCCCACATTACAGGCAGTGAGCAGTATTCCACATTACTGGCAGTGAGCGGTATCTCACATTACAGGCAGTGAGCAATATCTCACATTACAGGTAGTGAGCAGTATTCCACATTACAGGCAGTGAGCGGTATCCCACATTACAGGCAGTGAGCGGTATCCCACATTACAGGCAGTGAGCGGTATCCCACATTACAGGCAGTGAGCGGTATCTCACATTACAGGCAGTGAGCGGTATCCCACATTACAGGCAGTGAGCGGTATCCCACATTACAGGCAGTGAGCGGTATCTCACATTACAGGCAGTGAGCGGTATTCCACATTACAGGCAGTGAGCGGTATCCCACATTACAGGCAGTGAGCGGTATCCCACATTACAGGCAGTGAGCAGTATTCCACATTACAGGCAGTGAGCGGTATCTCACATTACAGGCAGTGAGCAGTATTCCACATTACAGGCAGTGAGCGGTATCTCACATTACAGGCAGTGAGCAGTATTCCACATTACAGGCAGTGAGTGGTATCCCACATTACAGACAGTGAGCGGTATCCCACATTACAGGCAGTGAGCGGTATCCCACATTACAGGCAGTGAGCAGTATCCCACATTACAGGCAGTGAGCGGTATCTCACATTACAGGCAGTGAGCAGTATTCCACATTACAGGCAGTGAGCGGTATTCCACATTACAGGCAGTGAGCGGTATCCCACATTACAGGCAGTGAGCGGTATCTCACATTACAGGTAGTGAGCAGTATTCCACATTACGGGCAGTGAGCAGTATTCCACATTACAGGCAGTGAGCGGTATCCCACATTACAGGCAGTGAGCGGTATCCCACATTACAGGCAGTGAGCAGTATTCCACATTACAGGCAGTGAGCGGTATCTCACATTACAGGCAGTGAGCAGTATTCCACATTACAGGCAGTGAGTGGTATCCCACATTACAGACAGTGAGCGGTATCCCACATTACAGGCAGTGAGCGGTATCCCACATTACAGGCAGTGAGCAGTATCCCACATTACAGGCAGTGAGCGGTATCTCACATTACAGGCAGTGAGCAGTATTCCACATTACGGGCAGTGAGCAGTATTCCACATTACAGGCAGTGAGCGGTATCTCACATTACAGGCAGTGAGAGGTATACCACATTACAGGCAGTGAGCGGTATCCCACATTACAGGCAGTGAGCGGTATCCCACATTACAGGCAGTGAGCAGTATTCCACATTACAGGCAGTGAGCGGTATCTCACATTACAGGCAGTGAGCAGTATTCCACATTACAGGCAGTGAGTGGTATCCCACATTACAGACAGTGAGCGGTATCCCACATTACAGGCAGTGAGCGGTATCCCACATTACAGGCAGTGAGCAGTATTCCACATTACAGGCAGTGAGCGGTATCTCACATTACAGGCAGTGAGAGGTATACCACATTACAGGCAGTGAGCGGTATCTCACATTACAGGCAGTGAGCAATATCTCACATTACAGGTAGTGAGCAGTATTCCACATTACTGGCAGTGAGCGGTATCTCACATTACAGGCAGTGAGTGGCATTCCACATTACAGGCAGTGAGTGGTATCCCACATTACAGGCAGTGAGCGGTATCCCACATTACAGGCAGTGAGCGGTATCCCACATTACAGGCAGTGAGCGGTACCTCACATTACAGGCAGTGAGCAGTATCCCACATTACTGGCAGTGAGCGGTATCTCACATTACAGGCAGTGAGCAGTATTCCACATTACTGGCAGTGAGCGGTATCTCACATTACAGGCAGTGAGCGGTATCTCACATTACAGACAGTGAGCGGTATCTCACATTACAGGCAGTGAGCAGTATTCCACATTACAGGCAGTGAGCAGTATTCCACATTACAGGCAGTGAGCGGTATCTCACATTACAGGCAGTGAGCAGTATTCCACATTACTGGCAGTGAGCGGTATCTCACATTACAGGCAGTGAGCGGTATCTCACATTACAGACAGTGAGCGGTATCTCACATTACAGGCAGTGAGCAGTATTCCACATTACAGGCAGTGAGCAGTATTCCACATTACAGGCAGTGAGCGGTATCTCACATTACAGGCAGTGAGCAGTATTCCACACTACAGGTAGTGAGCAATATCCCACATTACAGGTAGTGAGCAGTATTCCACATTACTGGCAGTGAGCGGTATCCCACATTACAGGCAGTGAGCAGTATCCCACACTACAGGTAGTGAGCAATATCCCACATTACAGGTAGTGAGCAGTATTCCACATTACTGGCAGTGAGCGGTATCCCACATTACAGGCAGTGAGAGGTATCTCACATTACAGGCAGTGAGCAGTATCCCACATTACAGGCAGTGAGCAGTATTCCACATTACTGGCAGTGAGCGGTATCTCACATTACAGGCAGTGAGCAATATCTCACATTACAGGCAGTGAGCGGTATCCCACATTACAGGCAGTGAGCGGTATCCCACATTACAGGCAGTGAGCGGTATCCCACATTACAGGCAGTGAGCGGTATCTCACATTACAGGCAGTGAGCGGTATCCCACATTACAGGCAGTGAGCGGTATCCCACATTACAGGCAGTGAGCGGTATCTCACATTACAGGCAGTGAGCGGTATTCCACATTACAGGCAGTGAGCGGTATCCCACATTACAGGCAGTGAGCGGTATCCCACATTACAGGCAGTGAGCAGTATTCCACATTACAGGCAGTGAGCGGTATCTCACATTACAGGCAGTGAGCAGTATTCCACATTACAGGCAGTGAGCGGTATCTCACATTACAGGCAGTGAGCAGTATTCCACATTACAGGCAGTGAGTGGTATCCCACATTACAGACAGTGAGCGGTATCCCACATTACAGGCAGTGAGCGGTATCCCACATTACAGGCAGTGAGCAGTATCCCACATTACAGGCAGTGAGCGGTATCTCACATTACAGGCAGTGAGCAGTATTCCACATTACGGGCAGTGAGCAGTATTCCACATTACAGGCAGTGAGCGGTATTCCACATTACAGGCAGTGAGCGGTATCCCACATTACAGGCAGTGAGCGGTATCCCACATTACAGGCAGTGAGCGGTATCTCACATTACAGGTAGTGAGCAGTATTCCACATTACGGGCAGTGAGCAGTATTCCACATTACAGGCAGTGAGCGGTATCCCACATTACAGGCAGTGAGCGGTATCCCACATTACAGGCAGTGAGCAGTATTCCACATTACAGGCAGTGAGCGGTATCTCACATTACAGGCAGTGAGCAGTATTCCACATTACAGGCAGTGAGTGGTATCCCACATTACAGACAGTGAGCGGTATCCCACATTACAGGCAGTGAGCGGTATCCCACATTACAGGCAGTGAGCAGTATCCCACATTACAGGCAGTGAGCGGTATCTCACATTACAGGCAGTGAGCAGTATTCCACATTACGGGCAGTGAGCAGTATTCCACATTACAGGCAGTGAGCGGTATCTCACATTACAGGCAGTGAGAGGTATACCACATTACAGGCAGTGAGCGGTATCCCACATTACAGGCAGTGAGCGGTATCCCACATTACAGGCAGTGAGAGGTATCTCACATTACAGGCAGTGAGCGGTATCTCACATTACAGGCAGTGAGCGGTATCCCACATTACAGACAGTGAGCGGTATCCCACATTACAGACAGTGAGCGGTATCCCACATTACAGACAGTGAGCAGTATTCCACATTACAGGCAGTGAGCAGTATCCCACATTACAGACAGTGAGCGGTATCCCACATTACAGGCAGTGAGAGGTATCTCACATTACAGGCAGTGAGCGGTATCTCACATTACAGGCAGTGAGCGGTATCTCACATTACAGGCAGTGAGCGGTATCCCACATTACAGGCAGTGAGCGGTATCCCACATTACAGGCAGTGAGCAGTATTCCACATTACAGGCAGTGAGCGGTATCTCACATTACAGGCAGTGAGCAGTATTCCACATTACAGGCAGTGAGCGGTATCTCACATTACAGGCAGTGAGAGGTATACCACATTACAGGCAGTGAGCGGTATCTCACATTACAGGCAGTGAGCAATATCTCACATTACAGGTAGTGAGCAGTATTCCACATTACTGGCAGTGAGCGGTATCTCACATTACAGGCAGTGAGTGGCATTCCACATTACAGGCAGTGAGTGGTATCCCACATTACAGGCAGTGAGCGGTATCCCACATTACAGGCAGTGAGCGGTATCCCACATTACAGGCAGTGAGCGGTACCTCACATTACAGGCAGTGAGCGGTATCCCACATTACAGGCAGTGAGCGGTATCTCACATTACAGGCAGTGAGCAATATCTCACATTACAGGTAGTGAGCAGTATTCCACATTACAGGCAGTGAGCGGTATCTCACATTACAGACAGTAAGCGGTATCCCAGATTTCAGGCAGTGAGCGGTATCCCACACTACAGGTAGTGAGCAGTATTCCACATTACTGGCAGTGAGCGGTATCTCACATTACAGGCAGTGAGTGGCATTCCACATTACAGGCAGTGAGCGGTATGCCACATTAAAGGCAGTGAGTGGCATTCCACATTACAGGCAGTGAGCGGTATGCCACATTAAAAGCAGTGAGTGGCATTCCACATTACAGGCAGTGAGCGATATGCCACATTACAGGCAGTGAGTGATATGCCACATTAAAGGCAGTGAGTGGCATTCCACATTACAGGCAGTGAGCGGTATCCCACATTACAGACATTGAGGGGCTTCCAACACTATAGGCAGTGAGGGGAATCCCACATTATAGACAGTGAGGGGCATCCTACAATACAGACAGTGAGGGGCATCCCACATTATAGGCTGTGTACAGGCATTCCAATTACAGACAGTCTGCAGCATGCACCCCCCCCAAAAAAACGTACATTCCCCAGCTCCCATGCAGCTGTCTCCCACTAACAAACACCACACACATTACTGGTGCCCATTGCCTCCACCATCTGCTGTCTACCACCTCCGCTGTCCACCACCTCCGCTGCTGTCACCATAGCCGCCGCTGCCCGCCACTTCCTAAGCAACCACTGCCTGCTGTCTCAAGTTTTCATGTTGCCTGTTCCGGCTTCTGGGTGGGTGTTGCCTGTGACACGTGCACCTGGTTGTCAAAAGCAGCTCCCTGGGAACTTAAGGTGGCGATGCCAAGGGCAGCGGATGTGGGTAGCCAGTGGAGGCATTATGTCCCATTAAAGCAATCTCTTTTTATCAACATTGCACAACAAACGTACTGCCTCTTTTTCTTCCCACAGCCACCTATTCTTCTTTCTCTCTCTAAATGTAGAAATAAGCACAGAGCTGTACTGCATTAAATTCAAATCTTTGTTAAAACTTGTTCAATTGTTGTGCCTCAATGTGAAAATCCGTCCAATCACAGTGTGTGCCCACCACCAATAATATGCTCTTACCAAATGATGGTATAACATGTGCCAAATCAAGAAATTAATAAGTCAATATCCGGTTATTGCATGGATATTGATCTTGAATCCAGCATTGATAGAAAAGTAGTCCTTGACTTCCACATATTAATACATGCAAGAGAAAAGGCAAGCCAATAGTGCAACATTGCTAAAAATTGTTCCCATCTTTATTAACTGTGCCAATAGAACACTCACATTAAAACTGTTAAAAAGCACTAATTGAATCCTACATTCAGCCAACTCATGCTGCTCGATTCCACCATCAACGTATCCAATATACTTCACCCGTAGTAAGGGGGGGGGGGAGGATGATCACGACCGCCGGCTCCAAATTGTTGGAAAAGTATAGCACAGTATTATTCACTTGCATTTATCTCTGCTCTTCCTTCTTGACCACTTCTCAACCAGGCTTTGGCCTCACACAGTGATCCTCCTCTCCCACCCACAAAGATTACCATACCTTAGACCTCCTTTTTACTAACCTTTGCTCAGTATCAAACTTCCTTTCATCCCCTTTGCCACTCTCTGACCACAACCTGCTAACTCTGGCCCTGTCTTCTACTCCCTCTACTTCTGCTACCCACACACAGGCAACCTTGTGCTGAAACATACGCTTACTTGACATTCATTCACTGACTGACTCTTTGAAACCTCTGCATGCTCTCTCTTCATTCACAGACAGACTCTGCAGCCTCGCAACACCTTAATTTCAACCCTGGACTCTGTTGCTCCCCTCACCCACAGCCACCCTCATACAACCATTGCTAAACATGAATATCACTGAACTGAAACGGCATTCCAGAGTTGCTGAACGGCGCTGGTGGAAATTAAAATCCAATGAGGATTTCCTTCTATATAAACAAGCCCTTCTGGAACTCCAGACTACTCTTTCATCTGCTAAGCAAGTCCATGCCTTGAATCCCAAATAACGGTTTTAAACTTTTAACTTTCTGCTTCACCCACTACCCCCTCCTCCCACCTCCCAAATAACAGCTGAGCAGCTTGCCACATTCTTCACTAACAAAATTGACAGCCTTTGTGCTGGCTAAAGTTTTCTGTCTATCTCACCCCACATGACTCCCCATCTAATAACTTCCCTAACCCATTTCATTCTGCTATCAGAACAAAGACTGTCCTCCCTTATATCTAAGGCCCACCTAACTGCTTGCCCTCTAGACCCCATTCCATCTCACCTTATTCCAAAACTGACCTCACCCCTCACACCGGATCTTACATCACTATTTCTCTCTCTCTCTCCTTCATCTGGCACCTTCACTATTCAAATACGCTGTTATAACCCCAACACTCAAAAAATTATTTCCGGATCCATCGCCCTTCACCAGTTACCAACCTATCTCGCTGCTTCCTTTTTCATCCAAACTTCAGGAATAGCATGTTCACTCTGAATTGGCGTGCTATACTAGGCCCCTAACTAGGCCCCCTTCAATTTGGATTCCGCTATGACCACTCTACTGAAAATGCCCTCAACAAAGTAACTAACGAACTATTAACAGCTAAATCTAAAGGCCACTACTCTATCCTTATCCTCCTTGACCTATCCTCTGCTTTCCACACTGTTCACCATCCTCTTCTACTCCAAATTCTGACATTTCTGGGAATTGAAGACCATGCACATTTATGACTTTCCTCTTACCTTTCGGATTTAGTGTGTTCCACTGAAACGTAGTTTCCTCTTCCCGTCTTCTGTCAGTTGGTGTACCACAAGTTTCTGTTCTTGGACAGAACTTCTCTTCTCATTCTATACCCATGGTCTTGGACAACTCATAAACTCATTTGGCTTCCTATACCACTTCTATGCAGATGACACTCAAATCTACCTCTCTGGCCCGGATCTCTCTTCTCTCCTATCCTGTGTTCCTGACTGTCTGACAGCTATCACATCATTCATGTCACTCCCTCAATCTAAACATGGACAAGACTGAGTTTGTTGTTTTCCCACCATCAAACTCTCCTACTGCCTCCACACAAACTATAACTGTCACTGACCTCACAATTACTGCAATGCCTTGGGGTTATATTGGACTCCACTCTTTCATTCACACCTCACATTCAATCACCTGCCACCTCTTGCCATCTCCAACTCAAAAACATCTCCTGCATCCGCCCCTTCCTCTCACCTGATAACACTAAAATCCTAGTGCATGCACTGATCATCTCCCAACTAGATTACTGCAATACCCTCCTTTGTGGTCTACCAACAAACACACTGGCACCTCTCCAATCTATACTCCACTCTGCTGCTTGACTCACAAGCCTTTAAGGGTGCCCTTTAAGGGTGCCCTCAAAACCTGCCTCAAAACCTGCCTATTCAGACGAGCATATCATTTGGCCTAAATAAAATACTGCCCGAGCCACATCAGATCATTTGCCATCATACTAAGTATATACAACTTGTGACCTACCTTTTGTCTCCACCCTTATCCTTTAGCTTGTAAGCCTACAAGGGCTGGGCCATCTCGCCTAGTGCATTTCAGTATGACTATGTATTTGTACTTTTCTGTCATGTATTGTATCCTAAGATAAAGAGTACATACAGTATACACATAAGGGTAGACTAGATGGACCGTATGGTCTCCTTCTGCCGTCAACCTTCTATGTTTTACCCTGTTTGTAATTTCACATTCTATAGCGCCATGGAAGATAATGGCACTTTATAAATAAACTTTAATAATAATAATAAACTTCAGAGATAAAAGATAAAGGATGACATACAATTACCACTTAAACTGTCCCTTTTCAATAAATAAACACCACCCCAACTTGCCTGTTGCCTAATAGTTACCTGGTTCCTCAATCGTTCCAGTAGTTGGATAACGAAAGTGAATATGGAGAGTGCTTTAGGAGGGGAACTTGTTAGGGACTGGTCAGCTTCTGAAGTGATTGGGCGATGAAGGTCTCACACAAGGTCCTAGCACCACAGAGATGCGGTTGTCAATACAATAGGTGGTTATCCACCACAACTAGTCCCAGTGATGACCAGATGAATATACATTTCACTATGTTAATCAGGAGGAGGTGGGGAGATTCTCCCTTAAAGAAGAATGATAATTATCCCTGCTAAAGACTTTTCCCTTGTTACCTGTCCTTTGGTGACACCTATAGTTCAAAACAGGAGTTAAAATCACTGCTAAGAACTAGTCAAAATGTATCCCTAGTCCTCTTTGAGAATTTCACCTCTTTTCACCCTGAAGCCATGATTTGCTCTAAAAGGAAGCTAGCTTGTTAATTGGTGAGACTTTTCTCCAACAGCTGGATAAGAGATATATAATTCCAGTTATATTTTCAAGCTGTCAGATTATGGCCATTGACCAAGTGCTGAAGCATGAATCATCCAATAAAAGCAATGCCTCTGCTTAACAGCAGTTCACACACTGTGACTAGTTGATTGGCCACGTTGATGATGGGAGGTTATAACTGGAGTAGTATGCAGTTAACTGTAAACTATAGGAATGTTAAAAGAATTGATGAAGCAACCTTTCTTTAGTTACTTAGACTTGACGTAACCATTACAGAACTATCAATTTCTTGTGTTTCAGAATGGATTAAGTAAAATTACTTGTTTATTAATTAACAATGAATAATTGTTTAGGTCCATTATCACGTTGTATGGTCCAGTCTCAGTTGAGTTACTGTACAGCATATATATCCGTCAACATGTAATGCATAATTAAATCATGATCGGTGAGCTTCCTGGGCTCTGATCTAGTGCTATTGCTATATCACTTTATGTATGCTGCATATCTATTTCGGATGCCCTATTCTTTAAGGGAAAATTAATTTTTCCTGATGTTTGTGGACAGCAACATTACACCTAGACACTAAGCTAATAGGCAGAATGTACTGTAGTTTGATCCCTATGTCAAGACACAGGAAGGAAGAGTTTAGAACATTCTGAGCTGACAGATGAGAGATCCCATGAAACAGCAACAGACAGGGTTTACCAGGCATGAGGATGAGGAAGAAAGCTCACAGGGCAAACAGGTTTGGAGAGAGCTCACTTGCTAAATAAGGAGAGAGCTCACTGGGAAGGTGGCTGTGTAAAGGCGAGAGTTCACTAGATTGTTGGAGGAAAGGGCTTTTTGCACAAGTAAAGGAGAGTTCACCAGGTGAGCAAGTGCTGCCCACTAGACATGGCCATTGCAGGCTCTACAACTTTATTGCTAAAATCCCCCCATTGGTGTTCTGCACAAAGCCTTCCCACACAGTTTTAGTAAACTGCTAAGTCATTACCACTACAAAAAGATCCTCTTCCACACTCCACCAGCCTCAAATGTATCAACATGTGGAACTACAGTTTATATATAATAAAATTACACAATTGACTACAGCATATAAATAAAGAGTGCATAATATTTTTTAATTTTGTACTTTACAGATCTTCCCTCTGGAAGTTATATCCAAGAGGACATATCCCACTGCTCTTATTTGTGTGATTCTGGAAAAGACTGTTGCGATATCATGGCAAGTTGTAAATGTGGTACCCACACTGGCCAGTATGAATGCATTTGTGAGAAGGGACACTATGGAAAAGGCCTGCAACATGAATGTACAGGTAAGTACTTTGTATTAGAGGCTTCGGTATTTTGGACAAACATTTTTTTTGCAGCATATGAATATTATTTGCTAAATCAACATGGAAAAGCAGTGAAGACAATTAAAAGAGTTGCATAGGAATTTGTGTTGAAAAAAGACACATCCATCCATTTTATCCCCCACAAACCATCTCTTTATATTGTGCCGGAGTGGGGACAATCCAGTTCGGAAGCCCTCCAGTTGCAGAGACCCCAGTATGCAGCATCCGTTACTCCCATATGCTGCATACAATAGCTCCAACCACAATGTGGGAACTGGTGTAGGGATTCCTTGGACCCCTTACCAGTCCACAAACAGTTACAATCGAAAAAATGATACTGTATACTGTTTTAAATAAAAACAAACTCGCCATTGCCTTGTCTTTCTTCATCTGTACCCTGCAGCGAAATGTCCTCTAGACAGGTCCGCAAGGTCAGGTGCTGATCTGGTGCTGGCGGGGAGCCACTATTGCAGCTGCCCCCATGGCATTTGTAGTGAGAGAGGGCCTAGGAATTCCCCTCCATATCTCTCACTACAGATGCCAGCTGAGCAGCAGCCCCTGACCTTGCAGACCTGCAGAGAAGGCAATGTCCAGCGGGGGACAGGTAATGGTACAGTGAGTAATTTTTTTATTTTAAAACTGGAGAGGTCTAGGTATATGTAATTTAAGGGACAAATTCCTCTTTATTTGGAGAATATCTACTCCAACAAAACACAATCCAGATAAAAGGGCCCTAAAACATAAAGACACTACTACTACACTACACAGCTTACCAGCCTGCACAACAAATGCACTGATGGCAGAAGATAGATTTTCCATTCCTTTCCATAACTTTTGTTCCAATAGCTATTACTGTAATATATAATTTTGATTTTCAAGTCATTAAGCTAAGTGAAACTAGTGAGCTTAGACATTCCTTTTTTAAAAATGTAATGAAAAAAAATCCTAATGTCACCATAAGATATTTTGGGGTTGTTAATAGGAACATGTCTGTTATTTACTTTGTGACACTTCTTAGCGATTAAAGGGATACTTTAGGCATAAGGAGAAAAAAATTAAACCGCAGCTTACCTTACCAAGTGTTCCAACGCAGTCCTTCCTCCCAGGTTGGCGCCACAAAAGAGGAAATCCCCTTCCTCACTTGCGGATCCGGCCACACACCGCTGATGTGGGACACCGATGATCCTCCAGGAACAAAAATGGAACCACACCCTCTGGCTTGAATGGCTTAGTGCCCAGAGCCCAGCCAACACCTCCCCCCTCCCTGCCTAGCTTCCTGCTAACGGCATTGGGAGCTGTCCCCCCCCCCAACCCCAGCAACAGGGCAAATGACAGCGCTGGGTACTGGAGACGCATGCAGCACTGTATGAGGAACTAGGCGATGGCACTCCTAAAATAAGATTAGTGATATAGGGTGCAATTCAACCCTAGGTGTCTTTACGCTATACACCTCAAAAGGGGACTACAATAAAAAGAAATTGTTTGCACACCACACAAAGTCTGATCAATTGCAAACAAACTGAGTGCATTAAAAGCCTTACACAATGTAATTAAATGATCTTACAAAAAAGGATTACATTTGGTGAAAAGGATATACTCTTTCACCAAAATAGTCATATAACCCACTAGAAAAAATAGAATATGTGTTGTACAAGTAGCAAAAAAATGAAACAAGGTAAAATATTACCATATAGTACTATGGGGTAAATCCTTGACAATCCTGTGTGTGTAGTTGTGACAGCTGACCAGTAGTGAGAGGGTTTAGCAACAACAATATCAGAAAAGGTATATGCATAGTAATAGTGAATATTCTCTGGTTAGTGGTACACATGTCTGAATGCATCATTCCAGCAAAATAGCATGCATAGAGTATATACAGAACATTAAAACACGGTTATTTGTAATCATGACGCCACAAGAGATCATGTGTCACGCATAATAGCATGATTTAGCCCCCGTTAGAACATAGGGATGCGCACATGTGCGTCTGTGAGTGCATACGTGCATGTTGGGGGGGGGGGTGGGAAGGTGCATTTAATCTGGGAGTGTTTGGGGGTCCATGCATGCGCATTTGGGAGTGGACACATGCGCATTTGGGGGGTCCTCACATGTGCGCCTGGGAGTGCACGCATGCGTGTCTGGGAGTGCGCACATGAGTGTCTGGGAGTGTGCGCATGCACCTCTGGAAGTATGGGCATGTGCGTTAAGTGGTGTGGGCAAGCTCTTTTGGGCATGCAAGCATGCGCATCCGGTAGTTCTGGTTTGGGGGTGTGTGCATTCCCAATTGAGGGTGCACACATGCACTTCTGGGAGTGCGCACATGCATGTTTGAGGGTGCACTCATGCGCATCTGGCAGGGTGCACATGGGTGTCCAATGTCGCCTAGCAACAGGTAGAGAAATAGGGAGCGCAGCAAGAGTGTCTGTAACAGGGTCTTAAGCTCCTACCGACCCCGCCCATTATGCTGATTACTATGCTACATCACAGCTTTAAGGACCACACCCACTTGCTTCAAAGAAGTAATAAAAAACTATAAAATCTTGATATCTCTGCCATTTATTATTTAATTAAAAAACCCAAAACAGTTAAGTGCCACGACACAACGTAGTCCAGCACAATTTTGTAACAATTGCCTTTGCCTGAAATTTCACTTTCATTTGTGGTTACAGGATTTGTACAGGATATAGCTGGGTATAGTCCTCTATGGAACGGGCCAAAATCTTTGGATAGAAAGTAATTAGTCACTGAATTTTGTTGGGGCATATGTAGTAATTAATCGGCACTCCCCAACACTGTAGTTGGTTGTTTTAGTACACCAGAGTGAATATTCATTTGGCTACCCGGATGCATAGATTTAGTTCTTTTTTATTTTTACGTTTAAAATTGTACCATATCTGTACATTTCAACTTTTGTAAGTAAAGGAATCTGCAAAGCTCCCTAAAATAGAAAACATTCAAGCAAAGCAGGCTTTGGCATGTTTGTGGGTGAACGAATGTTGCTTCTAGGCCTTTAAACTTCTCAGTAACAGAACTATTGGTTTACTGGGGCAGGTCTAGCAGGTCTGAAATTTAATGAAGTGATTAGTTAGAAAGTCGACATTCTGTGACAGTACTTCATTAAAAGTCATTGCTCTCCTCAGTATGAAAATTCTATTGCAAATATTTGTCTAATGAGATTTGCAAGACAGATAGAAAAGTCTGTTAAAGCCTAACTGTAGCCTAAAAAATTGTATATTTACTTTACCTTCTCAGCAGCTCATTCAGCACTGTGGGGGGGGGGGGGGGGTCCCTCTTCTGCTGTCCTTTTTTCAAGCAGCTTTGCTCTATGCAGGTCTGTACTATTATTGTTTATTTATATAGCGCCTTTCTCCTCTGGACACCTTATCCAGGGCCGGATTATGAGGAGATCGCAAGGAGATCGCAAGGGGCGCGTGACCCAGGGTCTCTACCACTTGCCCTGCATAGGGGGCCTCCACCAACCTTTGGGTCTGGTCCAGGAGGCTTATCAGTCTGTGGTCTGATGGGCCGCAGGCCAGCAATTAAGCTATCGGCAGCAGTGCCCCCCTGCCCCCCTCAACAAAGCCCTTTGCTTTTGCAGCCAAAGCCACCACAGGGCAGGACGGAGAGTCTAGAGCAGCAAAGCCACCATCAGCAACACTACAGGGATGGGTGGGTGCAGAGCTGTCAATCAGCGGCTGCTCACTGCACATAAGCCACCAATCACAGCCGCTGACAGCTCAATACAGAGAACTGTTTTCTGCTGGACCAGCTGGGCGACTGACTACACCCCCTCCCAGAATGGCAAAGCAGGAGTTCCTGAGCAGCGCGTGCCCACACAAGGGTGGCACAAGGGACTCGATTTGACATTCCAGTAAGTGGGCGGGTGCCAGACAATCACCAATCCGTTATTACTGGGCTATTAATTTGAAGGAAAAAAACAACTGTATCTGGCCTCCATCAGGTTTTGTGCCCAGGGGCCCCCACCACACTTAATCTGGCCCTGCCCTTACCAGTTCACAGATAGTTTAAAAATGTAAATAAAATAAAGTGCCACCACTGCCACTTCTTTCTTCATTTGCCTCCCCCCTGGCTTTAGAAAGCCTTTTTACCTGGAAGGGATGCTGGGCTGCCTTTGGCGATGTGGTGTACACAGTGCATTTAATGGTTGACCTAAAATGAATAATAGCCTTATCTAGAACGTGAACTTTTGCATGTAACCATAGCCAGGGCAGCATGGTCTCAGTGGGCCCCTTTGGGATAGAGAGTCACTGGTTGGGGGTCTATACATTTCATGGCCAAAACTTAGAGGGGCTGATTGCCCTCTAACCCCCTGTTGGAGCTGTATTTTTATTCATTCCACATGAATGGGTAGACTATTGAGGAAGAGGGATGGACATAACAGAAAGGGCAGGAATGGATGGGGCAGAGATGAGGGGACAGGAATGAATGGAGCAGAGAGACAGGGAGACAAGGATGGATGGGGCAGAAAGACAGAGAAAGGAAGTGTGTGCACTGTGTACCTTGCATTATCTTCTTCCAGCGTGTGCAGTACTTTCTGTTGCAATGCTGGGGCCAGGGAGCAGGGTGATGACACGTCTCTGGGGGCGGGGCTTACAGGGAGCTTCCGCTCTACGGAGCAGTGCTGATCATAGATCAACACACAAGCAAGTGCAGGGCTGTCAGGGCTGAACAGAGGTTAAGGGGCGGAGCAACTGCACCACAAATGAAAGAGCATGCAGCTCAGCCTCAATACGAGGGCCTGATGCAATGTTAGTGGCAAAAAAGTTTAACTTCTTTGTGCCAGCTGTCAGTGGCCCCCCGGCAGCTGACCAGCCTTGCCGGGTGCTGACGCCAGCCCTGCCCATAGAATATGTATGGTAACAAGCATAAGCCCATGAGTGCTCATACACCACTGTTCAAAGTTTTTCTAAATGATGAACTGTATTATCTCCTGCACTATTTTTGCACAAAGTTAAAATCTAGTTGAATGCAAAAGAGTTTGGTACATTTTTAGAATAGTTCCTTTTTGATGCCCAGGCCACTGGGTAATATAAATCCCAGCTGGTTGCTATAAAACGTGCCTTGTTTACAGGCCATTCTGGAAGCAGCGTACATTTTTGCTAGGAAACATATGTTTGAACACTTTGTAATATAACAGGCCACGTTACTTTTTTTAGTAAAAAAATAATGCTGGCCTTCTACCTGATCTTCTGACAGCTAAGAGTTGTGCAACCAACTTATTGAAGTCATTAATGTCTTGCTCTTATTGTGCAACTGTGAGAAAAACCATGCATGTTCCTTGTGTTTATGTTCTGCTTGAGTGAAGTAACTGATTCCTAGGAAAAGCATACGTGATTATCGTGTTAGTGCAATACAATGAAAAGCTAAAAGCTGTCAATTAACGCATGCTAAGCGAACAGAAATAATACAATGCACTTTCCAGATCTTATTTCAGGGACCATGTCAAGACTTATACTTTGCCTGTCACTTATAAATGGCAGTCAGTGGTTAAAAGACATGTTTCAGGAGCTATTGCTACATAGAATGGCCCAGAAAGCCCAATACTCGCCAATTCCAGCAATTGCAGCAGCCAGCTTGCATGGTGAACCTGTTTTAATTGTAGTTTTAAAGTGGACCAACACCCAGGATTTTGACTATCCTGGGTCTTGGTCCACTTCGGTGGGGCACCCCCGATCGGGGTGCCCCGCTGTGTGAAACCCCCCGATCACCCAAAAAACTCACCTCTCCCCGCTCCCAGCGCCGACGGACAAGCGGTTTGACAGCCGCGGACAAGCGGCTCCTCCGCCGCCGCCTCCCGCACTCTTGACGCGCGCGCGCCTGCACCGGCCATTAACAGACGGCCGGCGCGGGCGCGCGCACGTCTAGAGGGGCGCGAGGGAGGCGGCGGCGGCCGGCCGGCGCTGAAGACAAGGTAAGGGGATTTGGGGTGTTTGGGGGGGGAGGGAGGGCGGGGAGGGAGGTGATCGGCCCGGGAATCTTATAGATTCCCGGGCCGATCACCGGAGGGTGATGGTCCACTTTAAACTGGACCATCAGCATAATTTAATGAAAAGCCCAAACCCTTAGAAAACTATTCTCCAGCATCTAAAATAAACATACTTTACATTTTTAATTACTTACTTATTATTCTTTCCCGCACTGGGCCGCAACTCTGTACAGGACTCCAGGATACGGGCGCTGCCATCTTGCCTCAGAAGCGTCACAGGAGGAGAGGAGAGGGGGTGAAACTGCAGGGGGGCGGGTTATAGCTGTGCTTTGCACAGACAGAACATAGAGCTGTGGTCATTAAAGGAAAGCAATCCCAGAATGCAGAGTGACACGGTCAGAAGACACGTCAGAAGAGGCAGCCTGAGACTCCATGGGCTCCCATCTTGGATGTTTAAAGGCTCAGAACATGTAGTAGATGCAGGTATGATCATTTTTAATGTAGGCAATCTGTATGTACAGGGTGGAGAAAGATAAAAGATAGACTCTTATGCATGGTGAAGACCTGCTTTAGGTATTGCTATGCCTAGAGACCAGGCACATCAGGCTGTGTTGCACAGTAGGGCATCCCGATTTGAGATGCCTAATGTTGCCAGTGTTAGAAACTTTCTAGAAATTATTTTTCAACAAATGAATTTTTTAAACAAATAGGCAATTTTAGTTAGAATATATATGGTTCACTTCATATATATTACATATATTTATTGTTTAATATAAAAAAGATTCCCATTTTTACTTGATTCAACCCAGATCAAATTAAGTCCAATCCACCCCATCCCGGACACTGGCAATATCTGGATCAAATCATGTAGACATGCTACCCCTCAGTGCCAGCAGGTGGCATGCCAGCCCCCCTTTCTCTCTGAACTGGTAGAACAAAGTAAAAAAAAAACACACCACTCAAAGTCTTTAAAAAACAAACAATAAACTAAACTTACCTCCTCCATCTCCATACAATGCTGGGCACCATCCTCCTGCTGTTTTGGGGCTTTCGGCTACGCTATCAGCTCTGAGCTCTCCCCACAGCTGGGAGAGGTATTTCTACCCCAGGGCTTCCCTGGCATTCTATCTGGCATCATTGTACATCTATGGAGTAAATTACTAGTGAAAGCTACATTCTGGGGTATAAATGCCCTTCGCTGCTGCAGGGAGACCTCAGTGCCTGGCACATTGCCAGGCTGTAAGGTGAGGGGGCCTTTGTCCTCCTGAAATCCAAACTCCGGCAGAGTGGTCACTACTGTCAGAAGAGGAACCGATAGATTAACCCAGAGCCACTGAACATCAGGAAGGAGGTGGATAAAGACGGAGTAGATAGGTATAGTTTAATGTTAATTTATTAAAGGACTTTGTGTGGTGTTTTTTAAACTTTTTTCTACTTGTGAACCGCTAAGGTGCATGGATTTATATATACAAGAGGCAGAGAAGGCAGCTGTTACTAGACCATGGCAGAAGGAGGCCCAATGCCTACTGCCTCCCCTCACCTTAAAGCACCAATGGCAATACTACTGCCATTGTGGATAGGGGACCTGGAAGCTACAGAGGCAAGCACTATTTCCCTTCATATCTATATGTCAGATGGCAACAGTCATTCTCATTCCTGGCTACCTACAAGTCAGTGCTCCTCATAATCTAGAGGGCAATGTACATAATGCTGGGATAGACTGTGTGTGCGTGGGGGGGGGGGGGGGGTATAGCATTAGCAGGAGCAGTGTGGACAAATTCTCAGAGCCTTCAGTCACCACAAAGGCCCCACAACAGTGGTCACTTTAAAATGGATCTGCACCTCTGTAAAACTCCACTTCCTGACACCCATAGCCAAACATTTAGTGCCTCTTATTTATAGCGTCAGTTCCCACAATGATGAAGTGGCTTACTGTGTCTTTCTCCTGGAGGCCTAGCCTGTAGAGCCAACACTTTCTGCTGTCGCCTACAGCCTCACATTTGGTTATAATCACATGGTCCATGACTTAGGGACCTCAGTATTTGTTTTGCCCTGGGGGGCCTCACTATGACTTTCTCTATGGGGCCCTGTGAAACCTGTGTATGCTCCTGGTAAGGGGTCCAAGTACTGGATACTGGAGGGCTCCTAATCCAGATAGTTCCCTATCTGTTTCATCACTGGTTATTATGTGTTAATATGAATAATGGGAGGCCGATTCATTAATAGCGTCAGGTAGCGACAGTTGAGCGACTGTAGTGGCATTTTCAGAGCACCCGCTAGTAGTCGCTGTGCTTGGCCGTTGTTCGGTAGTTGATAGCGACTCAGTCGGTTTGCCGTAATGTTGAATATTGGGTGAGGAGTCGCTATTTGACAGGTTCCGCTCTGTATGGGAGCGCATGATAGCGACTGGTCAGAGCGACCGGCTTCCACCATATTCATTAACAAATCACGCTCAAAAAATTCTCGCGCTGTAAAATGCATGTTTAAACCCCAGAGCGCTGGCGGCGATGGGTTAAAAGTAGCTTTTTAACCCCCAAACAACCATATTTTTGGAAACCAAAAAAAACAAGTTTTTAAAATAATTTTGTAATATGAATAGATTAATATCAGACCTGTAATATCAATTCTGTACAATTTTTTTAAAATTTTTTTTCCCTTAAAAAAATTATCTAAAATGGCAGAAGTGGTCACAGAATTTTTCACATTTAAAAAAAAAAAAAAACATTAATAACAATTAATTATGAATATTTAAAGATTGTTCCATTGAAATGCATTGGAGAGCGCCAGGTAGCGAGAGAGGTCATACCTGTCGCTGTTCAAGGTCGGACGCTGGCGCTGTGGGCTGAGGCTGGAATAATGGTGAATGAGTGGCTATCTGGCGCTATCTCAGTCGCTAAGCAGGATCGGCTTGATAAATGTGTGATTGTGGTGGGGAGCCGGCGCTCTCGTGGCGGGGCCCGTCATTACCGGCCGCTCACCAGTCGCTACCTGTCGCTATCCCTTGTTAAATAAGGGCCTATGACTCACACAGTGTTATAATAAATGACTGGCTAAACAAGATATTATTACTGTAATCATTTGAGCATTTGCCATTAGATAATGTGTTCGTGGTTTATTGCTTTCCCGGCATAGTATGCCAACAGATCAGGGTCGGCTCCAGGGTTTTGTGCTCCACTGGGCAACAGTGTCTTAGTGGGCCCCTTGTGTCACCTCACATGCCTCGCTGTGTTAAGCCCCCTGGGGTCACCGGTAAACTCATCTTGCATATTAAAGTGGACAAAAACACAGTATTTTGAATATTCTGGGTCCTTGTCATGGGGCATACCGATTTGGGATACCCGCTATGTGAGACACCCCTTGTTCACCTGTAAAATTTACAGCCGGTCCAATGGTGCATGTGCGAGTGCACAGCCACTAGGCTTGAGCTGGGGGCATGCCCGCCATTCACAAATGCCTGTCTAGCTAAAGGTATAGCGGAGCAGGGCCATAGCCCACGCATGCATAGTTGAATCGGCGGTAAGGTAAGTTTTACTGGCGTTCTGGGGGGTTTCACATGACAGGGCATCCCAAATTGAGGTGCCTCAAGGAGAGGGAATCAGACAACTCTAGAGTCTTATGGACTTCAAGGCTGCTTTTGGTCCTTTTTATTGTAGAGCATAAAACTTGTTTATTCACAGAGCCTGGCATAAAGAACAGGGTGTGGACAAATTCCCTGGTTTACATCAAGCTGATGTGTGTGCTCCCATGCGCAGGCTGTCTAACTGGCTGGGTACCCCAGCGCCCATCTGCTGAGGAAAGACAGGAATGCAGTCGTGGTCCGGACATGCACTGTGGGGGTCACAGGCGAGGTGAGTATACAGGTGATCCCTGAAGGTTTTACACAGCGGAATGCACCGGGTATAGAGAATTGGCCAGCGCTTGGTTTTCTTTAGACTTCAGAGCTGGCTGAAATGGGATTGGCCCTTTTTAAAGCGGAACAAAACCCATGAATTTGACTTTCCCAGGTTTAATTCAATTTCCCCAATTCAGGATGCCCCACATGAAACCCCCAGTTTGCCTAGTAAAATTCACCTCTGCTCGGTCCAAGGTTCTCGTTCAATCAGAGCCATTTTCCGTGTTTATAGCTTTCGGCAAAGGGCTCTGGTTGCCTTGCATGGGGAGTGTGTGCTGGGGCCCAATCAGAGCCATTTGCCGAAGGCTTAAAACACGCTTGAGAGTCTGCGCATGAGTTGGTGGACCAGGTAAAGGTGAATTATTATGGGAAAAGCCAGAGGCTGGTCCTAAAATCTTTTAGATTCCAGGCCGCCGCTGGTGGGTTTTGTTACATTTTAAAGTGGAACATCCAACTCCGTGGCTAGCCATGGAGTCTAAAAGATGCATAAATGCCAGCCAGCTGACTTATAAACCCTGGGTCATCCCGGTTTAGGATTCCCCATTGTGTGAAACTGCCCAGGAACCCCCCAAACACACAAAATTCTGGGGTCCCACACCACATTCGAGGGTTTGAGTGCATCCCCGTTATCCCTCTCTGAATGGATGGGTGTAGCCACACAAGAATGAACCATTCATGGAACCTTGGAAAGGAAAGTGTTTGTGGGTATACCTAGGGGTTTTTACACACCGGGGCATCCCAATTTAGCTGCTGTGTTTCATTTGCTGTCTTTGACCCTGTTGGGGAAATTACTTTCACTTAATTCAAAGTGCTACTGCATCCCAATTTAGCTGCTGTGTTTCATTTGCCGTCTGACCCTGTTGGGGAAATTACTTTCACTTTTCAAAGTGCTACTGCAGGCAAAGGTAATTGTTACACAGTTGTGTCGGCTACGTTTGGCACTGTCCTTAACTGTTTTTCGTTTTTACATCCTGTCCCTCCAATCAACTCAGCAGTGTGGGGAAGTATTGCTGGTCCGCTCCCGCCTTTCCCTCCCCCTCCTTCTCCAGCCTCACAGCTTCCATGCCCCGCTTGGAGTGGATGTCAGCGGCCACCGGGAGCATGATTCTTCTCCCCCTCTTGCTGTTTGAGCTGCGGAGGGAGAAGAATCATCAACATCCCTGCCGAGTGGGGACACACCCGACGGCCACCAGCGAGGAGAGTTACACCATCACTCAGTGCGATCCTTCTTTCCTCTCTCGCTCATCCACACAGGGGGGGAGAAGACACCTTATCCCCCCCCCCCCGGCTAATGCCGGGAGAGAGCAGCATGGCCCTGCCACCCCACCTCCTCCTCTCTACCCCGGCCAATACCAGTAGAGAGCAGCTTAGTGGCTGCCACCCTACCTCCTCCCCTCTTCACTGGCCGATGCTGAGAAAGAGCTGTGCAGCGCCTACCACCCCACCTCCTCTTCTCTGCCCCAGCTGATGACCAGAGAGCAGTGCCCCACCTCCTCCTCTTTCCCCTGGCCTTTTAGGAGTGCAGGCATGCACTTTGGGAGTATGCACATGCATTTTGGGAGTGCACACATGGACGTTTGGAAATGTGCACATGGGGGATGTGCTTGCACTTTGGGGTGTGTACATGCACTTTGGGAGTGTTTACATGAATTTTGAGCGTGCACACATGCACTTTGGTGCACATAGTGGTCTAACAATTACCTTTGCCTGCAGTAGTACTTTGCTGGCTGGGCTAAAAACCAGCACCAATTTGGGCACTGACACTTCATTTATCTCAGCACCACCAGGATCTTTTATTCCAGCTCTACTGGCTAACTAATGTCAGTATGGAGTTGGTGACAGGGCCCCTGCTCCCAGATCATGTGTACCACTCTTGGGCAGATAAGATCCATGTGACGAGAACATGATACTTACCAGTACTTGACTGCCACCATGACACCCTGAAACAGTAGCCCGAAGAATTGCTGTCAACCTTTGACAGTTTGTTTGGGTGAGTAGAATCTCAGTACAATTTGGATTGACAGTGTCGGGCAAGATTATCATTATGTGTATTTGGCTTAGAATATGATTAGTAGCTTACTATTAAACTTTTAAAGTGGGTCTATAGCAGGATGCCCCACTGAGTAAAACCCATGGGACACCGGTAATATCACCTTCACCAAGTCGCTCCAGCAATGTTACGATCACCGGCGCCACATCCCCGGCTTCCACACCCAGCTTTTCTGAATGGCTGGATGCGCCCAGCATTCCATGGATGTGGCTAGCAGGCTGCATCTCATCACGACAGCATTTTCGAGAGAGCCATTCGGGCAATCTCAAAAGCACCACAGGGCGTGGCTTCAGTGGTGGAAAAGCTTGGTTTTATTTGAAAACAGGGCCAGGGATGGAAAAATGCCTTTCCATCCACTTTAAAAGGCTAGTCATGGTACAATTGCATCTGTAGCGTACATATATTCTTAAATTGTGTCTTTCAAATGGCATCATAGTGTTTTGTTATTACGTGAAAGTTGGTAAGTAGTAAAAGTAATTGGAAAGTAGAAAGTAATTGGCCTCCACTAATAACAGAAAGGACTGATTACTTTTAAAGCAGTATACAAGCAACTGCCTCATACTAAGAACATATGTGTTAGATTCTAATATTTATTTAATCTATCATACAGTTGTACACATCAATACTTTCCCTTTCTTGTGACTTCATTGCTTATATTTTCCTAAGTACGCTTTGTTTAGCTAGCACTGACTTTGAAAAATAAGTAGACAGTCGCAGAGTTTTTACTGTGTGCGATTACAGTATATCAGCCTTGCGCATTTCCCTTCTAAGTCGTAATTATCAATGGGATATAAAAGAAAACCTTGTAAACTGCACTTGGCATCGTTGTAGCTTAGCAAATGTCTGGAAAAAGTAAGATTATATTTGTTTTTATACAGTCTCAAGGGTTTGGCTACAACAGTGATTTACATATTAATTTGGTAAATTAAGTTTGGAGAAGTGTAACACATCAGTTAGATGAGTTATGTGCTAACTTATGTTGCCAGCACATTCTGTACAGTACACAAAGGCTCTTGGAATTAGGTGAAGCTAATGAACAGTACTTTTGCAGTAATCCGGAAATAAATTCATAGATGTACGGTGTAAGATGTGATGCTCAATGCTCAGGCTTTGATTTTGTAGAGTGTTCTTACAAAAGAGTTGATGTGCGTGAATAGGATGAAGGATTGAAGTGAGAGAATGATGAGAACCCGTGTTTACTCAACACATTTGATTTCTTGAAGGAAACGTTAAAGAAAATTCTAATCAGCTTTACCAAGCTAAGTCTACTTACTCATGGAGCTTTCTCACTTCAAACACACAATTGGAAACTATGAACATGACCAGAAATGCATTTTCATCTGATTGTGGGAGGTTGAGAAACCTTAAAAAAGATCTGCCTTAATCAGACTGACATGATCAATGCAAGGTGTTACTTGAAATCTTTTTGTTTTATGTTGGAAGAAACCGGTTTCTTGCATTTCAGTTTTCTGCTGGGGGTGTGCTTGATAGTTCTGTCCAGTGTGATTGTACATTTGCAGCTGCCTGGGAAGGAGAAAGTTTTATGCCTGGTCATTTCAGAATCAGAATCCTTTATTTACACCAAGTATATACAAGCATATATACAAAGAATGTCTTTCAGCAAGGGTAGTGTACAATGGTTAGGAGAAACCTGACAATAATACAATGCTATAAAACAGGGAATTAAGAGTCTAGTGGTAGTAGTCAACACCGCAGTCAGTTTCACTTTGTGACTTCTACATAATGGTAAGTACAGTAGTAATATATAGTAGTACGGTATAGCTTCATAAATGTAGTGATCAGGTGAGTGCCCTAGTGCAGTACACCATTATTCAGCAGGTTAACTGCTAATGACAAGAAACTATGCCTTTGCCTAGATGCCTCATCCCGCAAAATTCTATAATGTCGTCTGAATGCGAGTAGCTCAAAGAAAGGTTCTCCTGGATGAGAGCAGTCCTTAATAATATTGCTAGCCCTAAATTGGAGGGTGTACAATTGAGTCCCTACAATCCTTTCCAATTCTATGCAGCTTTGATTTGCCTCTCCTAGTGGACTTTCCATACCAGGCCAAGAAAGCAGAGCACGTTACAGACTCAAAAGTTGCTGTGTAGAACGTTATGCACAGTCTGAATCTTTTTTTAGTTGGTGTAGAAAGTAAAGTCTTTGCTGAGCTTTCCTCACAACTGTCCCAATAAGCTGGTTGAACTTCAGGTCCTCCTGATCCCTGTGCTGAAACAGCACATAGCCATCCAAGATGACTGGTGTGTGTGGGATAAAGTAGTTATGAAAACCATTTTGTTTCTAGGTTCTTGCCCCTGTTTAAAAATAGGAAGCATGGAAATTGACTGTAATACATACATTTCTGGTTTACTGCGGTCTGCATGTCCCTTTCCCCATGGCCAACTAAGGTGTTTTAGGCATGTGTGCCTGGCAAATCCTAGTTGCCACATATGGTCATGTGAGTTTCTATATGGGCACAAGTGTTAAATGGAAGCATGAACCAGGTGAGTTACTGTACCTAGCCTGTTTTGGGGCTTCCTGCTCAGTTTTAAAAGAAGGGACATACCAAATCAGGTTGCCCCCATGGAAGGTGGTAATCAGACCCAAAGTCTTGTTTCCTATATTTGTATGCAAAAAAAATGGCAAACATTACAGACACAGCATACAATTTTATCCAGAGACACAGAATAAACCAGCCATCGTAGGTGCATAGATTTTATAGTAACACATTCTGGTATAAAGCAGTAAATGAAAAAGAGTATATCCACTTGAAGGAGATCCCCAGTGTCTGGACGAAATTGCAGACTCCAAAAACATTCCAAGATGGAACACATGTCAAAAAATTCAGATAAAACAGTTTATACTAACACACACACATGCTACACAACTGAGGCTCTTAACTTTGAGGTGCTCTGTGAGGGAAAGGGGCCTGGCAAACACATTCTTTCAGCAATCTATCTAGGGAGTACTCCTAATCCCCCATAGTCCTCTAAGCTTTCATTCATGGTGAGCTGGGAGTGTTTATATAACATGTATTCATGTTTTCACCTTCAGTGCTTCAGAAAGGTTTTATTGAAAATACAGCCACATTACTGTCAGGGATCGGCAGGTCACGAGATCCAACTCGGCATCCCACTTTCCCAAAGCACTGTCCGTTTGCCTGCCTAGCGGGACTTCAAGGCCCAGGACACACAGATTCTCTGCTAAGGCAAAAAGCTTGCTCAAGTTAAATAAAGGTTTTAATGTAATAAGCACACTAGGCAGTGATTACAAACATTTGGATATAATGGAATGAATACAAATGCCGTTCTGAGTAGTGGGTTACATGTTACAGTGAGTTGCATTTTTACCTTAAAATGCAGATGCAGAGTAGTGATGACGGGCTCCCACATCTAGGTGAGTGACGAGCTTATGGCTGGGCACCTCCCAGAAAGTGACAACGGCTAGCCCAGGGTACCCTTTATGCCTTGGGACCCTCTCGCCCCCTCCCTTCTGTGGGGCGGACTGTTCCCTCCCTCCCTTGGGGAACCTTCTTTAGAACCTAAACACTTTTAGGGGTTATAAATTTGGGCAGGGGGATCATATGACTCTGGATATGGCACCAAACGATTGGGCTGGATGTTGGGCATCTGATGAGCCTAAAAATGAAGTCTCTAGATGGGTCAGATCTTGAGATCTCCATTTCTTTAAGTTCCCACATTTGCATGGCCCTGAGAAACAAATGTCTACATACGGTTTTGTGGGCCGTTCTGGTCTGGTATCTGGCTTGGCACTGGGACACACAGTGGGCCAGCTACGGTCCAATTTGTGTTGGTGCCGGATGTCTGTTGCACTGGTGTTTGATGAGAGGGAGTTATCTCCAGGGGGTTGCCTCTGCTTCAGACTCAATGGAGCCTTCTCATCCCAGAGGGTGTGAGAGAATCAACAGGGAGTCTGTAATCTGAGCCAAGGCTCAACTCACAGATGCTACTTCTCCTTCCTGGAGAGATTAGGTCCTGTGCGTGTTAGGGGGGCTTTCAACCTGGAACTTCCTTGTAAGGGTGACATTTGCTAAAAAAAGAGAATATTAAAGGGGGCAGCCAGGCATCAGCAAAAATGAAAACTGAATGAAATGCAACATTTGTTCCTCACAATTACTTTTGCTTGATATATGAAATGGCTCTCTCCATGTAATTCTACAAAACCCAAGATTCTCCTGGAAAGCACAGTTGCTTCATATTTTGGCAAACACTTCAACAGTTATCTGATCTGTTCAGGAGCATCATCTTCTGAGCAGCCTTTTGCTGTCTGAGGTTTAACCCCTGCAGGGAAAATCTTTATATAGACTACAAATGTCAAAAAGAAAACCAATAGGATGTCCAGTGCTTATACAGGCTGGTTGCACAAAGTTTCTCAGCCAGCCCAAGATGTTGAAAAATCTTCAATTTTATTAAACTTCCATCAATAAAATCAGCAGTCCAACAGGAACAATCATAGTATAAGCAAGATAAGGCCTAACGCCAACGCGTTTCGGACAACAGGTCCTTAATCATGACATTTAATGGTAGCATTTCCTTCATCCTTATATACACAGTTAGTAATGACCAGGGCCCTCCCATTGATCACGTGATACACTCAATCACAGTAGTTATCTAGAGCAGGTGACTGCCTAGAGTAGTTCAAATTAACCCCACTTAAGCAGGGGTAGAGTCAGGCTTATACAGGCTGGTTGCACTACCTGTATTTTGGGCTTTTTGGATCTCGTCAGCCTCTATATTAAATCGTACATGGGCCTCTCCCTAAGATTGTCTGCTCCTCCTTTGCACATCTCATCAGATGCTTAGAGTGGTGAAACAAGGCATAAATAGATTGTCTGCATAGCCCCACGTGCTGTCTATGAGTGCTGGATAATTGTTTTTGGCCAGTATTTATTATGTAACTATTGTTTTACCTTTTAAACCATTTTAGCACTGTCCTTTTTCATCTACTTTCCTAAAGCCTGGTAAGGTCCCCATCTTTTAAGATGGAAATGTCAGTATTGAGATATAATGCTGCGTAATGTGTTCCGGTGGTCAGTATATAGTAGCTGCCATCTAGCCTGTAAGTGTTATAGTAGACAAATGTCTTGTTTTATCATGTGCCTTAGCAATAGGTTCATTATAGGATGTGTATGGTCTTTGAACAGCTTGCCAGGGTTGTATACTTTCATCCTAGCTCAAGACAGGAAATGTATAAATGCTGCAATACAAGACAACTAATGAGGAAGAACTGATATGAACCATGTGCCAGAGGAATATGTTTCCTTAACCTCGGTACTTGAAGGGATTAAAAAAAGTAAGCTAGTGGAGATACCCAATAACTCAACTGCTATTTTTTAGAAATATGAAACTGTTTGTTTTAAGCAAAAAAAAAGTTGTGTTTGCATTCTGCACGACATAAGTTAATATATTGTGAAGACAGTAAAGGAAAACATAACATGACATGCCATGGAGGACCAAGGCAAAGGGACTATCTTAAAGATAAAGAAGGAAGAGAAATTACTGAAAATGCTGCGTCCTTACCCAGCACATAAAAAAGTAGAAAAAAAGTGTTTTTTTTTCATCTAATAAAAAAAATACAAAAAAACCTACACCAGTCATGGTACATGCCTCCGGTGAGATGCTGATTACCCCCATTAAAGCACCAGGGGACTGTGTAATGTAGCAAATACATAGTTCTGATTAAAGCAGAATTCCAGTTTAATGAATTGCCCCCCTAAACCCCCCTCTGACAATCATTGGTGCATGCTGTTTGAGAGGGCTTAAACCCATGCAAGTGTTGTGGATACTTTTTGCAGATCATGTGCTCCTGTGATGTGCATGGGAGCAGCCTTCTTGGTACACACATGAGAGCCCCGCTTACACTTGAGCATGTGTGGGTGGGGGAAAGCCTCTGGCAGCACACAAACACATTACAGCTGTCAGCTACACATTCAGTCAGAGGGAGATTTTATCTGAATTTTAGAAGGCAATAAAATCTTTCTCTAGCTGCCTGGAACAATGAAACATATCCCCCAGCTGGGTGTGAGTGTTATTATAGCTGATAAGCATTTAAGACAGCGCTTGTGTGTAGCAAGTTATTCCACATCTGCATAAGGTTAAAGTGGACCAGGGCTGCCTGATTCACTCCCCCCGGGGCATCCAGATTCTGGAAACTCCTTGAAAACCTGTAAAACTCACCTTCTCCCAATGGTGCATGCGTGAGCCGTGGCCGCCATCTGCTATACCTATAGCAGGGTACGCGCCAGGCATTTGTGAATGACTAGTGTGGGCATGCTCCCTGTTAGAGGGTAGCGGGGATGCGGCCACTGGCTGGCTCATCTCTGCTCAGCTAGAGTAAGCTGCTAGACGAGTCTTAGCCGATTTTGACAAGCGCAGCCGAGTGCGCTGATTGGATGAGAGCCTGCGCATGCACTGTCAGAAAGGGGCACTGGCAGAGATCATCACGAAAAAGGAAAAAAAACATTTTCTTACTAGCACAGAATAGAACGATTGTAGAGGCTTGAAACTGGGAAATAATCATTTTTCATACAGTTGTTCTTTAGTTAAAGCGGACCTTCCCCCTGAATTAGAGTCTATCTTATATGTTTCCCACACCCTGTACATACAGATTGCTCACATTAAAAATCATCCTACCTGCATCTCCTGCATGTTATGAGCCTTTAAACATCCAAGATGGCGGCTCATGGGACATCAGGCAGCCTGCAAACAGGAAGTGCTGCTCTGCATTCTGGGAATGCTGACCTTTTCCTGACCCCAGCTCTGCTCTGTCACGAGCAAAGCACAGCTATATTCCGCCCCCCTGTACTTTATTCCGCTCTCCTCTCCTCAGTAAGTGTGATGCTTCTGAGTCAAGATGGCGGCGCCCGTATCCTAAAGTCCTGAACAGAGTTGCAGCCCAGTGGGGGAAAGAATAATAAGTGACTAAAAACTTAAAATATATTAATTTTAGATGCTGGGGAATCATTTTATTAGGGTTTGGGCTTTTCAATAAAGCATGGTGAAGGTCCGGTTTAAGTGTATTGACATACAGTATACAAATAAATTAGGATATAATGCTTATGGGTCAACTGTTTGAGCCCCATCAGACATGGAAAAAGCAGGCCTTAGAACGAGCAGTCAAGATCATTGCAACCACAAGGCACAAGAAGAATTTTCTAAATGAACCACTAGTAGTTGTTATAGCAAGTTGTTTTTGCCTCACACAGTCCTCTCTATGTTGCCACTGGAGCAAGCACTATAGGGTCAATTCGTGCACCTAAAAACCCCAAACCAAGCGCCCATGATTCCACATGCGCAAATTCCTTTTCAGACAGCTTCTGCTTGAAATTCTGCTGTTTTGCAGTGCAAATGGCCCAGCCCAATGTGATTTTGGCTGGCTAAGCCCTTAACTGGTCCCGTTGGCCCCCTTGTTTCTCCCCTTTCTTTACAGTTTCACAATTGCGATTTTGTCTTTCCAGCTTCTATGTTTTAGGCGAATCTCTATTCTTCATTAGAGTGTATTCCCTGTATTCCCTGAGGTGACTCAGGTGACATGAAATACACTCAGAAATGGAGAATACAGATTTGGCTAAAACACAGCTGGAGAGACAAAATCGCACATGAGAAACCGAGAAGAAAGGGGAGAAATATTTAGGTGTCGTTTATTTATAGGTTATTTCTCCTTATTTTTAGGTGTTATATTGGGGATTTTCTAATTCCAGGTCACCTCCAGTGTTGTTTCTCCAAATGTTTAGCCCCAGATGTTCACTTTACCTCTCCCTCCGTACCCTGTATTGCATATTAGTACTTAATAATTGTGCTACTAATGTTTGTTTATATTTTCTCTTAATTTTGGGGGCACGATGTCCACCTTTTTGGTATTTTTATCATTAAACATTTTGAGATTTGACAACTTTTAACCATTTTTGTTTTCTCGAAAAAGTAAATAATTATTAAAGAAACTTTCGGCTGACATTGCTAAAAATCATGCCGGATGCTGCCAACATGTGTTTTAGGAATTAAATAATCCTGTTAGTCAGTAAAGTTGGCAGTTTACTCCAGCTTTTGGTGAAGGAAAATCATGAAGTCTTGAAATGTACACGTTTCGCCCGCTTTTCTGACCTCTAAACACCCCATATACCAGTCGCCAAATTGCACTTGCACAAAATTACAGATGCATGTTTCTGCATTGGTGCACGCTCAGGCACAAAATTCTGACTTAAAAAAAGGCGCTTTAAATTTAGACGGCCATGAATCAGGAGGAAGTTCGAGTGCTTCTTGGACTTGACGCTCCAAAAAACAAGCTCAAATGCGCAGACGCATGGCGATGATTCAAGAGTTATGTGTACTTAGGGCTGGGATTAAAAATCTCTTATTAGTCACCCAATTAACAAAGAAGCAGGCCCTTAAATCAGAACAATACTAATTTTAACCAAATGGGTGTTGTTTCCTGCGCAGGGGGGAAAACCAATTGTCTGAGCCCCCTGCACCGTAATGCCAACTAAGACAAATAATCTTACCATGAAATCGCTCTCCCAGGAAAATTGAGCCCTGCAACTGGCCACCATGCTCACGTGGTCGCCAGCAGAGAGATACCCAGAGTTGACCTGAGGACCACTTGACCACGACAGCCAATCACAGGCCTTGATTTCACACCGATGGTTTAACAAAATGGGTGTTGTTCCAGTTTAAGTAGGTTAAAATGGCAGTGCTTAGTGCCAAATTTGGTTCCAAGGAGAACTGCAAAAATAGCCTTGGACCCCATGTATCCTGCCTATTTTTAAACTGCCACTCCTGCTTTTTAGTCTATCAAGTAGCTGCTAGTTTTGCAGAAATACATCTTAATAGGTCAGTAAATTTTAAAAAACTACACTTACCTCCTAGCCTATAGGCTCAAGCTGTCACTGAGGCTGATTCACTACCAAGGCCAGGTATTGCCAGAAGAGCGTCTGCAGAGCGACCGCTAGGAGCAACCGATGTAGCGCTTAGTGTGAACGCTAGTAGGCGCTGTAAGCGGGTATCAGGCGCTGTAACAGAGCGTCTCGGTCGCTGTAGTAACCTGGACGGCATTGATGAATGTGGTGTGTGTTGGCCGCTGTAACAACAGTACAGTGCTGCAGCACCGACACTCATTGCTCTGCACCATATTTATCAAAACACTAGACACACACAGCATCGGCGCTCTAAAGCTGGGCGCTGTAGCATAGAGCACCAGACGCTGTGTGATCAAAGTCAGCTATACGCTAAGCCGTCTGGATTAATACATGTGGCGCTACATGGCGCTGTTAGAGGCGCTCACCAGATTCGCTTTCTTAAATGTGGTTTTGCGTACAATGCCCGGCTTTCACCAGACACTGCCTTCCACTACGAGGCACTACCTGGCGCTATCCATATTTTAAATAACCCCCATAGTCTTGCAGGTTACAGCAGAGCAATTTTAGAGCTATCAGCTCAAGCATTCCTGTCCAAGGCAGAATGCATGTAAGTGGTGGATGCACACGTGCGCCAGTCATCAACAAACTGGCAGAAGGGACACATGTGGAGGCTGGCTGGGAAGTGAGCTCTGGTGCTGACCCATCCCAAAGGGCTCTCTGATGAGTCGTCTGGTGGAAAAGTAAGTTTAGTCTTTTTTTGTGACCCAGGCAGAATGCATGTAGGTGGTGGATGCACACGTGCGCCAGTTATCAATTAACTAACTAGCAGCAGGGATGCATGCAGGGGCTGGCTGGGAAGTGAGCTATCACCTTTGGTGCTGACTCATCCCAAAGGATTCTTCTGGTGGAAAGGTAAGTTTAGTCATTTTGGTGGGGGTGCCTTAATATTGACTCTTGAATATGGCTCCTTGTCTTGTATTGTTTCACTAATCCCCACACACCACACAAGGTAAGATCTCTTGTTTTTATCTATTCTCTCATATTTGAATATTTTTTACACAATGCTTCCCTGTAGCAAAACCACTTACAATAACTGTATAAGCACATCCATATAGATATGCATAAATGATCTGACCTAAATGATTCTCGCCAGCTGCCACCCTGAGCCTTACTAGTGACATATTAAATTAACAAAGTAATGGCGCAGATAAAAAAATATATACTTTATCTAAGCATTAGCCCAGAATGTTCATCTCCTATACAAAGAAGCTATGGACAGAAGAGGGGATTCTAAAGTGGAGCTGTAGTGGCAGCACAGCTACAGTCCACAATAGCGCGGGATCAGATTGCTTTATGTCCCGGACCGGGTGGAGCGGACTCGGGTGTGGATCCACTTTAATTGTGGGACCGATGGCGGGTACCGTGTCAGGGGAACGGAGTCTAAGGGGCCACCGGTATTCACCAGAGCCCACCGCAAGGCAGGTTGGTCTTGTGCGGCGAGTGACCCCCAGGTCGCTACCCCCCAACAGTGGCCCAGTCCCACAGTCAGCCGACGTTCAACGAGGTACACAAGTGGCAGGCAAAAGGCGTAGTAAGTACAGGCAGAGATCGGGGCTGGTAGCACAGGTTCGCGGTAAAGGTGAGTAGCCGAGGTTGGGGCAGGCAGCAAAGGTTCAGAGTCGGGGACAGGCAGAGGTCGGTACACGGGTGAGCAATCCAAGAATGTCTGACTTTCAACAAGCATGGAGAGACCAAGATCCGGCACTGAAGGAAGGAAGTGCCTCTTTAAATAGGAGAAGTGGATGCAGGCTTGGATGACCAAGCACCAATCAGTGCTGTACAGGCCCTTTAAATCTCCGGAATCCAGTGCGCTCGCCCTCTAGTGGACAGAGACGTGCGCGCACCTGAGCATGCGAGAAGGAAGCATGGGGGGAAGGGAGACAGCTGGGAACAGCCATGAGGGAAGTGCTGCAAAATGGATGACGCCTGGATGCAGCCATGGAGGTAAGTGAAGTGCTGCTAGATGGGCGTGCAGCGCTCTCCCTAACACTTTAGTAACAATGTGGCTAAAAGAAATTGTTCTTCATTCTCACATTACAGAGACTGGGAAAACTCACCCAAACCTTCTGTTTTTTTTAAATATATTAGTACATTTATTTAGTTGGACGCAATAAGCTATCATTCTGAGATTCAATAACAGTTATATAGAAGCATTTGGCAGGGCATAGAAATTCTGGGAAAAAGGGTCAGGAAAGCAAAATTAGTCTTTATCTTAATCTTTACTGAAACTGATGGATACTTGGAAGAGGCTTATCATTTACTAGTGATGAAAGAATGTAACATCTAACAGATGTTTAATAAATACCTATGACTCCTGCTCAACCTTATAAAAATAAGTCTGTCTATATATAAAGCAGAAGACTTAAGCAGCATCTAGATTGTGAGTTAGACAAAATCCTTAAAAATTGGATAGAATATTGTTCTCCTTCCAATATTTTTGTACCTTTTGCATTGTTAATCTTTGCATTTTAGTCCTAGATGGAGCATGCTTGCATTTCAGGACTTTTGACAACCAGTTCTGATCTAAATGAGTTAGGTGAACTGCAAATTCATGGCTGTATAGTTTGGGATGCCTAGGTAAAAAGCTTTGGTTTATACCCATCTAAATTGGACTGGCAGTGAGCATTTTCACTCAAGTGGTGCACTGGTGATATAGACTAGGGATAGCACTTGAGTCATGGACTGACACAGGACTGACACAGGTGTAGGATTAGGACACACTTGAATTACATGTTAAAACAGATTGCTGCATCCACAGGTTCTAAGAGGCCTCTAACATTTTATATGAACACTGGTGTAAATGTGAATCTGTAAAGGACCTACTGGCTCTGCTTTCGAAAAATTTTTTTCAGGGTGGGCCAGCAGCCAATAAACACCCCATTTTTTAAATACAACTACAGCTACTCATATGTGAAGCATCATACGTGTGTGTGTGTGTGTGTGTGTGTGTGTGTGTGTGTGTGTGTGTGTATGAATCTGTATTAGGTATTGGTAAAGATTAAAGCGCCCCTGCTAATACTAACTTCTTAGAGTGTAGAACTAGAAATGGATATTTTTGCTTTTTGATTTGTCCTGGAACACTGATTTTTTTACTGTCCCTCTCTGTAATATGACATGCGGTCAGTCATTGCACAGGTGTGGTAATGACACCACACACAACAGTGGCAATGAATGGAGGAGGCGGAGCTTTACAGCTAAAACAGATGGCAATATCTGGGATTAGAGTGAAACAGAAGCAGTGAAAATAGGGGGAGCAATTCATAGGATTCTAGCAAAAAAATGTGGGGTCCACTTTAGGAATGCCCTGCATACTTCTGCATGGAACAATCACATGGAATATGGAAATAATAAGGGGTATGCATCTGCAGGCAGGTTCAATGTTAAACTGAATACCTTTCATAAGCCGCATTTAGTAAAACACTTAAAACTGAGAAAATACAATTACAAAATAAAACACCCAGGCTATTCTTTGTTAGATAAAGATTGTATTGAAAATGCCAAAAGAATTACCAAAAAGGATACAAAAATAAACCTAAAATATTAAAATAACCAGGGAGATCCTTATCCAATGAAACGGTGCACTGCCCAACACATATTCAGGGGCGCCCATGAACCTAATTACCAATTACATAAACACACGAAAAACAATTGGTTCCTGTAGGGCTGGCACTCTAACAAAATACTATCACAGCGTAAATTGCCATAAACACATATTTAATTAATTCAGATGGCACTAATACAAATATCCCAATATTCCCTAAAAGGTTAAAAGGCTCGCATAGCATAAATAAACAAACCTGACGAAGCCCCAGTAGGCGGGGCGAAACGTACGTCGGCGGACGGACGGCTCCACCACGCCCCCCGGCTCCCCTCCCCACACACGCTGGCCGCTTGAGAGATTTGTGCGGGAACAGCCACCACCGCGATGCGCGGCGCGCGATGACATTTGAAGCCGCGGCTGAAGGAGAAGGTAGTATAGGCGGTCGAGTGGTGCCAGGTGTAACGGCCGTATGAATACTGGCCTGACCTGAGCGTCTCCCGCCATATCGGTCACAATGCAAGTATCAAGGCATATGCTGATTGTCTGAATTTAAGTACTTTCTGGAGCTCTGTATTACTACAGCCTTTGGACACTTCTGCTATGAAGGCCAACTGCTATTCAGGATAAGAGCCGCGTTTTAACCAGCTGCACATCAAGCATTTGCACTTTATTTCCATGTTATAAATGTCTAAATAATGACTTCCTTCATCGATTAATTTGGCTTTTCCTCCTCCCCTTTTTGGGTTTTGGCTGGCCAGCCAGGAATGTGTGTTTGTGTGAGGGATGTGTGAGCGCTTGGGGGGTGTGGCTGAATGGGGGGCCCTTGTGTTTATTTATGCTATGCTAGCTTTTTAACCTTTTAGGGAATATTGGGATATTTGTATTAGTGCCATTTGAATTCATTAAATATGTGTTTATGGAAATTTACAAAAATAAACCTGCAGGTAATTTTAATGTTAAATTGAATAGCATTCATAAGCTGCATTTAGTAAAACACCTAAAATGAAAAAATCCAATTAAAAAATACAAAGTAGGGCTATTCTTCATTAAATAAAAATTGTATCTCATGAAAAATGGCAAAAAGTTACCAAAGTATATAAAAAAATAAACCTGAAAATCTGAAAAAATCCAATAAAAAAAATGTAAAGTCGGGTTATTATTCATTCTTTAAATGAGCCCATGAATCAGCTCTTCTGTGTTCGTGCCGAACACCCCCCCTGGTACAGGAGCCAGTGTTCGCAGATCCGAACCCACAAAATTCAGTACAAACCCAACTTTGAGGTTTGGGTTCGTCCATCACTAATGATTAGTTATTTTAAAACAGAACAAAAACCTTCCTGGGTCCCCCTCCTGAGTAGCTTGGGTGATACAGCCAGCTCAGCAGGGGCCCCGGTTTAAAAGAAAAAGGTTTGGCTGATCTGCCGGGTGCCATGCTCCAGCTGGCTGGCCGCATCCCCAGCTTTCTTGCTGAGTGCTCGTACTCCCCTGCCTAGCCTAGATGAATGGATGGGTACAGGCGCATGCTACAGCTAAAGGGATGTTGGGGATGTGGCCGCTGGCAAACATAGCATCGCGGAATCTGCCAGAATGAAGGTCGTTTACTGGCAAGCCTGGGGTTTTCACATCCAGATTTAGGTAACCCCAGGGACAGGCTAGTGGGCGCCCTGGAATCTGTTGGATCTCAGGGCTGACCCACCCCCCACCCCCACTGGCTAATAGTTAAAATCATACAATATAATAACAATATACATATATCTACAAATGTATAAAGGATCTGAACTAATCATTTCATTATTAAAACATACCTAAGATAAATGGCATCTGAAGGAAAACCAATAGTGTAAATACATCAAAATATATGTCCAATATTGGGATGCCCATGTGATTGATGCAACCCCGGATTTTGGTGTGTGGTTATTTGCAGCCATAGTGGGTTTACAAGCGCTACGGAAGATGATGGCGCTATATAAATAAACAATAATAATAATAATAGGTGGGTGGGACACACCCCCATAGCCGGCCATGGACTCATGCAATGGTTAGAATGAAGAGAGATGAGGTGGGAGAAGCAAGGGGGTTACAATCACAGCATACCTGCACCCCCCCCCTTTGGACACAGCATCGTCATATATGTCATATGGCAATCTTGAATCTTAAGACCAGCCAATCAGATGGATGTGGCCTCGGCATTGGAAAACCTTTTTTTTTTTATTTTTAAACCAAGCATTGTGAAAATATTCGGACATTAATATAATCTTGCTGAACACTGGGAATCGTTTAGATAAAGAGAAAGTCAGACTTGGTGAAATGGTAAGACCATCCCTCTATCGATCATTATATGAAAGACAACATATTTATTGCACAATGCCCATCTATGCATTAAAAATTAAATAAAAAAATGTAAAACTGTGAAAAGAGAAGCAGATGAAATCTATGTATAATTTATGTATAAGGATAAGACATCTGTGGGGATACAGTAGGTCAAAGAAACAGAAAAGATTGCTGGGTAAGTTTGGATATTTACGTCTGGTAGAGCCCTCAGGCAAAATACTTGTGGGGGCACCGATGCACCGCTAGATCTTCCTTTTCATTAAAGTGGCCCAACACCCAGGATTTTGACTATCCTGGGCTTTGGTCCACTTCCCCGGATCCCCGATCACTGGCTATAACTCACCTCACCCTGCTCCTATGGCGCATGCGCGGCCGCTCGTCCAATCAGAGTGCTTGGAGTCGCTGAAGTATGCGCATCAAAGCGATTTCTTCCCTAAGTGGCTCCGAGCACGCTGGCGGCCGCATCTCGCTCTTCCCTCTAGCCGGGCGCCTGACTGGGATTCAGGTAAGTGCAGCGGGCGCCCTGGGGATTTTCACACAGCGGGGCATCCCGATTTTTGGATGTCCCGCGGGGAGGGATTGAATTGGCCGACCCCCCTGGGTGTTGGTCCACTTTAAGTGGAGGAATGAGCTTCCTGTCAGCTGAGAGTTCCATAAGGAGCCAACAGAAGGAATGCAACAGCATTGATAGATTACCATTACTGTTGCATTTGGATGCAATTTAGCCAGTTTTGCTCACAAATTCAGTATTTGAGTCCTCCTGTGTCCTAATCCTATCAAAGCTTTCTTGCCTATGGAAAGCAACTAAAGCAGTCGAATTCCCTAGATTAGCATAGGCCCTTATTTAAGAAGGGATAGCGTCAGGTAGTGGCTGGTTAATGACAGGTAGCGACTGGTGAACGCCGGACACGGCACGCAATTACACATTTAGCAAGCAGAATCTGTTTAGCGACTGGGATAACGCCATGTAGCATCCGATTCATCATTTTCACAGCCTCAGCGAACAGCGCCAGCATTCAGCCTTGCACAGCGCCAGGTATGACCTCTCGCTACCTGACGCTCTCCCATACATTTCAATGGACGATCCTTTTCTTCTCTTTAAACGGGGTTTTTTTTTCAAAAGAATCACAAATAATTATTTGACATCTTCTGGCACTGAAATAGCAGTTTTTTCATAATTTTTTCATTTTTTAAATATTTCCTCAAAAATGACATTACAGGTCTGGCATTAAAGTGTTACAATGTTGTTACAATGTAATTCCATATGTTTTCGCTTTGTTACTAGTTGATAGATGCTTGAAAACAGACTTTAAAGTGGACCAACACCCAGGATTTTGACTATCCTGGGTTTTGGTCCACTTCGGCGGGGCACCCCGATCGGGGGCCCCGCTGTGTGAAACCCCCCAGAAACCCCAATAAACTCACCTCTCCCCGCTCCCACGTGACTGCCCGGTCCAATCCCCGCCAACGTCCAGGCGGGGAACAGGAACGTCCAAGCGGCTTCCGCCACCGCCGCCTCCCTCGCGTCACTTTCGGCGCGCGCGCGCCCGTGCCGGCCATTCACAGACGGCCGGCGCGGGGGCGCGCACGCCTAGAGGGGCGCGAGGGAGGCAGCGGCGGCGGAAGATAAGGTAAGGGGATTTGGGGTGTTTGGGGGGGTTTCACCCCGCGGGACATCCCGATCTCGGATGTCCCGCGGGGTGGGAGGTGATCGGCCCGGGAATCTTATAGATTTCCGGGCCGATCACCTCTCGGTGTTGGTCCACTTTAAACACACCGCCTCCTGCGCTCTGGGCTTCAAACAAATATTTTTCAGCGCCAGAGATTTGTGAGGCTGTTTTTTTGCTGAATATGGTGTGAGTCGGTCGCTATGAGCAGTCGCTAACATGCGCTCCCATACAGCGCTGTACTGGTCAAGTAGCGACTCCTCACAATGTATTCACCATTACTGAACAGCGACTGAGTCGCTATAAAGTAGCGACCCACGGCTGAGCACAGTGACTACTAGCGGGTGCTCTGAAAATGCCTGCTACAGACGCTCATCTGTCGCTACCTGCCGCTAATGATGAATCAGCCTCTTAGTAACATCAGCAAAAATTAGTAAAAGATTGTGCTAATTACAAAAACTGCAGAGATCTCTGTTAGCTAAATAATGCTATAATGGAAGAAGGATCCTCCTTTATCTACAGTACTTACTTAAAGCAGACCTCCAGACAATAAAACAAAATTGGTTTCCCATACCCCCTGATAATAATGATGTAAGCTGTTTACATGAGGCATGAAGATTCTGTGCTCAGATGATTAGCAAGTCCAGGAGTAAGGAAGTATATGATCTGTACATCTAATGCACCATTTGATGTTTGTTTCTGAGGTAAACACATTGTTGCTAGGGTGAATTGTTTTCTTTTATACCACAGAACTGCAAACAAATAGAAAATAAAAAAATATCAGATACGTTTAGCACACTGAAGATTTCATTTCTTCATTTTAGCATACAATAAATAGTGGAATTACCCTTTAAAAGACCCACTTTTTTCCATTGTTGGAGAACTATAAAATGACATTCAGAGGCCGATTCATTAATAGCGCCAGGTAGCGACAGATGAGCGACTGTAGCGTGATTTTTTCAGCGCCAGCCAGTATTCGCTGTGCTTGGCCGGCGTTAGCTTGATGACAGCGACTCAGTCGGTGTGCGGTAATGTTGAATACGGGCTGGGGGGTCGCTGTTTCACAGGTCCAGCGTTGTATGTGAGCGACTGACAACGAATGGCCAGAGCGAACGGCTAGCTTCATATTCATCAAAAAATCACGCTCCGAATGTGCTGTCGCTGTCCATTCCTTGTTTAAACCCCAGAGCGCTGGCGGCGATGTGTATTAACTAGTTTTTAACCCCTAAACAACCATATTTTTTGAATGTAACATTATACATGTTTTAAGAATCATTTTGTTATATGAATACATTAATCTCAGACCTGTTAGATCAATTCTGCACTTTTTTTTTTTTTTAAATTTTTTGTCTTAAAAATAATTCCTAACATTGCAGAAGTGTTCTCCGATTTTTTGACATTAAAAAAAAAAATTAAAAAATTAATACCAATTAATTATGATTAATTATAGCTTGCTCCATTGAAATGCATTGGACATCGCCAGGGAGCGACAGCTCATACCTGGCGCTGTGAGGGAATTTGCAGCGGCGCTGTTCGGTCCAGGCGGCTTCATGATGAATGCCGCGCTAGCCGTCGCTCTCGCCGGCGCTAGCCTCATTTTGCTTGATAAATGCGTCATTGTGACCGCCGCGGGCGTACTTGAGTCGGTAGTCGCCGTTAGCTGCCGCTACCTGGCGCTCGTCAGACACTACCTGGCGCTATCGCTTGATGAATAAGGGCATTAGATTTTTTGCTATTGTTAAAGGGGGCTTTTTCTAACTTCTTTCATTATACAAATGCATTACTCACCTAAAGGGCCTCTGCCATTATCTAACGATGAATAACAAGTATCAAACCAGACCAACACCCTTACAAGAAACAGTGCGTCCTTTCTGTAATTCCTGCCATGGGCCTCAAAATGGTGTCCTATAGAGCCACAGGCTGCCAGTAATGAGAAAGTGCTGAAAGACTTCCTGCCATCATGCATTGTGGTTTATTCAGTTAAATAAAGGCAGCAGCACAGCTGGGAAGCTGGGAAAGAAAGCTTTAGGGGTGCTTCAAAATGGGCACTGCCAGAAGTAAATCGGTGAGGCGGTGTTTCAGCTTTGAGTAGGTGCAGGAGTGAAAGTGCTGACAATAATTCAAGTCCCTGTCTGGGCACACGCGGGGAGGCCGATTCATTAATAGCGGCAGGTAGCGACAGTTGAGCGACTGTAGCGGTATTTTCACAGCGCCCGCTAGTATTCGCTGTGCTTGGCTGTTGTTCGGTGTGCAGTAATGTTGAATACAAGGTGATGAGTCGCTATTTGACAGGTTCCGCGCTGTATGGGAGCGCATTATAGCGAATGGCCATAGCGACCGGCTCCCACCATATTCATTAACAAATCACGCTCCAAAAATTCTCGCGCTGTGAAATGCTTGTTTAAACCCCAGAGCGCTGGCGGCGATGGGTTAAAAGTAGTTTTTTAACCCCTAAACAACCATATTTTTAGAAAAAAGAAAACGTGTTTTTCCAAACATTTTGGAATATGAATACATTAATATCAGACCTGTAATATCAATTCTGCACAAATCTTTTTTTTAATTTTTTTCTTACCTTAAAAAAAATATCTAACATTGCAGAAGTGGTAACAGAAATTTTGCCATTTAAAAAAAAAAATAAATAACATTAATAGCATTTAATTATGAATATTTAAAGATTGCTCCATTGAAATGCATTGGAGAGCGCCAGGTAGCGAGAGGTCATACCTGGCGCTGTTCAAGGTCTCTCGCTGGCGCTGTGGGGTGAGGCTGGAATAATGATGAATGATTCGCTATTTGGCGCTCTGTCAGTCGCTAAGCAGGATCGGCTTGATAAATGTGTGATTGCGGAGGGGAGCCGGCGTTCTCGTGGCGGGGCCCGTCATTACCGTTCGCTCACCATTCGCTACCTGGCGCTATCCCTTGTTAAATAAGGGCCTAACTTTCTCCCCCTTTGGGAACAGTGTCAAATTAGCTATTTAAAAGCATTTCAACATCTCAGATTATATGAAAACACCTTATGTAAGCCTGAGCTGGGAAGGGCATGCCATGGGGCAACTTTTTGAATCATGTATGGGTTCTTCTGGGGACAGAGACGGCTGTGGGACCACTGTGGCTTGATGTGCTCGCTCACACAGTGAAAAGAGTGGCTGTTAGACCAATTTTTTTGTGGCCTGGGATTTAAAGGAGTGCAAAATTTGAAGGCCTGCTACAGCCATTACCCAGTGCTACAGAAAATGTAGGAGAAACGCATGAGACTGCTGTTGGGTTTACAGTCCCTTTCAGTATCATACACGTAGATGGTGCAAGTGGGGTTTCTTTTTTTAACTGTGCAAGACTGTTGGTCCAGTTTAAAACAGACCTAACCCTCCCTGGAAACTTTGTGCCAGGGAGGGTCCTAGTCCATTGAACCCTAAAAGACCCACTTTCATCGCTGGTAAGCCCCGCAATTAAGAGAAGCTCCCTTTTTATTCCATGGGGTTCTATCTGACAGGGTACTTGGAAATGTCTTCACACAAGTGTGACAGCCACAACTCCAACAAGGGGTGTGTAATGTGTAGCTCTTCAGTATGCAACTGATTCTGGGTCCCCCACATAGATCCATAAAAAGATTAGTATCTCCGAATTGTTTACTAGTGGTTGGAGGAGGTCTTTTAGGATGAAAAGGATCAGGACCCTCCCTGGCATAAAATCCACTTTAAAGAATAAAAAGAAACAGACATTTCTCTAACATTTTGGTAAAATTTTAACTTAAAGAAGCACTATCGCGAAAAATGGCCTAATGCTAAAAAGCCATATAAATTTGCTGAATGGCGGGGGATGGGGGTCAGGTCACTTACACTCAGCATCAAGAAATATCCAGCCAGGCTTGTTTTTCTTTCTTTTCTTTTAATGAAAGGAACGGATATTCAGGGTGACAGACTCTGTTACTCCTGATCGACTAAACCTGTCAACCCTGGATTTTATTCCTACAAGGAGAGGAAAACCACAAGCTAGGTGGGTGTTTTATTTAATTCTGGTGTATAAGTGACCCCTCCTCTCATGTTTTTGTGTTTTTTATGTATTTTTAATATTACACAATTTTGCGATAGTGCTCCTTTAACTCAAAAAGGCAAAATTTGCGTAAAATTTACCCTTATCCCCCAACCACAACACTATTTACAATCTCTCCCAAGATGGACTACTTTCAGCTCTGACTGATAAACCAAGGCCCTTATTTAAAAAGGGATAGCGACAGGTAGCGAACGGTAATGACGCTCACCGCCACGAGAACGCCGGCTCCCCTCCGCAATCACACATTTATCAAGCCGATCCTGCTTAGCGACTGACAGAGCCAGATAGCGAATCATTCATCATTATTCCAGCCTCACCCCAAAGCGCCAGCGAGCGACCTTGAACAGCGACAGGTATGACCTCTCGCTACCTGGCGCTCTCCAATGCATTTCAATGGAGCAATCTTTAAATATTCATAATTAATTGCTAATAATTTTTTTTTTTTTTTTTTAATGTCAAAAATTCTGTGACCACTTCTGCAATGTTAGATAGTTTTTTTAAGGTAAAAAAAAAAAAAAACATTTGTGCAGAATTGATATTACAGGTCTGATATTAATGTATTCATATTACAAAATGTTTGTAAAAACATGTTTTGTTTTTTTTTTCTAAAAATATGGTTGTTTGGGGGTTAAAAAACTACTTTTAACCCATCGCCGCCAGCGCTCTGGGGTTTAAACAAGCATTTCACAGCGCAAGAATTTTTGGAGCGTGATTTGTTAATGAATATGCTGGGAGCCATTCGCTATGGCCATTCGCTGTCATGCGCTCCCATACAGCGCGGAACCTGTCAAACAGCGACTCCTAACCCCGTATTCAACATTACCGCACACCGACTGAGTCGCTGTCAACAGCCGAACAACGGCCAAGAACAGCGAATACTAGCATGCGCTGTGAAAATAACCCTACTGTCGCTCATCTGTCGCTACCTGCCGCTATTAATGAATCGGCCTCCCCACCTGTCAACCCTGGATTTTATTCCTACAAGGAGAGGAAAACCACAAGCTAGGTGGGTGTTTTATTCAATTCAGGTGTATAAGTGACTCCTCTTCCCATGTTTTTGTGTTTTTTTTTGTATTTTTAATATTACACAATTTTGCGATAGTGCTCCTTTAACTGAAAAGGCAAAATTTGCGTAAAATTTACCCTTAACCCCCAACCACAACACTATTTACAATCTCTCACAAGATGGACTACTTTCAGCTCTGACTGATAAACGGGGAGGCCGATTTATTAATAGCGCCAGGTAGCGACAGATGAGCGACAGTAGCGTGATTTTCACAGCGCCGGCTAGTTTCCGCTGTGCTTGGCCGTTGTTCGGTTGTTGACAGCGACTCACTCGGTGTGCGGTAATGTTGAATACGGGGTTAGGAGTCGCTGTTTGACAGGTTCCGCGCTGTATGGGAGCGCATGACAGCGACTGGCCATAGCGACCGGCTCCCACCATATTCATTAACAAATCACGCTCAAAAAATTCTCGCGCTATGAAATGCTTGTTTAAACCCCAGAGCGCTGGCGGCGATGTGTTAAAAGTAGTTTTTTAACCCCCAAACAACCTTATTTTTGGAAAAAAATAATAAACAAGTTTTTTAAAACATTTTGTAATATGAATACATTAATATCAGACCTGTAATATCAATTCTGCACAATTTTTTTTTTTTTTTACCTTAAAAAAAAGATATAACATTGCAGAAGTGGTCACCGAATTTTTGACATTTAAAAAAAAAAAAAAAAAAAAAACATTAATATCAATTTATTATGAATATTTAAAGATTGCTCCATTGAAATGCATTGGAGAGCGCCAGGTAGCGAGAGGTCATACCTGGCGCTGTGATGGGATTAGCAGCGGCGCTGTTCGCTGCAACATGATGAATCCCGCGCCAGCTGACGCTCTCGCAGGCGCTAGCCTCATTTAGCGTGATAAATGCGTGATTGTGTTCGCAGCCTGGCGTTCTGGAGTCGGTAGCCGCCGATAGCTGGTGCTACCTGGCGCTAGTGAGACACTACCTGGCGCTATCCCTTGATAAATAAGGGCCCAAGACTAGTTCTGCTTATTATTCCTAACACCTATATTGTGCCGTAAAGGCATCTCTGGACATTTTTGTTTCGAAACACTAAAAGGCAACACATGAAAACTTAATTGTGTGTACTTTGAGGTGGAAAATTACACTTGAAACCAGTAAATTTTCATTTGAGAAGCAAGTGCAATAAGTACTGTAGTTGTTCACACTGAAGATGTGTTTTTTTTTTTGCCCTGCACTATTTTAAGCCTCCTATAAATGCTAGACAACTAAAGCCTGTAATAACTAATAGAATTTTAAGGTCCCTTAAGATACCAGTTTTTGATGGGATTTGCCTAATAAAACTTTGGTTTAGAAAATAGTTACTATAATATTTTCTCATTACCTTTTTTAAAGCCTTTAAAAGATACCTATAAAGCAGACTTCTAATGGCGAGGCATCTTCATGCATATACATAGCCTATTATAGACCCCATTGGCTTGGACTGTAAATGAAAATGCTACTTTAAATCAAGGTAATGTGTGCAAAAGTACACTCTGCTGATAATATTGCAATCCTTCTTTGAGGAAAGTCTCATGAGCATAATTGTGTTTGGGTTTTTATATTTGAATACTGCTTTAAATAAGGAGGCAGTATCAAAGTGAATTTTTATGTTGTATTTTAGTTTTTACAAAAGGACAAAAGGTAAGTGGCGCATAAAAGGGAAAATACACGGGGAGGGCGATTCATTAACAGCGGCAGGTAGCGACAGTTGAGCGACTGTAGCGGCATTTTCAGAGCGCCCGCTAGTAGTCGCTGTGCTTGGCCGTTGTTCGGTTGTTGACAGCGACTCAGTCAGTTTGCCATAATGTTGAATATTGGGTGAGGAGTCGCTATTTGACAGGTTCCGCGCTGTATGGGAGCGCATGATAGCGACTGGCCATAGCGACCGGCTCCCACCATATTCATTAACAAATCACGCTCAAAAAATTCTCGCGCTGTGAAATACATGCTAAAACCCCAGAGCGCTGGCGGCGATGGGATAAAAGTAGTTTTTTTAACCCCCAAACAACCATATTTTTGCAAACCAAAAAAAACAAGCTTTTAAAATAATATTGAAATATGAATACATTAATATCAGACCTGTAATATCAATTCTGTACAATTTTTTTTTTTACCTATCTAACATGGCAGAAGTGGTCACAGAATTTTTCACATTAAAACATTAATAACAATTAATTATGAATATTTAAAGATTGTTCCATTGAAATGCACTGGAGAGCGCCAGGTAGCGAGAGGTCATACCTGTCGCTGTTCAAGGTCGGACGCTGGCGCTGTGGGCTGAGGCTGGAATAATGATGAATGAGTGGCTATCTGGCGCTATCTCAGTCGCTAAGCAGGATCGGCTTGATAAATGTGTGATTGTGGTGGGGAGCCGGCGTTCTTGTGGTGGTGCCCGTCATTACCGGTCGCTCACCCGTCGCTACCTGTCGCTATTCCTTCATAAATAAGGGCCTAGATATAAACAGGGTGATTTAAAGTGGACGTATTGGCATTATTGGCGTCCCTGGAGTCTATAAGTCTTTAGGGCCGGCTGATTAACTCCCCCCAACAATCACACTGACCTTTTCGGCACTCCCATGCCATCTCCATGGGTTGCGGATGCATCCCCAGCATCTCGTAGTTGCTCCAGCATTCAGCCATTCAGATTGTGCCGCAGATTGCAAGGAGAGACGCAGGGAGAGGCACTCCCCTTTCAGAGCTGTATTCTGTGCATTAAAGCAGACCAAAACCCACCGAGCTTGTGAAATACATTTGGCCAAAGCCCCTGCCGATACTCCCTTCTTAGGGTATAGAACTAGACATGGATATTTTTGCTTTTTGATTCATCCTTTTTGCTGTCCCTCTCTGTAAGATGGCAGGCGATCAGTTATTGCACAGGAGTGGCAATTACATCATTGCCAGATAGAACAATGGCAATGAATGGAGGAGGCAGAGCTTTACTGCTGAAACAGGTGCCATTAGCTGGGAATAGAGTAAAGCAGGAGCAGTGACAATTGGGGGGGAGCAACACAGGGCATGCTAGTTAAAAATGTGGGCTTTGGTCTTCTTTAATATGCCAATACACACAGATAGGTTGCAAACACATAACACAAATATATCTCTTGGTCAGCAGATAGTGTATATATACAGCAAAAAAAGAGGATAGTCTTGGGAAAATGTTCACTCCACTAACCACAGATTAACCCTAACAAATGCAAGCACGACAAGTAAAAAAACGATCTAAGTAAATGTTATTTAATCAAAGAGCTTGGTCAGGGCCAGATTATGACCCCCTCATAATCTGGCCCTGACCAAGCTCTTTGATTAAATAACATTTACTTAGATCGTTTTTTTACTTGTTGTGCTTGCATTTGTTAGGGTTAATCACGCCCCGGGGCCTCCACCACTTGCCCTGCAAAGGGGGTCTCCTCTAACCATTGGGTTATGGTCTAGTCAGGGAGACTTTTCAGTTTTTGGTCTGATGGGCCACAGGGCCGGCAACAATGCTATAGGCGGCAGTGGGGGCTCCCCACGTCTGGACAAGTCCTTTTTGGCTTTGCAAACCTGCAGCCAAAGTCACCACAGGGCAGGACGGAGAGTCTAGAGCAGCAAAGCTGCCGTCAGCAACGCTACAGTGATGGGTGGGTGCAGAGCTGTCAATCAGCAGCCGCTCACTCCACATAAGCCACCGAGCACAGCCGACGGCAGCTCAATGCCGGGAACTGTTTTCTGCTGGAATAGCAAAGCAGGAGTTCCTGAGCAGCACCTACCTGCACAAGGGGGGCACAAGGGACTCGATCTGACGTTACAGTAAGTAGGTGGGTGACAGACAACCACCGATCAGTTACTTGGCTGGACTATTATTCTAAAGGGAAAGAAATACTGTATCTCGGGCCTCCATCAGATTTTGTGCCCAGGAGCCTCCACCACACTTAATCCGGCCCTGATCTTGGTTGCCAAGATGGACAGAGATAGCCACCCTGTCACTCTCCAGACAGCCCAGGAATGGGCTGTTCGGGTAGGCGATGGGGCTCAGAGACGGGGTGTCTGCTCTGGGTTTTCTCACCATCTGGATGGCTTTGATCGCGGCGCTGGTTGGACAGGGCTCAGAGCAGGCGCAGTGCCTTCTTGGATGCCGTCGGTCTGACAGGTGCTGCTTATCGACTTATCAGCCATTGAGCTATATAATAGGTGAGCACATTCATTCTGGCACACCCTGATGCAGTGGTAAAAGCCTGAGAATTTCACTTTTAGTCAATCACCAGATAGGAAGACAATGAAAGTCAATGGACCTTACCACAGTGTAAAAGGAGTAAACATGTCAATACTTTTCTCATGTGTAAAAAAGAACCGTTGACTTTCATTGTATTCCTATCTGGTGATTCACTAAAAGTGAAATTCACAGGCTTTTTTTCTCATGAATTGAATTTTTTACTACTATGAGGGAATTACTTCAACCACATCATTTATATAAACTTTTGTTTCAATTAGAACATTTTAGCCCAGATTTTGTGGTTTTCCCATCATGCAATTGTGGGCATTTGGTTACTTTCATTACTATAAAGAGACCCAAAAGCACCTCCTGAATTTCCTCCCACATAGATTTTAATGGGATTGGGATTCAGGTGATGCAAACTATTTGGAAGAACTGAACCAGAACAGAATAGAAGATTCACCTCATCACCACTTACCACTGAATCAGATCTAACATGAATCTGAGAAATATACATATTGACTGCATACAATATACACTGAAGCCCCTAAGAAAGCCGTGCCGGCAGTTATACATTAAGCAGTTTCCAGACTGTCGTTATCATGAGGAAGTCTGCTTAATTTCACCTGATAATGGCCTATTCCAGACATACGTAAATCAGACTTATAATGTCTCAGCCTCATGGTTATCAGTTGCCAGGAACGGAACCCCTTTTACAGTCATCAGTGGTAGGCAATGGTGTTTCATACATGGTTAGGGCATGGCTCACTCTCTGGCTAGATAAGGGTCTGAGTTCACATGCAGAATAGCCATTTATTGAGTTATTAAGTGTAATTAGTTCCCTTTTCCGCACGTGTAATTTCAATGAAGCCTGGACACTAGACAGCCGCTCTGTTTTATTTGGAATGCAGAAATAGCAGCCATTCCTAATTGTCTAGAAGCACAGACAATTGTGTTCCCTATTTCCTGGGTATAAACGCGAGAAGGGAGAAAATGATGCATGGCTGGTATTTGTCGCAAAGTGATTAATTTGCACTTTTTATAGTCCTAGCATGTTGTGTAGCTCAGGCTGCCAAGCTAATGGGACCTGGCTTCTGATAGATTTCATTTTGAAATGGCATTTCAGAAGTCATTATCCCTGCATGCCTGCCATATTACCGGTGGGAGGACGCCCAGTGCTGCCGCTGTTTAACAAGCACCTAGAGTTTCTACTGCTTAATTAGGGCAACCAGAAGTAAAGAGGCAAGCTGCCTAGAAACAAAATGAATTCATGATAAAAAAAATATGGATTCCTTAGCAAGATTAATTATAGCTTTCCGCTTAAGACAAGTGGATTAAGCCTCGTTAATAAAGACTGTAACATTTCAAGTGTTAGCTCTGTTTTTCTATAAAACTAGAGAATGCTGCCCGCATTAGTTCCTCTAAAGATCCTAGAACTACTTTTCTCTCCAGGGTGTCGTCCTACTTTAGGCCGGACGTTATGGTCACATGGTTTGTGCTGCAAATTCACACTTTTCTTTTAACATCTTCAGGGAACTTTGCTTTGTTGCTTTCAAGTGGGATCCATCTGTTATTCCCCACAGCGGCCCTTTGGGCTGTTGCATCCCCCACCCCCAGTCTTTTCTATTTGGGAAACTTCTCCACAAGCATTTCATTTATTTTCATAATTCGGACACACTTACTCACATGGTGCACACTCTCATGCCTTATGCACTGGTGGGCAATGAAATTTGCCATACAGGTGTGTGCAATACCATGTACAGAGCATGCACACCCATTTTCCGAACCTGTCTGTCACGGACATTTGTGGTGGTGGACATTCAGATATGGCTTCAGTTAATGACTGTGAAAAGGTAGAAGGGTAAGTATTTTGCTTAATTTAATGGCTTTCTATGGGAATTCAAGTGGCTGGGCTTCACCATGGGCCCGTTGGTTAATTTTGACTTTAGAACCATATAAAGGTTCACATTAGATAGTTGAAGAAAATCCATCTAGTATGCTATCCTTCTACCAAATAATCATTGCATGATGGTGCACAAAACAAGACTGAAAGAAAGCAAGCTTGTAAACTCTACAGATACACCTCCAATAAAACCTCTGACTAGTAGTTAGCCTAAAAAATCTTGTTTCATAATCTTTGGTCTAGGGTGTACTCATAGGTATGCAATATACAGTACTCTAAAGAGAAGTCATGTCTAGAGGTGAAAAGCAATATATATATATATATATATATATATATATATATAGACAAATCTATTTCAAACACTCACTCTGTGGGTTGGGATTGGTCGGCCTGGAGTGCTTAAGGATCTACAGTAGTGACAGGTATTTCATCTGTAATCTTCTTGTGTGCATGGGTTCCTGAAGATAAGCTATTTCTAGATTTAAAACAGGTTCATGGGTCATAATGGAACCAAAAGGAGGCAACCAGTGATCACACCTAGTCATTTGACCACATGACATTTCTGGTTGCGTGGATAAAAAAAAATAAATAAAATGAAAGAGTACCTACAACTTTCTAGGGTGAAATCATTATCCCAACAGTAAGAATTGCCCTACATGGATGTCCATTAATAATAAACAATCCCCTTGCATAGCCCCCAGATATAACCCTGCATCCCAATGAAGTGCAAGGGGGTTTTATTTAACCTGTTAATGTGTTAAGTCGGTGAAGTTCTACAAATTTAATAAAAGCCATTTTGTATTTAAAAATATAAACAGGAAGTGAGAGAATTCTGCACCTCATTAGAGGCTTTAAGGTAAATGAATTAGAGCTTAGAGTACAGCACAGGACTTGAGTATGCGTGCACCGGGTCGAGAAGCGGAGCTGGTGGCAGCAGTCAGACAGGGGACAGCGGACAGGGTTCCTTTACCTGTCCTCTGTCCGAAAACAGCGCTAGCAGCGGGATGAGGCTCTGCCACACTGCCTACGGGAATGGGAGGGGGATCTGCCCCACTGCCTATAGAAATGCGATGGGGTAATGCCACACTGCATATTGGGATGGGATGAGGGGAATACCACACTGCCTATGGGAATGGGAGGGGCTCTACCACACTGCCTAAAGGAATACTGACTCTGAAAATGGGAAGGGGCTTTGCCACACTGCCTATGGGAATGGGATGGGTTAATGCCACACTGCATTTAGGAATGGGATTGGGGGAATGCCACACTGCCTACAGAAATGGGATGGGGGAATGCCACACTGTCTATGGGGAATGGGATGAGAGGAATGTCACACTGTCCATGGGAATGGGAGGGGGGATGCCACACTGCCTATAGGACTGGAAGGGGGAATGACACACTGCCTATGGGGAATGGTATTGGGGGGGAATGCCATATTGCCTATTAGAATGGGAGAGGGATTCCACATTGCCTAAAGGGAGAATGGGATGTGAATGGGGTATTCTGCACCTTGCCTATTATTTGGTTCCTGGGGGGTTGTTTTAGCACATTTGATTGTATTTTTTTTCTTCATTTCCTCCTCTAAATCCTGGGTGCATCTTATAGACAGGTGCATATTATAGGGAAAATATGATACTTTATTCCAAATTGATAGTATATATTTTACATATCTTTTGCCTCTAATAAAATAAAACAATTAAACAGCTTACTTTCATGTTTTATTGCTCCTCAAGCAACCAACTGATGGGAGAAGAGATAACTGTCTTCTGTAATCAGCTGGCTCCAGTTTGCTCCAAAAACAGCTTGGTCAGTCTTTGTGCATTGCCCTGAGCTAAGGTGAACAATGGCTGTTCTTTGTTTTCAGCTACAGAAATGCTTTAAATATGAACCAGTTGATGTGGAAGGCCTTGTACATAAAGCATATGTAAAAGTTAAAAAGCACCTCTATATGTATAAACTTTACAAAGAAGATGGTAACATTGGTTCTGTTTGTATTGGTTAGCTTGTCCAGCTGGAACTTACAAACCTGAGGCCTTACCGGGAGGAGTAAGCACTTGCATCCCATGTCCTGATCCGAATCACTCATCACTGCCAGGAAGCACGTCACTAGAGGACTGTGTGTGTAAAGATGGATATGAACAAGAAGGCCAGAGCTGTAAAGGTAAGGCCAACAAGGATATTTGCATTTTATGTTATTACAGCAATTGTGACAACTTGTCAAATAATACATCCTCCTAGGGGACTTTTTATAGGCTGGTGGGCATGGCTTTCCCACAGGTTTTAAGGAACCATGATTCTGCATTATGTGGTGAAAATACAACATAAAATATTTTTTCATGGTACAGAGTTAGTAAATAAAGCTAATTTAATACATTATAAGAGCAGTTTTAACCTTCAGTAATAACTCCCTCACTCCTACCACCCCCTACCCCTACCTACCTGCCACATTAACTGTCACTACTTTGTAACAGAAAATGGAGAACTGTTGGCTGTGAAACAGCACTACACAGTATTACCTACTTCTCAAATCACAAAAAAATGCATTTAGATCAACAAATACCATTTACAAATCAAACAAATTCAACACCTTTAATGTATGTGTCCCGACTTATCCTTCAGCCCCCAAATTAATAAACAGTTTTTCCATAGACCTCTAATTAAGATTAGAATGTGGGAAAGATTAACTGATGTTTCTTCATTTTAAAGGACGCAGAACCCAGTACGAGTACGAATACGTGTGGCATTCTGATGTTTTTTGGCCACACCAATGCACTTCAGCTAATGTTTCATACAGCTTCTATATAGGCTATGTCGGGGTGTGTCGATATTAAGATATAAAAGTGCACACACACACATACACACACATACAAACGTGTAATCCAATCTGGCCCTGGTTGTGCACGCCTATCATTAACTGCTCGTAGTTTGCACAGTAGCAGGACCACCGCTATGGGGTGAGCGCGATTTGGAGAAGAAGATACTGCGCAAACGTTGTCTGTGGCACAGGGGCAGATTGGATTGGGATTGGAGGAAGACGGTGGCCCATTACTTAGACTGACAAGGAACCAAATGAGGCATTTATAGAGATGCAAAAAAGTGGGCTATTTTTATACCAAAGGGTATCTGGACTTAGTTGATTTGCCTAATTCAGAGCACATCCCCTCTGACAAGACTTTTGCTTTAATACAGTAGACAGTAGTACAGTAGGCCTGACCCACATTATTTGACCATGCAGACCCCCCCCCCCACCCCAAAAATAAATAGTCAGTAGTTAATAATACTCTCCCAGCAATACATTTTCATTAGTAGAGTGTACTCAAGTATTGCTTCCCCTCCACCCATTCAAAATGTATAAGCAGAGTGCACAAAGCTTCCTCCCACTCCAAAATCATAAAGGATTATTGATTTTGGGGTGGAGAAACCCTGTGGTGGTGGGACACAGCCAAGTATTGTATTTCTGCTGGTATGTGTTTATAGGAAATGAGGGTTGATACTGAAGCTTGGTTTTTGCTTCCCCACAAGGAATTACTGGAAGCCATAACCAAGCGTTAGTATCAGCTTGTACTCCATGTACTCCATGTACTGTGTCATGCACACAAGAACTGAAGGAAAGCTGCAACTGAGCAGATATCAAGCAGTTTGGGGCCTTGTCAGCAGGTACATGTGTATATAGGAGATAATCTGTTTTTTTCTGTTGGAAATGTGGAAGTGGACCTTTCCACAGACCTCAGAACAGTAATCATAAAAGCATGAGGCTCCTCTTACCTGCTACTGCTCTTGTGACATCTATTGCACTCCCAAGGGCACTGGTGCCTCCTGCAGGGTCCCTCAATGCCTGCCTTAAATGACAAGTATCGTTTTGATATGACCCGTGGTTCCCTAGTAACATTAGCAGTCTTCATGAATAAGATAAGCCTATGTGATGTGGGAGCAGCCATGACACTGGCTATCTGTTTAGCAGAACATATCCTGGCTGGGTGATTAATAAGTGTTAGTGATAAGGGAAACAGATCTCTTCTCAGCACAGCCTCTGCCTCTACCCCTGTATAGCCCTGAGTCAGTGGAGAAAAGACCTTGGCTTCACACAGCCAGTCTGTTACCAGGGAGCTGGTGGCAGGACTGTCTAAAAAAAATTATACTTGTCCTTTAAGAGGATGTGTGGGGAGTATGAGCGCAAAACAAGGCACTCATTTTTCTTTATGGGCACCCTTGTCTAATTTCGTTTTCTGCCATACATCTGGCAAGATATGGCATGGAAGTGCAGGGCCTGGTCTAAGACACTCTTTGTAAAGAGCAGTAAATTCTAGCTAGAATTGGCAGGTAAGCAGGAGAGCCTTTGCTGGTAATGCTCTCCTGATCTGAGGTCCTAGGGGAGGTAAACTAGGAAGTCGTTTAGGTCATTTAAGACTTATTTACATGCTGAGACCAGCTTTGAATGGCATAGGTAGCTAGCTGAAAAGGGCACAAATGACTAAGGCACATATACTCAACTTGTGGCCCTCAGAGCCATCTGATGTGGCCCCTGACCTTCTTTGAGGAAAGTGTGAGGGGTATATAGAACTGACATGTATAGGTAGTTAAATAAGGGCACAATAAGGATAGGAATTTGCAGGGAGAGTGAAATAGCAGGGGCATTGGCAAATGGAGGTGTCAGCGGATGCCTTAAAAAATACTATGAAATTAATTGTACACCACCCATGGTTGAAATCTCTGGCACAATAACAAGAAAATAGTTCTTCCATATTAATTGTTTTCTTAGCATTGATGGGAGTTTAGATGGGGTGAGTATTGGGAAAATGCTTAAAGTGGCCCTACCGCAGTAAGGCTGGGGGGTGCATCCAGAATGCTGGAGCCACCCCGCACATAACCCCCAAAACACCTGTAAATCTCACCTTAACCTCACTCCGCCGCCTGGAATGCAGAACAGCGACTGGCCATTCCGGCCACCAGAATGTGCTGCCCATGTGAGCACCAAGGGCCAATGGCTGTAACAAAGTAAGGTGAGATTTATGGGCATTCTGGGGCTTATGTGCACAGGGGGCTCCAGCATTCTGGAAGCCACCCCTCCAAGCCTACCTTATAGTGGCGGGATCCAACACCTGCACAGAGCAGGTTCCCAATGCTCACCCCCATCTAAACTAATCGTGGGTGTTGGTCCGCCTTAAAGTGGACCAACACCCAGGATTTTGACTATCCTGGGTCTTGGTACACTTCGGTGGGGCACCCCCGATCGGGGTGCCCCGCTGTGTGAAACCCCCCCGATCACCCGAAAAACTCACCTCTCCCCGCTCCCAGTGCCGACGGACAAGCAGTTTGACAGGCGCGGACAAGCGGCTCCTCCGCCTCCGCCTCCCGCGCGTCACTCTTGACGCGCGCGCGCCCGCCCGCGCCTGCCATTCACAGACGGCCGGCGCGGGCGCGCGCACGTCTAGAGGGGCATTTGGGGTTTTGGGGTGTTTGGGGGGGTTTCACCCCGCGGGACATCCCGATCTCGGATGTCCCGCGGGGAGGGAGGTGATCACAGGAGGGTGATGGTCCACTTTAAGATTTGGACTATAAATACAGGACCCATATTTTTAAAATGGAAAGGTAATCAGCATGTGTATTGGTAGCATGTGAGGATTGTCACATATGAATGTGCTAAACGTGTGTTGTGGTCGAAGGACATACAAGTGTAAATAGTGGAGTTGGTGGAAACAGCAGGTAACCTGATTGTTGTAGAAAATCTTCATTAGGCTATTTAAAATGAACATTTCAAAATTCTGAATCTATTGATTGCGGCCCACAATCAGGTTCGAAAACGCTCAAGTGGCCCGTCACAAGTTTGAGCACCCCTGACCTAAGGAAAAAAAGATTTACACTTGCTTCTTAGCCTTGGGTGCAAGAGACCCACTCCCAGCACAGTATAATTGGTTATATATATATATATATATATATACACTTTATATACACTTTGTAAAGCACAGTAGATGAAACAGTGATATACAAATACACACAGAAGGAAGTAAGCATGGCAACCATGCGTAGCAAGCCAGAGTTTGGACCTTCATACCATTCTACATTAGCCATCCTTGACCTCTAGACAACATGATGACACCTGTCTGGTAACAACAAACAGATACATTTGTGCTTGACTAAAATGCAATATAAAAAATGTTGATTGAACTGAAGTGCCTTGTTATTTTTCTTTCCTTATTTCTACACAGCTATAAATCACACAAGCAAATTGTTCTGATTTGCTCATCTACAAATTGAAACTCTATGCAAATTTCTTCCACTGAACCATGACACTTATAATAACATAACGGCTTAAAGTCTACACCAGGGAGCAATCTGAAACTTTACACAGTATATTATCCTAACACACAGCAGATTACTTCTTAGGTTTATGTGGATGCAAACAATAACAGTTTTTTTGCTGTCTAAACACCACTAGTGGTCCATTGCCCCGAGTTGCTGCCCCCGGAGAATGGCTACTTCATCCAGAACATCTGCAACAATCACTTTGATGCAGCCTGTGGAATCCGATGCAAGACCGGCTTTGAATTAGTTGGAAGCAGCATTCGGCTTTGTCAACCAAATGGGCTGTGGTCTGGCTCAGACACCACCTGCAGAGGTAAGATAGCAATGAATACACTTTGGCTTTTCCATTGGAGGAGCACAAGCACAGTAACAAGCAATCAACTGCACATAACACAAGGGCGAGCAAGCTAAACAGCACCGCAATTAACTCACTGACCTAGAATCGGAACACATCCCTATTTAAGGACATGCCTATTACTTTAGATTAAAGCCTGGCAAGACAAAAACAAAAGAACATGAACAGTGTACTTAACCATCCTGTCTTATCGTAAGAGAGCTTTATTTCTGTATAAAGAATTTAATCAGCTATAAATATTTGGGGTATTTATGCTTGCTATTATAATTTGAGCATTATACATACTTGTTGACTTTGTTATCAGGGCAAGACATATCTCTTTGCTCCTTCGATTGGCCACTTTTCAGACCTGCTGGGATATCTCTCTTTACCGGTTTACTGAATGAAGTTTTTCCCAATGAGATTGACGTGCCCTGCTGCTGAATGATTCCTAGAAAGCCATATAGTTACTCATCGTGTCTCTGCTCCGATGCCACACTGTCAGTACGTTTGACTGCTAGCTGCCAGTTAGATGCACTGGATATGCTTATATGTGGAGCATCACTGGAAGAAATGGCTGGATTTTTTGGTCTGCTTTAAACCAAAAATCTTTAAAAGATAAATAAGATAAAATAGCAATAGCAGATATGCAAGAGAAATGTGATTCTCCCAAAAAAAAAAGGTGCTGATTTAGAAGTCAACCAAGTAAATCAAGTCAAGTAAAGGCAAAAAAAGGACACTTTAAAACTTGGAAGTCTTTTTTTTTTTTGTCCTGAAAGGAAGGTGAATTGAACCTATTAACACTATCACAAGCCAGGATATCTGAGTAAAATGGGAATTTAGGCTTTAGCTTTCCTTTATACTTCATGCCCTTTAGTAGCTATGCTAGATCCCCCAAGGAGCCTACCAATTTGCATCTCTCATTTATTTCTGCTAACATGCAGAGCTACATTAAAGAAGGCATCCCTTCTTCACTGCTGATTTCCAATGCTCCAACAATCACGCTTGTAATGAGGGGTTTGCAACCGGGGAACAAGTTTGCTGACTTATAGGGGAATTTGGTTTCGCAGTGTGTAGCCTTGCAGTTCTTTCTATATTATGCTGCCTGTCTTCAATGTTTTAAGCTTTGCCGCAGGAGGTCAGCAAAATGTAACATGAGTTTTCCTTACAAAGGAAGAAATAATGACTTTTTCAGTATAAATGTACATGTCAGCAGAAATGTGGACATTTCAAAGATGGCATTTTTCATATAAATGTATGTAGTATGCATATTACGGTAGTGTACAAATAAGCATCACATAAATATATCCAAGGGAGGCTTACACTGCTTCTAACAAGCATTAATGCTATGAATAATATTTTCAGACTCCACCAGTAACCCTCACACACTGACTCGGAGGGAACACCCCACACTTAGATGCAAGCATCACTGGCTTATATTTAGGCCCTACGCACAGAAACATTATGCTGAACATATTGTCCTTGTGTCTGCACTTGAGATGACACAGATAAGTTACACATAGTCCAGGTTTGATGTGGAGAAAAGAGACTTGCTAAGTCAGCTTAGAGCTTTCTCAGAGAGGTTAGGATGACACCCAGTGTGACCCCAAAGGCTATCCCCATGCTGGGAAATGATGAGGATGTAATACATCATTTGTGGCATGCAGACAAACAGCAGCTAGCGCTGTACAGAACTCTTCCACTTGCATTCATATTTTTCAGGCTTTAAAACCCACCAGTAAAGGGCATGGGCAAGGGCATTTGGAATGTTACAACTAGTGATGAGCCGGAGCTGGGACAATCCAGTTTTGAAACCCTCTGGCCAGATAGTCCCCAGTATTTGGCATTCAGTGCCCCTGATTCCTCAGCACTTCTACTTCGGATACAATATCTCTGGACCCCAGAACATGTGAAATGGTATAGGGGTCCCTTGGACCTCATTCCACTTCACATACTGTTTAAAGCAGACATTCACTCTGAATAAGAGCATATCTTATATGTTTCCCACACCCTGTACATACAGATTGCTCACATTAAAAATCATCCTACCTGCATCTGCTGCAAGTTATGAACCTTTAAACATCCAAGATGGCGGCTCATGGAGCATCAGAGCATCTTCTGACTGTGTCGCACGGCATTCTGGGATTGCTGTCCTTTTCCTGACCTCTGCTCTGCTCTAGCACAGGTTATAGCACAGCTATAACCCCACCTCCTGTACTTTATCCCACTCTCCTCTCCTCAGTGTGTGTGATGCTTCTGAGTCAAGATGGTGGTGCCCATATCCTAGAGGCCATGCACAGAGTTGCAGCCCGGTGAGGGAAATAATAATAAGTAAGTGAATAAAAAAAGTAAAATATATTAGTGTTTGATGCCGGGGAATAGTTTTTTAAGGGTTTGGGTTTTTCATTAAATCACGCTGAAGGTGCAGTTTAAAATAAATACATAAATACATAGAAAAAAAACTCACCTCCCACTTCCCCAGGAAATACCCCTGTATCAGCATAATTCAAAGCCTCTCTCGTATGCCAGTGGGAATGCCGTCAAAGGACCGTATTTGGTCTCTTTTCCGTGTTGGGTGATTCTGAGCCTTGTTTTTTTTATTTGGCCGAGTTGTCCTTTTTGTGGGAAATTATAATATGCGTACGCCAAACTGAGTGTTCACCGTATAATTATGGCTCAAGGCATCCGTGCATCCGAAATCTTGCGGGTTTAGCCTGTGCTTATGCGTGTATCTGAGCCCTGATTTGTGCATTTTCGAACCTATAAAAGCCCTTAGGTGTCTAGTTCAAATTACGCCATCTTTTTTGCTCGCATGAATACTTGAACAGCCTCAGCCTAGATGCCAGCGGGGGGGGGGGGGGGGGTAAGTTTGTGCAAGGATATGCAGACTACATGGGATGGCCTAGATGCCAGTAGGGGGAGGGGGGTAAGTATGGGCAGGGACATGCAGACTACATGGGATGGCCTAGATGCCAGTGGGGGGGAGGTAAGTATGTGCAAGGATATGCAGACTACATGGGATGGCCTAGATGCCAGTGGGGGGGAGGTAAGTATGTGCAGGGACATGCAGGCTACATGGGATGGCCTAGATGCCAGCGGGGGGGGGGTAAGTATGTGCAAGGATATGCAGACTACATGGGATGGCCTAGATGCCAGCGGGGGGGTAAGTATGTGCAAGGATATGCAGACTACATGGGATGGCCTAGATGCCAGCGGGGGGGGGGAGGTAAGTATGTGCAGGGACATGCAGACTACATGGGATGGCCTAGATGCCAGCAGGGGGGAGAAGGTAAGTATGCGCAAGGATATGCAGACTACATGGGATGGCCTAGATGGCAGCAGAGGGGAGAAGGTAAGTATATGCTAGGACATGCAGACTACCATGGGTACACTGGCAGGCGACAGCTTGGATCACCTTAAAATAGCTGGTAAAAACAAAAAAGGCGTACACCGGAAAGTCACCGAAGGACACGTTACACCTAGAACAATGGGATCCACAGCAAGCTATGTCCGAAAACAGGTAAAAAGTCGGTTTCTGAGACTGCTACGGCTGGAAGTAACGGAAATGCTTGGCTAAACCATATGTGCAAGCAAAGCAAATACGGCTGCTTATGCACGAACAAACGCGGCTGTGAATGATACACTGTTCGCAATATCACTGTTTCCTAGATCAGTTCCTCAAAAAAAAACAGGCATACACTGGCAGGCTTTAAATTAGGCCGTATGTCTTACCCCTACAGTGATCATTAGCCACAAGGGGGGATTCCACAGAGGCTCCCTGCCTCCCTGTCCCGGCAGCCTGGGATTATCTTGGCAGGACACCAAGGAAGGAGAAGGGGAAGCCTGTGTCCCCCTCACTACAAATGGCTGAGAAGTGGCTGCAATAGTGGTTCTCTGGCATTATCAAATCAGACCTGACTGGACCAGAAATGAGCCTCCTACTTGATGGACCCGAAGAGAGGAGGCCACCTGGCAGTGGACAAAAGCATGAAGACTGGCTGAGCGGTAAGTTGTTATTTTTAACAGTTTATACATTTGGTAGACCTGCCAGCACTGGTGAGATGGGCTGCCTGGATCTGAAGCTAATCAATAGTTATAACAGACAACATAGCTATGCTAAGAAGGTAAACAACCTAATAACTAAAATAGTTTTATATGAGAAAAACAGCCTTAAAAAGATATTTACATGGATTCCCTAATTTTTGAAGGCAGGGAGCAGAACCATGTACACCATTCCCTTATGGCCAGATCAGTGTATGTAACGTGCCTAGAGATAATTCTAAGGCCAGTATGCCGCACATATATATATATATATATATATACATTTATATTCTCTATTGCTGCAACCAGAGTTATACAACAATGTCTGCACAGGCCAGAGGAAATGGGGATGCTGTAGAGTGCAGCTAAGCTTAGCAGCAGCTAAAGATTGCAGTTACAGGAAAACCAGAAAATTTCACACTGCAGGACATTCTAAATCAACTGGCCTCCTTTAGGAAAACAGCTTAAACCTGACCTTCAGCATGATTAAATGAAAAGCCCAAACCCTTAAAAAATATTTCCCAGTACCTAAAATTAATATATTTGACGTTTTTATTGATTTACTTATTATTCTTTCCCCCACTGGGCTGCAACTCTATTCAGGACTCTAAGTTACGGGCGCCTCCATCTTGCCTCAGAAGCATCACACATACTGAGGAGAGGAGAGTGGGATAAAATGCAGGGAGGCGGGTTATAGCTGTGCTTTTCACAGACAGATTAGAGCTGGCGTCAGGGAACAGACAACAATCCCCGAATGCAGAGCGTCACAGTCAGGAGACATTTCCTGTTTGCAGGCTGCCTGATGCTCCATGAGCTGCCATCTTGGAGGTTTAAAGGCTCATAACATGCAGTAGATGCAGGTAGGATGATTTTTAATGTGAGCAATCTGTATGTACAGGGTGCGGGAAACATATAAGATATGCTCTTATTCAGGGTGAAGGTCCGCTTTAAATATGGCCTAATCATTAATATGTGTTTTGTTCCACTCTTTAAGTAATTTTTTTTCCAATTTGAATTGGCTATCGAAGGCTTTAAACCTCTGTATAACCAATAATTCCTGACTCTGCTGACATAACTTTTTCCTGTAACAGAAAATCTATAGAAGTCGTGCTATGTTAGCTGTTTTGTGCCTTTTCATTATATGATACCCTTATATATGAAGATCCCCCTACAGTGCTACAGTCCAGATGGTAACTGGGGATTGTAGTCACTTTAACAGATAACCAGTAACTTAAACTCAAACTGGCAGAATAAATTTACTTTATACATTGCATACTTAAATGCATGCATCATGTATCAAATCAATCTGTAAAATGTAAGACTTTCTCCACGGTGTTATGTTTTTGTCCACATGGTTATTTTAAAATGTAATTAAGGCAGCTCAAAACCCTTTCTATCCGGCCCTGGAATATAAAAGTAGCTGTGTGAAACCCTCAGGGTCGCTCTCCTGAAGCTGTGATCACCAGCTGCCCCATCCCCAGCATCCCTGTAGCTGCATGCGTTCCCAAGCCCAGCCATGCAGGCTAAAAGTCTCCAGAGTCGGCCCCTAGCCTGCCTTCGGGGGAATCCTATACCTATAGCAGGATGAAACTCCAAGGGCTGCCAGTTAACTCACCTTTACCACTAGCTCCTACGACACTGTGATTGCCGGCCACCACATCCCCAACATCCCCATAGCTGCATGTGCTCCTGCGCCCAGATCTTTATGGTGAGCGCTCAAGAAGAAAGAAATCCAGAGATACAGTTAGCCTGCTGCGGAACACCATATGCCAATCTTCAGATCAGCCATTTGGTCATCTCAAAATTGCCAGCTGGGTGTGGTCTTGGCGGTGGAAAAACCTGTATTCTTTTTAAACCGGGCCAACATTGGCACAAGCGAGTATTCCCTCTTTTTTAGTTATCCTGCGTGCGAAAATGCAGTCACGCTTGCATGATTCAGGCACCCCAATTTACTTTAGAGACAGGCTATTAACCTGTTCAGTGCCAGCCTACCAAGAGATTTTATCACCCTCTTTTTTTAACACTTTTTTATTGAGGAAAGGCATACAAATATGCAAGTCCTATACAATATGCAAAATCTTCTGATGTGTAAACCCAGCTGATACGTGGCGGATGTCGGCAAATCCTTTAGTGAATTACTCCCTTTATGTTAAAGTCTAAACTCTGCTGAAAAAATATAATGTATACTTTCCCTGAAAACGACAGCAAAATGTTAAACATATATAGAGCAAAATGCTTAAAAATTGACTGGCAGTGGTACTTGACACAACTGCCAGACAATTTTTAAGCATTTTGCGCTATATATGTTTAACATTTTGCTGTCGTTTTCAGGTAAAGAATATAGTTGTTTTTTTTTTCAGCAGAGTTTAGATTTTAACATAAAGGGAGTAACTTACTATAGGATTTGCCGACATCCGCCACGTATCAGCCGGGTTTACGCATTTACTAAGTGAAATTTTGCCTGTTCCACCAGCGATGTCCATGTTTTTCGTATCTTCCTCTACTTCAGTTCTAGGGGAATGCTGGCATTGGCCACCTTTTAGTGGGGAACCCCATAGACATCAATGATATTTATGGAAAGCTTGTCACTTTAGGTTTTTGCATCTTTAACTTATTTTTAGATAGTGAACAAGAGAAAGTTGCCAAGTTTGTGAAAAACAACTAATGATAATGTTTTTACATGACTTTTATATATTCAAACAAACGTTTATTCTTAATCTTTTCAAACAGCCCAGGCACTCCCAAGATACCCCTGTGAAAGTGTGTTTTCAGTAAGATTTCATGTTTTGTGCTAAAGAATTCTGCCACATCAGTTCGCCAGCATATCGCCACCATTCTCCAAACCACTTTTTATTGTAACTTTCGCCAGCAAATTGCAGCTTAAACACAGCAAAATTCATTGCTAAAGTCTGTGATCACTGGTGTCCGCTGCTTTTTTGGAAAAAAATAAAGAATTATATTTTTAAAATATGTAGCTTTTTTTTTAAAAAACACAAAAATGTAAGTTTTTTTTTTTTTTTTTTTTAAATCATATTGCATGTAAAACCCCCATTGCTTACTATTACAACTGTAGCACATATGTATTGGTAGACACCTGTTCCTGCACAGGAGACTCTCCCAACTGAGAAGAGCACTTTTTTTGGCACCAGCTATAGGGACTAGTAAACCAGGGTGCGCGGCCGGCCCCCAGCCGCAAAGGCAACCAGCCCACATAGCCCACATGAGGTGTCTAGATTGTCCCGCAAAGGCGAATATAAGGAAAGCCATCCGACTCATAATGGACCTAAAAAGCAACTGTTTCAATTTTTAAATAATTATTGTTAAAAAAGGGATATAGAGTGTAAGTGGTATTATTAGTGTTATTTATTTGTTTGTTCTTTGGACATTTAGAACCATATTAATTGGGCATTAGTTAAATGTCTGTCTAGAGATCATACCTAAAAATCTATTTAACATCATATCACTGAACTAGAACTAAACTAAACAGGCTTCTCATAGAATAATGGCCCCCACTGGAGGCAGTATACCTGACATGGAGTCTCATAGACTCCAGGGTGGGTTCTGGTCCACTTGAAAGCATATCTGTAGGCACTAAAATGCATAGATCCTTACCTTCCTCCCTGGGCACCTGGTTTATTGCACTGATGAGTGGATACATTTTATTCTTCATGTGTATATCCTTTGCAGTGTTTGCCTCCTTGTGGTATTGTTCTCAAGTAAATGTAAGTTGTAAAAGTTTGTGGTTTTTGAGCCACACTGGAACCCTGATGTTCTCTTAGCACCAAGTATGACTGGGCCTTGGTTGCAGCACCACACCCCTAAAGTGCATATAGTTACTATTTTAATCATTTTAAGTAATCTTGGTACACTTGAGCTGTGTTAATAAAAGGGCGATTTCAATGCAATAGAGCTTTTCATTAGCGATTGTGTTTGAACAACATTTTGAAAGCGCAATTGCAATTGCTGTTCAATGGAATGTAATCGCTATTGTGAATCACTATCATGGCGTTCTTCAAATGCCTGCAGACATGGCTTTTGCAGGACGACGTGAATTGCTCTGATTTCACAATCACCTCTACTCTGGGCAGCATTTCACAGACGATTGCAGGACAATCACAATTATTAATATTATTATTGTTTATTAATGAAGCACCATTGTATTCCATGGCACTGTACGGAGTGTAAGTTACAGGAGGGTGGGACAAGTAACATACATATAATACACAGGGCATTATTAGACACATATAACTTTTTTATATAGAATTTTTTCAATGTTCCATTATTATATACCACCTGTCTGACCATCTTGCTGCGAACCCGCAGGTGTATGTATCTCACAATCCTCTTGGGTGCTTGATTCAGATCTTGCACCTGCACATTAGCCAATTCAGTTTCATTAAGGCCAGTATGCAGCAGAGTGATTTGAAAGCTGTGGACTTTGGGCAGTAATGGCATTCAAGCCCAAAAGTCTGCAGCTTTCAATTGGTTTTTTTATCAATAGTGCTTTATTTTTGTATATAATGCCATGAAAGCCAAAATCTTATGGTGATGCCCCCTGACTTCATGGGCCCCATTGTGATTGCACCCCATATAGTTACTTCCCTAACAACCTTGTTTAATGTTTTCTACTTTTTTAAAGCTCTATAGAGGTGTACTTAACAAGTTCAAAATCTGGAGGAAATTCAAGATTCCCGGAACAGCTTCCCAAGCCTAATCTCATTTGTATATTTTTAATCAGTCACTACAGCTGCAATAAATGTTTAAAATATTGTATATTTACCTCCTTTCTTAAAATATGAATCTAAAACTGTTGACGTGCATTCTGCAGACCCAGGTGCTTCATCACCATTTTCCCTTTAACAAGCATGCCCTCATTTTCCACTTTCCCTCCTCCCAGCCTCCTAAAGACAGTTAGCTCTGCACACTATTATCAGGATCAAATAAAAACAAATCAACAGAAAACATTATTGTATCCATTTACCAATGCCCCAGTAATAGTGAATAGGAATAAGAATAGTGAAAGAAAAAGTAAAGATCATCTTAGATTGCACCCACTGGGGGCAGCCACAAAAATACTTATACTAAATATATTGCAATCCCAGCGGCTCCCTTCCTATGCAATTACGATTAGCTTATGGTAGCTAAAATCTGCAATTCTCGTTGTCATTGTTCTCTTTCCAGTCCTATAAATGCTTATTTGTACCTGTGTTATATCCACAATAATTAACTGGACATGTACTTGGTGAATACATTGATTCTGATGTCAATAAGGCAAGTCAAGGGTTGCAGGAAAGCTGCTATATGAACCCCAAAAAGCTGTTAAATAGTTTATGGAAATGGTTAAATGGATTTTCATGCAAAAGGATGAATACAACAAACAAGCGTTCCTCCAGCACTGTGCCTCCTCTCAGCTCAGTGCCGTGAATGTGGAAATTCACTTCCTCATTTGCCTCTTCAGCACCACCTTGCTGATGTGGGCCACCAATACTAAGAGGCCGATTCATTAATAGCGCCAGGTAGCGACAGATGAGCGACAGTAGCGTTATTTTCACAGCACACGCTAGTATTCGCTGTGCTTGCCCGTTGTTCGGCTGTTGACAGCGACCCCGTCGGTGTGCGGTAATGTTGAATACGGGGTTAGGAGTCGCAGTTTGACAGGTTCCGCGCTGTATGGGAGCGCATGACAGCAAATGGCCATAGCGAACGGCTCCCAGCATATTCATTAACGAATCAGGCTCAAAAAATTCTCGCGCTGTGAAATGCATGTTTAAACCCCAGAGCGCTGGCGGCGATGGGTTAAAAGTAGTTTTTTAACCCCAAAACAACCATATTTTTTGAAAAAAAAAAAAACATGTTTTTCAAAACATTTTGTAATATGAATACATTAATATCAGACCTGTAATATCAATTCTGCACAATTTTTTTTTTTTTTTTTTTTTACCTTCAAAAAAAAATCTAACATTGCAGAAGTGGTCACAGAATTTTTGACATTTAACCCTTTAAGTGCCAGCCTACCTGCAGCATTTCCCACTCCCTGTTGCCAGAGCATTTTTCACTATTTTGCGCTCCCCATGTTCAACTGTAATTTTTGAAGGGATTTTCTGGGATTTCCCATAAAAATTACATATTGTTTTTTTCAGCAGAATCTGGGCTTTAACATCATATCTCTTGTTTATCAATTTTGTAGTTTTATCATAATTATTTTGGGCAAAATATGTGAAAGAAAATAAAAATACACAAGTTTTTACATTTTGCAGTGTTTTTTTTTAATCGAAAATAAAGGTTTTTCAATAAAAACATATTGAGAGTAAAAGCCCCATTTCTCCCGGTTACAACGGTACCACACATGTATTAGTAGACACCCTTTCCTGCCCAGGAGACCCCAGAAACTGCAAAGAGCGCTAGAGGAGATTTTCAGATAAAATACAAATACTTTGCGCTCCTCGCAGTTTTTCAAAAAATACAACCCTTTACATTTGAAATACCCCCCACAAACTATATATTTTTGGAAAGTGCACAATTCAAGGTTTCTAAGCATACTAGGCTTGTTGGCGTGGGTCCATTGGTTTGAACTCTATTGATTGGCAGAATCTCTGGTTCCAAAGGATTTCGCTAAAAAAAAAAGCAAAAAGCAGATTCAAAACCATATTTTCCTATAAAAACAATAAGCAAGCAAGAAGTAACACAGTAAATCTGAAAGCACAACGGCTGCTGAACAAAACAATACCCCACATGCATAGGTACTTTGAAGTGTAGAGTTGCCAAACACCCCAAAGTCAAGCATGCGTTTGAGGGTAATTTTACTTGAAAAAATCAGCGGCGCACACAAAGTGCGCACCTTGCAGTTTCTCCAAATTTACAACCCTTTACATTTGAAATACCCCCCACAAACTATATATTTTTGGAAAGTACATACCTCAAGGTTTCTAAGCCTACTGGGCTTGTTGACATCGGCGACTTCCTTCGGGAATCTATTCATTGGCAGAATCTCTGGTTCCAAAGGATTTCGCTAAAAAAATAAGCAAAAAGCAGATTGAAAAACATTTTTTCCTATAAAAACAATAAGCAAGCAAGAAGTAACGCAGTAAATCTGAAAGCACAACGGCTGCTGAACAAAACAATACCCCACATGCATAGGTACTTTGAAGTGTAGAGTTGCCAAACACCCCAAAGTCAAGCATGCGTTTGAGGGTAATTTTACTTGAAAAAATCAGCGGCGCACACAAAGTGCGCACCTTGCAGTTTCTCCAAATTTACAACCCTTTACATTTGAAATACCCCCCACAAACTATATATTTTTGGAAAGTACATACCTCAAGGTTTCTAAGCCTACTGGGCTTGTTGACATCGGCGACTTCCTTCGGGAATCTATTGATTGGCAGAATCTCTGGTTCCAAAGGATTTCGCTAAAAAAATAAGCAAAAAGCAGATTGAAAAACATTTTTTCCTATAAAAACAATAAGCAAGCAAGAAGTAACGCAGTAAATCTGAAAGCACAACGGCTGCTGAACAAAACAATACCCCACATGCATAGGTACTTTGAAGTGTAGAGTTGCCAAACACCCCAAAGTCAAGCATGCGTTTGAGGGTAATTTTACTTGAAAAAATCAGCGGCGCACACAAAGTGCGCACCTTGCAGTTTCTCCAAATTTACAACCCTTTACATTTGAAATACCCCCCACAAACTATATATTTTTGGAAAGTACATACCTCAAGGTTTCTAAGCCTACTGGGCTTGTTGACGTCGGCGACTTTCTTCGGAATCTATTGATTGGCAGAATCTCTGGTTCCAAAGGATTTCGCTAAAAAAAAAAGCAAAAAGCAGATTCAAAACCATATTTTCCTATAAAAACAATAAGCAAGCAAGAAGTAATGCAGTAAATCTGAAAGCACAACATCTGCTGAACAAAATAATACCCCACATGCATAGGTACTTTGAAGGGTACAGTTACCAATCACCCAAAACTAACACATGCGCTATGGAAAAACAAAACAATTTCTTACCTGTTCTAAGAAGTGCAAGTAGGATACTGTAGCTGTGCCATCAGATTATAGGATACTGTAGCTGTGCCATCTTATAGGATACTGTAGCTGTGTCATCAAATTATAGGATACTGTAGCTGTGTCATCAGACTATAAGATCAGTGCAGTGATCAATGACCAATATTAGGAATCAAGGACCTGAAATTGGTCACATTTTATCATCACTTGCCACAAGTAACCAGCTGCTCCTGCTCCACCATTTCCCTTCGGATTAGCAACAGCGAAAAGAAACTAAAAGAAAATAAAATATAATGGCAACACAAAATACCTAAGAAACCTAATCCTAAAAGGGGCCTACCTACCAAAAAAAAAAAATGCATTGCTCAATAATTTAGTTGAGTATGGTATACCTCAAAACAATCTTCGAGGCATAACCCGGGTTGGCTGGGACAGGTCGGGCAATAATACCGCACATCTCTTCTAATGCCACGCTTCCTACAAACCCTACAAGCTCTCTGGGGATACCGCTTTTTACCAACTTCGGGAAGCAACTTTATAAAGTGCTTCCCTACTAATCTGGCCTGGTTGTCATTGGTAGGCAGATCTGGTTCTTCCGCAGTATCCCCAAACAACAAAGCAGGGAGTAACTGCTGCTGGTATTTTATGTACGATAAATTGGAGCCTGGCACTGCTGCCTTGAAGGCAACAAAGCTGTTGTAGGTTGCCATTTGGACCAAATGGATAGCAACTTTAGTGTACCAGGCTCGAGTTTTTCGGGTGGCGTTGTAATAAGTTAATATTTGGTCCGTTTTATCAACGCCACCCATGAATTTATTATAATCGGTTATGCAACGTGGCTTTTGGGAAGGGGCTCGGGGACCACGTTGCCTTACATTCACAACTGACTCATCGTGGAGTGTTGTCAGAAGGAATACATTTTTTTTGCCCATGTATTTCATGGCCAGGACCTCATCGCTTCTTAGAGCATAAGACTCCCCCCTTTTTAATTTTTTTTCAAGTAGTGGCCTGGGCAATCCTTTGCGTTTACGGTTGATGGTGCCGCAGGCCGGGGTATCCAACGAATAAAGGGCGCGAAATAAGGGGATGCTGGTATAGAAGTTGTCCACATATAAGTGGTAACCTCTACCCAACAATGGAGTCATGAGGTCCCAAACGATCTTTCCACTTATTGACAAATCAAGGGGACAACCAGGGGGGTCCAGATAGGTGTCCTTTCCTTCATAGATTCGAAAATATTTGATGTAGCCGGTCACACTATCGCATAATTGGTAAAATTTAATCCCGTAGCGGGCACGCTTGCTAGGGATATATTGCCGAAAAACAATGCACCCTTTGAAAAGCAGTAGTGACTCGTCAATTGATAATTTTTGGCCGGGGGTGTACACTACTGCGAAGCGATCTGACAGGCTGTTGAGCAGGGGCCGTAATTTATGCAGCCTGTCGTGACCGGGCTCACCACGGGGAATAGCAGTGGAATTGTCGTTAAAATGCAGAAACCGCAGTAAAATTTGGTAGCGGTTTCTGGACATTACGGCCGGAAATAATGGAGTTGCCAATATGGTTTGGGTATCCCAGTAGGAGGAAATACAAAATTTTTTTAGGATACCCATTGCTAGAGTGAGCCCCCAAAATTTCTTTATCTCACTCAAATTTGTGGGATGCCATGCCTGAGCTCGGGCGTGCCTCTGCTGGGGGTTTTGCGCTAAGACCTGCTCGGCATACAGATTGGTATAGAAGACCATATCCAGTAGGATGGCTTCTGTGAGGAACAATTTGAAAAAGTCAATGACACCAAAATTTGTGGTGTCTACATTGACCCCGGGGACCGAATCAAAAGGGGGAATTTCGGGGGAAATATTATTAGCAGGCCTCCACGCAGACGCTCCTTCACCAGCTGCAGCACTCGATGCCTCATCCTGCACTACACTCGCCTGAAGCGTGGCCTCACTTTGTGCGGTACTATCCCTTCTACGGTGGCTACTACTGGTAGCACTGCGCGGCTGTGTTTCCTCAGTAGAGTATACACTGTCTGACTCGCTATCTGATGGGAAGAACTCAGACCCTGACTCACTAAAATCTTCCGAGTCAGACGCCATCAGGTAAGCCGCAGCTTCCTGTGCAGTGTACCGCTTACCAGCCATACCCCAATGCAAACAAAAATCTAAAAAAAAAGGCTAAAACTAAAGGCTAAAACTAAAGGCTAAAACTAAAGGCTAAAACTAAAGACAAATTACAAAAAAATACAATACAATAAAACAAAGCAAAAAAACAGACAAAAAATGAAACAAAAAAATACAATACAATAAAACAAAGCAAAAAAAACAGACAAAAATAGAAATAAAAGTGTATAGTTACAACCCGATGAGAAGTGGTGGAGTCAGGAGCAGCAGGTCACGGGATCCCAGCTAGGCTCCCAAAAGGAGGGGCGGGGGCTAGGCTCCCAAAAGGAGGGGCGGGGGCTAGGCTCCCAAAAGGAGGGGCGGGGGCTAGGCTCCCAAAAGGAGGGGCGGGGGCTAGGCTCCCAAAAGGAGGGGCGGGGGCTAGGCTCCCAAAAGGAGGGGCGGGGGCTAGGCTCCCAAAAGGAGGGGCGGGGGCTAGGCTCCTAAAAGGGCAAGCGAAAGGTCCAAACAACGAAACAAATGCAGAAGATCTCAGCGAACAACCTAAGAGAAAAAGTTAAGATTAGGGAGTGTTTAGGACGCATGCATGGACAACAGCCGCACTATGCTATACCTAGAGTGGTGGTAAGGTAAGGTAAGTTTTACTGGCAATCGAGGGGATTCACTCTGACCACCGGCACACGCACGCACCCACCCACCAGCAGATCTCTGACCGCCGGCACCCACACACGCGCGACCGCAGATCTGACCGCCGGCACCCACACACGCGCGACCGCAGATCTGACTGCCGGCACCCACACACGCGCGACCGCAGATCTGACCGCCGGCACCCACACACGCGCGACCGCAGATCTGACCGCCGGCACCCACACACGCGCGACCGCAGATCTGACCGCCGGCACGCACAGATCTGACCCCAGATCTGACCGCCGGCACACACAGATCTGACCCCAGATCTGACCGCCGGCACACACAGATCTGACCCCAGATCTGACCGCCGGCACACAGAGATCTGGGGTCAGATCTGACCGCCGGCACACACAGATCTGACCCCAGATCTGACAGCCGGCACACACAGATCTGACCCCAGATCTGACCGCCGGCACACACAGATCTGGGGTCAGATCTGACCGCCGGCACACACAGATCTGACCCCAGATCTGACCGCCGGCACACACAGATCTGACCCCAGATCTGACCGCCGGCACACACAGATCTGACCCCAGATCTGACCGCCGGCACACACAGATCTGACCCCAGATCTGACCGCCGGCACACACAGATCTGACCCCAGATCTGACCGCCGGCACACACAGATCTGACCCCAGATCTGACCGCCGGCACACACAGATCTGACCCCAGATCTGACCGCCGGCACACACAGATCTGGGGTCAGATCTGACCGCCGGCACACACAGATCTGGGGTCAGATCTGACCGCCGGCACACACAGATCTGACCCCAGATCTGACCGCCGGCACACACAGATCTGACCCCAGATCTGACCGCCGGCACACACAGATCTGACCCCAGATCTGACCGCCGGCACACACAGACCTGACCCCAGATCTGACCGCCGGCACACACAGATCTGACCCCAGATCTGACCGCCGGCACACACAGATCTGACCCCAGATCTGACCGCCGGCACACACAGATCTGACCCCAGATCTGACCGCCGGCACACACAGATCTGACCCCAGATCTGACCGCCGGCACACACAGATCTGACCCCAGATCTGACCGCCGGCACACACAGATCTGACCCCAGATCTGACCGCCGGCACACACAGATCTGACCCCAGATCTGACCGCCGGCACACACAGATCTGACCCCAGATCTGACCGCCGGCACACACAGATCTGACCCCAGATCTGACCGCCGGCACACACAGATCTGACCCCAGATCTGATGGATGGATGGATGGATGGGTGGCAGGGGCAGGCTGGAGATAGGTGCGGATGGATGGATGGATGGATGGGTGGCAGGGGCAGGCTGGAGATAGGTGCGGATGGATGGCGGATGGATGGATGGATGGATGGGTGGCAGGGGCAGGCTGGAGATAGGTGCGGATGGATGGATGGATAGGTGGCAGGCGCAGGCTGGAGATAGGTGCGGATGGATGGCGGATGGATGGATGGATGGGTGGCAGGGGCAGGCTGGAGATAGGTGCGGATGGATGGATGGATGGATGGGTGGCAGGCGCAGGCTGGAGATAGGTGCGGATTGATGGATGGATGGATGGATGGATGGATGGATGGATGGATGGGTGGCAGGGTGGGGATAGATGCGCAAATGAGTCCAGTCAGGCCCCCGAGGAACTTTGACAGCCATCTGATCGGGGGGGGGGGGGGGGATCGGATCGGGGGATCGGATCGGGGGTTGGGGATGCTGGCGGATCGGCGACCGTGACCCCCGAACCCCCCGCCCCCCCCCGATCAGCTAGCTTGGGTGTGCGAGGGCGGACAACGGCCGATTGGACCGGCCTGTCAGTCCGCCCCTGCCGATCAGGGTACAGCCACCCCCCCCCAACCCCCCCCAACAAAAAATCACAGACCCCACACACTCCCCCACACCCCCACCCACACACACACACACACACCTACCTCGAGCCGGCGAACAAAGAGGAGACCGCAAGTCCGCAAGTTCTTTTTATAGAGGTGGCGCCGGCTGATGACAACAGCCGTGCGCCCCTCTTCGGATTGGTCCACCGACGATCTGGTGACTGGGGTGAGTTCAGGGTCACCTCCAGGTGACCCCCCCATGTCTCTTCTACGCTGTGGAGGCGGGATCCAGGCTGTCTTCATCCGTCGATCGTCAGGAGGTGAGTTACAGTGCAGCCCGTAACACCTACGTGCTTGGCACTTAACACCCAGCCAAGCCAGCACGTAGGTGTTACGGGCTTGGCAACTAAAGGGTTAAAAAAAAAAATATATATATTAATAGCAATTAATTAAGAATATTTAAAGATTGCTCCATTGAAATGCATTGGAGAGTGCCAGGTAGCGAGAGGTCATACCTGTCGCTGTTCAAGGTCGCTCGCTGGCGCTGTGGGGTGAGGCTGGAATAATGATGAATGATTCGCTATCTGGCGCTCTGTCAGTCGCTAAGCAGGATCGGCTTGATAAATGTGTGATTGCGGAGGGGAGCCGGCGTTCTCGTGGCGGTGAGCGTCATTACCGTTCGCTCACCATTCGCTACCTGGCGCTATCCCTTGTTAAATAAGGGCCTAAGTCAAGGAGCTAGTCCAGACCATGCCTCCCTCCCTAATAATGACTTGAATGGTGCCCTCAGAGCAACCATTCAAGCCCAACTAACCCCTCCCTCCTTCCTACCCAGCCTCCTCCTAGCAAGCCCTCTTGCTCCCAGCACCGACAGCTGTCCACCCTGGACCAAAGGCCGCGCCCACAAGCTTCAAAAAAGAAATAAAACTTTATCTTGGCCTTTTTTTTCCTTGCTTCAATTTAAATATGGAAAGCAGTTTAGGACAGTGATAAATGTAGCCCAACACAATGGGCTACCAATTGGCTTTGCCTGTTCTATCTCTTTAATGTTTGACAACCTATTTATACATTTAGGAAGAGATTTGTGGAGAATCTATTGTGTATGTAGGGCACCTCTCAACAGAGGCTCCCTTTGACTGATGCGTTCCCATGCCAGCCATTCAGAAATGCCTTGCGCAGGGACATGTAGCGCCCGGATTGCTGGTGAGGTGAGTATACACTGTGAACCAGGGGATTTCACAGAGCAGGGCATCCCAATTTGGCACAGTGAATTGCCTGGCCCTTTTTGATTTCAGGGCAGGTCACAACAGCTTTTGTTTCACTTTAATCATAAATTAGAGATTACAGTTAGGGATAAGCGAACCCGTGGAAGTTTGGAGCCCCAACTTGACCCAGAACCCATGGAAGTCTCATGGAAGTCAATAGAGACCTAGACTTTAGTGTATAATGGCTGTAAAATGGTCATTGTAAGGGTTAGAGGGCTTCTGTGTGGTTGTAGGGACTCCCTTTAGGCTGATGTGAGTGCAGTAGGATTTTTTGGGGTTTTGTGTAAATTAAAAAAAATAAATAAAAAGGGTGAGGTTCCCCTTCCAAGGCACTAACCAGCCCGGCACACCAAGCATAGGGGCTGGTAAACTTAGAGCCAGGGGTCCAGTCCCTGTCCCTGATGTCTTACTAGCCCCTAAGCCCTTCGGCAAGCACCTGGGCCTATTTCGATGGGCACTGGGCACTTCTGCACCCCCTGGCCATTGGGGGTGTGGATAATCAGGCGGAGGTACCTACAATCAGCCGCCGCCATGTTGGGCAGGTGGCTTGCAGCTTGCCTACCCTGTTAACTATAAGGGTCCATTGGCCCCCTTAACAGTTCACAAATAGTTAAAGTAATAGATGAAAGACCATACCAAAAAAAAAAAAAAACTTTATTATTTTTAATAACCTTTACTTACCTGTACCTCCTGCGGCTGGGCCTTTGAGACAACAAGGGACAATAGTCTCTCGTCTGTGTGTAGTGGCTGCCCCAAATCTACTGTAGTTTCCCCTGAGGGCAGTGTGGGAACCCCAGTTGCGTGTTCTGGCTGTCAGCAGAGCTTCATGGAGTGGGGGAAGCCGGCACTGCTGTTCAGCATCAGAACTCAGAACGTGAACACAAACTTCCAGGAGAAATCTGTGTTCTTGGATCTGGACGATGTTCGGTACAAACCCCAAACTCTACAGTTCGAGTTTGTTCATCCCTAATTGCAAAACATCAAAGTAAAGTATCTTCATCTGATTCAGTAATCACTGCAATTGTCAGTAAAACCTAGTCTTTCCCTGGTTTCTCATCCCTATGACTTGCTTGCCTCTGCTTTATACAGTTTGCAGATGCTGTATTTTTTTTCATTATGTTATGTTCTACAAAATGCTAATTGAAATTTATAAATTAAGCCTTTCAGTTTCCAAAGGTCATCTTTCTTGTAAGGAAAGACCTCTACTAAAGAAATACAAAGTTTACTGATCATTATATGTAATATCATATTGTCTGTAAGAAAAGTAGTTAAACATCACATGGGCCAATTTCACAAACATTTGAATAGGTTCAATTGATTTTCAAGATGTCCTAATAGCAATGTTTTAAGCATACACATGAGTAAATCACAAATTCCATTTCATTTTAGGAACTCACTGTGAATGTTAAAACTTGACAAAATGTAAAACTATATACTTAAAAATTTCTTGTTGTTTTTACAGTTCGTACATGTCCAAAACTACGACATATTGAAAATGCCAGGATAAACTGTTCATCAAGTGACAGCATATATGGCACTATATGTTCTGTAACCTGTAAGGATGGCTATAAATTGGAGGGAATGTCTAAACTTACTTGCCAAGGAAATGCACAATGGGATGCAAGAGAACCACGATGCATAGGTATACATTTTAAAGATACAATATTGTTTTAAGATGTGTCACTGACTTAAAAGAAAAAAGCATCCTTACATGCACAACAAAATAGCAGTTGTACCTTACTTGGTCTAGTAGGGATGAGAAAAAAAATACCCCTTTGCCCATGTAAGGAATTTTATTACACTTTTTTAAGAACAGACACATCAATCAACAACAACATTTTGTGTACTGTTTGCAGCCAATAGTAGAAAGCAATCAATTGTAATGTATCATCATTGCTCAGAAAGCTCATAGGCACTTTGTAGCAACTGTTTCAAGACTGTGTAGCTGCTGCTTCATAAAGATGTAGTTACATACTCAGAATTCCTCTCCTCCACCAGCTGTTTACTCAGTGTGTGTGTGTGTGTGTGTGTGTGTGTGTGTGTGTGTGTGTGTGATGACAGTGTGACATTGATGCTGCCCAGTTTTTTCTGAGACCCATATCTCTCTCAGTTTTGTGTCTTTCAAGCTTTGCTGGTGCCTGCCTGCACACTAACAGCCTGTCTTGCATGGGAAGGCACAGGTACACATCAGCCCAGCTGTGAAGTATATTTTCATAAATCCAGCTCGCTAGAGAAAGATTCTATCTCCTTTTAACATTCTGTGAGGAAGCAGATACAATTTCTCTCTGGCTGAATGTGCTGAAGCTCCCAGATCAGCTTCAGTGTGTATGTGAGGCAAAGTGATGCCAACTGGCAGAGTGTCATCAGAGCCTCTGCCCCACCCCCCACTCATACTCATATGTACTCAGCAGTGCAGAAGGGCACAAAGTCTGCATGGGGTTAAGCCCTCTAAAACAGCAGATGCCACTGATTGTCAGTGAATGGGGTTTGGGGAGCAACCGGGTAAACTTTATTTGTTGACTGGAGGGTTGCTTTAATAGCCCATCTACAAGCATTAAAAACTTTGCATCCATTGCTTTTCTGCTGAGCTTTCCAAGCTTTAGTAAAGGTAAAAAAATCTGTACAAATTGCCCATTATATCCTGTTCCAATACACTGATAGTTGTAGCAGGATGGTAGTAAATGCATGTGTTTACAGTGGGCTGACATGTGCTGAAAGTGGTTTTCACCTATGACCATGCATTGCTTACGTAGTGCTTAATAAATCAGGCCAAATGTGACAAACTCACTAATAAATATATTAGTGAACACCCTTTGTTGTATAGATCTGAATATTTTTATTCCTGGTATATTTTACATTTCTGTGAATTAAAAGGTTAAATATCATCTTTTAACATTTATTGATAGTCGGTATAAAGAGTCTGCACAATGTAATATAATAGTTCATACAAAACTAAATAGCAGTTTTGCAGTTATTTAAAGATCAGCAGTCAGTGCTAATAATGATATATTATATAATTACAATGTATTGTAAATAAATGCATATGTATGAAACTCCTATATGTTTGTTATATTAATGAAACTCATTTGTCTTCTGTAGAGATTTACTGTCCTGTGTTCAAAAGACCCAAAACCGTCTTGATATTCCCAGCAACTTGTGGGAAAGAGCCTGCTTCCTATGGATCGGTCTGCAATCTCCGATGTCAAAAGGGCTATGTGTTATCTGGTGTCAGAGGAGAAATGAAATGTCTTTCTGGTAAATGGAGCGAGGATATCCGGGCAGCTGTGTGTGAAGGTGAGAGATAGTGTTTGGTACTATCATTTTCCTTTGCCTAAATCTTGGTAGTCCATCAACCATGATAGCATATATGTTTGTGATCAAGTTTGTAAAAGTCTGGTGGGATCAAATTCATTTAGCTTTAAAGAGGAACAATCACACCTTGCCGGACTGTTGCCCCATCCAGTTTCAGCATTGGTCAGTTTGTACTCACCTCACTGGGGCATCCATCTTCTGGGTCCCTTGGATTGCGGTCAGCTTCCCAATGGGCAACACCATCTTGTATCCCATCAGGCACTTTGCGCAGCCCGCAATCTCGTGCCTGTGCAGTACCTATGAATGGGATACAATGGGGGCTGCCCAAAAAGCAGTGAGGAGGCTGAGTCGGTGGGAGACAGAGGTTCGAGTCCTGAAGCAACCGGATGTCACCTTCCAAAAGGTAAGCAGGGCCCGATGAGGGGGGGGGGGGGGGGTCACACATATTGTTTATACCTTTGTGTTTTTGCCTCCCCCAAACATTTTCAGCATCCATTCCAGTTCCTTGCAACAGCCAACAAGCCTTTCATAAACTCAATCATTTTATTTAAATTGAAAAGGATGTCTACTAAAGTGCATGGAACTTATCTGGCTCATTACAGGAACCTTCCCAACCGCCTTAAGAACTATACTACTATACAGTTCAGAAAGCTAAATATAGATTTTATTATAGATATTACAATATATTTATGTCACTTTTGAGATAATAAATAGCTGGACTAGTCTTCATCTGATTACATTCCTGTAGACAATTCATATAGTATGAAACAAATATTTTTAATATAAGTTAAGAAGTATTTTCAGCTTGAAGTTTTATATTATAATTAATGTGGCTTAATATCATTGTCTGTACTTTTATTTACATTATATTATAGATACTGAACCTCCAGAGATCACATGCCCAGCTGATATTCTTGCTGAGAATATTCAGAATCAGAACGTGGCACAAATTAATTGGGCACTTCCACAAGCAAGAGATAATTCTGGAGACGAGGTAAGTGTGATACACTGCATTTTTACTGTCTGTGTTGTTAGAGGGTTGGGTGGGAGTCTCAGGTTGGTGAGTCTGTTTGCTTGGTGTATTTCTAAAGTCTAATGTTCTAAACAGGCTTTGGCAAAATAATGGAAATGTTGGTACTTATGTTCCAGAGATAATATCCAGCATAGAAGGGGTAAAAGTAAGACTAGACCTGGAATCCAGCTGGAGGCCTCTTGCTGCCATAAAAGTCATACTGGCCCCACAAAATAGGATCCCAATAGATCAGTATTTGCTATTATGCCACTAGGGGCTTCCAGTCCCAAATGAAGAATTGCAAAGCATAGCGTGGGCTCCAGCATTTCAAATGATGCTAGGCACTTAGCCAGTAGCCAATTATGAAAAAGGCACTAATAGGGGGTAGGCATGGGCAGCCCAAGCCCAGCTGATCCTAGTTCCAGTGGTCGTTCCTCTTTACAAATGCTTTGGAAATTCACCATCTTTAAATCTGGGTACTGTTCCTATAACCCTGGCATTCCCACATCTAAGGTGCCGCCATTCCTCATTGTGTTGTGGATGGGCCCTCCTCTCTGCTGCCTACATGTTTCCAGATTATAATCAGTTTAGTAATCCTTATACAGCTATGTTGCGTTTGCATTACATTATAATCACAAAAAACTTCTCAGAGCTATAGATGGGTTTACCAGCTGACCAGTTGTAAGTAAACAATGTTGTAGGGTCTGATTTAACTATGCATGGCACAATGCAGCATGGCTCCCTGTAGGTTTAAGTTTCAGTTTTTAGGGGTTGTGTTTAGTGATTTTATTAAAATTATTTTACTCCTGAATAATGATCACAAAATCACAAAGAACTATCTATAGGACAAAAGAGAATATAGGCTTATGCAACAGAAGGTATGGAGGTCATGACAGCATCATGAAATCAGCCTGGAGTTTCTTGAAGAGACAAATCAAATGAACTTGATGGCCATTTTCACATAAGTAACTCCAGAAAGTATAGCTAAATGGTTAGAGGAATTATCATGTGTTTGGCACACCATAACATGAGTAAAACAATATTTACAAAATGTATATTTTTGTCTTTTATTTGTAGGTGTCCATTGACGTTACTCCAGCTTTTCTACCACCTCATATGTTTCCAATTGGGGATGTGTCTATCACATATACAGCCACAGACAATTCTGGAAATCAAGCTAGCTGCACGTTTAATATAAAAGTAATAGGTAAGCAGTAACAGTTATGGGACAATAGTAAAATGTACATTTCAATTTTGGTCCATTTCTGTAATCTGTGACAGGCCCATATTTGCCATTAGGCAAACATAGGCACGTGCCTAGGTACACACTACATCCGGGGGCGGGGCCGGGGCCAGGGCACCGGCCAGCAATAACTTAATGAAAAAAAAAATGTATCTATCAATCTATTTGCCAGCAGTGAAGCTTAATCCTTACATGACAACACAGGGAGAACGGCAATCTCTGTGGGCAGTTTTCTCTTTTGTTGGATCAATAACTTTTTTTTTGTCAACAGATGCCCAAAAACACTGCCTCTCCCCGCCCTGCCTCCGTTCCGCTGTCAGCCGCTGCCGCCCCTCTCCTTCCTATTACAGGATTGCCGTGTCATATAAGCGCAAGAATAGGACACGATAGCGAAACTGTGCAGGGAATACCTACCCTCCCCACACTGGCCCCACTGTCAGTCACTGCTGCCTGTCTCCTTCCGATCCGTGCGTGCAGTACCCCTCTCCCTTGCCCAACTGTCTGTCCCCTTGCCGACCCGCTATACTGCTTCTGCCGCCCGGCTGGTGGGGAGTCAGTGAATGAAGGGAGGGCAATGTATTGTGGAGTGTGTGGTATGTGTTCACAGATATGGTGTCTGTGTTTGTGTGCACGGATGGGGGGTGTCTGTGTGTATGTGTGTGCATGGATGGGGGGTGTCTGTGTGTGTGTGTGTGCACGGATGGGGGGTGTCTGTGTGTATGTGTGTGCATGGATGGGGGGTGTCTGTGTCTGTGTGTGCATGGATGGGGGGTGTCTGTGTGTGTGTGCATGGATGGGGGTGTGTGTACATGGATGAGGTGTGTGTGTGGGGGGCGGATGGGGGATGTCTGTGTGTGTACAAATAGAGTGTGTGTGCATGGATGGGGTATGTGTGTGTGTTAAGTGGGGTGTGGGTGTGTGTGTGCATGGATGGTGTGTGTGTGCACAGATCAGGTGTGTGTGCACGGATAAGGTGTGTGTGTGCATGGATGGGGTGTGTGTGTGGGGGGGGATGGATGGGGGATGTCTGTGTGTGTACAAATAGGGTGTGTGTGCATGGATGGGGTATGTGTGTGTGTTAGGTGGGGTGTGGGTGTGTGTGTGCACGGATGGGGTGTGTGTGTGCATGGATGAGGTGTGTGTGTGCATGGATGGGGTGTGTGTGTGGGGGGGGGATGGATGGGGGATGTCTGTGTGTGTACAAATAGGGTGTGTGTGCATGGATGGGGTATGTGTGTGTGTTAGGTGGGGTGTGGGTGTGTGTGTGCATGGATGGTGTGTGTGTGCACGGATGGGGTGTGTGTGTGCATGGATGAGGTGTGTGTGTGCATGGATGGGGTGTGTGTGTGGGGGGGGGATGGATGGGGGATGTCTGTGTGTGTACAAATAGGGTGTGTGTGCATGGATGGGGTATGTGTGTGTGTTAGGTGGGGTGTGGGTGTGTGTGCATGGATGGTGTGTGTGTGCACGGATGGGGTGTGTGTGTGCATGGATGAGGTGTGTGTGTGCATGGATGGGGTGTGTGTGTGTGGGGGGATGGATGGGGGATGTCTGTGTGTGTACAAATAGGGTGTGTGTGCATGGATGGGGTATGTGTGTGTGTTAGGTGGGGTGTGGGTGTGTGTGTGCATGGATGGGGGGTGTCTGTGTTTGTGTGCATGGATGGGAGGTGTCTGTGTGTGTACAAATAGGGTGTGTGTGCATGGATGGGGTATGTGTGTGTGTTAGGTGGGGTGTGGGTGTGTGTGTGCATGGATGGTGTCTGTGTGCACGGATCAGGTGTGTGTTCACGGATGGGGTGTGTGTGTGCATGGATGGGGTGTGTGTGTGCATGGATGGTGTGTGTGTGTGTGTGTGTGTGTGTGTTTCTGTGTGTGTGTGTGTGTGTGTGTGTGCAAGGATGGTGTGTGTATGGTTGGGGGCCAAAGTCATGACCAAAAAGTGCCAAGGGCAGCACAAATCCTAAATACAGCCCTGACCTATGATCAATTTGTTTCCCAAGAAGGCAACACAAATTAGAAATGAAATGACAGATGGTTTATTTTAAACTGAATCCTGTAGATATATTTTGTATTTGCAATGTATAATTTACTGACTGGCTGGTTAGTTGACTTTTAATCTCTCTCTTTTTTAATCTCTTTTATAGATGTAGATCCTCCTGTCATTGACAGGTGCAGGTCTCCTCCACCAATTCAAGCTATTGATAGTAGCATGCAAAGTGCAACATGGGAAGAGCCGCAATTCTCAGACAATTCAGGTAAGCCTATCAAAAGAAATAAAACCATGTCCCCGTTGTAGGAAATCTTTTTATACCAGTGTTAGAGCTAAAAATAATGTACATGGGTGGTCAACATGCTGCACTTGTGTTTTTTTTTTATTTTTGGACCCTCTACTAGTTTATCATTTGGGGATAGGGAAAAGCTGACATTTTTTATGTGAATTGGATCACTAGTAAGGGGCTATCCAGGTCCAGAAGCCCTCCGATCTCATGGTCCCCAGTCCCCAGTTCTTCCCCCCCCCCCCTGTATGTTGGTCCCCTGGCCCGGGAGCTTCCTCCTGGTCTGGCGGGCGGTGCTCTGTTGATGCCAGAGAGCAGATATATTATGGTGTGAAGGGCACAACTTGTAGTCCAGCCAAGGGTGATAGCAGCCCCTGAGGAGGGAACCTTCTATAATGCAGAGACGGAGCCTTTGTGGAATCCCCCCATGTGACTAACTACGTCACTGGAGGGGAGGAGCATGGAGGGAATTTCCTTGGTTATCCCCATTTATGCCCATACCATCCAGGGGTGGTATATTATGATATCAACAACTGCTAAATTGCATAGGAATCAAGGATCAAGGTGTTTAAGTTTTATTTTATTGCATTTAGGTAATAAAGACCATATTACAGCCACAAAACTATATTTTTATAGTGATGATTTAGTAATCTGATCATCAGAACAGTATGTCATACAATATTGGCTAATTTCATCTTGCTTTTCCATTTATTTTGGATCAATTTTTGTTACAGGTCTTCCATTAACAGTTACAAAAACCCATTCACCAGGAGACCTTTTCCCGCAGGGAGAGACAATTGTTGAATACATTGCCACTGATCTGTCTGGTAACAGCAGAACCTGCCAAGTTCATATAGTCGTTAAAGGTAGAGTATAACCTTGCTATTAACAGGGAATTCTTTTGCACTCATAACTTCTATAATCAACACCCGGTTATAATATGTGCTGTGTGTTCTAATTTTATGGAAAATATATCATTTTAAATAGTTACAACTAGGGATGAGCGAATCGATCCGGACGAACCCGGATTCGTTCCGAATTTCATGAAAAATTCGATTCTGAACGAATCCGAATTTCCCGGCGATTCGATCGATCGAAGTTTTCCTTTAAACTCAATGACAGGCATTCTAAGATGGTGGACGGACATGTTCAGACATGTCCCCAGGGGCAAGTGACGATGGGACAGTCACATGCAGCCTATCAGCAGCCAGGAAGCCCGGTGATGTCACCGTGCTATATAAAGCGGCGGCCATCTTGCTTGTGCGCATTTCAGACTTGCATTCGTGAGACAGCGGTGGTTGCTGGCTGCAGACAGGGACAGACAGTTAGTCAGAGTTAGCGATAGCTAGAGACAGTTACAGATAGGTAAAGAGAGAGACAGATAGTTAGGGAGATTTAGAGTGGTAGAGCTAGGGAAAGATAGGTTTAAAACCGGAAAAATCCAGTAGCATACAAGTCACATTGACAGGGTGCCTAGTGCTGCCTATGATTCATATTTCATAATTACTGGGTTACTGTTAATATATTTGGTTTGGTTTAAATACAGCTGCACACTGTGCAATGCATTACGCCACACTGGCATCCCAAGGAACATGCTATTTAACCCTATCTGTTAAACAAAAGCATTTCTCATACTTGGATTAGTGTTAAAAGTTTCTGCTCAGCTTAAAATACATTACGCCCCACTGGCATCCCAAGGCACATGCTATTTAACCCTATCTGTTAAACAAAAGCATTTCTCATACTTGGATTAGTGTTAAAAGTTTCTGCTCAGCTTAAAATACATTACGCCACACTGGCATCCCAAGGCAGGCACATGCTATTTAACCCTATCTGTTAAACAAAAGCATTTCTCATACTTGGATTAGTGTTAAAAGTTTCTGCTCAGCTTAAAATACATTACGCCACACTGGCATCCCAAGGCACATGCTAATTAACCCTATCTGTTAAACAAAAGCATTTCTCATACTTGGATTAGTGTTAAAAGTTTCTGCTCAGCTTAAAATACATTACGCCACACTGGCATCCCAAGGCACATGCTAATTAACCCTATCTGTTAAACAAAAGCATTTCTCATACTTGGATTAGTGTTAAAAGTTTCTGCTCATCTTAAAATACATTACGCCCCACTGGCATCCTAAGGCACATGCTATTTAACCCTATCTGTTAAACAAAAGCATTTCTCATACTTGGATTAGTGTTAAAAGTTTCTGCTCAGCTTAAAATACATTATGCCACACTGGCATCCCAAGGCACATGCTAATTAACCCTATCTGTTAAACAAAAGCATTTCTCATACTTGGATTAGTGTTAAAAGTTTCTGCTCAGCTTAAAATACATTACGCCACACTGGCATCCCAAGGCACATGCTATTTTAACCCTATCTGTTATACAACATAAGCGTTGATCAGCATCAGCTTCATGAAGCTACTTTAGTTTGCACTTGTTTTTGACTGCTTTAAATAAACCAGGCCGCAGGGCACCCCAAAGCTGCACCTTGCACCCTATCTCTTATACAACATAAGCGTTGTTCAGCATCAGCTTCATTAAGCTACTTCAGTTTGCACTTCCTTTTTGACTGCTTTCAATAAACCAGGCGGCAGGGCACCCCAAAGCTGCACCTTGCACCCTATCTGTTTATACTAAATAAGCAAATACATAAAAATGTCAGGCAGACAAGTGCCAGGATGTTCAAAGAGGAGTGGCAGAGGCCAAGATTCAGCAGGCAGAGGTCGCAGCAGACTAGGGGCGAGTGGCAGCAGGAGTCACGGTGAGAGACCTGATCTGCCAGTATCTGCTAGCGGTCGTGTCTCCACCAGTAACGCATCTGCCGTGGTAGATTGGTTAACGCGCTCATCAACATCATCACAAGTTACGTCTGAGACCCCCAGTCTAGGGTCGGTAGGTTCCTCTGACACAACCCTGAGTTGGCATGCCCCGAAAGCAGTCCCTGTCCTCCCATTGCCTCTGTCCTACGCCGTTCCCTCCCCCAGTGACGTATCCTATGCTTTGAGTTCAGCTCCACTCTTTAGTGAGGAGGACGATCAGATAGAGGACAGTCAGCAGCTACTGCCCAGCCATGAAATGGAGGTGGCTTCTTTAGCTCGGCAGACAAATAGTGATGTGGACAGTGTCGTGGGTGTTGCGAGATTTCCAGCTTCTGCGCCAGACACTGTTGAGGAAACCGAGAACATCAGTGACGTACAGCCACAACTCGGTGATGATGATGATGATGATGATGATGATGAAGCCGAGCGCACTTGGGAGCCGGGTGATGAAGGGGCTTCATCGTCATCATCAGGAGAAGAGGGGCGCAGGTTGCCCCGGAGTCAGCAGCTCAGGCAGCAAGGTGTTAGCAGCATGGTTGGCAGTCAGCATGGGGGAACAATTGTAAAGCCTGGAGCCAAATGGGGCTGGGGCCAGGGTAGAGCACCTGCTGCGCGGCAGGCTACCTTATCGGGAGGTAGCAGGGGTTCCTGGAGTTGGCGACAATAGCAGCGAATCAGTGAGGCCTGTTGGTGGGAAAAGTAGCTACTCGGCAGTGTGGCAGTTTTTCCTGAAGCATCCGCAGGAGGGTAACATGGCCACATGCAAGATATGTAGGCAGAAGGTGAAGCGTGGCCAGGGCCCAAATGTTGGCACCACGGCCCTGCGTCAACATATGATGCGTCACCATAATGCGACCTGGGAGAACCGAGGCTCCCAAGGGGTGGTCCAGTCTGCTTCCTCACCAAGTGGCACGCCGCTCCCAATTTCTGCCAGCCAAGGCTCCAGCACCTCAGCCGAAGGCAGCTGTGCGTCATACCCATCCTCTGTCGCTCCTGCTCCTCCTCCTCCTCCAAGTCATGCATCCCGCCAGCAATCCATCAGCGAAGCCATGTCCAAGAGACAGCAGTATGCGCCCACTCATCCTACGGTGCAGAAGCTGAATGTGCTCCGGTCCAAGTTGCTGGTGCTGCAGTCGCTCCCTTTTCAGGTGGTGGACTCTGCACCTTTCAGAGAACTGATGGCTTGTGCCGAGCCGAGGTGGAGAGTCCCAAGCCGTCATTTCTTTGCCAAGAAGGCAGTACCAGCGCTGCACACTTTTGTTGAACAGAAGGTGGGCCAGTCCTTGAGCCTGTCGGTGTGTAGCAAAGTGCATGGCAGCACCGACGTCTGGAGCTGTAACTACGGTCAGGGACAGTACATGTCGTTTACGGCCCACTGGGTGAATGTGGTCCCTTTGCAGCAGCAGCAGCAACTTGGACAGGTCACGCCGCTTCGGCCTCCGCACTCCCTGCCCGTTGGGCCTGTGACACTGTGCGACTCGGCCTCCTCATCCTCGGCCATCTCCTCACCCTCCACTGTAGGCTCAAGTCTCAGTGCCCCTCCAGTCTACCATGTGTGCAGGGCACGGAGGTGTCACGCAGTGCTTCACATGGGTTGTCTTGGCGAACGGAGTCACACAGGGGAGGAACTGCTTAAATGTATTCATCAGGAAATCCAAACATGGCTTACTCCAAGAAAACTTAAAATGGGAATCATGGTTACCGACAATGGGAAGAAAATTTTGTCTGTGCTGCGCCAAGGAAGGCTGACCCATGCCCCCTGCATGGCTCATGTCTTCAATCTGGTTGTCAAGCGGTTTCTGAAGTGTTCCCCCCATATGCAAGACATCCTAACAACTTCAAGGAAACTTTGCATGCACTTCAGCCACTCATACACCGCCAAACACACCCTTCTTGAGCTGCAGCATCAGAACGGTATCCCCCAACATAGTCTGATTTGCGATGTTTCCACCCGTTGGAATTCAACCCTTCACATGTTGGACCGATTATATGAACAAAGAAAGCCATCACGGATTTCCTGATGATCCAAGCGGATAGGGGGACTCCGCTGTGTAACTTCAATGTCAACCAGTGGCAGCTCATACGTGACACCTGCCGTTTGCTCAGGCCCTTTGAGGAAGCCACTTTGTTTGTCAGTCGGCAGGATTACGGGATGAACGACATGATTCCACTGCTTCATGTACTACAGCACATGTTGGAAACTATGGCTGGTCAGGGCACTGGAGACATGGCGTCTACATCTTACGGCCACATGAACCCCGTTGGAGCTGAACTGGAGGAGGAGGAGGAGGAAGAGGAGGAGGAGTGAAGCACAGTTTAGGCTTGGCGAAATGGCTGGTTTATCTAGTCAGCAGACAGGAGAGGAGGAGCAGGAGCAGCCAGAGGAGCTAGAGGGTTTTGAGGAAGGCGAGACAGAGGACCCGGACACACCGTGGCAGTATGCAGTGGAGATGGAGACAGGTAGTTCATCCGAGTCACTTGCGCAAATGGCAGGAAGTATGCTCACGTGCTTGCGTAGTGACCCCAGAACTGTTTCCATTTGTCGGCGGGATGACTTCTGGCTGTCCACAAAATGGGGGCATTTTTTAAACCCGCCGAGAGGGAGGACAAACTGAACTACTACAAAGACATTCTACGTAGTCAGTTGGCCGATGCCTATCTGCGCCATGGTCCATACTCTCGCAGGTCTGACTCGAGGGGACCTCTGCGTTCACCTTCCACTGCCATGGCTGCTGGTGGGGTTGGCAGGAGCAGCAGCAGCAGCTCCATCAGCAGCAGCCTCAGTCTTCAGTCGCTAATAAGTAGCTTTCTACACCCGCATAGTGAGGCTACTCATGAGCAGCAGGAAGACCTGGAGCAGGACCTCAACCAGCAGGTCATGTCATACCTTGATATGACCATGCCAACACACCTTGAGGATCCGCTGGACTTCTGGGCAGCCAAACTTGATTTGTGGCTGCAACTAGCAGAGTTTGCCCTGGAAAAGCTGTCCTGCCCGGCAAGTAGCGTGCCATCTGAGCGGGTGTTTAGTGTGGCGGGGGCCGTAGTTACGGCGAGGAGAACTCGTCTGTCAACTAAAAATGTGGAGAGACTCACCTTTGTCAAAATGAATCAGGGATGGATCAGCCAGGATTTCCACTCACCAATGCCTGATGCATGCGACTAGATTCAGCATGGTGCCACGTTTTACACTCCAAATGGTGCAAAACATATTTATGTCTTTAGGCCAATTTTTGGGCTCCTGCTGATGCCAACTTCAGGGTGTGCCTTCCAACCAATTTTTGGCCTCCTGCTGATGCCAACTTCAGGGTGTGCCTTTCAGCCAATTTTTGGCCTCCTGCTGCTGCTGCTTGCAACTCCAGGGTGTGCCTTCCAGCTAATGTATGTGCTCCTGCTGCTGCCAACTTCAGGGTGCCTTCCAGCCAATTTCTAGCCTCCTGCTGCTGCTGCTGCCAACTCCAGGATGTGTCAGTCAATTTTTGGGCTCCTGCTGCTGCCAACTCCAGTGTCTCTTTCAGCCAATGTTTGGGCTCCTGCTGCCGCTGCTTGCAACTCCAGGGTGTGATTCATCCAATTTTTGGGCTCCTGCTGCCAACTCCAGTGTCTCTTTAAAGTAATGTTCGGGCTCCTGCTGCTGCTTGCAACTCCAGGGTGTGATTCATCCAATTTTTGGGCTCTTGCTGCCAACTCCAGTGTCTCTTTCAGCCAATGTTGGGCTCCTGCTGCTGCTTGCAACTCCAGGGTGTGATTCATCTAATTTTTGGGCTCCTGCTGCCAACTCCAGTGTTCTTTAAAGCAATGTTTGGGCTCCTGCTGCTGCTGCTTGCAACTCCAGGGTGTGATTCATCCAATTTTTGGGCTCCTGAAGCCAACTCCAATGTGTCTTTCAAGCTATGTTTGGGCTCCTGCTGCTGCTACTTGCAACTCCAGGGTGTGATTCATCCAATTTTTGGGCTCCTGCTGCCAACTCCAGTGTCTCTTTAAAGTAATTTTTGGGCTCCTACTGCTGCTTGCAACTCCAGGGTGTGATTCATCCAATTTTTGGGCTCCTGCTGCCAACTCCAGTGTCTCTTTCAAGCTATGTTTGGGTTCCTGCTGCTGCTGCTTGCAACTCCAGGGTGTCATTCAGCCAATTTTTGGGCTCCTGCTGCCAAATCCAGGATGTGTTTCAGCCAATATTTGGGCTCCTGCTGCTGCCAGCTCCAGGGTGTGTTTTTCAGGCAATATATGGGCCCCTCATAGTGATGCCACCTCAACTCTCTGTAATTGTGCCGCTCTGCGATTCTAATAGCGATGCCTCTGATCTGCATGTCCTAATTATTTACAGTATTATTTCAGTAACCCAGCACGCATCCTATGCGTGTTACAGCAAGGCAGACTGGTTTACAACCCTATTGAGGCTCTAGGAAGCTCAGAAATAGCCATTTTTAATAGCGATTCGTCACGAATAAATTCGGGTCGAAACGATTTTTGTCGGAAAATTCGGCGAATCAGTCGAATCGAATTTTTCAAAAGTTCGCTCATCTCTAGTTACAACCATCATTGACTATAACATTTGCAAAGCCTTATGCCCTTTGCTTAGGCAGCCTGAAAATGTGTTAGATATGTCTATAAGGTTAGCGTGTTTAAATACCATTGAATAACATTACCTAAAGCAAATATAGTACAACATATTCCAGACATCTGGGGACACGCTGGTTGGGAAAGACTGCCCTGGTCTGGACTTTTCTAAAGAGATCTTTCATTTTTTGTTGATCAGTGGAACAGTGTGATTCCTCCCAACTGAATGTTAACATTTTACTTTGTGATATTGCTAAATAAATATCAAATGTTCTTTATAGAACAAAGGACTCTAGGGGTATTCTGAAATGTAACTTTGTTGATAAATTGTAGAAGAGGTAAGATATAACTTATTAATGCAACTCACACTGTAGTTACTGGAGAAGAACATGTTTATGTCCTGGGGTCTGGCTAGTTCTCTTTGATTCCCTGTTATCTTTTTAGTATGAATAAAGCAAGACGTTTCTGGATCACCTGACTGAAGAGCCCTAGGACCTGAGACAGAAATCTAGGCTGAAAAAATAACAGACCAAAGGGAATGATTCATTTAGTTTTGTTTTACAACGCCAAGATGCAATATTTCACAGAAATATGCAGAGATGTTATAGCTTAATGACCACCCTTTGTCCATCTATGTCCCACTGGGTTTGCAAGGCAGGCATGCATATTGGCCAGTGGAAGTGACTGTAATTATACCTGTTTTGGGGTTTGCTAGAGAACCAAGCAAGCAGGGCATGCTAAGCCACTATACTCAGGGGTGAGAGGTTCAGCAGTCCTAAAGTATTTTCATTAATTAAGTTCTGTTCAGCATTATACAAATGCAAACCTGGGAACTAGTTGCCATTTTTTGCTTTTGGGAGGGGTCCTGATAGGGAATACACTCCGAAATTGAGAATAGAGATTCACCTAAAACACAGAAGCTGGAGAGACAAAATAGGAAATGAGAGACAGTAAAGAAAAGGGAGAAATATTGAGGTGTCATTTATTTATAGTTTTTTTTTTTCTCCTTATTTTTAGGCGTCATGCTTTATTGGGGATATCCTTAGTCCAGGTCACCTCCAATGTTGTTTTTCCAAATGTTCAGTCTTAGTCCAGTTGTTCTCTTTACCACTTCTTCCCTGCCCTGTTTTGTGTATAAGTGCTTAATAATAGTGCTACTAATGGTTATTTTTTTCTAATTTCTCTTAATTTTTGGGGACCAATGTCCACCTTTTTGGTGTTTATATCATTAAAAATTTTGAGACTTGTCTCAAACAAATTATCAACAAAATCCCCCCCAAAAAAGGAAAAATTTGTAAAAAAAAAAAAAACTTGCCACTGACACTTTCATTCCAAAAAAAAACATGCAGGATGCTGCCGGCATGTGTTTTAGGAATTAAATAAGCCATTAAATAGTCAGTGAGGTCAGCAATTAACTCCAGCTTTTTGCTGGAGGAAAATCAATAATTTGCACCCACTTTTCTGCCGTCTAAATACTGAGCATTGGAGTTCTCTCGGGCGCATATTTCCGCCGTAAAAATGCACTACAAATTTAGACAACCATGAATTAGGAGGAAGCCCAAGCGCAACTTGGCACTCAACAAAACATGCGCAAATACACAGACGCACGACCATGAATCAAGCCTAAAGAGGACATGTAGAAAGGATTCTTAGTGCTAAATATAACCCAGAATTATATCTTACACTGCTAACAACTAAACCCTCATGGCCATTCATGACCAGGGGTTCACCATTAGTACAAGAAATCTTATCAGGGGGTATGTGGCAAACCCATACCCCGGTCTGATCAACCCCAGGTTCTTGTGTTACTAAGCAAAATAGTATGAAATCTCCTATTCATGTGTATAATTGTTTAATATAATGCATTTTGAATGTTTGAATTTCAATCGGTAGGTTCCCCTTGTGAAATGAATGCTACACCACAGAATGGGGAATACATCTGTTCCAAGGACACAGAAGGTGTCATTTGCACCATACAATGTAAGGAGGGTTATGAAGTAGCAGAAGGATCCATCCAAAATTTCTATTGCACGTATAACAGTGGTCTCTGGAAGCCACCTCACTCAACTGACTGGCCTGACTGCTCTGGTAATTAGCAACTGAAAATTTATATATGTCATTTTAATGTAGCCTTGTACCATATGTGGACGTAAAATACAGTCATATTGCATTTTAATTACTCGTATCATTTTGAGTTTTTTTTTATTTTCCAGTGAAGCGTTTTGCTAATAATGGGTTTAAATCCTTTGAAATGTTGTATAAGGCTACAAGATGCGATGACACCAATTTACTGAAGAACTTTGCAGATGCCTTCCAAACATCACTAGGTAAAATGGTATGTTGGTGATACTTCAGTAACATGAATTTGTTATGTTTGGTAAGGTGTAATGCTTGGTTCAAATATACTGCAAAACAAAGCCCCCCCCCCCCCAAATCCTTGGGCAGTTAAATCCTAAATGAGTCCCTCATTGGAATGCTAGGGACAAATATACTTCAAAACACTGTGCAAATGATCACCCCCAAATGTTTTGCCAATTAGATCCCAGAAAAGTCCCCAATTTTGTATTGCTAGGTACAATAAACTCCAAATATCTGAGTATATTTGCCCCCCCCCCCCCCTCAAATTCTTGGGCAAGGCACCAATTGTAATGCTTGGTCACTTACACCACCTCTATTCCAAATATCGAAGAAAAATTGCACCCTGTTTTGTCTAAATAACATTTTTTTGGCAGTTATTCCAAGGAAATACCAAAAATGTACTTAAATAGTTTTACCTTTTTTGCTAGAAATACAATTCCAATTTTTCCGGCCCTGCTACAGCAAACTAGACATCAACATATCAACAGGTAAAGCATATATATATATATATATATATATATATATATATATATATATATACAGGCAACACGTATCTTCTTAAAGTAGTCAGGAGAAAATCAACTTCAGTTCCCATGCCATGGGCTACAAAATGGCCACCAGGTCCTGAAAAAGTTTGTTGTTCCAAGTCATCGAGAGAAATGTGTCCTTCTGTTCACAAAGCAAGTTTGATTCCCCCCACTGCCAGGTTCTATTGTTTAATTCAGCTCAGGTGATTTCTGATTAGTCAGTCCCAAATCAATAGGTAACTGTAGCTTAATTGGCTGTAGCTTAATTAGCATGTCAGTACATACTAGTTCAATCCAAAAATTACCAGACCAGTTCAAACTAACCACAACCCCCATGGCTGGGTTCACTACAGACTCATTTTGATTGATCAAATACTTTGAAATTCAAATACTACATAATACTACATAAGTAGATCAGAATTTCACCCATAAAACCAGAACAACAACAGTATGTAGGAAGCACACGTGTGGCCATATTGCAAGTAGGCCATAAGACATTTCTAAAATAATTTATACATGACATTTTATTTAACATTAAATGCCACCTGTGGGCCAAGTATCAAAATAAATAATGCCTACCTTAGCTCCATCACCACTGATTCCTCAGTGTCTATTGCATAACAGTGGTTATATCTAAGGTAATAAGTTGATTTGATTAGGCCATGGAGCACCCCTGCCCAGGTGGCTCTGGCAGTTCCCCCTCTGTAAAGTTCATTGTGTGAATGCATAACGCATATCACAAATGCTGCTCAACACTTAAAGTGGACCAAAACCCAGGATTTTGACTATTCTGGGTTTTGGTCTTTTCCCTGGGGGTACCACCGATCAGGGGAGTTGGTTGCAGCATCCTGGGGGGGTTTCACACAGCCGGGCACCCCCCGGAAAGGACCAAAACCCAGGATAGTCAAAAATACTGACTATTCTGAGTTTTGGTCCACTTTAAGCTGGCATTCCTGCTTCCCTCACACACTGTTTGCCTCTTGTTTGTGTGAGCCTGAGCCCACATAAGTTATTGGTCTGTTATTTTGGAGGCACACAATACCAAGGAGGCTAGATTAGGCCCAGACACACTGTGGTAGAGCCAGTGGGTGGTGTTTCAGCCAATGTATCAGAGAAGGGGGGCTGATGTAGCTAAGAAACCTATTATTCTGAATCATTTATTTGCAGTGGACCCTGAGGTACTGCTGAAGATAAGTCATAAAACCTTCCTATTAGAGGTAAATAGGGGTTTTATGGTAAGCTTTTTTAATAGGCCAACTTTACTCATAGTTGGCAAGAAGTGTTAGTGTAATATTATAGTAATCCTAAAGGTGGATTATGTAGTCACCCTCCACCCCCCCCCCCCCCCCAAGTCCAGTGGCTTAAAACAGGCTGTATTTCTTTTTTTCTAAGGCCTTTGCACAATATTCACTCAGTCACCAAATGTAGTATAATGTTCTAATGGCAGCCATATGGCTCCCTGACTGTGCCACAGTACCACCTGCTGCTCTCTAGCAATGATTCAGTCACTCATAGAATGCATAGAATGAATGAGCGGGCACTGACAAGCTGGAGAGGGGAAGAAGGGGTCGTTGAGACAAGCAAAAAGCACATATATATGGGAAAGCTTTTCTGTGTGTAGTTTTACTGATGCTATATGTGTCATTTGCTTTCAGATTGTTTGCAGTTATTATAACTGATAAATCTGGACCAGGGGCATAGCTAGGGGGGAGCAGGGGGGGCAATTGCCCCGGGTGCAGCAGGTCAGGGGGTGCCAAAGGGGGGCCTAAATACAAGTGGGGGGCACCCTTTTGAATCTTTGACCCGGGTGGCAGAAAGCCTAGCTACTCCTCTGATCTGGACCCATCCTCCATCCTGCCCTCTCCAGCCTGTCAGCGCAGCTGTGTGAGGGAGACAGTGTGATTGCATTCATCATTGCTGGAGAGCACCAGGGGGCGCTGCTGTATGGCTAGAGAGACATATGGCCAGCATTGGACTGCAAAGGGTTAGTGTTTTTATATAATTTTGTGCAAAAGATTTGGGGCACTGGCCATGGAGAAGCTTTTGTAAAAATGGAGAACAGCATGTCCAGAAGCAGAAACTGCTTCTGGACTTAGGAGGTCCGATAGTTTAAATATGACTGCCTCATGTACCCAATTTATCTTAACAAAGCAGAACCTCTTGAGCTGGACAGGGTATTGATTTTTTTTGTCACACAGACACACTGATTAAATAATTTCTATTGGTCTTTTGTTTCTCATTATTATTTATGTTAGCTAGTTTTTTTAGTAAAACCATTTTGGCTGTATAACATTGATTATGCTGCATTGACCATACTTGAATGTTGTGGCTAAAACTAATCAAAATACCAGGTAATTTACAATGGAAGAAAGACGGGCCTGATTGATTAATATGCAAACAACGTGTTCAAGCTGTTAAAAAATGTTAGACCATTATTATTCTTGGATCTGTAAAAGCGTGCAGCCTTCATATTGATTTAAAGCTGGGGAAGAGAATACAGTGTGGCCATTAATAGGAAAAGGAGCCATTCAAATTGATTCCAGTTCCTCACTGTTAACCTATAATGTAACAGAAAATATTAGTTGAGTGAATGTGTCCCTTATACATTTCACTTTAAAGCCAAGCAGAACATAGGATTTGCACTATTCCGGGTTTTGTTTCTCACCTTTCCTGAGATGCCATGGTGCATGTGCACGCGGGCAGCCAATCACTGGCTTACTATCAATTCAGTTGTTACCATGCTGCTCTGAGCTAAGAGCGGCAAGAAAAGCTGAATGGCGTGCTCACCGCACTCTTCCGCGAACCCACACCAGCCATTACGCGTCTCAGCTGGAGGTGAGCAGAGATGCTGCCACAACCCGTGAATGCACCATGGTTGTCTCGGGAATTTCACACATTGGGACATCTTATAGAATATAGAGCCTATAGACTCTGGTTGGTCCTTTTTTTTATTCAATAAATGTTTCTAGAAATGTTTTTTAAATACAATGACCAACTTGGTCATATGCAATACACTCATTCTCTACAAAGCCAACAGACTTATTATTATTCCTTTTCTGTTCATTAGCGCCAGGTAGCGACAGATAAGCGTCTGTAGCAGGCATTTTCAGAGCGCCCGCTAGTAGTCACTGTGCTCGGCCGTGAGTCGCTACTTTATAGCGACTCAGTCGCTGTTCAGTAATGTTGAATACATTGTGAGGAGTCGCTATTTGACTAGTACAGCGCTGTATGGGAGCGCATGTTAGCGACTGGTCATAGCGACCGACTCACACCATATTCAGCAAAAAACAGCCTCACAAATCTCTGGCGCTGAAAAATACTTGTTTGAAGCCCAGAGCGCAGGAGGCGGTGTGTTTAAAGTCTGTTTTTCAGCATCTATCAACTGGTAACAAAGCGAAAACATATGGAATTACATTGTAACAACATTGTAACATGAACACTTTAATGCCAGACCTGTAATGTCATTTCTGAAGAAATATATAAAAAATTAACAAAATGTGAAAAAACTGCTTATTCAATGCCAATAAGAGGTCACAGAATTATTTGAGATTTAAAAAAAAAAAAAAAAAAAAAAAACACAGTTTAAAGAGAAGGAAAGGATCGTCCATTGAAATGTATGGGAGAGCGTCAGGTAGCGAGAGGTCATACCTGGCGCTGTGCAAGGCTGAACGCCGGCGCTGTTCGCTGAGGCTGGGAAAATGATGAATCAGACGCTACATGGCGCTATCCCAGTCGCTAAACAGATTCTGCTTGATAAATGTGTAATTGCGTGCCGTGTCCGGCGTTCAGCAGTCGCTACATGTCGCTACCTCTCATTAACCAGCCCCTACCTGACGCTATCCCTTCATGAATAAGGGCCTAAGTAACATTTCAGTACCATCTTTACAAGTGTCTCTATTGACATAACTGATGCTGCCTTCCACATCCTTTGCTAGGACTCTTGGTTCTACTCCTGTTTTTGAGTGCGCTCCTGCCACGCCTGTTTAAGTGAATGGGTGATTGGGGCTGCACACACAAAGTAGGGCCACCACACTTGTGCCAGGTATAACCCTTTATATATTACATCCACGTTTCACCATAGAGACTACAGTGCCCCCCTGCAAATCAAACCTACAGTATGTTTAAAAAGCTTGGTATATTTCTGCAAATACATGCTTTAAATGATATATTTCTGCAAATACATGCTTTAAATGATATATTCCTACATACTGGTTTGTGTAATAATGACAATATATTGTTTAGTGCCATAGGTCTGTTTTTAATTAGTTACTTTAATTGTTTCCCTGCAGGTCCCTTCCTTTTGCAGTGATGTTGACGATATTGACTGCCAACTAGAGGATCAGTATCAAAGGCAGTGCCTGGAATACAACTATGATTATGAGAATGGATTTGCTATAGGTAAAAACAATACAATAGATATGTATTTCTGTGCCCATTTTGCTTTTAGATAAACTTTGGGGTTGCGAGTCACTGCAGCCTCCCCACTGCTGCACTTATTGGCTGGACGGGCACTTTCCCAGCGGCTGGCACCGATAGGGGGCAGCAGGCAGTTAGCACTGATTTTAATTAACACTGAATTCCCAAATCCACCCTAGCACCAAAGGGTTGTAGGTGGGGGCGGGGGACATTAGTAACCGAGTCCGGTGATGGCAACTATCATTAAATACCTGTGAAATTAAATGCTAAATGATAGGCCATAGAAAAAAATATTTGACTAATATACTTTATTTGCAATAAGTGTCTTCTGACACTTTTTCAAACTTCTAGTAGGTAAAGATTAGAGAGAGGAAGATTTTTTAAAATAATTTATTTTTCTATAGCATATTACATAGTAGCATTTAATATTTACAGGCATTTAAAGGGACAATCCAAGCAGAAAAACAATAAATGACACTTACCTGCCAGCCCACAGGCTCAATCCTACAAAGTCTATATGGTCACAGTGACGACAGTGTGTTTCTGTCCTGGCCTCATTAACAGGCTGATTCATCATTAGCGCCAGGTAGCGACAGATGAGCGTCTGTAGCAGACATTTTCAGAGCGCCCGCTAGTAGTCGCAGTGCTCGGCCGTGAGTCGCTAGTTTATAGTTCAGTAATGTTGAATACATTGTGAGGAGTCGCTATTTGACCAGTACAGCGCTGTATGGGAGCGCATGTTAGCGACTGCTCATAGCGACCGACTCACACCATATTCAGCAAAAAAACAGCCTGACAAATCTCTGGCGCTGAAAAATGCTTGTTTGAAGCCCAGAGCGCAGGAGGCGGTGTGTTTAAAGTGTGTTTTCAAGCATCTATCAACTAGTAACAAAGCAAAAACATATGGAATGACATTGTAACAACATTGTAACATGAACACTTTAATGGCAGACCTGTAATGTCATTTCTGAAGAAATATATAAAAAATGAAAACATTGGGAAAAAAATGCTATTTCAATGCCAGAAGAGGTCACAGAATTATTTGTGATTTTTTGGAAAAAAATAAAAAACAAATACCCCGTTTAAAGAGAAGGAAAGGATCGTCCATTGAAATGTACGGGAGAGCGACAGGTAGCGAGAGGTCATACCTGGCGCTGAGACACTCTCACTGAGACTGTGAAAATGATGAATCAGCAGCTACATGGCGCTATTCCAGTCGCTAAACAGATTCTGCTTGATAAATGTGTAATTGCGTGCCGTGTCCGGCGCTCACCAGTCGCTACCTGTCGCTACCTATCATTAACCAGGCGCTACCTGACGCTATCCCTTCTTAAATAAGGGCCTAAGTCTTCTGCTGAATTCACATGCAGTGCAGGACACTCTGGAGCAGCTGAGGACACATAGTGAGACCGGGGGAGAATCGTGCTCTTGCCATTTGACAGCTTCAATCTACAGTACAGCAAAACACAGGACTTTGTGGTGGAGTCTGCTGGCAGGTACTCTCCCTGGACAGGTACTGATAACTGCCCTTTAACCTCCATCCAGTGGCCCAATTCCAGCTCCCCCAGGTCATCTTCTCCTGCTGCCATGGTGTTTTGCAGATTAATAGGAACTCTGTCTGGTTGTGTCCCTTGTATGTTTGCTTTTTGTTTAATAGATAGCCTTTCCTGGGCCTTTTGATTAGTGGTTAGATTATCGGCTCTCTAACCTAAAAGCAGACCGACACAGCAAACAGTGCTCATATGCATCCCTCCCCAGAGCAATTCAGATTGCTTCCTGTTACTGTGCATTATCATTATTAGAGATGAGCGAACTTTTGAAAAGTTCGATTCGGCCGATTCGCCGAATTTCACAAAGAAATTTGGGTTCGGCCGAATCGAACTTTTACGAAGTTCCCCATCAAAAATGCCGGCATGGTGGGAGCGGGCCGGCCGGTTCCACGCTGACAGCGGAAGCGGCCGGCGGGCCGGTAAAGCCGGCCGGCCCACTCCCACAGTGCCGGCATTTTTGATGGGGAACTTCGTAAAAGTTCGATTCGGCCCTCAGATGACAGCTGAGAGCGGCGCCGGCCTCCACGCTCCGGACCTGCAGGTAAGTGTTTGCCTTTTTTTTAAAATGCCGGCATGGTGGGAGCGGGCCGGCCGGCTTTACCGGCCCGCCGGCCGGTTCCGCTGTCAGCGCGGAACCGGCCGGCCCGCTCCCACCATACCGGCATTTTTTCTTTTTTTTTTTTTTTTCTTTGTTTTTTAAATGCCGGCAGGGTGGGAGCGGGCTGGCCGGCTTCACCGGCCCGCCGGCCGGCTCCCACCATGCCGGTTTTTCTTTTTTTTTTATTTCAGGAAAAATTCGATCGGCACGAACCACAAAATATTCGGGTTCGTGCCGAATCGAATATTTCCTGAAATTCGGAGCGAATTCCGGTTCGTCCGAACCGGTTCGCTCATCTCTAATCATTATCATGCATTATCTATGCATTATCATGTCATGTCAACTGAATCCAGGCAGCAGCATGACTGAGATGCTGGGAGAGGAAGCTCCAAAATAGCCACTACCTTTCTTTCCCAACTGTGCCAGGTTGTTGGTCCGGTTGGCACCATGGATGTAGACACCAGGTAGGTGAGGCAACTGCTGCTGGGCCCATGGCAGAAGGAGCCTGATGCATGCTTCCTCCCCCACCTTGCAGCACTTGTGGTAGCAGCACTAGCCTGGGGCCACAGCAGTATGCAGTGTTGCTGCACTGTCTACAAGGACTGCCAGGGGCCAGAGACACAGGTTCAGCAAGGTAGGACAAAGATGCTTCTGCATTGTTCTGCCCCAGTACTCTTCGTATATAGCACTTACCCATGCCCAGCAGTGTGCCAACGCTGCCTAGAACTCCCATCACATCAATCTTTGACTGATTGGTCTGCTCACAAACCAGGGCCGAAGTCACTATGCTTCACTGCAGGTAAGTTAATTTATGCTTAGGGAAAGGTGTTTTTTTGGGAGGGGACCCTGTGAAACCTAAGTATGCCCCTGCCTGGTCTATCCATACCCATTGAAACAAAACCCTGTGCAGAGCTTTGCTTCTAATACCTGTAAGAACCCTCTTTTATGTGTGCTCAAGGTACTGTACATATCAGTATAACTTAACATTACAGCTATGCATATATTCATGAAACACTAAATACTATTGATGTTTGCTAAGCAAGAAAAATGAATTAGTATGTAAAGTATTTTTCTTCCTCTGTTCCCAACCGCAAAATGAAAATGAAACCTTGTCTTCTTGGATGATACTTATGTAACAGCAGGGCTGCAGATCCATATAAAGCAGAGCCTTTCATCTGCAACCTCAATGTATTATTAATAGTATATATCACTGATTGCAATGACAATCAAGAGGAAGCTGCTTTAGTAAAAGGAATTTATAATACATGGTATTCCTGGCATACCAAAGCAGGTAAAAGAACAAAAGAAGACTAGAGCTTTCCTTTACACAATGTTACGTACATAAGCTATAAAGAAATTCAAGTGTTCAGCCACCAGCTGCTTCATTTTTACCCGATGGAAACTAAACTAGCAAATGGAATGTACCCCTTAGTTTACTTAAAAGTCCAAGCATTGTGTAACGCCTCCTGTGTGTAGCTTAATTTGGCCAATAACAAATAACAAGTTGGAACCTTGAGTTTAAGTCCGCGGTTCCATGTGTAATCCAGCCCCCCACACACGCTAGCATCAGGGGAGGATTGAAGCAAGTGCCGGGGGGGGGGGGGGGGGGAGGTTATAAAAAGCTTGTGATCCTAAACCCAGAAAGGAAGTTTACATAATGACAGTCTATTGCCAGCCCAGTGCCCCAATTTTTTTTTTTTTTTACTAATGCCTTTGCCCAATATTCATAAAAGCACAAACCGGATGCAGTCTAATGTTCAAGTTGTTGGCCATATTGCTCCCTGGTGCTTTCCAGCAATGATACATTCAGATAAACACAGCTCAGCATTGGGTGGTCAGCGTTGAAGTGGATCAAAACCCAGGATTTTGGCTATCCTGGGCTTTGGCCTTTGTCTCCCCGGGCACCCCGATAGTGGATGCCCCCAGGTTGGTCGAACTCACTCACCCTTTCTTGGTTCTATGGCACATGCGCAGCCTCTCATCCAGTCAGCGCACTGGCTGCGTCCCCCGCTACCCTTTAACAGGGAGCGCGCCTGTGTCTGTGCCGGCCATTCACAAATGCCTGGCGCATGGTCGCTGCTCACGCATGCACCGTCTGACCGGGAAAGAAGGTGAGTTTTCGGGCAACCTAGGGTTTTGACACAGAGGGGCATCCTGAATCTGGATGCCCTGGAAGGATCGAGTATGCCTGCCCTGGAGTCTCATAAAATTATAGAAGGTCAGACCGCTGCATGCTTTAATGACCTACTCACCTTACCAGGCAGCCAGCTCCTGAAGTTCTCGCTCCCGCACCGACATCCTGCTATACCCGCACCCGCAGGTGACACATCGCTTCACCCTGGCCGCCGCTGCTGGTCATCTTGCCTCCATCTTGCTGCATCCGCACCTTGCAGCCTTTAACCTCACGCTGGCCACTCACAGAGCGTGTGCTGCCGGAGCATCCGGACCTTGCGCCGGAAGGTAGTAAGCCCTCTGTGGCTTACTACCTTTTTATTTTTGACTTTTGATCCACTCATACAATTAATAATAATAACTTCAATAAATCTGAAAGCACTACAAGCTCAACTGCCACTGAATGAATCAGCATATGGCATGCCATTCAACATATGATGCTACCTGTTAGTGTTTTAGGAATATTTGGGTATAGGATCACATACAGTACACAACTCTAATGTTGCTAAAACTTGGCAAATACAACAGCTGAATACAATGTCACATGGCAGTGCACAATAACAGCAATTGTTCTGACTCCGTGTGCTCAACTTTGAGAAAGATTGATTTTATTCCACCATTCTGAGTAGAAATTGAATTATACATTATTCTGGCCAGAGATCTGTGCACCACCAATGGTCTATATCCCAGAGCTAGTGAATCCTAGTGAACCCTAGTGAACCCCTTCATCATAATGTGATGGCCTAAGAACCTATGGATTACAGATACAAAGAAATGCAGATGGAGAGAGCAGAGGATCTCAAGTATCCAGTTATAGGGTCCTCTATACCAATTCAGTAAATTAACTGGACTGGGCACCCTGGCAATGCTATCTATAGTATAGGCACATCCTGTTTGGGCCTAAGGGTATTCCCAGCTCTGTTTAGCAATTACTACTTAAATGAAAAGGAAAAGGTGGAGCAGTGTATGATTATGCAGCTCTAAGCATTGTGACAGACTCAGTTACTTTAAATGTAAAGGCACGCAGGTTATTGTCATTTTCTATTTGTCATCTGTTGGATGTTTCACATGCCAATATTTGCCATACTAAAATCACTTATGAATGAATATGTTTAAACCTTTTTTCCATAAGGCCCTGGTGGTTGGGGAGCTGCCAACAGACTGGATTACTCCTATGATGATGTTTTCAACGTAAAAGATGATGAACTGGAGGAAAAGCTTGAATCTGACTCTGCTGCGTTATTGAGAGTTAAAAGGCATAAGAGAGTGAATATTCCAGCAACTGATCAGAAGGTTAAGTTTATCTTTAACATATCAGGTTAGTTGTCATGTTTTTTTAGTGGAAGAAGGAATGATTGCACAGTTTATATTTCATTTTAATGCATGTAAAATCTAGAAGTATAAGGTTTGGGTACTATCCAGGCTGACTTTATTGTATAATAGTGTATAGTATATTCACCCATTGTGAAACATGTCACTGCTTACTGAAAATATTAATGATTCTTTAGCAAATGCAATGATGTCATATAACTTAATATATTTCACTGCAGTCTTTCCTGTTAATAATAATGTTTCACATTTAATAAAATCTTGTAGCTATATGTAGCACAATTGTAGTGGAGAGTATCTTCCTCCGTATACAATGTCCAAACTAAAAAGTTTAAATCCTCTACAGTGGAAAAGATTTGTGAGATAGTAAACCTCTACACAGATGAGGTACAGATGTTAAAATATGGTTTCTCTTGGCAAAATGCTTCATTTTTGCTTAGAGTAGAGAAGGTAAATACTCATTAAGGTTTTATATACAGAATGTCTATGCCTCTTATTACTATATTTCCAGTTCCACTGAACATCACTGAACTTACTTTCCTGGCTACACCCATTGCTCAACTGCTCTTCAAACCCATATCTTTTAATAGTAAGGACTAATAGTTAATCTACCCAGCGTGGGCATACAGAACCAACATATATTTTTACCCAAACAAACTGTGTCCTAAAATAAAAAAATATATATAAAATAAAAGGTTTTGTGTTCTAACTTAAAGGAGGTGTATCACAAAACTGTGTAATACTAAAAATCTATATAAACACGTCGGCTAAAGCGAGGAAGATTCACTCATACACTCGAACTGAATCAAACTCCTACCAAGCTTGTGGTTTTCTCCTCCTGGTAGGAATACAATCCAGGAGTGCCATGTTTCAGTGTATCAGTGGTGACAGAGCCTCTTCCTTCCAAAAAATGAAAGAAAGAAATCTGGCTGGATATCTCTTGTCAGGTGTATGAGGGACCCCTCCACCCACCATCCCATCCAGCATATTTTTTCAATAGTCCCCCTTTAAGCTCTGATCCATTGCCCTCTGGCTCTTTAGCTGCCCTGTAATTGCCGTCTTACTCAGACTATTTTATTTATTTAAAGTGTTTCAACATATTAAACATACATATTATGTATACGTAAACATACATATAACATATGCAGGAACAATGTTTCATAATCAAGGTCAGCTCTAAAGAAGTAGAATAGTAGAAATAAAGGATAGCAGACACAAAGAGACATAAGTAATAGAGGTAAGAGTACCATTTGACCTCCCTCTGAGGTCTCCCACACCCGTGACTATAGAAAGCAACCGTAGGGCACCATATGTCTGCAAATTGGATTTCCCTATTTGAAAATGAACTACTCATCTTCTCATTGATCATAATCCAGTTTAATTTAGTGAAAAAACTGAAGCTTTAACTTTTGAGACTTTCACTTTTATGCTATGGCTAATTTTTCTGCCATACAAGAAATGAAATCCAAGGCTCTCGCGGACTTGTATATGCCAGCAAGGGATTTATTAAGTAAAGTGATGGTGACTTCAGCACCCAGTGGTGTGTCTCTCTCTCCTTTATTAATAAACCTAAGAGTGTAGGGGGACACCCCAGACAAAGAATGTATGTCAGCTCCCCCATCTTAGTCCCTAAAAATAATGTTCTAGCACAAGCCAGCCTAAATCATATTACATGGCAGATTGCAAAGAACCCCCTCTGACCCAAAACGCATAGCATAGCCTGCAGACAACCTTTTTAGCGTAACATTTATAGGCACAAGCATTGCAATTACTGGCATAGATAGCAAAATCCAACTAAACAGGAGACCCTAGTCTCCTCTTTAAAGTGACACATAAAAATTCATATATATAGCTCTGATTACTCCCTTTATCCTTCCTCACCATCTCCAGGTAATTCATCCGCTTAATGGTATTCACTTTTATGCATATGGCAAAATGAGAATATATATATACTGGAAAATCTAATTTATCAACAAAAGTAGCATAGATAGCAAAAGACTAAACAGGAGACTCTAGTCTTGAATCTTTAAGTTGACGTCTTTAAATTGAAATGTAGCTTTGATCACAGATGCCATCCTTTCTTGCCATCTCCATACAAATCATACACTTATTAGTATGCATTTTTATACATGTGGCAAAATGAGAAAATATATATACAGGAAACATTATTAACATAATAATGGTTAATATTAATATTCATTTTTATGCAAATGACACATTGAGAAAATATATATACAGGAAAACATGAGCAACATGACAAGGGTTAATTGCCTAGACCAATCTTCCATGAGAAGAATTCACAAATTATGCCAAAAACTCAAATGGAAAATGCTTTTTAAGTTTCAACATTTCTGTTTATGTTTTGGCCATTTTTATTTTCAGCAAGTGTTCCTCTGCCAGACAGTCGGAATGACACACTGGAATTGGATAACCAGCAGCGCCTACTTAAAACATTAGAAGCTATAACAAATCGCCTGAAGAGGACCCTTCGTAAGGAGCCCCTCTACTCTTTCCAGTTTTCCTCAGAGATGATGATTGCAGATAGCAATTCTTTAGAGGAAGGTAGAGCCATTTTGTACTGCAGACCAGGCTCTGTGCTAAAAGGAAGACTATGTGGTAAGTGTTGTGTGTTCTTTATGTCAGCACATACCAAATTTAACATTGATCAATCGATAACATTACAGGACATGTTGTTTTGATTGCAGTCCAATGCTTCCTTTCCACATTTAAAAGTTCTTTGTTTAGTATCCCTCGATTCGGCCACAATAGGGTCAATTCAAAGTCCCTTTCTAAACATTTTTTTGGAGGTATTACTACTAAACAAAAAATCCCACAAAAAAAGAAAACATTTCACATAAACATTCTTGCAGTAAAAAAGGCTTTGCTGAATCAGATGAGGTGAAAAAATGGACGAGAACAGAAATTTTCACAGAAAAAAATGATGAGAAAAGGGCCCTGAATCAACCCTAATATACGTGATAAAGAGCCAACTTTTCTAATTGTACATAGGTCCTAGGTCAATAGTGAATGAGTTAGTTGCCCCGAAGGAAAATATGCTATTTTCATTTGACACTTTTTGACCAGTACATTCAGCATATTGCCACCTGAAAGTTATTGCCAAAAGACTGCATGGTCTATGTTTCATATTAAACACATGATGAGGCGATTTTTTTATCTTTTAGAAATTTGTTTAGTAAATATGGAGAATTACAAATGCCTTTCTTTGAGGCAAAACATGTCAGAACCTTATATCCATAGAAAATTACTGTAAAAGAGTAATGTCTCTTGCTCATTTGATTCTATTAATATTAATAGTTATAGAATGGTTAGTTTGTATCTACATTGTGTTTTGTATTTGAATAAATGTACCAATAAGTAATTGGTTTCACATGGATAATGTGCATATACGACCAAAGTATGCTTGCACACACAAAGAGATGTGTGCTCCTATGCATTTCCCCCATCCGTGTAGTGAAACAAGCTACAAACCAGTGAACACAGTGGGGGGTTCAGTGAGTGTGGTGCTCATGCCCAGAATTATGGGCGGTCCTATATTTGGCACCAAGGAAGCAGTTGAGGGGCTAAGTGCCTTGCTCAAGAGCACTTCAGTTATGTCCCAACTGGGAATTGAACATGCAATCTTCTTGTCAGAAGAACAATTCCTTAACCACTAGCATTGGAGGTTGAGTGGGAGATGCTATAACATAGCATATTTTTCCTGTCCCTTGTTGCATGATTATATCATATTTTAGCTCTAACAACATGACTAAAGCTTACAGAGGAACTTCAGAGTCTTTTAACATCCAGGCCATCCGAGTTCCACTTATTGAGGTATCCCAAATAGAGTTGCCCCGCTGTATAAAACTGGCAAATCCTCAAATCACCGTATCTGATATCGGAGCTCTTGCCGCATCTCAGCACTGTGGCAACATCCCCGCTCAACTCTAGGCGTGCAAGCCCATACCTGGCCTATCTGAATGGATGGTGTAGGTATGCCACAGCTAGAAGCATAGCGGGCAATTCAACTGGATGGAAGCCGAGTGGAAACAAGCACACTGATTGGCTGAGCAGCGCTCTCGGTTTCAACTGAGCCTGAGAATGTGAAAGTTAAATTCCTGTATGATGTTCCACTTTAACATAGCCAAAAATTCTTCGTTGGTGAAGTACTGGTGGTGACTTATGACAAGGATGGATGACAAGCTAGCAAATTATAGGATTTATGATATGGTGGTTTTAAGAGGTGCATCAGTAAAACAGTGAATTCATTTTTACTCTTTATTTACCTTCCCCTGAACAATACCGAGATGGCATGCTCTCTTTTATATGTTATAAGATAACCTCATTGTTTTGCAAGAGTAACATATAATATAAAAAAAAAGTTCAAAGTTTTCGACTGTTCTTCATTTAAACTTTTGCTTTTAGCTGAATTGCAGGTCACCTCCAGAATCACACTGTAATCTTGTGTTGCAGCAAGAGCTGTAAATATCAAAAATGTGTCATTTATAATTCTTAGAAGAGGAGAAATGAGTATAACGTTTGTAAATTTAGAAATGTCTGGAACAAGACAGCTTAATCCATTAGAAATGCAGCTAGAAACGATATATCCCCACTGCGTAAATTCTAACGTTTGCTGTCATTTTTCCCTTTCAAATGTCCCCATATACCGGACTATATATTAGCATATACAACACTTCTCTGACATTAAAGTGGAACTCAGCCCTGATATGTTATTGGGAAGATAAAATGAGACTTGATGATGATCATCACAGATTCCCGGGAAATCACAGTGGAAACACTGTGCTTTTAGGTAATGCCATGCCCATTACTAAAGTATTTTTCACCCTATAAGACGCACTCATTCACCCCAAAAGTGTGTGTGTGTGTGTGTGTGTGTGTGTGTGTGTGTGTGTGTGTGTGTGTGGTGTTGTGCTCCTGCACACCTACACACCTGGCTCCATTCAGCTGACGGTCATGGCCCAGCATGCAGCGTGGGCGGCTGACTTTTTTTTTGCCTATGGGGAATGGGAGGGGGTAAATGCCACACTGTCTAGTGGGCATGGGGGGGTAAATGCCACACTATCTATGGGGAATGGGAAGAGGGAAATGCCACACTGCCTATGAGGAATGGGAAGAGGGAAATGCCACACTGCCTATGGGGAATGTCACACTGCCTATATGGGAAATAGGATGGGGGAAATGCCACACTGCCTATATGGGAAATGGGATGGGGACTACAACACTGCCTATATGGGAAATAGGATGGGGGAAATGCCACACTACCTATATGGGGAATGGGATGGGGACGGCCACACTGCCTATATGAGGAAATTGGAGGTGGGGGACTACCACACTGCCTATTTGAGGAATGGGAGGGGGGAATGCCGAACTGCCTATATGGGGTAGTTGGAGGGGGGCTGCCACACTGCATATAAGGGGAATGGGAGGGGGAATGCCACACTGCCTATGGGAATGGAGGGATAAATGCCACACTGCCCATGGGGAACGGGTGGAGAGCATGCCACTCTGCCTGTAAGTGGAGGATTCTGCACTTTGCCTATTATTTTGGGGGACGGTGTTTTAGCACAACAATTGGTTCAGAATATTTTTCTTATTGTTTTCCTCCTGCAAATCCTAGGTGTGTTCGATCGGGGAGGTATGTCTTACAGGGTGAAAAATATGGTAATTCTCACCACTTTACATGTATTTCTACAAACACTAGGCATGGTGATGTTGCAAATGCACATGACCCCACCCCAAAAGGGAATGGCCATATTGCAAAATGTTATGATAAAGTAGGTTCCATTTAACCTCCTGTACAAGTCATATTTTTAATGAAAAATACATAAATACCTTCAAGCATCCTCATGAGACTCAGTGGTACTTTGTCTAAAAGACAGGTTAACCAAGATTCTCATTGCAGCATATAACATTGCAAGTGTTTGCATATCAACAATGACCCAATAGGGTCATTTACTAATAATTAGCCCATGTTTCAACAGTCATCATATATAAGAAAGCAGAAACAGATTCATTACTAGATGTTTGAAGCAAAGATATATTTTTGTCAGTATATTAACCCAAAATGTCCAACTATGGACCTTACCTTTCACCCTTTACCATCATAATACTCTGTGAGACTGGCATCCAGTGGTTGGAGGGGAACAGCACTGGAAAAGCAAGAGGACAGGTTGATGATAAATGTAGCAGAGTTCAGAATAGATTGGAGGGGTACCAGTCTGTTGGGAAGCTACAAAGGAGGTTGTTGCAGTAGTTTAGTCGGGTTATGACCTGGGCATACATTACATTTTAGTTGTGTTGCCTAAGAGAAATTAATTCTGGAGATGTTGATGCGATGAAGTCATCAGGAGGTGTTTCGGGAGTGAATGTGAGCTTTTAGACAGGACAATAACATTTAGTTTTGCCCACATTCAGTTGAAGCTGAGATGAAAAGCTCAAAATTCCCAAATGCTGTTTTTTTACCCATTTAACGTAACCACTTTTAAACATTATTTCTGACCACGATGGGGTGCATGGTGGAGACAGGTACTCAAACTGTAAGTCTAGCCACACAAATTTTCACCTCACTCCAACCACCTGCTCCTCCAATATGCCCGATTGCACTTTCATATTAATGTATCATCGATTAATATAGCAAATATTTTGCAGGTTTAATGCAGGGATGAATGTTTGTCTGCCCAGTCACTAAAGCAAAAAACATGACTTAACTCTCCACCCACATGCTTAATTTGATCTTTACCCAGGGCGTGCTTTGCCACCATGCACAGGACGCAAATGCGTGGGGCCTTGCCTCTCTGACAATATGGGGGAAAAATGATCCCTCCAAGTGGCAGTGGTGCGGTGGCCGTCAGGGGATCGGTGAGATTATTGCTAAGGCTTTCCACTGCACCCAGACATTCTGATTGGTTGGGGGTGGAAACGCTCCCCAGTCTACAGGGAAACCAGGGTTGTGGCTAGCATTCTTCCAGCCAATTTGCAATCTCAAAAATGCTGTGGGGGAGTGGCCTCAGTGTTGCATCACCCCAGAGTACTCAGGAGGGGAGGGCAGGTGGCTGCACAGGGATCGCCAAAATGGATTCTGTGCCACTCTGGACTAAATTTGTCCCAGCAGCTCAGCAGCTTGCATTTCATTCCTTGGTGCTCAGAGCATCAAGGAAAGCTGAATGGAGAGCTCGCTTCCGGCAGCATCCCCATGTGTCTGATTAGGGCCCCCAGTCACAGAAACATAGAAACATAGAATGTTGACGGCAGAAGGAGAGCATACGGTCCATCTAGTCTGCCCTTATGTGTATACTGTATGTACTCTTTATCTTAGGATAGATGTGTGCTTATCCCAGGCATGTTTACATTCAGTGACTGTTGATTTTTCAACTACCTCTGCTGGAAGTTTGTTCCAAGCATCTACTACTCTTTCTGTAAAATAATATTTTCTAACATTGCTCCTGATCTTCCCCCCCCCCCCGACTAGCTTCAGGTTGTGCCCCCTTGTTCTATCATTAAGCTTCTTCTTAAAAATACTTCCCTCCTGAACCTTATTCAATCCTTTCACATATTTAAAGGTCTCAATCATGTCCCCCCTCTCTATTCTTTCCTCCAGACTGTACAAATTAAGTTCTTTAAGTCTCTCCTGATAAGTTTTAAGTTTAAGTCCTTCCACCATTTTCGTTGCCCTCCTTTGGACACGTTCTATTTGAATAATGTCTTTTTGCAGGTAAGGTCTCCAGAACTGCACACAGTATTCTAGCTGTGGCCTCACCAGGGCTCTATACAGCGGCATCACAACCTCCCTCTTCCTACTGGTGATGCCTCGAGCTATGCAGCCGAGCATCCTGCTTGCTTTTCCCACTGCCTGGCTACACTGTCCACTCATCTTGCAGCTATCAGTAATCAGTACCCTTAAATCTCTCTCCTCCGAGGTCCTGGCTAACACAGTGCTGCCCATACGGTACTCAGAGCAGGGATTCCTTCTACCCAAGTGCATGATTTTACATTGTGAGACATTAAACTCTAGTTTCCACAGTTTTGACCATCTATCCAGTAAAGCTAAATCATTTTCCATGTTGCAGACACCTCCCGGAATATCCACCCTATTACTAACCTTTGTATCATCAGCAAACAGACAAACTTTTCCTACCAAGCCTTCTCTTTCTCACAGCCTTCTCACAGCCCCTGACTGCACCACTCACAATAGTCCTGATTCATCTGCAGAAAACAGGATGGCTGGAATGAGGGCACCCCAAATGCCTTGGCGCCCAGAGCTATCGCCCTGCTCACTCTCCCCTAGAGGCAGCCCTGCTTATCACAATAAAAGTCTTTAAAAATAAAACAGCACACATGTAATCCCTTCCCTTCTCAAAGCCATAGCTCACTATCAATCTAAATATATATAAATAGCTTGAATTACCAATTATGAATACTCAAGTGTATATATATATATTATAATAAATAATCAGTGCTTAATCACTCATTAAAGATCACTGGATCCCAGCCCGTGCTGCCCAGGCTCGAACTCCATTTACTGGCGCGGGGCGACACTGAGGCGGGGCCCTGCTCTTGCCTTTCACTACAATGGAGGGGGTTTGAAAGCACACCCCCTTAATTGCAATTAATGGATGTGACCGATGGCAGATCACAAACCTAAATCCGGGTGTTTGTGTGGGATGTGTGGGCTGTGGCGCAGACTCAGCGATTACTTGAGTTGCTGATTGCCAGACTAGCACTGATCAGCTGTGGGGGGTCAAAATATAAGCACCCTTTTATTTGGGTGTTAAATCCTGATAAATATAAACTAATTTTTAATGAGCCATATGCAATGTCAATTCAGCATATAGCCAATGTGTTGTGCAGTTGCCTGGCTGTGACCAAGCCTCTTCTCCAGGGGTGAGGAATTAAAGCAGAGCAACACCCGTTTTCCTGCTATCAAGTGCATGTGTTGGTACCACTGCATTAAGACACCGGGGGGGGGGGGGATGCAGAATGCTGGAGCCCCCCTCGCATCACCCCAGAGCTCCCAATATTCTTAGTTTATCCTCGAGCCTCGATGAGAATGCGGTCACGCAATTGGCTGCCGACGCTCACGTGGACAGGTGGTAGTCAGGGCTTTCCGGCTGCCAGAACTGAGAACGCGCACACTACCCCCGTGAGCACTGGTGGGCATGCATTCTCAGCGAGGTTCGAGGTTAATTCAGAATAATGGGCATTCTGGGGGAAAATGCGCAGGGGGGGGGGCTCCTGCATTCTGCATGCCCCCACGGTCTTATAGCAGTGGTACCAACACCCCCATCCAATAGCAGCAAAACAGGTGTTGGTCTGCTTTAAATAGACATAAAGCCTTATTTAGCTCGCAGAATACCATTGCTAAATGCTATTGGCATAACATATTATGGATCTTTAAAACTGTGAATAATACTATTAATATTGTTTATTGATAAAGTGCCGTTTTAAATGGTGCTGTACAATATAGAAATTAAATAAGGTTAAGACAACTAATATACTTACAATACACAGGTTATATGACATAGAATGGTAAATATGCTAAACAAAAAAGCCTACATGTGTGTCCTTGTACTGTGCATTGCATTGTAGTATTATATATGCATATTAAAATGTACTAATGTAGCCAATGGTAGAATTGTAAATCCTTTCTAAGACTTAACACCAGATAGGCTGCAGATGGCAGTGTTTCTTTTCAGTAGGACAGAACTGCAATACTGGCGCTGCCAGGGTAAACAGCTTTTTTACACGACTAGTATAGATAAAGCAGAAGGTCTTGAAAGGTAAACATTAATCAAGTATTTTAAGAGCACTCTGCTTAAACCCAGAGGAGAGCTTTAAATAGAAAAATGAACAAGAATTCAAAATTTGTCTTTGGATTTAAAAACAGCAATTCACTAATGTCTCAAGGTGTTAACCAGGTAATTTCTAGGGCAGACAGCACTCATTCAATTATAAAGCCACAGCGCGTTCTATTCATGTTGTATCGTACAGATCGCTATGGTAAATTTAGAATCTCAGTGGCTTTCTAATATGTTACACTTAATATTTACTTTTAAATAACCTTCTTTACTTGTGCAGTTGAAATAAATATTCCTAAATCCCATATTACATACCTGTATGAGTTAGTTGCATTTGCACACGCATATGCATGCATGTAAATTAATGCCATAGGGTTCCAAACCTTTTTTCATCAAGTACCGATTTTCTTTTTCTAATTATATCCAGTACCATCTGGGGTGTGCCTGAGCATTGTCAGTCGCCAAAAACTGTAATCAAAACACACAAAACAGACACTTAAATTGTATGAGTCACTCAAAAAATAGGGCAATTTTTTAATAGTGCAAACCATTCCCGAGTGAAGTAAAGATGGCAGAAGATCAGGTGAGGGTACAGGTCTGCAGCCTTGCTGAGTAACACCTGAGAGGATCTTGAGTACTACCAGTGGTACTAGTACCTTCTGTTGGGAACCTCTGTTATAATGCTATATATAATGCATGATTCCTAGTGTCATTTAAATATCTGACTGATTTAGCATTATTGTAATATATATATATATATATATATATATATATATATATATATATATATATATATAGAGAGAGAGAGAGAGAGGTGACAAAGCTTAGAGAGCCATATATTGGGATGGGATGTTAAAACCTTGGGATGGGCTATCTCTCCCTCCTTTTGTGACTGTAACAAACACGATGAGTCATTCTGAAAAGCCTGCCAGCTGTCTGCTGAGAGGTTCATTGTGTTACATTATTTAAGCCAAATAGCAATTCATTCACCTTAATTGTTTCTATTGTAATCAGCTGTGTTACTTTCTAAAGCAGTCATGAGACTTTTATTGGAATTTTAGATAGCTTACAGTGCAATGTGATGTGTGTATTGCACTGTGGAAGGGATACATTGTCATATATATATATATATATATATATATATATATATATATACATATATATATATATTGCATATATTTATATTTTATAGAAAGCAGGCCAAAACCCACATTTTAACCTAGCAGCCCCCGAATTGATCATCCCATTACAGGGAGGTGTGCAATGATGACGTAGGGGCCAGTGGTCCAGGACAATTCGGTAAATATTCATTTACAGTTCTACACTGGAGGGGGGCTTAGGCTAAATGTATTTTACAAGTTCAGTATTTTACAAGGCCATGGAGTCTCTTAGACTCCAGAGCTAGCGTTGGTGGTGATTGGTCCACTTCAAGATTTCCTCCCTGAAACTATGGGGCCTAGTCCAACCCTTAATAAAACAACCCTATAGCATGACCCCCCTCTACCTCCTTTTACAGTTGACACAATTAAGGCAGGTAATGTTTTCCTGGTATTTGGCAAAGCTAGACTTGACTAAATCAGATTGCCAGGCAGGCACATAATTTGTCATTCCATGTTTCTACTGATCCAGAGTCCAGTGTTGGTGTGCTACAGTACTTCTGATGCTTGGCCTTGTACTAGGTCCTGGAAGGCCTGAATTAATCTGCTCAGCCATGGAAACCCATACCCTGAAGCTCTTGAGGGGGGAGGGGGGGATGCCAGAGAGGATTTAGTACTATGCAGTTGATTCGCCAAAACATTGACAACCTTTTGCACTATGCCAACACTATAAATTGCTGTGGTTGTTGTGGCTCCATAATAATTCCCCATCTTAATAATACCACTCACAGTTACTTGTGAAATATCAAAAAGGGAGCACATTTTATGATCTGACATATTGCAAAGGGAAAATGCAAGGCAAGGTGTTGGATTTGATACAAGATTAATTGAAGACTGTGGGGGGTCCTAATACATTTGTCTATGTGGGGTACTGGGATTCATTGCCAATCTTATGACTAACTTCATCAATTCTGAATTACCTTACCTCAGAGGAAGGGATGGAGTTTAGGCTATAGGCTATCCAGATTTTAGTGATCTATTGTTATCTACCTTTGACTTACTGCATATATGCGGCAGTGAACAGATCCCTGGAGCACAATAGAAAATCTTTCTATTAGCTGGGCATATTTAGTAATTTGCCAATAAGTAGCAACTTGATCAGCTAGTCACAAAAAATTGAACGTTACCACTGTGGGGACATGGAGGTCAGGGATTTGGACTATTTCTTTAAAACAGCACTATACTCAAGTCACCGCTTCCTCGTTTGTGGTGTATGGCACCAAATAGCATTTAATCAGGGGACCAATGGAAATCATTTAGGTTTGATGTGCAAGCCCACTGGGAAATCCAGATTGGTTTCTGGCAGTCTTGTGATTACCGGCCATTGGTGAATGAGGAAGTGGTTAACATATTGGTATAGGATCGCTGTAATTCAATGACAGCATGTTTGTTCTAAATAAGCTGAAAAATTAGCATGTTTTACGAGTTGGTCTTCAGCAGCAGTCCTCATGTTCTCCTACCTGCTCATATGGCCATTTCAAAAAAACGATTTTCAAAAGAAAAAATGCTTAAACCGAACCCTCACCCTAAATAATATTGTATATGTTTCCCCCACCCTGTACATGCAGATTGCCCACATTAAAAATCATTCTACCTGCATTTTCTGAGCCTTTAAACATCCAAGATGGCGGCCCATGGATGCCTGCAGACAGGAAGTGCCTTCTGCTGCTCTGCATTCTGGGATTGCTGTCCTTTCCCTGACCCCAGCTCTGCTCTGTCTGTGCAAAGCGTAGCTATAACCCAGTCCCCCTGCACTTCCCCAACTCCTCTCCTCAGTATGTGATGCTTCTGAGTCAAGATGGCGGCACCCATATTCTAGAGTCCTGAACAGAGTTTCAGCCCAGTGGGGAAAAGAATAAAAAGTGACTAAAAACTTAAAATATATTAATCTTAGATGATGGGGAAAATGTTTTGAAGGGTTGGGGCTTTTCATTAAATGATGCTGAAGGTGACCACAATCAGATAGTTTTTGCTCCATGGAAACGGCTGTGCTGACTGAGCGATGAATGAGAATTTGATCAGTCAAGCATTGCATCGTTTAGACTGGCATAAAATGTATTGTTAGTCACATTACCTTCAGCATCTACCTCAATCAAATGATAAATAGCTCATACTGTCTCAAATTCCTGGCACAAAAGATCTAAATTACGATCGCTATAATGAATGATTAGCCGACAAATCGCCCACGTCCGAGCGCAGGTCGTCCTATCACACACAGCTTGCAAGCTTGCTTTATCAATTTTTCAGAAATGGAGCATAGGGCTAGAGATACTTGGAAGTTGCTGTGTTTATTACAAGAATATAAATGCTAAAAGTTATTTATTATGTGTAGCTTAAAGTAATTTGTGCTCTCATTTCAAAACTTTTTAATTACATCCAGAATTATCATCCTGTTTGTTTTTAAAGATTTGTAATTGAGGTTAATTTATCAGGTGCCGCGACACAAGAAATATCTTGCTAGTTAGCCGGAAAGTGAAGCGTCTTCCTTTTACAATGTGTTGATCAATGTGAAGTACTGAACTCTTGAGTCACATTATAGGAATAAAGTAAATCAGTCGTAATAGCCTTACCGTTACATTAGCACTTTTTCATTTGCTATCCCTGATGGTAACTTACAGTAGATAGACAGCTATTATTTAGCAAGAAAGAGCACCTTTAATAAATCTTTGTGAATTTCTTGTGGTGATCAGTAGGTTTTGGCTTAAGAATGGCAATTAAGACTTTGTAGATGTGTGTTTTATGCTATAGCCTGCAGCTCTTTGATTTTTATGTCAAACTTTGTAAAGCAGAACTTAAACTGACTGTGTATCATTGGCTTTTTTCATTGATTCCCTCAGTAAACTGCCCAAAGGGTACATTTTATTCCCTGGAACATAACGCGTGTGAAAGCTGCTGGATTGGCTCATACCAGAATGAAGAGGGCCAAATGGACTGTAAAAGCTGCCCTGCTGGCACTTATACTGAATACCTCCACTCAAAGCGTTTATCTGAATGCAAAGGTGTGTAAAATGAAAACGAGCCATCATCATTACACTGTTTATCTGACATTTATTTTGGTCTATAGTAACAAGGATAACGAGGATCAAGCCTAATAACTGTGTGTTAGCGTAGGCAATTCTGGATTTATGTAGAACATTCTATAGGAAAGGTTTTGCACTGCATTAATTCCAGCCCTAAGGTATCTGCCTACAACTGTGCATATTTATTTTAACCCACTAGCCTTCTATCTCACTCTTTCTTTTTTTCTCTGTCTCATGCAAACTCTCTACGCACATGCTGCGTTGTTCTTTTGCATTTACCCTTAAAGTCTGATGTCTATGCAATTCAATGCCTTGCTCGCGAATTTTTGTGTTTTCCTCAATGCGTTTTCTTGCTCTCATTCAGTTATGCTATGTTCTAATTTGCTGTTCTTATTCTTAGTTGTGTGGGGAACCAGGGTTTATGTCACAGGGGACATCTGTAATGTGTATCTTTAATATTGAAGGCTATGTTGAATATCTTGTAGCTTGTGATTCTCCAGGAGTCAAAAGATCTTTTTGTTAGTCATATCTATGCCTAGTCTTTATTTTGTTGTCCTTACGGTCTTATATTTCTGACTTCTTCCAACTGGCTCTTCTGAGAACCTGCTATGACTTTGCCTGTGATTTTCAGTTATATGCATCTTGCTACCCCTGTGCTGATCCTTGGCAACCACTAAACCCTTAAACATTCTATGACATGGGTTCCCAACCAGTGGTATGCAGACACTGGTGGTACATGAGATCCTATCAGGTGGTACTTGGCAGAGCCACAGACCAATCCATTCCCCAACCTGATATTCTGGCATCTATATTTTAACCAAGCCTGATTCCCCCGGAAGACAACCCATGTGTACTTACCAGGTGATATTTGGGATAATTAGAAAGAGGTACTTAAAGCTGATCTCCAGGAAAAAAAAATAATAAAGTTTAGTAAATTGCTCCACTAAATTGCCCCTCTGAAGAGCTAAGAGGGTTTAAACCCATGCCAATGCTGTGGAATAGCATGCAGATGCAGCTCTCCTGAACTACATGGGAGCAGCCAAGTTACTACACAGCTGACAGTCCTGCTTCCACATGAAAATTACCCCCTCCCCTAATTCCACAGCAAACTGCTTGTCTATTATTCTACACACACACACTAAATACTCAGCTGCTGGAGATAGTCTGAGATGGGGGAAGCCAACAGCTTTGTTTCTTCACGTTAACTTAATCTTGCGACAGATACAGAGCATTCAGACCGTGTAATAAAAGTGGACCAAAAGCCAGGATTTTGACTATATTTGGTTTTGGTCTGTTCTCCTGGGGCACCCTAGTTTGGGATGGCCCGATTTGTGAAACCCCCCAAGTCGCCGAGTCGACTTACCTGTCCTGAGGCTCATGCTGCGGCTATAGCAGCTGGTTTGAATCCCAGCTGAACTTGTGAGCGGCGTCAGCATTAATCGGCTCTTTTTGGCTGTGCGCAGCCCTACACAGCCCCTTAGTTATGGCTCATAGATTCCAGGGTGGGTTATGGTCCGCTTTAATGTACCGTATATACTCGAGTATAAGCCGAGTTTTTCAGCCCACTTTTTGGGCTGAAAAAAGCCGCCTCGGCTTATACTCGAGTCAGTGAAAATTTCCCGCCCCCGTGCCGGCTCCCGCACTCACCCTTGTGTTGTGGAGCAGGCGGCTGGGAGCGGAGAACGGCTGTGTCGGCCACGTGCGTCCCCGAGGTGAGGTGCGGGCGGCTGCGGATCTGCGAGGGTGTGAATCGAGGCGGAGGAGCGGGGAGGAGGCGGCTGTCCCCGGCGGGCGGCAGCACAAGACTGCTCCGGACGGCGGCGGAGGAGCGGAGAGGAGGCGGCTGTCCCCGGCGGGCGGCAGCACAAGACTGCTCCGGACGGCGGCGGAGGAGCGGGGAGGAGGCGGCAGAAGAGCCGGTGACACTGCAGCGCCGGGAGGTGAGATCGGAGATACACCCACACAGTGCTGGGTGTAGCAAGATGCCGGCCGCCGAGTTCCGCACTAGCTCTCTGCCACAGAGAGGTCAGATGATGTGGGAGGAGGAGGGGCAGGATCAGGGAAACAACACAGTCACCGCTGATGCGCCCCCGTGGTAAGCGTGTGTGTGTGTGTGTGTGTGTGTGTGTGTGTGTGTATGTCTCTCTCTCTTTGTGTTTTGTGTCTCTGTCTTTGTGTGTGTGTATTTCTGTGTGTGTTGTGTCTGACGTTCTTTCCAGCCGCGAAGAGAAATAGAATGGGGCATGAAAGGGGGGGGGAGAGAATATTATGGGGCATGGTGTGTGAGAGGGGGGGTGGAATAGTATGGCACATGGTGTATGAGAGGCGGGGGGAGAAAATAGTATGGCACATGGTGTATGAGAGGGGGGTGGAATAGTATGGCACATGGTGTATGAGAGGGGGGGGGGAAATAGTATGGCACATGGTGTATGAGAAGGGGGGTGGAATAGTATGGCACATGGTGTATGAGAAGGGGGGTGGAATAGTATGGCACATGGTGTATGAGAGGGGGGGAAATACCGTAAATACTCGAGTATAAGCCAAGTTTTTCAGCCCACTTTTTGGGCTGAAAAAAGCCGCCTCGGCTTATACTCGAGTCAATAACTTTTTCCATTTTTTTGTGGTAAAATTAGGTGCCTCGGCTTATATTCGGGTCGACCTATACTCGAGTATATACGGTATTTAAAATGTATCTAGGACATTTCTGCTGTGAGCAGAGCAATGATGAGTCATTACAGTCGATGGCTTTCTACTTCTGGCTAGAAATAACGAATAAAGAGAGGTTTTCAGAAGCAGGGCTCTCAGGTGTAACTCATGTTGACAGCTCCCTTGTAGTTAAGGAGCTCATAATCTGTATGCTATTCCACAATATTTGCAATAGCTCACATCACTGATTGCCAGAGGAGGGCTTTCGTGAATCTATTTACTAAGTTTAGATCTTTTGACCGGAGGCCTACTTTAATTAACAAAAAAGGTTGGAGACCCCCATTCTAGATCATTCCATGCTGTATAGCATAAAAGTAACATGCCAGACAAACCTGCCAGATGTTGGTGAATTAGTAACATACCTCAAAGTAAATATTAATGATCTGCTTTTACTGGAAATGGGAATAGCAATAAGCGTTTTAAGACATTTAAACCACACTAACAGTCTAGCACAGTTGGAAAAGAAAGGTTTTTCTGCATTCTGCTTTCCATTTTGGAGCTTCGTCTCCCAACTGACATCTTCCAACTTTCCCAACTGACATAGCTGAAATGCACAGTAACAGGAAGCCCAGATGACTTCCTGTTTGCAGGTGGCCTGCAAGCCCACAAGCATCCATCTTTTTTTTTTTTTAAATCTATTTATAAAAAAGTAAATTATTTTTTATATGCAGCAATCTAAATTGCCCTGGAAAGGGATGCATATGAGCACTGCTTGTTGTGTTGATCTGGTTAAGTCAGTTTTGACTGTTGGTCTGCTTTAAGTGTCCTACAAGAATATAATTTTCGGATATCCCAATATTTACTGATTTTCTACAACACAGCTCTAACCAAGAGGCAGCTGGCAGGTTGTGTGACAGGTCTTCCAGGTTTTCATATCCTTCCGCTATGGAAAATTGTTTTGCAATGAAGCAGACCCATTTGCTAATCTTTTGAGATTACATTTCCTACAATGCATTTGTCAGGTCATGTGACACTTCCATGCTATTTATCACAACTTGCACTATGGAAGGCTGATTGCAGTGACATAGATTGATTCACTCTTGAGACTTAACGGTTGATAGGTCATGTGAGATTTCCTATTTCAAGAGGTATGGTGACCCCCATGTACGTCTGCACATCCTTCACCTAAGGAGTGTCGATTTGCAGTTGCACAGATTAATTTGGCCTTTGATCTCTATAGACTGCATATTCCCAGTTGAGAGGTCACAAGACAGTTTCTTGTACTTCTGAATCTCATGTCACTATGGAAGATTGCTTTTTGATAGCAGGCAAACACAAGAATGTTTAACTGCAGCTTGACTGCAATATTATTCATTACCTTCAAAGGAACAAGTGTAAATGGAGCCATTTATTTTTTTTAGAGCCAGCCTTGTCACAAAATATAACTTTTTTGCTATTCAGTGTGTGAATGCGTAATTTATTTGATGGTGCTAAGCTCCAGAGCATGTAATAAACAAATGGCATAAGGCTGTGCTGTAAAGTAAATACATTGAATAGCAAATTAGTCAAATTAGTCATACCAATAGAAATACAGTCAAATCACCTTTGACTAATACTGTAAGACAGAATTCAAAAATAAGCTGAATAAAAATACGCTTTTGCACAGTTATAGTAAAGGCTGGTCAAATTGACATAGGCCCTTATTTATCACGGGCTAGCACCAGGTAGTGTCTGACGTGCGCCAGGTAGCGGCAGCTAACGGCGACTACCGACTCAAGTACGCCCGGCGGCAGTCACAATGACGCATTTATCAAGCTAAATGAGGCGAGAGCGACGGCTAGCGCGGCATTCATCATGAAGCCGCCTGGACCGAACAGCGCTGCTGCAAATTCCCTCACAGCGCCAGGTATGAGCTGTCGCTCCCTGGCGATGTCCAATGCATTTCAATGGAGCAATCTATAATTAATTATAATTAATTGGTATTAATTTTTTTTTTTTTTTTTTTTTTTTAATGTCAAAAATTCGGAGACCACTCCTGCAATGTTAGGATTTATTTTTAAGTAAAAAAAATGTTTTAAATAATTTGTGCAGAATTGATATTACAGGTCTGAGATTAATGTATTCATATTACAAAATGATTCTAAAAACATGTATAATGTTACATTCAAAAAATATGGTTGTTTAGGGGTTAAAAACTAGTTAACACCCATCGCCGCCAGCGCTCTGGGGTTTAAACAAGGAATGGACAGCGACAGCACATTCGGAGCGTGATTTGTTAATGAATATGAAGCTAGCCGTTCGCTCTGGCCATTCGTTGTCAGGCGCTCACATACAACCCTGTGAACCTGTGAAACAGCGACCCCTAAGCCCGTATTCAACATTACCGCACACCGACTGAGTCGCTGTCATCAAGCTAACGCCGGCCAAGCTCAGCGAATACTGGCTGGCGCTGAAAAAAACACGCTACAGTCGCTCATCTGTCGCTACCTGGCGCTATTAATGAATCGGCCTCTTAGTAACAGATCAAAGAAGAATACTACAATACTAAAACATTAATTTATTAGCCCCGAAATACAAAATTAAATGTGCTCTACTGATTTCAAAGAATAATGGCAACACATTCACAGATACACAGGTTAACATTTATATTTATTAATATTTAGTGTACATCAGCATTGTTGCATAAACCTTAGTGTTATCAATCCTAATGTCACTCTGATTAGCCTTAACCCTTTCACTGCCAGCCTACCTAGAGATTAAGTCACCCTCTGTTGCCAGACAATTTTTCACTATTTTGTCCTATACATGTTTAACTGTGATTTTTCCAGGAAATATATATATATATATATATATATATATATATATATATATATTTGGGCTTTTACAAGAAATGCCTTGTTTGTAATTTTTCAGGGCCTTCTCAATATTGCAAAATGCAATTTTTTTCAATTTTGGAGTTTTGCAAGAAAATCATATTGCGTATAAAAGCCCCTTTCCCCTTGATTACAAGGGTACCACGATATATATGGATCGGCACCCTTTCCAGCCCAGGAGACATCCCAAACTTAAACAGCACTTTAGAAAATGTTTAAAGAAAATAAAACTACCAAGTACACCTTGCAGTTTTCTAGAAAACCAACATTTTACATTTGAAGTACCCCCCCATAAAATATATTCTCTCAAAGTACATACCTCAAGCTTTCTATGTCTAGGCTTGTTGTTGTGGGCTCAGTTTTCTGCATGCAAACCCTTGAGTTATTTACTGTTTGCTAAGGGTTGCCCTAAATAACATAATAAAAAAGCAGCTAAGGGGGCTGCTAGACCAGGGCACAGATGCCCCTAGGCTTGAAGGCTACCAGCCTACATAGCTCTCATGGGCTGCAGGGATCTTCTGCACCCCCTGGGCTTTGGGCATGCAGGGGTTATGGCAAGTCACAATGCTGCTTGGCAGTTAATTGCAGGACAAGCGAGCACATAGAATCTATGTGCTTGGTATTTAAAGGGTTAATGAATCTGGGGCACACTAGAAAAATATAACATACTGAACTTACTTTCCACTGAGCTGGTCTGGTGTCCCAGATGACCATACAGCACTGTTGGCATCATTCTAGTCATACCTCTACTGATGCCAACCCTTGCTGCTGCCACAACCAGAGACTGTGCATGGTCTAAACACAACTTGTAGAGCTGTATGCTCACCTTTTCTGACATCTGCAGGGGGTGAAAATCTAGCCACAGATGGACTGGAGCAGCCAATAGGGTCATTGCTTTGGTATGGCACCGCTATCACTGGATGAATAGGTTTCTAATGTCAGCTTGATTAGTTTTATTGTCCTTCTTATATAGTTGAGTAACATTTTCTGTCAACAAAATGCTATTATATAGTTTAATAGTTGTATTTTTTGCAGCTCAGTGTAAACCGGGAACCTACTCATTAAATGGCCTGGAGATCTGTGAGTCTTGTCCACTTGGCACATACCAGCCTGTGATGGGATCAAAGTTCTGTGTCTCCTGTCCAAAAGGAATGTCAACAGTTAAAAGAGGATCTGTGAATATCTCTGAATGTGGAGGTTTGCTTGATTAAATATAACACACACACACTGATGCCAGCTAGGATAACTGATTTGTGCTAAGAAATCTAAAAACAACATCCAGGATAGATCTGCATCTATATATAGCTCATGTTGTGTAAAGAACAATGTAAACAGTTCCTAAGCAAAGCTGCTGCACATCCACTACACAATATAGTATTGTATATACAGAGTATATACAGAAATCACATTTTATTTCTATATGTGTCCTTATTCAAGAACCCCCCTTAATCACCTTATAACAGGCAATGTACAGAATTCCCCCAAGCTCCCTGTAACAGGCAGTGTGGCAGAATCTCCCTAATCCCCCTATAATAGGCCCTGTGTAGAATCATCCCCTGCAATTCCTCTACAACAGGAAATGTGGCAGAATCCCCCCCAATCCCCCAATAACAGGCATTGTGTGGCAGAATCTCCCTAATCCCCCTATAATAGGCCCAGTGTGGAATCCTCCCCTGCAATTCCCCTATAACAGGCATTGTGACAGAATCCCCCTATAACAGGCAGTGTGTGTGGAATCCCCCCAATTCCACTTTAACGAGCATTGTGTGGAATCCCCCTCAACTCCCCTATAACAGGCAATGTGGCAGAACCCCCAATGCCCTAATAACAGGCATTGTGGCAGAATCCCCCAATCCCCCTATAACAGGCAGAGTGCATAACCCCCCCAATCTCCCTACAAAAGGCAGTGTGGCAGAATCCCCTCAATCACCAGGTTGAGGCAGAGCAGTGGGTTACAATAAAAACTTGCCAAGGATACAGCGATGCTAGTGACACATGGGCAGCTTCACAGACAGTCCACAGAGTGAGGCCTTCTGAGGCCCACACGGAACAGGGAAAGCTGTTCTGTGCAGTAAATCTAAGATGGCTGCATCCAGCACTTGGATCACCGTCGACTGGAGCTGTATTTCAATAGAAGCGGGAAGTTATTTTTCCTCACATTCACTCCATAAGACGCACAGACATTTCCCCCACACTTTCAGGGAGATCTCATGGCGCGGACAATGTTGTAATGCATTTTTAAAGTGATGATGATTTATCTTCAACATTATTAAAACATTGAGGAATATACAACTACATGCACAACCCCACAGGGTCCCAGAAGATTTCTCACTACTCATCGAATTTGCAGTAATTCATAAATTAGCCAGCAGGGTATAAATCCAATAAAATCCAAGTTTATTAGGTATAGCTAAAAGCAAAATTGATATCCCAGCTCACCACTTAGATTAAGTCAGTTCTCAGCTGACATCTGCGTTTCGGGCCTTCAGCTCTTAGTCACGATTAAGGACAGAAGGCCTAAAACACATTGGCACATTTCAATATGCCAGCTGTGAATTGATTTTATTTATGTGGTGAGCTAGGATTTAAATTTTGCTTTCAGCTTTACCTAATAAAAATGCGGATTTTATTGGATTTATACCCTTCTGGCTAATTTATGAATTGCTATTAAAATATCTATAAAATAACGTAACAAAGTACAGAAAATAACTTTGGAGTGAAAGAAGACCCTTTAGCTATAGAAAACAATTTGCAGTCAATGGCCTCCTTCTGGCATTTAATGTTTGATCCACGCTATCCATAATCTGGCCTACCAGGCCAGCTCTCTTCTCATGTAGAATTTACTCTAAATGTCATGCCTATCCTGAAAACAAGTGCCAATAACTATACCTCTAGGAGTACAACTGCTTACCGTCAATCTAAAATTGCATTCCTAAAGAAAAAATTCAGGGAGAGTTTTCCCGAGGCAACTCCAGTAAGAGATATGTACCTTCCTGCACTATGTTCTTTGTTTAGTCTACAGTTTATATACAATTTTATTGAATAAATAAGGAGATACAGGCATATAACAAACAAATGATTCAGAGTCTGTCAAAAAAAAAGGATGCATCCTCTATAGCACATGTGTCAAACATAAGGCCTGGGGGCCAGATGCAGCCCTCCAAGCCTTTCCATGTGACCCTCTGACAGGTGCCAAATGGTGGTGGCTGGGCGGCCACCGACAGCACGTCTTTGCACCTGTGTGGCTCTGCAGAGTGAGGCACTGATATGTTGCACTCCACTGTGAATCACAGTACTGCCTCCAATTCTGTCCTCACACGTGGTGCCTATAAAAACAGCTGGTGTGCTCCTTTTTAACATTCTGGGAGGGGGAAAGAATAGTTTCTGCAACTGGTGTCTCTGTGCAACCACCCAGATACTGCCACATCAGTGAGGGCCACAGCTGCTGCAGGGGTTATTACTAGCTATTGCCAGGTGGGATGGGAAAAAATTATTGTAGTGCTTCCCTGGGTAAAATTATTCATGTCTGCATCTGTCCTGGCAAAAATAATTCAGCGTCTGCATCTGTCCTGGAATAAATTATTAAGAATCTACATATGTCCTGGGCAAAACAGTTCAGCATCGGCCTCTGTCCTGGGGTAAATAATTATGTGTCTATATCTATCCTGGACAAAATATTTCAGTATCTATCATGGGGTAAATAGATCTGCACCTGTCCTGGGCAAAATAATTCAGCATCTGCATATGTACTGGGGAATAATTCTGCACTTGTATCTGTCCCAGGAAAAAAAAAAAATACATTTGAGTTGTGTATTTTGTTCTGTGTTTGTTATCAACTGGCCCTTTGAAGGCGACCAGAATGGCAATGTGGCCCTCAATGAAAATGAGTTTGACACCCCTGCTCTAGAGAAAATGGAAGACATTGAACCACCGCATAGTAAACAAAATTGAACACACCAAGGTGACAGTTTGACAGTTCCCAGAGATGAAAATGGTGGTAAGATAATATATATATATATACTGTAAGTAGTCAGCAAGGTTAGTCCTGGATGGGAGATATGTGCCACTGAGGCTGAGGCTTTCAGTGGCATAAGTCCCCGGTAAAGCTACTGGCTGGCAACAGCTAGGTTGTCAAGCATTTTTTTTACAATTGGACTTCTGGGTCCGGGATTTAGGAGTGGCTGTAAAGTCTGGGTGGGATAGCCACTCCTGTACTCCAGTCCAGGATTCATAAACTGTTGGACTGGTATTAAGGGAAAAGCTGCTGGATGTCAGGGAGACAAAAGAGATATGAACTGAGCAGCAGCAGGGAGCTAACGCCTCTGCCCTGCTGAAAGCTGGAAAGAACCAGCGTCTGCCTGAAAGCCTGATACTGGGTGGCACTATATGTGTTTGCCTTTTTGCTGAAGAAAGCAGGATTTGCTTGATGGACTTTTGATGCAATGCTGAATTGGAACTGATGACTGTTCCTGAGAATAAAAATCCTGTGTTTGCACAAGGACTCTGCCAGTGCCTGTCTGTTTTATGCTAGTCAGCCCATAATATATATATATATATATATATATATGTGTGTGTGGTATAAAATGGAGAAAATAAGTCAGATGAAGAAATGAAGAAAAACATAGAACAAAGTAAAAAAAAGAGCTACAGTATATCAAAGGCTCCCTAATCAAGTAAATACAAATGAAAATTCATCTACACCATCCTGTGACCATCTTGAGGTGCACAAAATAATGATATGAGCAGTTGCAAAGATCTTGGTGATGTCATCTCCCAAGAGGGAGAGGACGGGCTTTTTTCCCATTTAACTATAAAATCTATGTAGAAGAGCAGCTGTTGTTCACAAGAACAACATAGTGTATGGGTGAAATTGCATTCCACTAATTTTTCAGATGTAACTTACTACGTCTCCAGGTGATGCATAGCATGCTGACTGACTCCTCAGATATGAAAGTATATGCAATGTACAGTAGTTCAGTACAGTATAAGTATAAAAATGTTCCAGCTAAAACTAGAGCAACACTTGTAGTCCCCAAAAAAGGATCTAACATTATGGGATTGATGGTGGGCAGATTAATCTGGAGCATGGTGCTAAAATCTTTTACGTTAACCTTGGTCTTTAGCCCGTTAAAAAGACAAATATCAAAGAAATTCCCTCACTAACCTGGCATTTACAATAAATTACTTACCTGCTCTATACCATCACCCGCCAGAAGTTATCCTGATTTCTCCAGCCATGTCTAAATAGTGCCCTCTGCTGTAAGAACTAGGAAATCTGAATATATATTTATACAGTATCAGGTTGGCTCTTCTACACAAAGCATACAGAGTAGCAACCAGTAAATGTATGCAAGGCATGTCCTCTTTAAAGTTACTCATCAGTCAAAAAACACTATACTCGCCATTCATTCCCTGCATGCTATCGCTGCTATGGAGAGGGGCGTGCTATAGCTCCTGTGTCTACAGCACAGTGATTTTAATGCGGAGGAGGTAGAATCAGCAGAGTGTAGAGCGGGTCTGGGGTCTGGGGATCCGGTAAGTGTGTAAGACTAGCAGCGATAGCCTACAGGGTATGAAGGGTGAGTATTTTTTGTTTCTTTGACTGAAGAGTAACTTTAATTATTTGTGTTCACAACTACTGTTTGTACTTTCTAATGAGAAAAAAAAAACTAATGAGAAGACTCTATATATTCTAATAATATATTGTATGAAAAGAACATATAGGAATGCATTGCAAAATATTACATTAGCAACACAACGCAGCAGTAAAGCATACATCATTGTATGAAATTAACTCCATTTTCTTTTGTAATTAGTGGACTGTCAGTAACTAAACTTAAATAGTTTTAGGTAACTATAAGCATTATTTTCTGGTGTTTGAAATGCATTCTGCTGTACAAACTGAATGTTTAATTTCTGTGATTTAGGGATGTTATTCCCGAGCTCTGCTCACAGTTCGTAAATTTTAGCATTTCATTTTCACATCTTTTTCTTATTTTAAGTACCATGCCACGCTGGGGAATTTTCTCGGACTGGATTGGTGCCATGCTATCCTTGTCCCAGAGACTACTATCAGCCGGAAGCGGGAAAATCGTATTGCTTGTCATGTCCATTTTACGGAACAACGACTATGACTGGTGCCAGATCGATAACAGACTGTTCAAGTAAGCTGCCTTTTATGCTTTTTGGAATTCTGTGTCAGTCTAAGCAAGATTTGTTAGCCTGTTTTGTAAAGAATTAGGCTATATGGATAGCATATCATGGTAAAAGTTATATTATCTATTTAAGGAAGTTAAGCTTTTTGCCTATGTTGTAAATCCAAAGTCATGTCCCACTTTATTGCACAGTGCCGGTACCATAAGGCAGATTTTACAGCGCAGATGTTGGAAGGGTCGGAGCTGTTTTGTTGATTGATGTGGCGGGGGGGAGGCACAGTATCTTGCTTACACATATAGGCACTGCCTACCAAATAGATACAAGCAAGGCACTTATGCTATTCCTCTTGGAGCAGGATGTTTCAGATTGAGGCCTCCAGAACAGGTAACCCCCTATGTCTTGCCCCTTTATAGACATCTGCCTCTCTCCCTATCCTTCCTACTGGCCTTAAGCCCATTAGTGCTAGCTGTGCATTTTTCAGCAGTAGTGCTCTGCTGTGCATCCTCTTTTGGGCATACAGGCCATGGTGCCCAACAGCTTCCTCCATGCTATTACATAGCATGTGACTTCTATTTGCCTCAGGCTGACAGCGGCAACGGTCATTAGACTGCAGAACTCTGGTCAGGATGTGGGACGTTAGATAGATAAATCCCTCCGGCAGCAGTGGTGTATATTTGGCCTGGGAACTATAGGAAGAAAAGTACTTGCATTTATCTTGGTAGATGGACCACACAGTTAAACTAAGTACTTTCTCTTGATTGCAAATCTGTGAGGAGAAGAAGAAGAAACAGTAGTGGGGCAAAGCCTCTCTGGGTAGCCCCAATGACACTGGAAATACATTCCTGGTTTACTCCTGGGAATAACTAGGCGGTTTACTTATTATTCTTTTTATTGTGCACTGCACATGTTTTGATGCTCAGATAAGCTTTTACACTAACTATTACTATTATTATTGTTTATTTATATATTGCCATCATCTTCCATAGTGCTTTACCGGGCTAGACACTCTCTGACTTGACAGAGGAGCCTACTCTAACAACAAGAATTGTACAGATATCTGTGAGACTTGCAAGATATAGGCCTTTTTTGGCTCTCCAGGGCAACCCTGGGCCATTAGAGACAACCTCCTGAGCATATAGTCCTTGCTAAGACCAATGGGGATGGTACTTAGGGTATCGTATGTCTGTAGCTTACCTCCTGATTTCCTTGTGATCACCTGATTACTAGCAGAGACTCTCATGGTTCTAATAATGAGTTCACAATCAAAGTCATTGGCACTTGTAACTCCGACTTATGGTCAGGTTTCTATGCCCAGGCTTACATAATGATTACTACATTCTTGCTGCTGGATAATAAAGATACAACACCTTGTCTTTGGGAATCTATGGAATTGATATCTTTCATAATCTGCACTGGATCTCTAGTGTTAACTGGTCTTTCTATACTGTATAATTATAGGTTTGGGATATCTTGTATTCCTTCTCGAAGGGCTTCATTAGGTTGTGGCGGTCACATTTTGGTCAGTCAAATGTGTTAGCCTAAAGTCACCTATCAAAAGTGCACTAGGATCCCAGAACCAATAGTGCCTATGATGAGGCAGCCTCCATTTGGCCAGTTTTTCATCTCTTTATTCCTCGTTAAAGCATTAAGAACTTTCCCTGTTCTGGTGACTTGGGTCTCTCTTGCTAGACCTGGATGGATGTCGTAAATAAAATACTATGATGAATGATATAATGACACGCATACAAACTTGGCATAAAACATACAAATAAATTAGTATAAATAAAGGTCAGCTCCAGTTTCTTTGTTTTTACATTTTTCTATTTTGTTTCCCCCTCCTATAAGCAGCTGCCAAATATGCACACCCTGTCTATATCTATTATTTATCTTTGCAGGAGAGCTAGGTGATTGTATAAAAACATGGTTTGGGCAATCTAATATTAATATTATATAATAACATCGTAAATGATAAGATTTTAAAGGGAAATTCTAGGCAATAGCTATAAAAAGGCAGAAGGAAACTCGCCTGAATTTTCCTAGGTGTGCTGCAGATGCTGTAGCTGCAGATGCTGTAGCAGGTCTCCACAGTTTGCCCATGCTTTCAATTCTATTCCTACAAAACTCCACTCCAGCTGTATTTACACAGTTCAGCTCTGCCCTTCAGCACTCACAGCATGAGCAGGCCTGGCAAACCACATTGGTCACACTGGCCAGGCTTGCTCATGCTAGGAACACTGGGGTACAAGACTGGCCATGCGACTACATTTGGTTTTTGGTCATGGGGTAGTAGAAAGGAAATGAGGGGCAAACACTGATGACCAGCTACAACATCTATAGCATGCTGCAAGAAAGGCTCAGGAGGCAGGCTTCAGGTGAGCTTGTTGCTGCCTTATTATTGCAATTTCCCTTTAAGTTAATGATTGCTATATATCCAAGGACAGCAAAAATATTTTCTTTGGCACCATTGTTATTTTGGGATTTATAAATGATGCTTTATTTTCTGTCTATGTCGAAATAAATACTACTTCAAAGAAAAGAATAAACTGGTGATTTGACAGGAGACAGACAACAGCTGTACAGACGTTTGCTGCGTATTGTGCACCCATTGTGTTTATCATGGTTATTATTGTAGAAACTGGCATATGAGAGAGTAAAAAACAACTGCCAACAAAGTACTAAAGGCAATATGAAGTTGCCAGCGGGCTAGCTTGAGATGTTGTCTTTTGTTCGTGTGGTTAAGAGAAGGGGAGTATATGTAATGGGAGTAGAGCCAAGCAGCAATAATATAGTAGTTAGCGACACAACACCTCTCTTCTCATGCTATATAAAAAGGGTGAGTTGGTATTTGTGCTTTAATCACAGACATTATAACTAATCACAAGATTGATAACACGTGTTTCTCATAATGTTATTTTGTAGGTTTTGGCTCCAGCTTCTCGGCAGCGGAGGAAAGCGTAATGATTCCCATTTCTCCACAAAATGTCAACAGCAAATACAAAGTCAGCAGTCAGGCAAGGATACCATTTGTTTCATTGTATTTCCTCTTAATGGCCTAGCAGCAAAGTCAGATAAAGCAAGTCTATTGAATACATTAGGCCGGCTAAGCAACTAATGCATACCATTAGTGTTACTGTAACCTCTTTACCTGAATCAGTGTTTTAATATGAACGTCAAAGCAGAGAGATTTAATTCCAGTGATAGCGTGATGCTCCATAAAACGATAGCCTCATTCTTTGCAGAGAATTGAATTCAGACATTGAGCCTGATGCTCGCCATTTGGAATATAGCAGAGAACAATAACGGCGGAGAGCCAAAGTATTATTCTCCAGCATTAAAGTATAAAGAAGATTGTCACATAACCACAGAAATACTGTATGGGCAGCACTTCCCAAAGACACGTCGACACATCCTCCTATAACAAAAAAATTAACTATTAAATCAAGATTCTTCTCAGTTCTCAGCCCAGTATTGTATGTCTCCTGGGCAGCTTCGTGTTGGAGAATAAAACATGATTTAAATATAAAATATAACTGGGCTTTCTGAAGCGTGGTGAGGAAAACTAATGGAAACCTTACCGACCACCACAATTACATGTGTAGTATACAAAGCGAAACATATGCTAGGCATAGCCTGACACATTGATGACAAGTCATAAATGCTAGTCAGTTGGCGAAAATAATATTTACTAGCAGCGCTACCTCCCCTACCTGGAAACACTATTTACCACAAAGCACGCAAAGACTGCTAAAGTCATGGCAAACAACTTTAATTATAGGTGTCACTAGTGGATGGGCGATAATTGGTTTCAAGTTGATATATCATTGGCGGCAGTTACAATTGCCTACCACCGTCTATATGTTAAAAATGACAAGTTGCCCTGGAAATTGTGTGACTGGTGAGGAGCATGGCCGGCCTTTGGGATGTGCGAACTGTGCGGTCACACAAGGCACCGTCTCATCCTCCCTGTAAGAGGATGCCATGGGACACTATTAAGAGGCCGATTCATTAATAGCGCCAGGTAGCAACAGATGAGCGACTGTAGCGTGATTTTTTCAGCGCCAGCCAGTATTCGCTGTGCTTGGCCGGCGTTAGCTTGATGACAGCGACTCAGTCGGTGTGCGGTAATGTTGAATACGGGCTGGGGGGTCGCTGTTTCACAGGTCCAGCGTTGTATGTGAGCGCCTGACAACGAATGGCCAGAGCGAACGGCTAGCTTCATATTCATTAACAAATCACGCTCCGAATGTGCTGTCGCTGTCAATTCCTTGTTTAAACCCCAGAGCGCTGGCGGCGATGTGTATTAACTAGTTTTTAACCCCTAAACAACCATATTTTTGGAATGTAACATTATACATGTTTTTAGAATCATTTTGTAATATGAATACATTAATCTCAGACCTGTTAGATCAATTCTGCACAAATTTTTTTTTAATTTTTTTTTTACTTAAAAATAAATCCTAACATTGCAGAAGTGGTCTCCGATTTTTTGACATTAAAAAAAAAAAAAAAATAATAATACCAATTAATTATGAATAATTATAGATTGCTCCATTGAAATGCATTGGACATCGCCAGGGAGCGACAGCTCATACCTGGCGCTGTGAGGGAATTTGCAGCGGCGCTGTTCGGTCCAGGCAGCTTCATGATGAATGCCGCGCTAGCCGTCGCTCTCGCCGGCGCTAGCCTCATTTAGCATGATAAATGCGTCATTGTGACCGCCGCCGGGCGTACTTGAGTCGGTAGTCGCCGTTAGCTGCCGCTACCTGGCGCTCGTCAGACACTACCTGGCGCTATCGCTTGATGAATAAGGGCATAAGTCTCCAATGAATAAAGAGTGCTCTCATCTGGCTCAGTAGGAATCTCTTTTCCACTTTTTCTTTCTTTTTTTCTCTCTTTTTTTCCCACTCAGACCTTGTATCTCCATCCGCAATAGTGTTTGCCCAGATGTCATCATATAGTGTTTATATACGACACTACCTGGTCGGAGGTACTTGGTTCATCATCGTGGAATGCGAGGCATTGTAAACAGATTAGTGTTCTTTCTGTCAATGTTCCAGATTCCTCCTACTTCTTATCACACTCCTATGTTTCACTTTTCACTTTCTGTACAGTACTTCTACCTACAGTATCTATTTTCCACATTCCCTCTATCTCTCCTCTTCTTTCTTTTTTCACATTCCCCCTTCTATTTCTTTTTTACACATTCCCTTTTTCTCTTTTCCACATCCCTTGCTCTCTTTCCGACATTCGCTCTCTATTTTATTTCTTGTTCCCTCTTTCTCTCTCTATCGCTTGCGCATCCCCTCTCTCTTTTTCACATTCCCTCTTTATTTTATTCCAAATGTCCTCTTTCTCTATCACTCTTACACATTCTGTCTTTCTCACTCTCTCACTTTCTCTCTTTTTTGCCCATTCTCACCTTCTCTTTCTTTTTTCCACATTCCCCCTCTCACTCTCTGTTCCACATTGCTTCCTTCTCTCCCTTTTCCACGTTCCCCCTTTATCTTTCTCTTTTTCATTTTCACTGCTTGTTTCTCACTCTTACACATTCACTCTCTCCAGTTCTCTCAGTTTCTCTCTCTTTTCCCCAGTATCTCCTTCTCTTCTTCACTCTCTTTTCCACATTCACTCCCTCTCTCTCTATTTTGCTCAGTCCCTCCATTTGTTGCTATTTCTTTTCAACCAATTCATCGCTCTGTTTCCCTTGTTTCTGTTTTTTCTCTGTGTCTGAATACCTTCTTTAGTGTTCCTGTTGTGTGAATATGTCAAGGGGGCTCCATCCTAAAATTTAGCACAAGGCCGGCCCTGTGTGAGGGTAAAATACTGTAGGGTTTACTTTAAAGGTATACAGCAGGTAAAGGTAATGGTTACACCCATGCATCGGGCTACATTTGGCACTCCTAAACTGTTTTCCATTTTTATATTGAAGCAGAATTGGTTGAGATATCGGCGTTTACAGGTGCAGTCAATGTCATTCTCTTTTTCATCCGGTCCCCCAATAAGCTCAGCAGAGTGGGACAGGATTGCTTGTCTCTCCCTCTTTCCACCCCTCCCTCCGCCTGCGCCGTCAGTGCAGAGAGATGATTATTATGCAGCATCACAGTTCGAAGGGCCAAGCCCATTATTTTATAACAGAAATTATACAATGAACCTGTAAACCTCGATATCTCGGCCATTTCTTCTTTACTTTAAAAACAGAAAACAGTTTAGGACATTGCCAAATGTAGCCCGACACAATAGTGTAACAATTGCCTTTGCCTGCAGTAGCACATTAATATACTATACTATATAAAATTATCTGTGGAGTCCAGTGACTAATATTTTATTACAGCTTCTATGGATTTTATTTGATACAGCTGCTTTCCATTTCTATATATACGATTTAAAAAGGTATTCGGGAACTGCAAGACAAGAAAGCCATTAGAGCCGTGACTCAGTTTTCCAGACTACCCTCTGAGCATTTTAAACAATACTGGAAACGTCGCATTGTCTTCGACAATATAAAAAAATGTCTGCAGGGGGGGAACTTCAATATTTTATGTTTGTATAAATAACTCCTGAATAATGAAAAATGTTTCCTTTACAGTGAAAACAAAGTTATTATGTCTCCTCCCGCCGAGACTGACTGACCTCCGCTTATGCAGGGATTTTATTCTCTTGTTTTGTGTGGTGTGAAGCTGTTTCTTATTATATCTTTGTGAAAGTTCTTAATGAATTAGGATCATGGAAATAAGTTTCCAAACTGCTGTGTTTTTCTTCATGTTGTGTTGCCAGTCATGTGATTTTTGTAGTAATTTATTTGTGGTCAGTGTATAGTAAAGTGGTCAATGTATGGTCCTTAAGTGCTTTTTATTATGGTAATTTTCTATTGTATGCTTTTCAAATAGGTCTTTCATGATTGCTATTTAAATCCATGTCAAAACAGTGGGACCTGCAAACAAGTTGGAAGTGGATATACTTGCTCGTGTCTTCGTGGCTACACAGGTACTTCCACTTTAGTCTCTTTCTACTGATAATAGCTTTACAAGGTAATATAAATAGCTTACATAGTGGATGAACATAATGTAATATACTGCCAACACTAAAATATGCAAAATCAGAATTGCAGACAGACTGTGACAAATTACTGTAACAAAGTAGCAAGATGAGCTCATAACTGAAAAATACAATGTATTGTAACAACGTACTTCAGTAATACCATGCTATATTCTAAATGCTGGATATTGTTATATGAGTTACATAAGTTTAGTGTCAGGATCGGGGTTGATAATGGCAATGATAACTGTGGAGGTAGCTCTTATGGTGAAATCAACTGCAAAAAGTGCAACAAATGTTCACTGAATTTTGCCAAACAGGCAGGGTGCAGGGTAAATTCAACATAAAAGTCCTTCCTTTCCGGCGTTAAACGTGAACAGAACTTGGATTTCTCATCAACCTAGTAGGAACAGAGTTTTGGCATGCAGCAAGACGTCTCTTTCACAGGCACCAACCTTGTAACTGGCTGTGTCCCATCACATGGCTTTCCCCAGATCTTTTCGCAGCAACCCTTTGTAGCCCCATGATGAGCTAGCCTCAGGCACCTGTGAGGCTTAGACGGGCAGGTAAACTCTGGCCCGGAGGGAGAGGGATGGTAGTTCCCACTACCAACCTACCTGCTGTTCCATAGAAATCCAGGCCCAGACCAAATGTTAACAAAAAGGCTTCAGTGCTCTAACAGCTCTTATCTCACCCAAGCCAGCATCCTGGGTGAAATATACACTCCCTCCACCGTACAGTCAGCTGCATGCCTAAAATAGGTAATAAGTAGACCAAAGCATACTGTAGATAACCTGGCTATAGACTAGAGTCTAGAGTCTGAGATGCCAGATTGACACTGTCAACACCAACGCACAGGGACGGGGCTGCAGCAACATACGCTCATCACGCGGCCTGACAGGGGCCGCCGATGAAGCGTTAGCTTCACAGCGCCTGGGCGCCAATCAGAAGGCTCCCTGGTGTTGCGTCACATGTTTCCGGGCAGGTTAGCCCAGACATGTGATCTGCTGCCCTGTCCTTCCCCTATCAGGAGACAGCGGCGGAGGTTGCCTAGCAACCTCCCCGCTGACACTTGTGGTGGGTCCCGACCTGCGGGGATCGCTTCCCTGCATACTCGGGAGCGTCCTTTGGAGGGTGAGTATCTGTTTTGTTGTTTAATTCATGGTTTATTCATGTTTGTTTTGTATGTTTATCAATGACTTCTGCATTGGTCCCTGGCTATAATTACCCATATTATAATGATATACAAGCGCCGATGACGTCATTAGTGACGTCAGGTGCGAATCTGGGCTTCCTCGGGCATGCTCTGCCCCATAGCAATTTATTTAAAGGGACAACACACATGGTTCAAATGTTTGCTCTTTCATACATCTGACATTTCGTTGGTCCTGGGGAAGGGGGCCACAGCACACCCCGAAACATTGGCCAATAACCGTATGAATGGACTTTATTGCAGATTTTGATTTTGCTTTTGTTCACCTTTGGATTGATAATACAACTTTTTGACGCTTATCTGGAGTGCTGGTTCTTCACAAAAATTAGAGTCTGAGATGCAGCACGCCCTTTGGGATTTAAGGTGCCCCACTGTGTAAACACCATATACTCACCTTCGGCATCCCACAGATATATGCATGGTCCACAGTTGGCATCGACATGCTGTGGGCAGTGTGGTGGCAATCATGAGCACCCTTGAGACTTCATGTAATTGCTACTGCACTAAGACTGTCAATGTCCCACTGCAAGCATTTGTTTGTACCCCCTCCTTATTCCAGAGTCCACTTCCTGGTTTTCAGCCAGCCAGAAAACTCCAGACCACATGATCACTGGGCCCAGTTTTGGTGAGGGAGCAAGAAAAGGGGATATGGCTAGCTAGGGAGCCAGTGAGTGCCAGACTGTAGAGACATGTGTAAACATAACACAGTGGTGGTCATCTTCAAGATCTGGTGAAGCAAGTTACATTTTGGGTAAGCTTTTAGATGTGAACTGAAGCTTACATCTGAGTGAGGTTTTTTTTTTACTTTTTATTACACACAAATAAATTCTATGTTTCTGTTTTAATATTTCCCCAAACATCAACTACCCCTCTGATGAGGCATTTTTACATATAAGATACATGATTTTTACTATGAGGTAAGGATTTCTTTTTTTTAATTTGGAAACAACAGCACCCTATAGGCTATGCAGAATTATGTGGCAAATTCTAGCCTAGTCCATAGGGTGCTGTTATTTCCAGACTTAAAGTGGACCAACACCCAGGATTTTCACTATCCTGGGTGTTGGTCCACTTCCGCGGGGCACCGCTGTGTGAAACCCCCCAGAAAGCCCCTAAAATCTTACCTTTTAGGCGACGGACCAGCGACGGATAAGCCGCCGCTGCCTCTCGCGTGTCCCTCTTACGGGGCGCGCGCCCGCGCCGGCCGTTCACAAACAGCCGGCGCGGGAGCGCGCCCTGCTAGAGGGACGCGCGGGAGGCGGCGGCGGCTTATCCGTCGCCTAAAAGGTAAGATTTTAGGGGCTTTCTGGGGGGTTTCACACAGCGGGTCGTCCCGATTTCGGATGCCCCGCGGGGAGGGAGCTGATTGGCCCGGGAATCTTATAGATTCCTGGGCCGATCAGGGGTGGGTGTTGGTCCACTTTAAAGAAATATCCTTACTGCATTGGGAAAATGATGTACCAGAAGTAGGTGAGTTTTAGGGTTAAAATTAAAACATTAGAATTTTGTTTTGTAAAAATCGCTCTCTATTATGAAAGGTGAAATTTACATCTAAAAGCACACCCAAAAGTAAACTTGATTCACCAAATCTTTAGCATGACCTCCATTGTTTGCATTTTTTATACTTGTTAAGTGGGGTGAGTACACATGGCTCAGTTCCGACTAAAATATTAGCGAATATAGGTTCATAACAAGCTAGTTAGATGAGCATATAGTGGCACATCTAGTATGTGTTAGTGGGTACTTGCAAACAGGCACAGACTGAGCTGGGTGCAGGCTAGCAGATTAGTATACTAGGCTAATAGAATAATGCTTAATTTTCATTCTTTACCTTTTGGCTTACGGTATTGCCAAGTGATGCCTGTTAAAGAATTACATTAACTGTCCGATTCCTTGGCATGCTACATGTTCTCACTGCTAAAGTTCATAAAAAGATAGGCACGGACATGAGTGGGTTTTGGTTTGTCAGGATTAGATTGTGTTTCTACTGTTTTGTAAGGCTACGCTAAATGTAGGTCTCTAAATCTACCAATTGGGTCCCAGGACAATCGTTCTTTTGATCTTTTATTTAAAGCAGCCAGACACCTACACATAGGCTACAAGACCTATTCTCAGAAAGAAAAATGCAACATAAAGGCTCATTTTAAGGAGTTATGTTGAAGTTTCTCATGGAAATAAACATTATTCTTTTTAATCCACGTTTTATGTGAGGAGCAGATTGCCGGAAAGCCATTTCAGTGATGTCACCATTAGAAATATGCCTCTAGAGATGATGTCTGGCAGATTTATAGTACACTTCTAATTAAATAATACTTTCTTTTTGTTTCACGCTACTTTCCAAGGTTCCATTTGCATCTATTGTAGAAATAAATGGCATTACAACAGTGCTCAACAATTAACAATCACTGAAATTTGGAACCAGGGTTAAATATAAAACGCACCATGAATTAATATGTTGTGCGACTTTATTATTAATAAAATGCCATCTTCCAGCAAATGGTTATTGTCGCTTGGCTGAAAATGGAAGCCTTCTAATCAGCCAGATTGGCCCAATCACTATTAACACCTTCATTCAAACCGTTTTAAAGTGCTCTGTTTTATTGGTTGAATTTTAAAGGCTTTATTGTTTCTTTCTTCCTTTGTGTCTTTAGGTACAAAGTGTGAAATCAACATTGATGAATGCAAATCTATGCCTTGCAGAAACAATGGATTTTGTAAAGATGGCATTGGAACATTTGAATGCCAGTGTGCAACAGGCTTTAGAGGTAAAAGAAAAAGTAACATTAGAAAGAAATGAATATCCTTTTTCACATCTCTATATTGGGTTATAGTATTTAAAGCGTGTGCATATAGACATATAATGTGCATATAGAGAGCACCCAGAGCATGCAAGGCATTTGTTCTGCTGAGAAAAGGTGTAATCGGACCCAATTAGAGTTGCCATCCTAAAGACTGGACATCTTGTAAACTTGCATTGTGGAGGTATCCATATTTGGGATGCACAAACTGTGACTACCCTCACTGGACCATACCAAACATACCACTTCTGTGTTGCCTCAATAGCTGCCATTCATGTGATCACTGGCAGCCAATCAAGTTCACTGGGTTGAATGCCTTCAAGGGGTATGCACAAGCTTGGTGGCCAACCCTAATAGGATGCTGGTGGCCATGTGTGGTATTGAACTGGTGAGGGAAAGGGGAAGTGGTGAGTATGGACTGAGCAATCTCAGCCTCCCTTGTCTGGTGTTATTCAGCAGAGCATCCAATAGGAATGTTCCTGTGCAGCAAGAGTGAGGCACTCTTGCCTAGACTAGAGGTTTTGACTAGAGGTCCTCTTAAAGGCCCTCTTTATGGTCTACTTTAAAATTCACAGCACTTGCTCAACAAAACAAATACATGCCCAGCAAACGCTGTGTTCTCTATATGCCCATCTAAACAACTCATTCTTAGCTGGAGCTTGGCTGTTGCATTATTTGGGCTCTTTCTGCAGTTATGTATAATAAGGATTGCCTCAAGCTGTGAAAGTGAGTGAACATCTAGTCCCTTTGACTGGAGGTCCACTTCAAGTTGCTTCAAGTTTGCTTGCAAGCAGCCCCTGCCATCCCTGTATCCTTCCGCTAAGTCAGATTTTTACCTTTCTCCCAATGCTGTTCTTGGTTCTTGTAGCTGAGTGCTGCAGTTTTGGCATCTGGGCAGGGAGACCCAGGAGATTTCATGGTGGGCCACACAGTTTTGGGACCACCTGGACTGCTGCTTTCAGCACCTCCATTTAATTCTTGCCTCTTTAACTTCTCCCTAGCCTCTCTGTATTCAGCCCCAGTATACCCCTCCAGCCAAGAAATCTGAGACTTCCCCCAGTGTTATTCACACCTGTCCATAAGCTGTCACTGCTATGCTATAGCTTTAGCCTTGGAGTGCACATGTTGACCTGCCAGGAAGTACATTGGGTGAGGGCTCACCAGAGACATTGTGGGCTGGCCTGGGACATTGCTGGTTGGCCAGGGACAAGTAAAATCCTGGGATGATTTTGGGCCCCAGTCTGTCACTGCTTCTGGGTATACGAGCTGCTTGAGATCATAAGTGGTGCACTGCAGGTGTAGGGCTGTGGCTGCAGCAAGACCATCATTCATGAATCCTGGACTGTGGCACATGCAGATGTTTGGGACACAGTGCCCTAGAAAGTAAGTGATTAGCTGGCACCATGTGAGTTTCCTTTGTTTTATACAAATGAGTGGCTGGTTGGGAAAGAATGGGAGGACATTGGGTCCTCTTTATTTTTTATTTAACAGTTTATATACAGCATGATGCATTGGGCAGGTTGTTTTGGCATTGGAATACTGTATTTTCTCCAATGAGGTGAGCAAATAGGTGTGAAAAGCCAGTGCGCTAATGACCCCTAGCACTGGCTGGGAGCGATGTTAAAGGTCAGAATCAATTTAAAAAAACACAGCACTCGTAAGGGGGGTTGGCAGGCCAAAAAAAAACAGGATTGCATTGGGGACACATGAAAGGCATGACACAGGATTTTCATTGCCCAAATCACAAGTTTGCAGCGCAACACAAAAGTGTCAAAAATGCATACAAAATCAATTCTAAACAGCCCAGGGATCCCGTGGCACACACACCAGCCCCCTCCAAAATAAATAAGCAAAAGTGGCCAAAAAAATGACAACCATCCCAGCCCATTGGAATGTATGGGATAAGGCCACACAGTGCATGGTGAGCGCCTAGTCTTATGTGGCACTGTAGGGAACTCAGCAGCAGCACTCATTCCATAGCCGGCTCTGTTGATAGATGGGACACTATCAGAGGCGCTATGGATTTTTCTGGCACTAGGTGGCCCTAGTGCTTCTTAAATAGACCCCTTAATAGAAAAGCAAAAACCTGCTTCGCATAAAATCACTTCCGTCTCACAGCACTTCAGTATGTAAGTGTTTATTGAACTGTTCTCTCCTCGCTGCCTGGATGTCACAGTTCTATACATGTTTGTATACTGAAGTACATTGAAGACATAGAGGTTGTTTTCTATGTAATGTTATTCAGCTCTTTTATGAAAAGGCCTGTGTCAAGGATGAGCACACTTACCCTATATTACCTTTCTGCTCTAAAACACTTTTATTAAAAATAATGCTCTGTTCAAAATAAGAAAGGTGACCACACCTCTGCTCTAAGAATTCATATTCATTGGCAATTGGGACCTCTGCCATTATAATAATAATCTTCCTTTATACAGCGCTGACCTATACCCTCGTGTTTTACAATCATGTGCATGTGCATGTGTTAATGTGCAAACAGAGTAAAAAGTGATCAAGCCAGCTCTTGAAATAAGGAGACTGGGGGCCATGGTCGCAAGAGCTTACAACCAATGAGAAGTTAGGGTTGACACAAAAAAAAAAAAACAATGGACACCACCACAATGGTCAAGCCATCTTAGTGAAGAATGGAGGTATTACCAAGCTGTATGGACCAGCCACCAGCGGATAAACCCATGTGGTGGGTGGTGTTTGATAATGGATCAGGGTCAGAAGAATGATTTTGATGGGGGCTGACATGAGATAAGTTAGTTTAGGGGATGTGGAAAGCTACCCTAAAAAAGATGTGCTTTTAAGGAGCGCCTAAAACATTGTGAATGATTCTACTTGCTGGGGGTAGGACATTCTAGAGAACTGCTGCAGCTCAGAAGAAGTCTTGTAGATGGGAGTGAGAGGTTCAGATTATTGTGGATGTTAGTCACAAATCATTTCCAGAGCTAAGAGCATGTGTGCTAAACAGAAATAAGGGAGGAGATATAGGGGGTACAGCACCAAGGAGAGCTTTGTGTGTGAGAGAAAGCAGTATAAACTGAATCATATATTGTATGGAAATCCAATGCAATGACCGTAAGAGGGGTGTAGAGAGTAGTGGTTAGACAGACAGATATGCCTGGCTACTGCATTATGGATGGATTAAAAGAACTTGGAACACATGTGCTCAACCCTCCCCCTCAAGAGCCACCAACAGGCCAGGTTTTGCAGGTCTCCACACTGATGAACAGGTAGAGTAATTAGTCCTCACACAGAGCTGTAACTCAGCACTAAACACTAATTTAAAATTACATTTTAAAGAAATTAAAAGGGGAATTCTATAACTCGGAAAAGGCACGAACTGCCTCTATCTAGTCTAAAACTAAATTAGTTGGCTAATGGGGAATGTTGGCATTATCTCAAGATGAATTACTGTAATTAAAGAGATGGTGGAAAGTTTTGTCTGAACAAACTAGACCCAATATGAACAAAAAAAATGTAGTCAATGAATAAAACTTTTTTGGAGCTGTTCAGTTTGAATGTACTCCGCAGCTATGTGATCACATGAGATATGCAAATCTTCCCTTACCAGCACTGCATGCCTAGTCCTTGGGCCCAAATCAGGTATTTTGTTTGGAAAGTTTGAGGGGGCTTACTAAAACTAGGAAATAAACTAAAGGGACTAGAGGACTAAAGGGCTATGGGCAGCATTCTCCCCTGGGGAGTCATTACTTCTGCTTGATTTTGCCAAAGCAGCTGGTGAGCTCACCTGTTACAGTGGAGGGATTCTGGGATTTGTAGTCGAAAGGTATACTAAGGGCTTTACTCGTGGCCAGGAAAAAATGCTCCCACTTTAGCAACACAAAACTACAAGAATATAAGAAATGTGGAAACAGCATGCTGACAAGTAGATCACAGATACGGGGTCACCATCCTAACACATGGGTTTATTTTACATTCCAAAAGTGGAAAACAATAAGGCAGAACACCTAACCTGACAAAAATTGAGTTTTCCTTTAACCCTTTAACCCTTTCGCTGCCAGCCTACCTGCAGCATTTGCCACTCCCTGTTGCCAGACGATGTTTCACTATTTTGCGCTACACATGTTCAACTGTCATTTTTGAAAGGATTTCCAGGGATTTCCCAGGAAAATGATATATTGTTTTTTTCAGCAGAGTCTGGGCTTTAACATGAAATGTCTTGTTTGTATTTTTTAGGTGTATTCTCAATATGTTTGGGTGAAATATGTGAAAAAAAAATACAAAAAAAATATTTTTTTACAATTTGTAGTGTTTTTTTGTAATAAAAAATGTAAATTTGTCAATAAAATCTTATTGCGTGTGAAATCCCAATTTCTCCCGGTTACAGCGATACCACATATGTATAGGTAGACACCCTTTCCTGCCCAGGAGACTCCCCCAAACTGAAATAGCGCTTTAGGGGATTTTCAGAAAAAATACAACTGTGATATGCGCTATGCGCACCTTGCAGTTTTACCAGAAAGACAACCCTTTACATTTGAAATACCCCCAACAAACTATATATTTTCTGGAAGTACACACCTCAAGCTTTCTAGGTGTACCAGGCTTGTTGATGTGCCCATAGTTTTCTGGAAGTAATTCCTCAATGTATTCTTTGGTTGCAAAGAGTTTCCCCAAAAAAAGGATAAAAAAGCAGAATCAAAGCCACATTTTCCTAAAAAAACTATATACAAACAAGAAAATACAAGTTTAATCTGAAAAAGCAACATTCCCCGAACAGAACAACACCCAACATGCATAGGTTCTGTCAAGGGAAGATTTGCCAAACACCCCAAAGTAAAGCATGTGCGTAACGGTAATTTTACTTGAAAATTTCAGTTCTGCAAACCAAGTGCGTTTTTCAACCAAAACAACCCTTTACATTTGGAATATCCCCCATAAACCATATATTCCCTGAAAGTACACATGTTAAGCTTTCTAAGCGTACCCAGCTTGTTGTAGTGGGCTCATCTTTCTGGAATTAATTCCTCAAAGAATTCTTTGGTTGCGCAGGGTTTCCCTGAAAAATGTATAAAAAAGCTGAATAAAAAACACCTTTTCCTAAAATATAAATATGCAAACAAGAAAAAACAAGCTAAGTCTGAAAGCGCAAGGTCTCCTAAACAGAACAATACCCAACATGCAGAGATACTATTAACCCTTTTAATTGCCAGCCTACTTGAGGTTTTGTCACCCTCTGTTGACAGGTCATTTTCCCCCATTTTGCGCCATGTTTTGCGCCATTTTTGCGCCATTTTTGCTGTAATTTTCAGGAAAATTATATTTATATTTTTTTGCAGCAGAGTTTAGGCTTTAACATGAAATGTCTTGTTTGTAAATTTTATTTTGTTTTTTACAATATTATTAAGTACAAAAATAAATAAATAAATAAATAAAAACATTTTTAGAAAATTGCCTCCTTTATTTTAAATAAAAAATGTATTTTATTAAGGAAAAGCATATTGCATGTGAAAGCCCCATTTCTACCGATTAGAACGGTACCACATATTTATCGGTAGCCCCCCGTTCCTGCCCAGGAGACCCCTCTAACTGAAACAAGTAATCTATAACATTTACAAATAAAATACAACTACCATCCACACTACAAAGGGTTAAATCGAGAAAAAAAATGACATGGGGTCCCCCCTCCCAGAGAGGCGGACCCCATTTTTTTTTGGATTTTTAAGGGTTAAAAACCCTTAAAAATCCAATAAAAAATGACGTGGGGTCCCCCTTACCCAAAGTAACCAGCCCGGGACCAGCTATGGGGGCTTGTAGGCACAGAGTGGGGGGGCAAGCTTTTGTGGCCCCCCACCCTGCAGCCTACGAGCCCACATAGCCTATGTGGGCCCGGGCTCTTCTGCCCCCCCCCCTGGGCTTTGGGGAGGCAGGTAATGGGGGTGCCGGGGGTTAATGGCAAGTCACCCGCTAGGGCAGGTGACTTGCCACCCCCCCAGCCTTGTGAACTGGTATAAGGGGTCATGGACCCCTTACCAGTTCACAATGGGTTAAATGTAAAAAAAAAAACACACACAAAAAGAAAAAATTAATTTATTATTTTGCTCACCTGCTAGAAGCCTTTTATAGCTGCTGGATGACAGAACACAAAGGGTTAATTAAAAAAAAAAATGACATGGGGTCCCCCCCTCCCAGGGAGGCGGACCCCATTTTTTTTGGATTTTTAAGGGTTAAAAACTTGCCATTAACCCCCGGCACCCCTATTACCTGCCTCCCCAAAGCCTAGGCTATGTGGGCTCGTAGGCTGCAGGGTGGGGGGCCACAAAAGCTGCCCCCCCCACTACAAGCCCCCATAGCTGGTCCCGGGTTGGTAATGCTGGGTAAGGGGGACCCCATTTCATTTTTTTTTTGATTTTTAAGGGTTTTTAACTAGGAGGGGGGACCCTACGTCATTTTTTTTAAATTAACCCCTTATGCTTTGTCACCCAGCAGCTATAAAAGGCTTCCAGCTGCAGCAGGAGAGCAGAAGCCAGATTGATCAGCGTGGGACACAGGGATGGATGGGAGGTAAGTATAAAAAAAATAATAAAATATTTTTTCTCTCTGTCTCTGTTTTTTTTTTACATTTAACCCTTTGTGAACTGGTAAGGGGTCCATGAGACCCCTTATACCAGTTCACAAGGCTGGGGGCTGGCAAGTCACCTGCAACTAGCAGGTGACTTGCCATTAACCCCCGGCACCCCCAATTACCTGCCTCCCCAAAGCCCAGGGGGGGGCAGAAGAGCCCGGGCCCACATAGGATATGTTGGCTCGTAGGCTGCAGGGTGGGGGGGCCACAAAAGCTTGCCCCCCCACTCTGTGCCTACAAGCTCCTATAGCTGGTCCCGGGCTGGTAATGCTGGGTAAGGGGGACCCCATTTTTTATTTGGATTTTTAAGGGTTTTTAACCCTTAAAAGTCCAAAAAAATGGGGTTCCCCCGGGAGGGGGAGCCCTATGTCATTTTTTTTATTTAACCCCTTATGTTTATAGTGTGGATAGTAGTAGTATTTTATTTGTAAATGTTATAAAGTGCTATTTTCAGTTTGGGGGGTCTCCTGGGCAAGAATGGGGGGGCTACCGATACATATGTGGTACCGTTGTAATCGGAAGAAATGGGGATTTCACATGCAATATGGTTTTCTCTAATAAAGTAAATGTTTTATTTAAAATAAAGGAGACAGTTTTCTAAAAAATCATTTTTAATTTTTTTTGTTCTTTTTACGCAAAAATATAAAAAAAAAACTGTAGAAAAATTACAAACAAGACATTTCATGTTAAAGCCTAAACCCCGCTGCAAAAAATATATCTATAATTTTCCTGGAAATTCCTCCAAAAATCACAGTTAAACATGGTGCAAAATGGTGAAAAATTACCTGTCAACAGAGGGTGAAAAAATTTCAAGTAGACGGGCAATTAAAAGGGTTAATAGTACATATGCATGTGGGGTATTGTTCTGCTCGAGGGACCTTGCTCTTTCAGATTTAGCTTGTTTTTTCTTGTTTGCATATTGATTTTTTAAGAAAATGTGTTTTTTATTCTGTTTTTTTTATCATTTCTTTTAGGGAAACCTCGTGCAACCGAAGAATTCTTCAAAGGATTACTTCTAAAATGATGAGCCCACTACAACAAGCTGGGTACGCTTAGAAAGCTTAACATATGTTCTTTCAGGGAATATATGGTTTCTCGGGGGTATTCCAAATGTAAAGGGTTGTTTTGGTAGAAAAAGTACAAGGTGCGCAATTTGTCTGCAGAGCTGAAATTTTCAAGTAAAATTACCCTCATGCACATGCTTTACTTTGAGGTGTTTGACAACTCTTTCCTTGACAGTAGCTATGCATGCATGTTGGGTATTGTTCTGTTCGGGGCATGTTGCTTTTTCAGATTGGGCTTGTTTTTTTTTTGTTTGCATATTTTTGTTTCGGAAAATATGAGTTTGATTCTGCTTTTTATTCTTTTTTAGTGAAACTCTGTGCTACCAAAGAATTCATTGAGGAATTACTTCCAGAAAACTGCACCTATGTAAACAAGCCTGGTACACCTAGAAAGCCTGAGGTGTATACTTTCAGGGAATTTATAGTTTGTGGGGGGTATTTCAAATGCAAAGGGTTGTTTTTCTTCAAAAACTGCAAGGTGCGCCTAGCGCTTAGCATATTTGTATTTTATCTGAAAATCTCCTAAAGCGCTGTTTCAGTTTGGGGGAGTCTCCTGGGCAGGAAAGGGTGTCTACCTATACATATGTGGTAACGCTGTGACCAGGAGAAATTTGGATTTCACATGCAATAAGATTTTATTGACTAAATTACTTTTTTTATTACAAAAAACACTACAAATAGATTTTTTATATTTTTTTGCACATATTTCACCCCAAAATATTGAGAATACACCTAAAAATGACAAAAAATAAATTTTATGTTAAAACCCAGATTCTGCTGAAAAAAAGAATATATAATTCCCTGGGAAATCCCTGGAAATCCCTTAAAAAATCACAGTTGAACATGTGGAGCGCAAAATGGTCTGGCAACAAAGGGTGACAAAAACTCCAGGTAGCCTGGCAGCGAAAAGGTTAAATGTCAAGCCAGTAGTCCCTACGGGTTTTCTACTCATACCGTTAAGTGCCAAGCACATAGGAACTACCGACCTGGCTTTCCCCCCTGCTACTGTAAAAATAAAATAAAAAAACACTGACCCCTTGATTGTTCCGGCCGGGTCTTCTCTACACTTGGGGGGCCTCCGATCGCCCCCCGGGGGCTCTTCCGATTTTAGAAGAGGGTCAAAGTTGCCCCCCACCTGCACTTCCACTGCTGACATCTGTAAAAATAAAAATTACATTTACTCACCTGAGCCTGCATTCCTTCTGCCAGGTCTCCTCTTCACCTGAGGGGCCCCCAATACCCCTGGGATCTTCCGCGGTGAGGAGAGGGTCCAAAGCAGGCCCCCTCCCCTGCTTCTGCCATCGTCGATGCTAGTCTCACCTTTTCTGGGCAGGGTGGATGACTTCATCTCGCTCCGGCGTTGGAGACTTCATTCAGATACGGTGATCACTGGAGAGAGGTAGAGTGGCAGGCGGTCACTTATCACCTGCCTCCCCACCCCTCTCCAGCGATCACTGCATCTTTCATGGCATCACCGTTGGACACAGAGACAAGGGAAAGAGAAACTGAAGATTAGAAGTAAAGAAAAAACTTTTTTTTTAAAATAAAAGTCATTTTTCTGAGTGTGTGGTTTCTTTTCATTTAACCCTTTGTGAACTGGTAAGGGGTCCATGAGACCTCTATACCAGTTCACAAGGCTGGGGGCTGGCAAATCACCTGTGGCTAGCTTTAGTTGTGTACTTCCACAGAGTATATAGTTTGTGGGGGGTATTTCAAATGTAAGGTAAAGGTTGTTTTTCTTGCAAGGTATGCATAGCGGTTGTATTTTATCTGAAAATCTCCTAAAGCGCTGTTTCAGTTTGGGGGAGTCTCCTGGGCAGGAAAGGGCGCAATATGATTTTATTGAAAAAAGTACATTTTTATTACAAACAGTACAAATTGTAAAACATAGATTTTTAAATTATTTTTGCATATATTTCACCCAATATATTAAGAATACATTAAAAAGGCCAAACAAGACATTTCATGTTAAAGCCCAGACTCATGTTAAAGCCCTTCAAAAATCACAATTGAAAATGTATAGCACAAAATATTGAAAAATGGTCTGGCAACAGAGGGTTACAAAATCTCAAGGTAAGCTGGCACAAAGGGTTAAAGCAAATATTTGGAACCAACAATCTCCCCAAAACTATAACAATAAAAATTCTTCCCTAGGAGAACCAGAGTGCAGATAATTTGTTAACTTAAGCCTTCGAACTGCTGCAGTTATAACATTATGAATTTATATCAAGAGGTACTTTTGAGGTATTTTCCTGGAGAACAAGGGACTAGGTTAAAACTGATCTAAACCAATGGACCTAAGGTAAGTATTATCTGTTTCTTACATCTGCTCACAGTAAGGCTTTAAAATTGGTCCCCGCCAATATAAGATGGGGGAATCCAGAATGGCCGATGGCCAGTTGCTGCTGTGGATTCCCGGTGGGGGAGCGAGGTTAAGGTAAGATTTACGGGTGTTCTGTGGGGTTATTCGGATGCCCACCCCAGCCTTATAGCGGTCTTATAGCCCACCCCAGTCTTATACCTGCGTGTTGGTCCGTTTTAAGGGTCCACAATATTTAGCCATGATGCCCATGACAATATGTTAGCCAAGTTGATCAGCTATAGAATGGCAAAACTGGACATCAGAGTTTGCTCAAGAATGCTCAGATCAATAGCAGTGTGCTATTATGTACTTAAAGTGATAGTCAAAATCCTGGGTTTTGGTCCTTTTCCCCAGATCGGTGGTGCCCCGCTGTGTGAAACCCCCCAGATCGCCGGCGCAACTCACCTCTTTCCAGTCATACGGCGCATGTGCAGCCACTCGTCCAATCAGCGTGCTTGGAGCCGCTGATGTCACGTCATCTAAGCCTTCGTCTAAAGTCAGCGCATCTGAGTGCGCTGGCGGTCGCATCCCCTTCTTCCCTCTAACAGGGAACATGTCCACGCCGGCCATTGACAAATGCCTGCCACAGGTACACGCCCTGCTAGAGGGATAGCAGGGATGTGACAGCGGCTCGTACATGCGCCATTGGACCGGGAAGCAAGATAAGTGAATGGGGCAACCTGGGGGGGGGGTTCACACAGCGGGGCACCCCGATTTTGGATGCTCCTGGGGGAGGGAATCGATCGGGGTGATTGCGCTGGATTTTGGTCCACTTTAAATATAGGAATATTACCCCTTTACTTTCAAACTCATTCTCGAAGTATATTTTCAAAGCCAAATCATATTAAATGCATGTTCATATTACATTTCAAAGCTGCCAAAACATACATTAAAAAGTATTAGCTGCCAATGCAATGTGTCTTTTTGCCACAATCAGGCAAATGCAAATGTGTGCACAGCACATTAGCAATTGATGAGCCTGACATTAACTCATTTTTTATCTCTCTCTATAAAATTAAAATGTATATGTCTCAAAAATGTTATCTTTGTAGCTCACACCTTTTTCCTTTCTATGTAAGGTTCTTTGTGTGAAGAAAATATTAATGAGTGTGCTTCTCATCCTTGTAAAAATGAGGGAACGTGCGTAGATGGTGTCAACATGTTTCATTGCCGATGTCCAAATGGATTTCTTGGTGAGTTTGGGAATAAAACTGTCTTCACTAGGAAGCATATGGAAATCATTTATTATGTGGAAATATGGAAATCTGATTGCTACAAATTCTTCATTTATGAACATTTACCTTAAATGACTTCTGTCTTCTATGACAAAAAGCTTTGTGTATTATGTGATAACCAACATCATTCAGTCCAAAATCATCTGTCATTGGTCTGACTACAATTTAGTGCTAAAAGCTGATTTCTTTGAGAATGCCACGGTGCATCAAAGCAATTTACACAGCTTTATAATGATGTTTCAGGAATACCAAAGCTTGTTATGAAAGCAAAGACAATTGACATGATATTGTAATTAAATGTCACCCTTTGTCTATGAATGAATCATAAAATCAGAAGGGTAATGCAAATTACAAAGCTGTGAGCACAATTCTTATCAAATGCATCTGTCACGTATCTCTGTCACAATATTTGTTTTGTAACATTTTCAACAGTACAAAAAAGTCAGTAAAAGTGCATTACAACACAATACATTCCATTGGTGTGTGTTGCAAAAGTAACAGTATTTTCAAAGTGTGTGGGAATAGAAGTTCAGGATGCAGTAGTGAATTCGAAATCAAGTAGCTTAGAATACCAAATAGGTCCACCAAAAGCTGAAGGTGTGGAGTGAGCTGCCAACTCTCTCCTTGTCTATAAATAGACCCTCCCTGCAGTAGGACTGAGCCACGGAAGTTGGGATCAGGATAGAGGTTTTGTGTCCTCATAGTCCACAGGGGCACTGGGCTCTTCTGCCCCCCCCCCCCCCCGGGGATACAGGAAATGGGGCGGGTGGGGTTGGCAAGTCAACGGGGACCATTAGGCTCTATACCTAGGAGGTTATTTAAGAACGGATAGCGCCAGGTAGTGCGTCGTAGCGGCAAGCAGCGTCTGGTGAACGCTGGGCACTGTACGCAAAACCACATTTATGAGAGCGAATCTGGTGAGCGCCTCTATCAGCGCCATGTAGGGTCACATAGAAACATAGAAACATAGAAGGTTGACGGCAGAAGGAGACCATACGGTCCATCTAGTCTGCCCTTATGGGTATACTGTATGTACTCTTTATCTTAGGATAGATGTGTGCTTATCCCAGGCATGTTTAAATTCAGTGACTGTTGATTTTTCAACTACCTCTGCTGGAAGTTTGTTCCAAGCATCTACTACTCTTTCTGTAAAATAATATTTTCTAACATTGCTCCTGATCTTCCCCCCGACTAGCTTCAGGTTGTGCCCCCTTGTTCTATCATTAAGTTTCTTCTTAAAAACACTTCCCTCCTGAACCTTATTCAATCCTTTCACATATTTAAAGGTCTCAGTCATGTCCCCCCTCTCCCTTCTTTCCTCCAGACTGTACAAATTAAGTTCTTTAAGTCTCTCCTGATAAGTTTTAAGTTTAAGTCCTTCCACCATTTTCGTTGCCCGCCTTTGGACACGTTCTATTTGAATAATGTCTTTTTGCAGGTAAGGTCTCCAGAACTGCACACAGTATTCTAGCTGTGGCCTTACCAGGGCTCTATACAGCGGCATCACAACCTCCCTCTTCCTACTGGTGATGCCTCGAGCTATGCAGCCGAGCATCCTGCTTGCTTTTCCCACTGCCTGGCTACACTGTCCACTCATCTTGCAGCTATCAGTAATCAGTACCCCTAAATCTCTCTCCTCCGAGGTCACAGTACTGCCCATACGGTACTCAGAGCAGGGATTCCTTCTACCCAAGTGCATGATTTTACATTTAGAGACATTAAACTCTAGTTTCCACAGTTTTGACCATCTATCCAGTAAAGCTAAATCATTTTCCATGTTGCAGACACCTCCAGGATTATCCACCCTATTACTAACCTTTGTATCATCAGCAAACAGACAAACTTTTCCTACCAAGCCTTCTCCTATGTCACTTACAAATATATTAAAAAGAATGGGGCCCAGGACAGAGCCTTGCGGCACACCACTTGTAACTCGCCTTTGTTCAGATTGCACACCATTTACAACAACACTCTGATACCGATCCCTCAGCCAACTGGAAATCCACTGAACTATCCAGGGATTGAGTCCTACCTTCAATAACTTATCTATGAGCTCCTTATGTGGTACAGTGTCAAAGGCTTTGCTAAAATCCAGATAGGCGATATCCACAGCACCACCTTCATCTAACACTTTAGTGACATTTTCAAAGAAATCAATAAGATTGGTCTGACATGATCTGCCCTCAGTAAAGCCGTGCTGTTTTGGGTCCAATAGGTCATTAATTTTTAGATGGGAAATTATCTGTTTTTTTAAGAGTGTTTCCATTAATTTGACCACTATAGATGTTAAACTAACTGGCCTGTAATTACTGGCTTCTTCTCTACTCCCCTTTTTATGGATTGGTACGACATTGGCCATTCTCCAATCATCTGGAACCTCACCAGCTGAAAGGGAATGGTTAAGTAAATCAGTCAGAGGGGCTGCAATCATAAACCTAAGTTCCCTTAGAACTCTGGGGTGGATTCCATCTGGACCCATCGCCTTACTTACCTTTAGATGTGCCAGCTCGGATAGGACATCAGCCTCCAGAAACTCCGGAGCTGTGCCCTCCCAGCTGGATGTTGTGCTATGGCCATGCCTGCTACTATCTGAAAATACCGAACAAAAGTAGCTATTCAGATGGTCAGCCACAGCCTTATCTCCGTCAATATATTTATTTTCCCTATTTCTAATTTTTGAGACTGCATTGTTTTTCTTTTTTCTGTCACCAATATATCGGAAAAAGGTTTTATCTCCCCTCTTCATAGATTTGGCCATTTCTTCCTCCTTTTGCCCTTTAGCAGTCCTTATAATTAGTTTTGCTTCCCTCTGTTTAATTTTATACGCCTCTCTGTCAGCTACTTACAGGCAGCTCAGTGTATAGCGCTCTAGGCTCAGGAGCGCCATGTAGTACCTGTCACTCTGTAGCGCTCTCCCATACATTTCAATGGGGCTTCATTAGTTGTGTATGAATAGCGTGTTTGGCAATTTAATTTTTTTTTTTTGCTCAAATCATTGTGTGACCTCTCCTGGCTGCAAACAAACATTTTATACAAAACAATACATTTTTTTGATTCTTTATATTTTTATGCAGAATTGTCATTACAGGTCTGGCACTAAAGTGTTATTGTCCCAGTGTTAAAACAATGTCATTCCATGTGTTTTCGCTTTGTTACTGGTGTGTATGTGTTCAAAAATCGACTTTAATCACACAGCGTCTGCCGCTCTATGCTACAGCGCCCAGCTTTAGAGTGCCGATGCTCTGTGTGTGTCTAGTGTTTTGTTAAATATGGTGTTGAGTGCCAATATGGTGTTGAGCTGGTGCTACCTCTCACTGGCTTCAGAGCTATACTGTTGTTACAGTGCCCAACACACATCATATTCATCAATGCCGGACAGGTTACTACAGCAGCCTCGGCACTCTGTTACAGCGCCCAATACCCGCTTACAGCGTCTACTAGCGGTCGCGGTGGCAATACCTGTAGTTAGTAGTGAATCAACCTCTTAGTCATTTTAAGTAACTTAATTATTTAGCTACATTTGAAGTGACAGCCTTTTGTAATGTTGTGCCTTATCTCTGTAGTTTTTGTCCAACTTGATCAAGGATAATTTACAGTACTCTTAAGAGGGCGGTCATCCAGACTAAAACCTTGCTAATTCGATATAGCTTATGCAGGAAAAATGTGTACCGCATTCCCTGTAGTATATGTTGAACCAAGGCCCTTATTTAACAAGGGATAGCGACAGGTAGCGACTGGTGAGCGGCCGGTAATGACGGGCCCCGCCACAAGAACGCCGGCTCCCCACCACAATCACACATTTATCAAGCCAATCCTGCTTAGCGACTGAGATAGCGCCATATAGCCACTCATTCATCATTATTCCAGCCTCAGCCCACAGCGCCAGCGAGCGACCTTGAACAGCGACAGGTATGACCTCTCGCTACCTGGCGCTCTCCAATGCATTTCAATGGAACAATCTTTAAATATTCCTAATTAATTGTTGTTAATGTTTTTTTTTTAAATGTGAAAAATTCTGTGACCACTTCTGCCATGTTAGATATTTTTTTTAAGGTAAAAAAAAAAAAAAACTTTGTGCAGAATTGATATTACAGGTCTGATATTAATGTATTCATATTACAAAATGTTTTTAAAAACTTGTTTTTTTTGGTTTCCAAAAATATGGTTGTTTGGGGGTTAAAAAACTACTTTTAACCCATCGCCGCCAGCGCTCTGGGGTTTAAACATGCATTTCACAGCGCAAGAATTTTTTGAGCGTGATTTGTTAATGAATATGGTGGGAGCCAGTCGCTATGGCCAGTCGCTATCATGCGCTCCCATACAGCGCGGAACCTGCCAAATAGCGACTCATCACCCAATATTCAACATTACGGCAAACCGACTGAGTCGCTATCAACAACCGAACAACGGCCAAGCACAGCGACTACTAGCGGGCGCTGTGAAAATACTGCTACAGTCGCTACCTGGCGCTATTAATGAATCGGCCTCCAAGTCTAACTGGTTTTCAAGTCTTGCTCACATTTTCCTTAGACAGGGCATTTAAGAGGAAATGTAGATTGTAAATATTAGTTTCCACTATTTCCTTATATTTATACATAAGCCCCTTTCTATAAACATACTTGTTTGGTTTTTTTGTGGTAGAAAATGTACTATAAAATGACCTTCAGCAATGTGTTCAGCTATATTAGCCCTTTTTTCATATTTTAATGTCTTGAGTTCTGCATATCTGAGCAGTCACTTGAGATGAAAGCCTAGAATTGTATATCAACTATTTTCCAACATCTTAAAGCTGCATCTGAAAGGCCAGCAGATGAGTGGCAATCTACAGAGCATCTTAACAGCTTTGAAGAAAATAGCTTTCCATTATGTTCAACGATCTTGTGCCAAGGCAAAGTATAGAGATTTTAGAAATGTTACTACAGTAAAAGACTAACTATGGGACTAAGGTTGTTAATCTAGCAAATGATAACATTTACGGGTAACCTAATTGCAGCCTGAGCTATACTGAGTGTGTTGTGATGTGTTAACTTTGTACTCCGACTGCACTCAGTCCATTTGCAGTGGCTATTTCAAAATTTAGCCTAATACTGCAGCTTTACAGCTAACAGACTCTAATACAGATCTAAATTGCAAGATCCACCCAGCTCATTCCTGCCTTCTCTAAACATGCAGACCTGGAATTATATTATTCCCTCTATTCTTCATTTCTCCATAATAACTCCTACCCTATTATATACAGTATATGGCAATGCAAAATTGGTGCAACTACCCAAACTTTAGAAATATAAATAATGTTTTCCAGCTATCACATGAGCTCTGAGGTTTTTGTAATGTAGAGTAAAACATGTATTTACCCATGTTGACCATGTACTCTCTGGGTCCTGCCATTTTGTTTTATGAAATAATATAGAATGATCAAAATTCCAGTCTGAACCTGTGGCTGAGGGTGTTAGAATTAGGGTGGAATCTTGGGTAAAATAGTATCCATCCACTCTCATCTCTTACCCAGTGCTAAGCCTGGTTTGAGGAATAAAAAAATGGCTAACCTGCTTGAATCTACAGAGAAAATGTGTCACCTGAAGCCCTGCTTGTCCCTGGATTTTTAGCGGCTGTTGACGAGGATGCTGCCACAGGGATTGTGAGTGACTGCTAATCACGCAGTCAATACAAAGCTGGCACACTGCTTCACTGGGGGAAGCCAAGCTGCCCAGGCTGGGCTCCCACTGGGAGTACTGGACAGGTGAGTGGCTTTTATACCAAAGCATAAATCCAGTCTCTAGTAACCCCCCACTCCCAATCTGCCAACATTCCCCTGTCGCTGGGACAGGAAAGGAGAGGGGGGTTAAAAAGATAAAAAAATCTTTAGCTGGGCTGGATCTTCCCCTGGTGCTTGGGGTCCAGGACACGGCCGTCTTGACAAGAAAACACAGATAGGCTTCCTCCACTTTTTTGCCACATCCTCCACTCATCACTTAAAGAGTGGGGGTGCCGCCTGTACACGGGGAAACAGCACAAGATCTGGGTGTGGTAACCGTTTTTTTTTGTAATGCCTCCCCAGGCTGTCCTAACCCTGAATTACCAGAGACTGGACATCTACTTTCATTCTCCAAATCAGGCTTAATGGGTGGGAGTCATGGAGCACACAGAACGGCCACACAGCCACCACAGAACCTTAGGGTACTCTATCTAAGTAAGATTCAATGAAGCTGGGCAGAATTAATGTATCTGGGCTCCTTTCTCTTACACAGCACATGTCATAGGAGAAACCCTGCCCATTATTGGGGTAATGCCAATTATTTGGTAAAGCAGGTGAGCCTTGTTTGCGTGAATTGCAATCTGCACCTCGGTGAGCTTTTTAACAAACCAGAAAGTGCAATAAAAATGTTTGCTCTAGTTTTCTGAAATATTCAACTGCACCAGCGATGAAGCATTTTTACAGATGACGTACATCAGTTTTGCAATGAGTTACGGTTATGTCTTTAGAAATCTTAGTCTTAGAAATATTCCACATAGCTCATAGGGAGCTATTATTTCCAAAAGTAAAAAAAAGGAACAAAAACCTTTTATTGCACTTTTTTGTGTGCTAAAATTAAAAAGCTCACGAGATGCAGATTGCAATTCACAATGCAAGACTCATCACTGGTGCACCATGTTTTACTATATATTTAGCATGACACCCTTTAATCATACACACTGTGCTGCTCTTTGCATTGGGAAATGGCTGTATGCAGTGATTTCAAAGCAACGCTAGCACAGGTCTATGGTAACGCAGGTATAATGCAGTGCATTGTGCTGGATCTGGTAATTCTTGCATTGCTTTAGCAGCATAAGGGGGCTTTAACCATTTACTTGCTATGTGTTTTTTAAAAAAGGCAACATATCTCTTCCAAACTTGTATGGCATCCTAGATCATTTCGCTCAAATATTAGGATTAGTCATAAATAATGAAAAGTCCAGCGCACTCAACATATCCCTGCCAGCGGACGTGGTGGATCAGATAAAGGTAAATTTTTCCTTCCGCTGGACTACAGCGCCACTCCCATACCTGGGAGTGCACATCCCTGCACACTATGCAGACTGATACGGAGCCAACTACCCGCCCCTGTTTGGGTCCCTGACGTGGCTGCTTGAGACATGGAAGACCTACCCAATTTCCTGGTTGGGCCGAATCAACGCTGTCAAAATGACACTGCTCCCCAAGCTAATGTATCTCTTCAGAGTCCTACCAGTTAAGATCCCAATCCACATGCTTCGTGGATTGCAGAGGAAGATATTGGCTTCCGTGTGGTCACCCGGCCACCCTCGGGTATCCAAACATACCATGTTCTCCCATAAATCGCAGGGGGGGCTCGGAGTGCCCAATATTAAAAAATATTATAAGGCAGCCCAAATCGCCCAGCTAATCCCTATGCACTCCCACCTTAAGCCCCCGTTGTGGATATTTCTTGAACTTCCCAATTGCTCACTAACCCCTATTGACAGTCTACTCTGGACCGCCCCAGCACTTAGGCCTAAAACGCTCAGCCCCCTAATGCGAGATTCGCTCTCTGTATGGGACTCGATCAAATACTAGGCCTCCCTGATGTCCCCCCATACTCCCTTGTTAAACATATGGGACAACCCAAACTTTCCGCCGGGCATACAGAATAAATTAGCCTTCAACTGGTGGCAAGGCCACGGAGTGACTAGGATACTGCATCTCGAACGAAGGATTTAGGTCCTTTGACGATTTAAAAATGAGGCTTGATATACCCCAGAGGGAATTTTTTCGATACCTTCAATTAAGGCACTGGGTGCTACCTGTAACTAAACTGAGCTCCTCATTCCGCAAATGGACTCCTTTCGAGGAAATATGCAGTAGAGATCCATTCCGCAGGGGAGCGATCTCCGTGCTGTACTCTGCGCTGAATGACGGTGGTTCGAGTACCCATGGTTATGTGAAAAACTGGGAGAAAGACCTGGGTCCCTGCCAATCAGAAAAGGGATGGGCGGAAATATGCGCAACGGCCTCAAAATGCTCTATTAATGTACTGACTACCGAAACAGCATACAAGATGCTGTTCCTTGGTACCTTGTACCGAGCCGACTGAGTAAGATGCATTAGGGGCAGGCCAGTACATGCTTTAGGGGCTGCAACACTGAAGGGGACTTCATGCACATCTGGTGGACTTGCCCCATGTTGGCCCACTTCTGGAATCAGGTTTATAAGATGGCCAATGCAATATTCCAAGTGAAAATCAGGAAGGATCCGTGGGTGGCCCTCCTCCACTCCCCTGAGCTTACAAGGAAGCAAAATAGGCTGTTTGTCTATCTACTCCTGGCGGCCAAGCAAACCATCGCTAGAGCGTGGAGGAAACAGTTCACCCCCTTGGCAGAAGTGTCGGCAAGGATGAATGGGTTCCTCCTCAATGAAAGATTGACCAGTATTTTGACTCACTCCCACAGTAGATTCTTGTCGATATGGGAGCCCTGGAGACAGTATGCCTGTCCGAATGCCCTCTTGGGGGCACTGAACTAACTGAAATTAACGTGGTGGCAGAGCACGGGCAATTACCCCCTCCCCCTTTCTTCCCTTTCCAGTTCCTTGTTCTATTCACTCTATTTTGGTATGTCTTCCTCTCTAACCTCTATTGCCATGGCCTCTGCACCGGGCTGCAGTTGCAGTCTGTGGCTTATTAAAATCTACCAGTGTTTATTAACCAATGTGCAGTAGAGGTGAGCAGACAGGCTAATATTCGTTACAATCTGCGCGCGATGGGAAAAGAAGACATGACTTTGATGTATCTACTATGTACCATCCTTCTTACATTTTATTGTTGTACAACTAAAATCAACCTGGAGTTGTAAGTTTGTTCATGAGCACAGCTCATATGTATCCCCTGCGTGGGAGGGTTCATTTTGACTATGAGTGATTATGCCTGTATTTCTAATTATAAATAAATAAAAATATTGAAAGAAAAAAGGCAACGTAAGTGCAATGCAAAAGCATAAAGCAGCAGCACCACCTATGTTCTCTAGCACAGCTAAAATGGTTACCTTATAGTAGTCATTACTACAATTACAAATGATGCTGATGGACACCATACTTATCTGCATCCCCCATGTTTGGTCCTCTCTGCAAGTCCACTAACAAGGCCAGGGCTCACTTCTAGTCCAGCATTGTCTCCTCTTCTGTCGACGGCCTACATAACGTTTCATTACTTTTTTCAGATTGTTGTCGTGGTTATTGTTGCAGTGTAAATTTGTCTGCTTTGACATTGTATCACCTGCCTATGTAATGGCTTATGACTGATATAACCCATTGATTCCAGTATTAAGCAGGTCACCTTGCCTACCTAAACTAATTGCAGGATTCTTGTGTTGGTTTCTCTTACACAATCTTAACTTTCACATATAAACTTTAGAAAAGATGTAGGATCAGATAAAAAGGATAAAACAACCACAGAAGAGTTAATCTTGGTTATATTAGTGAGATAAAAAAATAATCCAGCAAAGCATCATGCTGAAATCAGCAGCTTGATCATTCCGTCTTAGGCTTTCGCAGGAAAAGTAAATGGCAATTTTCTCAGTGCCATGGCTTACTGCAGACAGCTCTCAGCCATAATCTTCAATATCAGACAAAAAGCCTGTTATGATCCCACGCAGGGCTGGATCATATCTCAGGGGCTCTTAGGCACCGACCCATATGACTGCCTTCAATTAACTGGACACGCTTAACTATACAGGACACTTACACTGTTAAAAAAAGAAAAAGTATACCAATATAAAAATAACTGTATTTTAAAAGTGTCAAATGATAATGTAAGCAGATACACAAGCCTGGGAACTGATAGTAGTGCTGTACACCATGCTTATATTAATCTATTATAATATTATCTATAGCCTTTTTTTTCATGAAGAACCACCTTTCTGATTCTCTGAAGTACCGCCCAATATACAGTTCCCCAGGAGGGTATAGTTTTGCATTTAAGAGGCATTCACTGTGCCACCCACTGGGTTCAGCCCTAGCTCCCTATCAGAACAACTGGCAGCAACAGAAGTCTAATATGTGCCTCCTAGTGCATTTTATGTCACAGTGGTGCGTTTAAAGGAGGACAGGATGCTGCAGCACACACACTATAGAAGCCAGCACCTTACTGAAGAAGATGCTGGTCGCTCCAATGTGTGCTTCAGATAAAGATCCAGATGGGAGGAACTACTGCTCACTGAAGGGGGGCACATTTGTCTTACGGAGACTGTAGGCCCACATGTGAGCAAAGACTGCAGTGCCATTCTGGTGCATGCATATGCTAGCTAAATAGAGCTAAAAGGGGCTTTTCATAAATCTTTGAGAGTAATATGTATGAAAATGATGTTTATGTATATAGGGCACAACTACAATACACAACTTCTCCTGTCTCTGATCACATGGTTTCAGATTGGTTCAGATTTTATTTAAAGAGTGTATATTTATGTTCTTTTTAGGTACTCATTGTGAAATAGAAATTGACGAGTGTTTGTCAAAGCCTTGCTTAAACAATGGCGAGTGTAAGGATCTTAAAGGAGATTTCCAGTGTCTTTGTCCACCTGGATATACAGGAAAAATGTGTGAACAAGAAATTGATGAATGCCAAAGTGGGCCTTGTAAGAATGGGGCTTCCTGCAAGGATGGAATGAATAGTTTCAGGTAATGACTCTTTAGCACGTAAACAATGTGTATGCACCACAGTGTTTTAATGTATCACAGCTGGATGTCTAACTGCTTTTTATAAAGTAAAAGTGGGAATCTATTGGTGCTATTGCTACTGTATGTTACGCAAGACCCTATGAGGTGGCATGCATAGAGCCTGAAAACTAACCTATACTCCAAACTGATGTGTTGCCATCTATACTTTACCCAAGCCTGATATGCTCCATAAGTAAAAAAAACTGCTCAAAATGGTGGTAAAAGCTATATATGGGCATTTAAAGTGGACCAAAACCCAGGCAGACAGTTCTGGAATCAATAAGATTCCATGGCCGCTTGAATCCCTCCTCCTGGGGCATCCAGGTTTGGGATACCCTGCTGTGTGAAACCCCCCCAGGTCACCTGGTAAACTCATCTTCTCCACCGATCCAACGGCGCCTGCACGAGCACCGGCCACTCCCTGCCACACCTTTAGCAGGGCACGCACCCACATCAGGCATCTGTGAATGGCTGATGCAGGTATGCTCCCTGTTAGAGGGTAGCAGGGATGTGCCCGCCGGTGCACTCAGGTGCACTTGGCTGGACCTGGCTGGAGCGAGTTCTTAGATGAGCATAGGCAAATTCGCATTAGCGCAGTCGAGTGCACCGATTGAACAGGCCGCATATGCACCGTAGGACTAGAGAAAGTTTTTTGAGAGTGGTCTTTCGGGGTTTTGGTCCAATTTAAGTGTATTTCATGCACAAAATACCTATTTTACCTAACCATCAACAGTCCCACAGCCTAATCATCTGTTGTCCATCCACTGTCAGCTCCCATGCAGACTCCTACCAGACTCTGTGCATGCTTTGCACATCTACTAGGCATCTCAGCGATGGAAATTGATGTGGTGTTTCCAATAAATAAGGAAGCTATTGCTGGAAGCAGGGGGGCATGCACAGACATCGTACAGAGAGCACACTGGTAACATCGAAGCTGACAGCAGATGAACAGCAGAGAATTAGGCCATGGCTGCATGGGATCGCGCTTGCTCATGGTCAGAATATTAGTGTTTTCTAGATTTAAACTTGACATGTACTTAAACCGGACCTTCACCATGATTTAATGAAAAGCCCAAACTCTTAAAAAACAATTCCTCAGCATCTAAAATTAATATATTTTACATGTTTAGTCACTAATTTATTATACTTTCCCCCACTGGGCTGCAACTCTGTTCGGGAATTTAGGATACGGGCGCCGCCATCTTGACTCAGAAGCATCACACTTACTGAGGAGAGGAGAGTGGGATAAGGTACAGGGGGGCGGGTTATAGCTGTGCTTTGCTCAGACAGAGCAGAGCTGGGGTCAGGGAAAGGTCAGCAGTCCCAGAATGCAGAGCAGCACAGTCACTTCCTGTTTGCAGGCACTTCCTGTTTGCAGGCTGCCTGCAAAAATGGCAGCTTCCATAAGCCGCCATCTTGGATGTTTAAAGGCTTATAAAATGCAGTAGATGCAGGTAGGATGATTTTTAATGTGAGCAATCTGTATGTACAGGGTGTGGGAAACATATAAGATAGACTCTTATTTAGAATGAAGGTCCGCTTTAAGCTCTTATATCACTACTTCAATACATTTCTGAACATTCAAGCACTGAAAATTAGCACAGATTCTCAGAAACAAAAACATTTCAGCTTAGATGGCTTTTTCTTAACTTATAACTTAAGTTATAAGTTATAATAGTTATGCTAAAGACAAGCCTGATTGTTATCCCATTGTCTCAGGCTACACATTTCACTGTCCTAAACTTCAATTCTTTTTCAAAAAGTTATCTTTAAAAGTATTACAGCATTTGAGATTCATAGAAAAAATGAAGAGAAACAGTGGGTGTGGCAGAGGCGATGTGATGTAAGCACTGAATGAGTGTAAGAAGAGAGAGGAGGGTGTGGCTTCAGAGCTGCAGAGAGAAGAAGCCAAACAGGACATCTGGGCAGGGAGTGGGAGGTGTTTCCATTGGCCCACTGAAGGTTGATTGAAGGATCAGGTCAGTGGGGTGGAGACTGAAGCTCAACTAGGAAGTGATTTTCCTAACTAAGGAGACAGACAGAAGAGGAAGCAGAATGAAAGGTAAGCTAATGATATTTAACTTTTGACTTGCCAATCACATTAAAGGGACTGACCAGGCGGTGGCAATATTAAGGCAGTAAGCATCCCAACTGAAGTCCCATGTGTCTTTCCTTCATTTCATAGCAAAGTTTGCCCTCCCATCAATTCCATTCCTTCAGGACCATGCAAAAAAGTGGTCCTGGGGCCCTTATTGCAATTGAGCATGGCAAGCCACAATGGTCCCACAGCTGGCTCTGACCACAACAGAGTATGCTCTAGATTATTAAAGAGGCATAATGATATGCCTTTCCCAACTCAGCTATACCCAGTAATGAAAGTTAAGACAGCAGCTTATCTTAGAATACATAAGGTATGTACATATTATCAGAGATTTTGAGAAGCTTTGAAATGGCTAATTTTACACAGTTCCCATGGGGGATACTATGGGAGAAAGTTTGCATGTGTCTGAACAGAGACTTAAAGCATTAAAGGAGCACTATCGCAAAATTTTGCATTAAAAAAGACAATTAAATAGCCATACAATAGCTTCTAACACGTGTATAAATAATGTGGCAATGATGTGGAAAAAATGAATGCTTTACTTTATTACATTTTTAAATGAATCTAAATGAAAATTCTGGGTTTTGTTCTGCTTAAAACACACAAAGCTGATAAGAAGAATACATGGAATAAGGAGTTGTAAGAATAAGAAAATGGGAAAATAGGAACCCAAAAGATACTGCAGACAGCAGCAGAGGTAACATGATAAAATAATAAATGCGGAGAGCAACAAAAACAGGATGAAAATAAAAAAAAGAAAAAAAAAAACCTAAAATATAATAATGAAATAGTAGGGAGTCAGATTTGAACACTTCAGTCTCTGATTTAGAATTCATCACTTTGCCAACTGAGCTATATAGCCTGCTGCAGTCAACTGGAACTCTTAATGTAATCTTTCACCATAGGATCTCTCTCCCTCCCCTTGACACTTATCTTGCCTTAAAAGCAGAGCAACAAAAAGCCCTGTCTCGTGTCTCTCTCTTAGTCATTAGATCATCCCGTCTTCAAAGCCGAGCAGCGACACAGAACCCTGGCACCTCTACAGTACAGAGGCACTTGCTACACCACACGCAAAAACCATTCAAGCCCCGACTAAAGAGGATGTAGCATCCCCTCATCAAACCCTCTTCACTCCTGCTGTGTCGATCACAAGTCATCAGTAGCAGAGGCAGTTCTCATAACACATATGTCAGTCCCTGTGGGACACCTGCCTTCTAGGTAAGCCCACAACCCCCAATTTCTGCTGCTAGCTTCACCTATCGACCATTTGCTGGGACGCTTTACACGTCAGAAACAGTTTCCCCCAGGACTTCGTAGCACAAAGGATGTGGACTTACAGGGGTGAAGGCAGGTGAATCAAAGGCAAGACTGGGCAATGTGGGGTAAGCCGGGGTCATACACGGGTAGTCAGTCCTTAACCAGCATAGCATCAAAGGGAGAGACAAGAGAAGAGTCGAGGTCAAGCCAAAGGTCAATCCGGGAGGTCACGGGTACACGGCACAAGGGATGAGGCAAAGACGAGGTCAGGAGTCGGTCCTGGCAGCTCGGGATGGTCAAACTGAACGAGGTCGGCAACGGAATCAGGCAGGAAATCTCAGGCACAAACACACCCAGCTAAAAACTATCACAGGCAGTGACACACTGGAGGGGTAAAACCTTTAAAGGGCTGAACCAAACAGGATTGGACAGAGGAAATGTGCATTATTGATGCAAACAACAACTTTGGGCTTGTATGCCCAATTTAAACCTTAAGAGTGTTTTGCCCAGTAAACCCTGAGGCTCATTGGCCCTTTAATTCAGCATACGGCTTAAACTAACTGTGCTCATGCTGAGCACGGGGACAAGTGGTGCAGCGGGGAAGGGAGGGAGAGGAGGACGTGCTCGAGGATGCCGCTCGAGTCAATGCCGCCCGAGACAGCATCAGGCGCGGATGTGGCTGCCGGGCAGGGAAAATCCCGGCCAGCCGCCCGTGTTGCTCGAGGATGCCGCAGGAACGAATGGCAGGTAAGCGCGCCGTGACACTACCCCCCCTTCACGAGGGGCCTCAGGACCCTTACCAGGCTTATCAGGGTTGATATTAACCTATTGTGGCTCCAGCAACCACAGAGTTAACCCCCACATTCGCAGCACCCTCTCCACCAGCAATCAATCAATCCACATTCCCAAATATATCTCATGAATTTATCTTTATCAAGGTCTCGGCTAAAAAATTACACATAAAATACAATATAAAAATGCCCAAAAATCAATATATGGGGCATCCCATCCAGACCCGAATCCCATTACCACCATAAATAATGTAATAACAATTAATTTAGAAATATAGTAATCAAAAATTCTCCTCTATTAATATTAATCATAGAAATAAATAGGTACAAGTGCTAAAATTGCATAAAGCTGTGCTATATAATGTGCAAATTCCATTTAATATATCCCCTAAAAATATGGCAAGAGGAGTAAAGTGCAGAGTGATACAACAATTAATCCAAAAGTTTTAATAAAAACATCACCTAATTGTGGCGGGTCCCAGGGACGTACCCCATAGATGTGGTCAAGAGGTATTTCTCCACGCATTTCTTAGTCCAAACCCCCACTACTTCCTCAAGGTGGAAATTTTTTTAGCTGAGACCTTAATAAAGATGAATTCATGAGATATATTTGAGAATGTGGATTGATTGATTGCTGATGGAGAGGGTGCTGCGGTTTGGGGTTAAATCTGTGGTTTTGGAGCCACAATAGGGGAATATCTTTGCTGTATACTATATTAATTCCAACCGCAAGCATGGCCACAAGCATTTTAGCATATTGATAGTTATCATAGGATTATTGAACAGATGGTGCGGGATATCCAATTTGGTCTTAGGCTTATCAGGGTTGTCACGATGGAACTCTTAATCAGGGCATTAGCATGGACATCTTTAGCTTATACCCAGCACCTCTCCTCAGGACCAAATCCCTTCCAATCAATTAAATACTACAAAGAATTATGTAAAATTCGAGAATCAAGAATCTTATTAACCTCATATTCAGGCTTATCTTCCACAATGACAGGTGGAGGTGATGATACCTGGACATTTCCGGCAGATTTCAATAAAGTTACATGGAACACGTTAGGAATCTCATGGATGAAGGAAGCTCAACCTTAAAAGTTACATGTAATTACTCTGGGAGTTAATATCAGGTTCGCTCTGTTTAGTGACTGTATGAGGAAAGCAAATTAATATTTAGATCAATACCAAATAGTAGTTATTGCTATTGATTTGTTAACCCTCTTATTTTTTGTCTGCTGCTCAGCAACTTAAACTTTGTAGCACTCTTATTGTTTCAGATAAGGGTTACATAAAAAACAATGTTTCACTTGTGTAAAGCATATAAGCAGTTGTTACTATTTAATTAAATAATGTCGAAAGATTGTACACCCACCGCCACGGCCTTCACTCTATGTCACGGGTGTTTTTCTAAATACACCGCTCATATGGTCGAAGGCAGAGGAAGGAAAGCCGCTCTTGCGGTGCTGTAGATGATTAATGAGCCGCTCCAGCGGCTATTTTTTTTCAGGTTATGTAGCATCCCGTTAGGGGTATGTTCAGGTGAATTGTAAGAGTGCCCAGCGAGCCTGTCAAGACTTAAGACTTTTGTAGATTCGTTGTATTCAAGGTTCTTGTGATCGGTGTAAACCGTAATCAGGTGCAGTGAGCCTTCCAACCAATACCGCCACTCCTCAAAAGCCAGTTTTATTCCTAACAATTATCGATTCCCCACATCATAAATTTGCTCGGCTGGACAACATTTTCGCGAGAAATAAGCACATAGATGAAATCTTTCTGGATTACCAGAATATAGCGAAAGGACAGCCCCCACTTCGAGTTCAGAAGCATCCACCTTCAAAAAGAATAGATGATTAATGTCTGGGTGTATCAATACTGGTACTGAAGTAAAGGTCTCTTTTAAGGTCTGAAAGGCCTTAACTGCTGAGGGAGGCCAATTCTCTACAAAGGCACCTTTCCGGGTAAGGTCTGATAAAGGGGCCACAATCCAAGAGAATCCCTTAAGCCGGACCTTCAGTATGATTAATGAAGAGCCCAAACCCTTAAAAAACTATTCCCCAGAATCTAAAACTAATATATTTTAAGTTTTTAGTCACTTACTTAATATTCTTTCTCACACTGGGCTGCAACTCTGTTCAGGACTCTAGGATACGGGCACCGCCATCTTGACTCAGAAGCATCACACATACTGAGAAGAGGAGAGGGGATAAAGTACAGGGGGTGGGATATAGCTATGCTTTGCACAGGCAGAGCAGAGCTAGAGTCAGGGAAAGAACAGCAATCCCAGAATGCAGAGTGGAATAGTCAGAAGACACTTCCTGTTTGCAGGCTGCCTGATGCTCCATGAGCCGCTATCTTGGATGTTTAAACGCTCATAAAATTCAGTAGATGCAGGTTGGATGATATTTAATGTGAGCAATCTGTATGTCCAGGGTGTGAGAAACGTATAAGATATACTCTTATTCAGGGTGAAGGACAGCTTTAATGAATCGCCTGTAGAAATTGGCGAAACCTAGGAACCTCTGAAGGGCCTTCAGAGTTTAGGTTGTTCCCACTCCAAGACTGCAGACACTTTGAATGGATCCATAACCAAAACATGATTAGAAACCAGATACCCCAGAAAAGGGACCTCAGAGACCTCAAATACACATTTAGACAATTTAGCATTTTTACACAGCTTTTGCAACACCGCCCTGTCAAGATAAACAACCACAAACCAACCCAGAAATTCACGAAACACATCGGTAACAAAATCTTGAAAGACATATATGAAAGACATAAACCAAAAGGCATCACTAAATACTCATAATGCCCATCTTTAATGTTAAAAGCCATCTTCCATTCATCCCCTTGCCATATGCGAATTAGATTATAGGCCCCCCTTAGATCTAGCTTAGTGAAAATCTGAGCCCCGGACACCTGGTTGAAGAGATCATCAATTAGGCGCAACGGGTACTTGTTCTTGACCATGATCTTATTTAAACTCTGTAATCAATGCAGGGTCGTAACTCTCCATCCTTTTTATCAACAAAAAAGAACCCTGCCCATGCTGGTGAGGTGGAGGGATGGACCCCTTTGTAAGATTCTCTGAAATATATTCTTTCATTGCTAACTCCTCAGAATGGGTGAGATTGAAAATCTTCCCCCTTGGGGGCATGGTACCCGGTAATGAATCAATGGGACATAGGCCCTATGAGGCGGAAGCGAGTCGGCAGACTTTTTGGAGAACACATCCGCCCAATCGACATAGGGCAGAGGTAACCATTACAGGATGACATGGGTCATCCTAAGGGCAGTACAAAGACAATGGTCATGGCAAAACGAGCTCCACTTTGTCTCCAGTCTCCAGTTTCCCAATTAATGACAGGGTTATGGTTCCTTAGCCAAGGGAGCCCGAGAACTACTGGAGTAACAGGACATTCTAAGACCAGGAATTCTAGTTCCTCGGAATGAGAGGAACCCACGACTAATTTCAAAAGAGGGGTTTTATAGGAAACCAATCCCTTCAGGATGGGTTCATTATTAACTGTCAGAACATGAAGGGGATTTTCTAATGGGATTAATGGAACACCCAGAGTGGATACAAGGGACTTATCTAAAAAGTTGGCAGCTGTCCCACTGTCGACAAAGGCGGTGACAGACTTTCTGGAGGATCCATAAAACATCATGGCTGGCCAAAGCATTTTTTTAATATGAGAGAAGGGTACCTGACCGCCTAGATAAGTTCCCTCCACCATGCCTAGGAGCTGTAGTTTCCCGCCAATGACTTCTTATTTGGGCAGGTCTTAGTAAGGTGACCTGGGTTACCACAATACAGACAAAGGCCCTGTGCCCGACGCCTTGTTTTCTCGGTCTGGGAGAAGCAAGTCATGCCAAGTTGCATAGGTTCCTCTGGCGCTGACGAGGAAGAGGTGGCACCCAAAGGAGAGGACTCTAGGCAGCGGGAATCCCAATGGTGGTCTTTAGCTTTCTGTAGTTTTTTCTCCCTGAGACACCTGTCCACCTTGACGGCTACCTGCATATACTTCTTGGGCTGAGGGAAATTCACCAAGACATCTGTAATGCTCTCTGAGAGCCCAATTCTAAATTGGCTGCAAAGAGCTGGTTTGTTCCAACGTCAATCGCCCAGCGGCAGAATTCAGCACTGTATTCCTCAGCCGAGAGCTTCCCTTGTTTCAGGTTTTGCAGCTTAGCGTTAGCAGTTGAAGCCCTGTCAGGGTCTGCATACAGGACCTCCATGGCTGAGAAGAAGGCAGAAACCATCTGTAGGGCCTCATCGGTGGGTGCTGATCCAAACGCCCAAGTCTGTGGATCTCCCTGTAACAGCAAAATAACCAGGCCCACCCAGGCCCACTGTGTCCCTGTGTCAGAAGAGTTGGGCCAAAATCGGAAGTAAAGTTCGCAAGAATTCTTGAAATTGGAGAATCTTGTACGATCCCCACCAAATTTCTCGTCAAATTTTTTGACAGGAGGTGTGGATACTTGTGGTACAGGCAGCTGCCAGTTTTTTTGGACAGCCATGCGTCGAGCCAGCTGGTTGATGGCGGTAGCCATGCCTGCACTTGTTGCACAAGTTCTTCCATATTTTTTTGTAGACCCGTGATAATGTCAGGCCCCGTGGGACACCCACCTTCTAGGTAAGCCCACAACCCCCAATCTCCGCTGCTAGCTTCACCTATAGTCAAGCCCCCGTTTGTCGGGACACTTTACATGGTCGCCCCCAGGACTTCGTAACACAAAGAATGTTGACTTACAGGGGCGAAGGCGGGTGAACCAGAGGCAAGACTGGGCAATGGCTGGTAAGCCGGGTACACGGGTAGTCAGTCCTTAACTTGCGCAGCACCAAAAGGAGAGACAAGAGAAGAGTCGAGGTCAAGCCAAAGGTCAACCATGGAGGTCACGGGTACACGGCACAAGGGATAAGGCAAAGACAAGGTCAGGGTTCAAGCAGGCTTTGGTCCAGCCGGGTATCACGGGATGGTCAAACAGAACGAGGTTGGCAACATAATCAAGCAGGAAATCTCAGGCACAAACACACCTAGCTAAACGCTATCACAGGCAGTGACACACTGGAGGGGTATAACCTTTAAAGGGCAGAATCAAACGGGATTTGCAGAGGAAATGTACAAGATTGGTGCAAACGACAACTTTGGGCTGATTGCCCAATTTAAACCTTAAGGGCGTTTCGCCCAGTAAACCCTAAAGCTCATTGGCCCTTTAATTCACCCTCCGGCGGTGCTGCACACAGGCATAAACTGACTGTGCTTTTGCGAGCCCGAAGACAAGTGATGCGGCGGGGAAGGGAGGAAGAGGAGGACACGCTCTGCGCCACTCGAGCCACCTCCGCCCTAGCTGACGTCCGAAGCAGATGCCGCTGCCGGCCAGGAAGAGTCCAGGCCAGGCTCCCAGATCACTCGAGGACACCGCGGGAACGAATGGCAGGTAAGCGCGGCGTGACAACATGGATTGGTCCCAGGTGATGGGCCCCGTCAAAGAGGCACATATTTAAACAACTCACGCGCCACAATGCCAGCATGTTGGTGTTTAGGCCCAACACAGCTTGGCTTCTTATACCTATAATTAATGTCAGTACAACTATGATTACAATCTATGTTGTCATGCAAAATTCACGATAATGCTCCTTTAAGGACATGATTTAAGAAGCCCCTGTGCCATACAGCGCTGTTTAGCAAAAAATGAAAATAAAACTTTGAATTAACATATCATTCATTTGATTTTAGCTCTTACTTTTCACCAGTAGCCTTTGGGTAAATGCTGTCATGCAGAACTGAAAATTATTCATATATATACATTCTAAATGCTCACATAATGATACAATATTATTTAATTTTGGCTATTGTGTATTTCATACCTTTTTTAATGTTAAATGACATTTATTTCCTCACCCGCCATGAGGTAAAGAACGAGAAATGAAATAAAATCAGAATGAGCGAAATATTTCAGCTTCAATTTTCTTATATCATAGCTACAAATTTTCCCTATTATCAAGCCATGTCCCTTTTGCCTTCACACCTGTAGGAGGCTTTCAGGTACAATGACAGTCATTCAGAGACCATTTAACATTAGAAGTGAAAAGTGTGAATAATTTCAGCCTTGTAAAATGGAACAGACATTTTCCTTACTAAAAATGTGTTGATATAGTTATTAAGATTAAGCATGTGATCACAGTATTTCCTGGGCTATGTTGCAGAAAAATAAGAATCAAAGAATAGTACTGACTTAATAGTAAGGACCCCAAACATTTCTATAAACATGTTTCTAATGCTTTTCCTTTCAACCCACAATTTCTGGTTTTACGGAAAAGAGACTATTATTTTGTCTGTAAACTGATCCTGGTGGGATAGAGAAGGAATGTCTATAAATGCAGGCACTGTAAGGTGTCTACTAAAATAAATTTCTGGGTTTGGTGTCACATTTCCAAACTGGCCAATACACAATACACAATTTTGGGGACTAAAGTTACTGCTATCCTTGCGCCACACATTGTTGCATGGAGGGGCATGAGATGACCAGGTTGCGGAGAGTGCATAAGCTGTTCTGAAGCATAACTAGCCTCAAAGTCTCCAAAATAGGAGAGGCTAAAGAGGGTGATTTATAATAAGAAGTTGATTGTCAAAAAGCTACTCACTTTTTCCCATTCTTTCAGTACTCTGTAATTTTGAGATTTCTGAGAACAAGCAAGCACACGCCAGACATATCTTTGGGTGTCCTGCCACTGTTTGCTGTCTGTTATGTTTCCTATGTCTCCTTTGTTTATGCACAACTCATTCACTGCAATGGAGGTGGCCACAGCAATGGCACACCCCTGCATTGTATTAAATCGAGTGGGTGTGCACATTTATTGTGAATGCTGCGAGGAGTAGTGGGAGTGTGCGCGTACACTGGCGGATCCAATCTCCGAAAATGGGAGGGATCTGAGCCCAAAACATCAAAAGTTGGGTGCTTTATTTGTTAGAGTTTACAGTCCCCTTAATTTGTACTTACTGTCATGCCCCACAATGTTGTTGCAATAGTTACCTATGGTAATTTTGTTAATGCAACCTAACCTGCTCTTACAACCTATTGTTCTTTCCTGTAATCTTAACTGTCTTTCTTCTTCACTTTTTTATTTTTCTGTCCTTCCGAGAGGCCATACTAATCTACAGGAGTAGATGACATCAAAGATCTTGTTGGAGATACTGTGCAACAGCTTACAGCTTGTTTCTGTATGTAATCTGCATCTATATTGCTGGTTAAGGAGGATTACATTTAAGACAGTAGATGGCGCAGTGACATATAACAATGTGCAGTCTCTGTTGTACATTATCTGCTGCATGTTGTGTTTCCTGTACATTTAGGTGATCTCTATGACTTCTTTTTCATGTCTATGTAAGGTGACCTTCTCTTGCTGCACTCATGTTACAGGAAAGCCAGTTCCTGTTACACTACAAATGTCTATCTGGATTTCACCCTGCTGCACCCAACAATCACACAATGCAACAGATATAACATAGGTTTAAGCAAGATCTAGCAGAGGATTTAGTCTGCAAACTGGAACCCAACTCTTTCCCAAATAGAATTCGAAAGGTTTGTGTAATGAGTCACAGACTGTATAATAGTGCATGGTCATGTACCTCAAGCAGCAGGGGTAGTTAGGCAAATGTAAGTACAGTAGTTCCCGGAGCTGGCAACAAAGCAGTCTGTGCAGAGCTGCTAAACGGCTGTTATCTGAAAGGCATAGATCCTGAAAGCAAGCGATAGTAGCTGAGGGTTGTGACATGGGATGACATCCAGTGTTGGTGTCAAGGTTGACTGATCAGCCAGAAGCTTGGTTGGGCCGGCAGGGTCGGCCAAGGCAGTCAGACTGGCCTTTGTCCAATGGGTTGGGTCGACAACAGGAAAGGTAGATCGGATGTGATCAGACAGGCTGGGTTAGCAAGAGGCAGATAGATCAGATGTGGTCAGACAGGCTGGGTTAGCACCAGTCAGGCTAGATGGTTAATCGGCAGACTTGGCAAGGCTTGGTTGAACAGGCAGTGAAAGAGTTAATAGCAGACATAAATACACATAGAGAGCCTCTGGCTGAGTAGTATGCATGCTGACTATTCAGCCAGGGGTGCACACAAGAGGTATTTTTAAAGCCCACCCTCCCATCAGGTGGTGCACTGGCTGCACAACTCCTGCATTGCCTTGGAAACAAGGCGCTGTGTACTAGTGGCACAGGAATCGACAGAGGTGGCACCCAGGTAGCAGAGCTACCTAGACTGGAAGACCACAAGTAAGTGACGGCCAAGTAAAGTATTGAAAGTTTGCTTGATCCAGATGGATTTTCCCCTAGCAACCAATCATGTTTGCGCAGTGATGTGGCAGATGAAAAGAAATCACATTTTCTTACACAGAACAAAAACTTTTGAGTGGGCTTTGTAGAACTATTGAATAACAATTCAAATATCACACCATAGTAGGCTGTGTGACGGAACACCCCCGTGATCCCTTTGCAGACTGTGTAGCAAAGCCCCCATCACACTATAGCTGACTGTGTGACATAGCCTGCCATGACCCCATAGGGCTGTATGGCAAAACACCCCCTCTGTCACAACAGGCTGTAGTCCTCGCCCGCCCCCACCTATGCCACGCCTATACTCAAATGTTGAACCTCAACTCGCAAAAAGTTTGGTACCAACCCAAACTTTGCGGTTTGGGTTTGCCCAGTACAAGGTATGTTTGCCTCTGTGATATAGGGAGTTCCATAGCAAGAGTAGCAAGCCATCTTGGGGAAACCAAAGCAAGCAAATACTACATATGTTACATGTGTTATATGTGCCAGTTTGTGTCATGCAAAAAATGATACTGATTACTGATATAAATATATATAACGATTATTTTTTCAGGTGCCATTGTGTGGATGGCTTCATAGGACAGTTCTGTGAAGTTAATGTTGATGAATGTGGATCCAGTCCCTGTTTTAACCAGGCTAAGTGTATAGATGGCATCAACACTTACACTTGTAAATGTCCACCAGGATTTTCTGGAAGCAGGTGTGAAACAGGTATTTCTCACATCAATTACAACAGAAACAGTTTAGCGTATATGTGATGGTCGGTTTTACATTTTACAGTATGATATGGGCATCATCTGTTGGTGGCAACTTCGCATTAGTCACTGACAACATCTAACATCAACAAAGTGAAATTAATCTTATCAATCATCCTTGTACCTCCTTTTATATTAAACACATTAGGGTTAATTCAGCACCAGGTGAAAAAAGTCACTATTTTTTTTAGAGAGAAAACTTCATTGTCTACATTGGAGCTGATTTAGGAACCAGGATGTAAATTTTCACCTGGTGCTGAATCAGCCCTATAGTTGTAGACATATTAAGTCCCCAGATCATCTCACAACCAACTCGCATTGGAAGAAAGAGTTTTGATATAACAATAAAAGGACTTGGATAGGTCACAGAGTTGAAGACAAAGGTGAATAGGAGTCTTGGGCTTATAGAATTCGATTTAACAGAAGAAAAGTTGCCCATTATGATAATGAATTTTAAAATCTGACAAGACTGGAATTTGACTTTAAAAGCAGCCTCACCTAACCTTTCTTCTGAAGGGTACAGTGGTTAAAAAGGGTCACTCAGCACTCATTCAATCACCTTGCTGGTCTCCGGCCATTTATGACTGCACTAATAAAGAATCAATCCTAAGTTATTCCCCCCTATTTACACATACTAAAGCACAGCTACATACTTCCCCTGAATACACCACCATAGTCATACACAGATCAATGTGTCTTGTTTCTATAATGCTAAATGGAGTTACTTTACATTAATTTGCAATGCAGTGCAACAAATCTTTGAGAGCAGTGTCATGACTAAGCAGGTAAAACAATTGGCTATTAGAGAAAATAGCATTTATTTGAAGTGAATTGACTTTATGTATGATGTAGGATGATGCAGCAAGGAGCTCACCTGAAGCCTGCCCCATGTACCTCTCCTCCAATTCCTGTAGAATGCTCTGTATGGCTGTCCTTCACAACAATGCAAAAATGTAGTCACATCCCCCCCCCCCCACCCCCACCATTCCTTATTGAGAGCAGGAGGTATGACCGTTGTGGCGTGCTTGGCGTGCTCACACTAAGAAGATTGAGGGAGAGGGGGGGCTTTTGCATTTGGAGGTGGTCATGGAGGTCATGGAGGAATGGAATGGTAAGGAGGAGCAAACTTTGGAGACCTGCTACAGAATATACAACACACTTTAGTAAATTCACAAGAGAAACATGGGTCAGGCTTCAGGTAAATATCTTCCTGCCTTATTATTGACATTTAGCTTGGTGGGACTTTTTTATTTTATTAAAAACTACCAATTCGACTGACTCCAAAATACATATTACTCCTCTCAGGGCCGTGTTTTATTCAATAATGTAAATACTGCAGACAACATATAAACACTAAAACACTAAGAACTCATGGTCAGGTTCAAGGAACCCTGAATATAATTAGAAATGGGTAAATGTTCTTACATGCAGTTTTTACATTAAGCTGTTCAGGATGTCTACATTATTGCAGGAAATTAGGCAAGACTAAAATATAGTACTATGAGAAATTTCAATATAGGGCCTGACTTACTAAGTGCGTCCAAGCATGTACTAGACGGGTAGCAGGGGATGGCGCAAAGTGCAGTGGCACAAAAAACGGTGGAGCTCACTCTATCACTCTACAGCATCTCCCGCTACCCTTTCCATAAAACATCTGAAACTATCATTCTTGTGCTTTCCCAGCAGCATTGCATAAGGCACAGTTGTAGCATGGATTAAAAGAAACAGCAAATAATGTTTATCTTCATCCTCTAATTCCTTGAGACCTCCTGTGTATGGGGCTCATATTTGGGCTCTTATATATTATTACAATTGCAAGTCACGTAGGGTAGATTAATATTTGAGACTGTTATCATAATTCTAAAATGAGTTTGCTTGGTGCAGAACAGCCCTCTGGATTTAACCTGGATTTTGAGGTTTCTGGAATATATGGCTATGTCATGCTTGATAACATTTTACCTACACTGAGTGCCATCACCTGTGCCTTTTGGATGCAATCTTCTGATGTCACCAACTACGGCACACCAATATCATATGCCATCGACAGCAGCGATAATGCATTCCTCCTCACAGATTATAACGGGTAAATTATATCCTTTTTTATTAGACTGACTTAACAAAATTGCTACGGCTATCAATGTATTTATTTTCACTGCAATACTTCTAGAAATGCTTGCACAATACTGCTTCAATACCAGTTTCAAGAAGCTTAATTTCATTCTTTCATACTGTGTAATTTTTATAGGTCTAGTTCAAACATCTTTGTACTTTGAAGACAAAATACATGTGAAGGCTGATTCACTACTAGCGCCACGTATTGCCAGATGAGTGTCTGTATAGCGGTGCTTAGAGCGACCGCTAGTAGATGCTGTAAGCTGGTATCGTGCACTTTAACCTAGCGTTGAGGTCGATGTATTAACCTAGCCGGCATTAATGAATGACAACAGCACAACACTGCAGTGAGCGAGAGGTAGCGGCAGCTCAATGCGTATGGCACTCGGCGCTCTACACCATATTTAACAAAAAACTACACACACACTGCATCAAAGCTGGGCGCTCTAGCATAGAGCGCCAGACGCTGTGTGATCAAAGTCTGTTTTTGAACACATATACACCAGTAACAAAGCAAAAACATATGTAATGACATTGTTTTAACACTGGGACAATAATACTTTAGTGCCAGACCTGTAAATACAATTCTGCATAAAAATATAAGTCCAAAAAATGTATAAAAGTGTCTGCAGCCAGGAGAGGTCACCCAATGATCTAAGCAAAAAAAATAAAAATATATGCCAAAACACTATTTAAACACAAATGAAAGCCTATTGAAATGTATCGGAGAGCGACACTGAACGAAAGGTAACACATGGTGCTCTTGAACCTAGAGCGCCAGTGCTATACGCTGAGCCGCCTCTAGTAATACAGGTGACGCTACATGGTGCTGTTAGAGGCGCTCACCAGATTCGCTTTCTTAAATGTGGTTTTGCGTATAGCGCCCAGCATTCACCAAACACTACCTGCCGTTACAAGGCACTACCTGGCGCTATCCTTTCTTAAATAACCCCCTTAGGGATTTATTTCAGAAACACTAAGGCCACGTAGTGCCATGTAGTGCCACGTAATGCCAGATGAACGTAATGGGAATGTCAGGTCCCAGTGCAAAAGGTGTAGTTCAAGTCAAAAATCCCGAGCGCCTCTGATAGCGTTCAGTTAGTTTCCCATCTATCATCAGCACCAACCATGCGGTGAGTGCTGGCGCTGAGTTCCCTACAGTGACAGTGGCCAGGGGCTCACCCTGCACTGTGTGGCCTTATCCCATACATTTCAATGGGCTGGGATGGTTGTAAATATTTTGGCATTTCTTTTATTATTTTTTTTTGAGCTGGTGCATGTACCACTAAATTCGTGGGCTGTTTAGGATTGTTTTTGGATGCATTTTGTGTTGCTCTGCAAACTTGTGACTTGGGCCGTGAAAAAGCTGCTATGTCTTTCAAATGCCCCCATTGCAATTCCCTTATTTAAAAAAAAATTGCTGGCCAGATCCTAACAGGCACCATGTGCCAGGAATCCCATTTCTAGAACGCCCCCTACGTGTTCTGTATTTCTGTCCTTACTACTGACAACTTGCGGCGCTCCCAAACAGTGCTAGGTGTCACTAGCACATAGGCATATACAAGTCGTCCACAGCAAACACTGCCTGGCCGGGAACAATATAGGCAATAGCACCGGCAGGGTGAAGCCGGCACTGCCGAGCATCTCGGACGACCATTCTTGAGAAAATTTCCCTCCCTGTTCCAATGACATTTTTAATGATATGCCTTTGTTATAAACAATACTTTTTTACTACACAGATGGGTCTTATATGTCAATGGCAAAGAAAGAATAACAGACTGTCCCTCAGTAAATGATGGTAGATGGCATCATATCGTAGTTACCTGGACAAGTACTGATGGCACCTGGAAAGTGTACATTGATGGAAGGCTATCTGATGGTGGAAAAGGATTATCCGTTGGAATGCACATCCCTGGCGAGTAGCATTTTAGCTTTTTATTTTAATTCATGGTGTAAAAATCTTTAGAAGACTTCAGAGTTTAGAGTAGTTGTATTGATGGGACTTGCTTGCACAATCTTTGTTCCACGTTAATTATTTTGCATAGGCCTTTGTGGAGTGGAGCATGTTTTTTACAACATACTGTACATACAAATTTCAGATAACTGAATGTCATAATCGTGATGTTCCAGGTGGTGGTGCATTAGTTCTTGCACAGGAGCAGGATCAAAGAGGAGAGGGTTTCAACCCAGCAGAATCTTTTGTCGGATCAATCAGTCAGCTTAATATTTGGGACTACCCACTGTCTTTAGAACAGGTAAATAATCTACTGAAACTGATGTTTGTGTTTTTTCTTTTTTATAAAGCAATTCATCATGAAATGTTGGGACAAGGACAAGGTCCTTTATCACCCAAGTGCCACACTGCACCCCCCCCCCCACACACACACAAGTATACACAAACAAACGTCTACTACAGAAAAGCTGCAGGTCTAGCTGAGGCACCATTTTGCAAATTTGGTTGGAAACAAATCAATTCTCCTGCATTCCCTGGAGGTGTGGGTAATCAATACAGGGTATCCCAAGTAGTGTAAAACAAGAATTTAAAAAAGATCCCTCATTCATCAGGTTAAAGGAAGTATATTGCAAAGTATAATATAAACACATAAGCTAATGAGAGGAGGGGTCACTTATACACCCGAACTGAATAAATTTCCCTCCAAGCTTGTGGTTTTCTTCTCCTATTAGGAATATTATCCAGGTTTGAGAGTGTCAGGGGCGATAGAACCTGTCCCCTTGATTTCCTGTTCCTTCTATGAAAAGAAACAAGCCTGGTTGAATATTTCTTGAAGCCAGATGTATAAGTAACCCCTTCTCCTGCCATCCAGCATATTTATATGGATTTTTATCATCCGGCCATTTTTCGCAATAGGCCTCCTTTAACAAAAATAAAATAAATACATCTAAATTTCAGCATATTTTTTAAGCCTCTTCCCCCTATTAGCCTTTCCTTGGGTCTTCTGGGCTTGATGTTGGTGTCTTCTGGCTTGCTCTACATCAAATCATGACCTTGCTAGAGGCAGTTCTTCATTTGTTCTTTCTGGCTTCCAGACAGATAACTGTCAAAGCCACCAGAATGAATGGCATTTATACCCCAGAGATGTTTCCCTTGCACCCCTTGTGCCAGGGACATTTCAGGTAATCACTACCTTGAAAATAAAAATGAATATAGATCTAGCTTTCCAGACTCTCCCCGTTCACTTTCCAAGGAAATCTAAAGAGAGTATACAAATGCACAACAAATCAGCAACAAATACAGCCACCAAAACCCACTTAAAGGAGCAGTATCGCGAATTTTTCTTGGTGACTTATATTTAAATGGTACTTTGAATGTAGGTAAGTGTTGTAGTAAGAATTACAAATTTAGAAAAAAATGATGTCTGTGTTGAGCAGCTGGAGACTAATAGCTCATGCTTATGTCTTCTGAGTGTCGGAGCCCGACACTCTGGCCTGTTCCATGCTGAGGAGAGGGGTGAAACAATGTATCAAAGTACCAGCTGTTCAGTGCTGGCAGCCGGCCAGCATAAGATAACAACATTGCAACATTGCCTGGCCAGAACTTATATATCTAAAACAGAGAGAAAAGCTCTAGAAGTCATTTAGCTGATTTTAGTAACAATAAACACAGAGCATAAATAAATAAACCACAATTTCTGACTTGTGGAAAAGGACAAAAAAGAAAGTCCAAATCATAAAATAAATAGATGCAATGAATGAAATATCCCACGGTGCATGCACTTCACATGTACATGTGCAAAATAATCCTCCACCAAACGTGCAAACTCTTACCGACTTCCAAGCATATAAAAAGCTTCCAAAAGATGGTGTACAGCGTTGTTGTCACCAATAGAATTCAGTGTAGAATGTGTGCTAATCAAGCATGCTAAATGCAGACTCCTCATACACAGAGCGCTTCCAGATGATATGCATACAATAAGCACCGCTCCCACAAATCTTCTGTGTCAGTTGTTATAGTTATCAGGTATAACTCAGATGATGTTAATATATGGATTGTAAAAAACAGAAAATCGAGAATAGTGTAATTCTGCAAAACTTATCTACTTTAATAAAGTCCAGAAATGCACTCACATAATAGATGAACAAGGTCAGCATAAAAAAAAAACAATGACGGTCTCACCGGCGCTGGAATCCGACGCTCGCCGGCTACTTCCCAAATGCCAGGCAGTGCTAATCCAAATGTTAAAAAATTCCAAGTTCAAAAAAGGTAAAAAAAGGCAAAAAGGATCCTGGATCCACCGCTCGCCACCGCCGTCGCGTTTCGTCGCCGCAAGGCAACTTTAACTAGGCTGGTGGTGCGGCAGAGCGGCAGAGATTATATACAAGAAAAAAGATTGAAAAGTCCGGTCACGTGAATCCAGTCACGTGCTCAAGGTCCTCCAGTTCCCTAACAGGATGTAGTATAACTATACAAGCAGCAGGAGACTGCAAATGGCTATTAAAATTCAAAGAAGATTAAGAGAATTGTTATTATTATCCATGCAGGCGACCTAATTAAGGAGCGTTCTCGTCTCCATCGAAATTAACAAAGCGTCCGTCTAGGACCTGCGACGTCACTGCCGAACAAACAAACACGTGAACCCGGCAGCCAATAGAGGAATCACCAATAAGAGGCCAGCTTACCAGGTTGCATAGCAACAATAAACAACTACATATTGTCAGAACTCATGAAGATCTTATCATTCGCGCTGGCAGCACAACGCTGCCCGCACAGAGGTGTATATAGCAGTAAAGCCTAGCCAAATATCTTTATTGTTGGCAACTGGCTGCACTGAAATAACAGCGCAGCGCTGACATATGCGCGGGAGTTTTGGTCACAGCCGGAGGCTTATGTGATCAAAGCCTCGATATATTAAGACACTAAGGGAAACCCCTATGGGGAACCAACTTGGCAGATTACATCACAAGCAGTAACAAATACGCCCTAATATGCCTCCTATTGATCTCATCAATATCGCTGGCAAAATACTGTCAGCACAAAGTTGTGTCTGACCTTATAGTCAGAACAAGTGTTAGAACTGTTGGCTGCTGGCCTCACTTATAAGACAGCACATCGCCAACAGCACAATCATAAAAAAGGGGCAGTTATTAGACCTTACCAGAAGCTTATATAATTAATGCCTGGATATATAAAGTAGTCAAAGATTAAAAATAAAATGGACAACAATTAAAAACTGTTATAATGAATAAGTTGCAAAAAGTTTATATGTAACAAAAATGTTGATTTTTATATAAAAAATCAAAAGAGAATAAAACCATAAAAAATCAATTAATAGAGAAAAAATCATTTGGTAAACGTCTGATTCCAGCGTCGGAGAGGCACAAAAACACATAATAGACAACACAAAATCAGTTTACTTAGGATGAAATAAAACAATTTAGATCAAAATCTATATTCAGGCCGGCTGGGTATAAGGTATCTAATGTAAAAATCCACCAGCCCTCCTTTTTAGAAATGTCCTTAACTACGTCGGACCCCCGCCAATTGGGCTCAACATAATCAATCCCCATGAATGACATACAAGTGGGATCACAATTATGAAATTTTTTAAAATGTGCCGAAAGGCTATGGGATTCGTAACCACGTTTAACGTTGTATATATGCTCGCGGATGCGAATCCTAAGCTCCCGAGTTGTACGCCCTACATAGTAATTGGCAAGGGCACCAAATTAAGTAGATTACTCCTTTGGACCAACAGGAGCTAAATTTAGAAATTTTAAATACTCTTCCTGTTTTAAAATTTTGAAAAGAGGTTTTGGGTTTGTCTAAGACAATGCAACCCTTACACCCTGCACAAACCCCACATCTATAGAAACCAACGGGTAAGTTCTTGCCCATCGGTTTACTTTGTGGTGGGTCAACATAAGTTTTCACCAGGCGGTCTCTCAGGTTGGGAGCCCTTTTGAAAATCACTCTCGGGCGTTCAGGTAGAATTGGGCCCAGTATAGTATCAGCTTTTAAAATATGCCAATGCTTACTTAGTAAAGTACGGATTTCTTTATGTTGGGTGTTAAATCCAGTGACAAAAGGAACTTCATTTCCTATCTTAGTTCCAGCTGTTGCCGTAACGTCCTTATTTTGATTAAGGAGAGATGATCTAGGGCAATTGCGAATTAATCCTCTCTGTTCACTAATTGTTTTTTTATCATACCCTTTATCCGTAAACCTTCGCATAAGCATTGCTGACTGTTTATCATAATCTTCCAAATGGGTGCAGTTACGTCTTAAACGAGTGAACTGTCCCCTGGGTATTGCTTGTAACCAATTGGGATGATGACAACTCCCAAAAGGTACGTACCCATTCCGATCAGTACTTTTGAAATGAGTAAAAGTGACTAGTTTCTGAGCTTCCTTTTTGGTGACTAAGTCTAAGAAATTCACTGCTACAGAACTAACCTCTGCTGTAAATTCAAGGTTAAATGAATTCCGGTTGATTTCATGACAAAATATATTTACATTTTCACAAGGGCCCTCCCAGATGAAGAGGACATCGTCAATATAATGATGCCAACAACGCAGTTGCGGTGGGGTCTGATGGTAAATAAATTGCTCCTCCCACCATCCAACATAAAGGTTAGCCATGCTGGGCGCATATTTTGCGCCCATGGCAACTCCTTTCTTCTGAAGATAGAAGTTATTATCAAACCAGAAGTAATTTCGTTCAAGGGCAAAAATGAGGCATTTCATTAAGAAATCAACCTGTTCGTTAGGCAGGGAAGATTTGGAGACAAGATAATGATGTACTGCTCTCTTTTCAAAATTTTAAAACAGGAAGAGTATTTAAAATGTCTAAATTTATCTCCTGTTGGTCCAAAGGAGTAATCTACTTAATTTGGTGCCCTTGCCAATTATTATATGTAGGGTGTACAACACGGGAGCTTAGGATTCGCATCCGCGAGCATATATACAACGTTAAACGTGGTTACGAATCCCATAGCCTTTCGGCACATTTTAAAAAATTTCATAATTGTGATCCCACTTGTATGTCATTCATGGGGATTGATTATGTTGAGCCCAATTGGCGGGGGTCCGACGTAGTTAAGGACATTTCTAAAAAGGAGGGCTGGTGGATTTTTACATTAGATACCTTATACCCAGCCGGCCTGAATATAGATTTTGATCTAAATTGTTTTATTTCATCCTAAGTAAACTGATTTTGTGTTGTCTATTATGTGTTTTTGTGCCTCTCCGACGCTGGAATCAGACGTTTACCAAATGATTTTTTCTCTATTAATTGATTTTTTATGGTTTTATTCTCTTTTGATTTTTTATATAAAAATCAACATTTTTGTTACATATAAACCTTTTTGCAACGTATTCATTATAACAGTTTTTAATTGTTGTCCATTTTATTTTTAATCTTTGACTACTTTATATATCCAGGCATTAATTATATAAGCTTCTGGTAAGGTCTAATAACTGCCCCTTTTTTATGATTGTGCTGTTGGCGCTGTGCTGTCTTATAAGTGAGGCCAGCAGCCAACAGTTCTAACACTTGTTCTGACTATAAGGTCAGACACAACTTTGTGCTGACAGTATTTTGCCAGCGATATTGATGAGATCAATAGGAGGCATATTAGGGCGTATTTGTTACTGCTTGTGATGTAATCTGTAAGTTGGTTCCCCATAGGGGTTTCCCTTAGTGTCTTAATATATCGAGGCTTTGATCACATAAGCCTCCGGCTGTGACCAAAACTCCCGCGCATATGTCAGCGCTGCGCTGTTATTTCAGTGCAGCCAGTTGCCAACAATAAAGATATTTGGCTAGGCTTTACTGCTATATACACCTCTGTGCGGGCAGCGTTGTGCTGCCAGCGCGAATGATAAGATTAGAGATGAGCGAACTTTTGAAAAATTCGATTCGACTGATTCGCCGAATTTTCCGACAAAAATCGTTTCAACCCGAATAAATTCGCGACGAATCGCTATTAAAAACGGCTATTTCTGAGCCTCCTAGAGCCTCAATAGGGTTGTAAACCATTCTGCCTTGCTGTAACACGCACAGGATGCGTGCTGGGTTAGTTAAATAATACTTTGAATAAATATCACATGCAGATCAGAGGCATCGCTAATAGAATCGCAGAGCGGCACAATTGAATTCAAGAGAGTTGAAGTGGCATCACTATGAGAGGCAGGAGCCCAAACATTGCTTTAAAGAGACACTGGAGTTGGCAGCAGCAGGAGCCCAAAAATTGGATGAATCACACCCTGGAGTTGGCAGAAGCAGCAGCAGGAGCCCAAACATTGGCTGAAAGAGACACTGGGGTTGGCTTCAGGAGCCCAAAAATTGGATGAATCACACCCTGGAGTTGGCAGCAGCAGCAGCAGCAGGAGCCCAAATATACACTGGAGTTGGCTTCAGGAGCCCAAACATTGGATGAATCACACCCTGGAGTTGGCAGCAGCAGCAGCAGGAGCCCAAATATACACTGGAGTTGGCTTCAGGAGCCCAAAAATTGGATGAGTCACACCCTGGAGTTGGCAGAAGTTGGCAGCAGCAGCAGCAGGAGCCCCAACATTACTTTAAAGAGACACTGGGGTTGGCTTCAGGAGCCCAAAAATTGGATGAATCACACCCTGGAGTTGGCAGCAGCAGCAGCAGGAGCCCCAACATTACTTTAAAGAGACACTGGGGTTGGCTTCAGGAGCCCAAAAATTGGATGATTCACACCCTGGAGTTGGCAGCAGCAGCAGCAGGAGCCCAAATATACACTGGGGTTGGCTTCAGGAGCCCAAAAATTGGATGAATCACACCCTGGGAGTTGGCAGCAGCAGGAGCCCAAATATTACTTTAAAGAGACACTGGGGTTGGCTTCAGGAGCCCAAAAATTGGATGAATCACACCCTGGAGTTGGCAGCAGCAGGAGCCCAAATATTACTTTAAAGAGACACTGGGGTTGGCTTCAGGAGCCCAAAAATTGCATGATTCACACCCTGGAGTTGGCAGCAGCAGCAGGAGCCCAAATATACACTGGAGTTGGCTTCAGGAGCCCAAAAATTGGATGAATCACACCCTGGAGTTGGCAGCAGCAGCAGCAGGAGCCCAAATATTACTTTAAAGAGACACTGGGGTTGGCTTCAGGAGCCCAAAAATTGGATGAATCACACCCTGGAGTTGGCAGCAGCAGGAGCCCAAATATTACTTTAAAGAGACACTGGGGTTGGCTTCAGGAGCCCAAAAATTGGATGATTCACACCCTGGAGTTGGCAGCAGCAGCAGCAGGAGCCCAAATATACACTGGGGTTGGCTTCAGGAGCCCAAAAATTGGATGAATCACACCCTGGAGTTGGCAGCAGCAGCAGCAGGAGCCCAAATATTACTTTAAAGAGACACTGGGGTTGGCTTCAGGAGCCCAAGAATTGGATGAATCACACCCTGGAGTTGGCAGCAGCAGGAGCCCAAATATTACTTTAAAGAGACACTGGGGTTGGCTTCAGGAGCCCAAAAATTGCATGATTCACACCCTGGAGTTGGCAGCAGCAGCAGCAGGAGCCCAAATATACACTGGAGTTGGCTTCAGGAGCCCAAAAATTGGATGAATCACACCCTGGAGTTGGCAGAAGTTGGCAGCAGCAGCAGCAGGAGCCCAAACATTACTTTAAAGAGACCCTGGGGTTGGCTTCAGGAGCCCAAAAATTGGATGAATCACACCCTGTGGAGAGTCATGTGGAGAAAAAGTAGCTTAGTTAGTAATATCTACATAAAATTATGAATAAACAAATGCAAAAGTATTGCCAAAGTGAAGTTTTGTTTGAGGGTGTGTTTCCACCTTTTAATTAAATCAGAAACAAGAAGGTATCATTGCCTCTGACTAATTAGCCCTCAAAAATTCTTGGAATTTTTAATCTGGAATCATGTCTGATCCGTCTTATCCGAAGAATATTAATAAAAAGTAAGAGTAACGTAAAGGATTTTTTATCAATACTTACTTGTGGTCCGATGCGGAGGAATGTCTGTAACTGGAGAGCAGCGCCTTAAATCTGTTTTGCACGATCCATCTTTCTTTAGTGTAGGTCTGGCCCCGTCATCAATCTACTGGAATACATCAGGCATTGTTGGGAGGAAAGCTTGGATGATCCAAGCGCCATTCATTTCCACGCAGGGCAGTCTCTGGAAAAAAAAAGTCTGTATAAACCAGGGTCTTTTTCATATAAAAACAAATGGTTATTCTTGCTTGTAAACCATATGTTCCACAGATTTACCAGTCATTGTGTCAGCCAATGAAGCAACTTTGTCTCGAAGTGCTGCAAAAGCAGTCCACTGCATCACAAGTGGCATCTGACACCCCCAGTCAACTGTCTGTCTGTTATGCTTTGGGTTCAGCTCCACTATCCATTGATGAAGATCTGATAATCATAAAATTCAGCAGCTACTGCCCAGCCAAGAAGTGGAGGAGACACTCGCCTCTTCTTCCACTAGCCGGCAATTAGTGATGAGGAGAGTGTCGTGGGAGGAGGTGTTGCAAGCCGAGGTAGTGGAAGAGGGTCCCTGGAGTCTGCGGCGGTGGCGGCGGCAGCAGCAGCAGATTATTGCGGACTGTTGTTCGGAAAAATCAGCTACTCAGCGATGTGGCAGTGTTTCATGCAGCATCCTGGGGAGAAAAAGTAGGTTAGTTAGTGTATATACATAAAATTATGAATAGACAAATGCAATAGTATTGCCAAAGTGAAGTTTTGTTTGAGGGTGTGTTTCCACCTTGTAATTAAATCAGAAACAACTAGCTATCATTTGCCTCTGAATAATTAGCCCTCAAAAATTCTTGGAATTTTTAATCTTGATGTCTGAGGGATTTCTCCTCTCAGACAGCGTCACCATAAGTCCAGCCTGCTGCATTACACTTGGAAGAACATCTTGTTTGCGCTGCGACAAGGAAGCCAAAGTCATGCGTCCTCACATGGCACACGTGGTCAGTCTAGTTTTTAAGTCTTGCCCCCATCTGAAAGAACAACAGGAAAGAAAGTTAGCATGCACTTCTGGCACTCCTACACCACCAAGCACAACCCTATTGAGCCTCAGCGTCACAACGGTGTACCCCACCATAGTCTGATTTGCGATGTTTCCACCCGTTGGAATTCCACCCTCCATATGCAGGATCCACTATAGCAGTGGTCCCCAACCCTGTCCTCAAGGCCCACCAACAGGCCAGGTTTTGCAGATCTCCACAAAGATGCACAGGTGGAGTAATTAGTGCAGCTGCAGAGCAATAGAGCTGGCTATTTGGAGATCCAAAAAACATGACATGTTGGTGGGCCTTGAGGACAGGGTTGAGGACCACTGCACTATAGGAACAGAGAAAAGCCATCACGGATTTCTGGATGATCCAAACGGATAGGGGGACACCTGTGTAAATTCAATGTAAACCATTGGCAGCTCATACGTGACACCGACCGTTTGCTCAGGCCCTTTGAGGAAGCTACGTTATTAGTCAGTTGCCAGGACTATGAGATGAACGATGAGATTCCACTGCTTCATGTACTACAACACATGTTGGAAACCATGGCTGGTCAGGGCACTGGAGACATGGCACATACATTTCACAGCCACATGAAGCCTGTGGGGGCTGAAGTGGAGGAGGAGGAGGGGGTGGGGCAAAGCAAACCACAGTTTAGGTTTCACAAAATGACCATTTTATCTAGTCATCTGACAGAAGAGGAGGAGCAGGAGCAGCCACAGGAGCTAGAGGGTTGTGAGTAAGGTGAGACAGAGGACCCAGACACACCGTGGCAGTTTACAGTGGAGATGGAGACAGGTAGTCCCTCCGAGTCATTTGCACAAATGGCACGATGCATGCTCACATGCTTGCGTACTAGTGAGCGCAGAATTGTCTCCATTTGTCAGCGGGAAGACTTCTGGCTCTCCAACTTATTGGACCCTCGCTTCCGGCACAAAATGGGGGCATTTTTTACGCCCACTGAGAGGGAGGACAAACTGACCTACTACAGAGACATCCCACGTAGTCAGTTGGGCGATGTCTATCTGCGCCATGGCCCATACTCCCGCAGGTCTGACTCGGGGGGACCTCTGCGATCACCTTCCACTGCCATGGCTGCTGGGGGGGTGGAAGGAGCAGCAGCAGCAGCTCCATCAGCAGCAGCCTCAGTCTTCAGTCGCTAGTGAGTAGCTTTCTACACCCGCATAGTGAGTCTACTCATGAGCAGCAGGAAGACCTGGAGCTGGACCTCAAACAGCAGGTCATGTCATACCTTGACATGACCATGCCAACACACCTTCAAGATCCACTGGATTTGCTGGGAAGCCAAACTTGACTTGTGCCCGCAACTAGCAGAGTTTGCCCTGGAAAAGCTGTACTGGCCGGACAGTAGTTGATTTAGATGGCAACTGGGCTGCTCTATATAACGAAGCAAAATGGCAAATTTACCTCACTATATGAGCTATTGCCCCTCAGATTTACACAGGGGCTGCTCTATATTATGCTGCAAAGTGGCAAATTTACCTCACAATATAAGCTATTGCCCCTCAGATTTACACAGGGCCTGCTCTATATTATGCTGCAAAATGGCAAATTAACCTCACAATATAAGCTATTGCCCCTCAGATTTACACAGGGCCTGCTCTATATAACGAAGCAAAATGGCAAATTTACCTCACTATATAAGCTATTGCCCCTCAGATTTACACAGGGGCTGCTCTATATTATGCTGCAAAATGGCAAATTAACCTCACAATATAAGCTATTGCAGCTCTATATAAATAAAAATAAATAAATAAAAAAAGGGCCTGTAGAAGCTTATTTAGTATAACAGATAGGGTGACATGTGCTGGTTTGGGATGCCCATATGGGCTAGTGTTTTGGCAGCAGTACAAAAACCAATGCAAAATGCAATAGCTTAATAAAGCTGATGCTGATCAACGCTTATTTAGTATAACAGATGGGGTGCAACATGCAGGTTTGGGATGCCCTGCGGCCTGGTGTATTTAAAGCAGACCAAAACCAATTCAAAATGCAATAACTTAATAAAGCTGAGGCTGTAGATGCTTATTTAGTATAAACAGGTAGGGTGCAAGGTGCAGCTTTGGGGTGCCCTGCGGCCTGGTTAAATGAAAGCAGTCAAAAAGGAAGTGCAAACTGAAGTAGCTTAATGAAGCTGATGCTGATCAACGCTTATGTTGTATACCAGATAGGGTGCAAGGTGCAGCTTTGGGGTGCCCTGCGGCCTGGTTTATTAAAATCAGTCAAAAACAAGTGCAAACTGAAGTAGCCTGATCAACGCTTATGTTGTATAACAGATAGGTTTAAAATAGCATGTGCCTTGGGATGCCCGTGTGGCCTGTTATATTTCAAGCTGAACAAAAAGTAACAATAATCCAAGTATGAGACATCATTTTGACCTTCTTCACAGCGCCATACTTTGAAAAAAAAAAATGAATTTCATGCCGATCAATCCAAAGGTCAATGCCCCTAACAAAAATAGTGTTCGGCATAAGTTTTCCTTCTGGAAGGACGTAACCTTTAGTTTACATGGTTGGGGTAGGTTATCTTACAAATTGGGATACCCCAGGCAGCAGTGTCATTGAAAGAGACAGATTGTAATGCAGGCCATACGCAAGCAGAGAAACTCAGGCTGCAACAGGCCTATTTAGTTTACATGGTTGGGGTAGGTTATCTTACAAATTGGGATACCCCACTGTATATGAAACCGAATATAAATGCACACCCAAAAGTGGACACTCAGCCTCCAAGAGGCCTGCTTAGTTTAAATAAGAGAGCTGCTTAGTATGGTAGGTAGGTTATGTTATGTTACAGAATGGGATGCCCCAAGCAGACTTGAGATCAGTATATATGCACACAGCAGCAGTGTGTTAGCAGGCTCATACAGGCCAAATTTCTTTAAATAACTGTGCAGCTTACAGTTAATGCAGAGGCTAATGGTATGTTACAGAATGGGATGCCCCAAGCAGACTTGAGATCAGTATATATGCACACAGCAGCAGTGTGTTAGCAGGCTCATACAGGCCAAATTTCTTTAAATAACTGTGCAGCTTACAGTTAATGCAGAGGCTAATGGTATGTTACAGAATGGGATGCCCCAAGCAGACTTGAGATCAGTATATATGCACACAGCAGCAGTGTGTTAGCAGGCTCATACAGGCCAAATTTCTTTAAATAAATGTGCAGCTTACAGTAAATGCAGAGGCTAATGGTATGTTACAGAATGGGATGCCCCAAAGCTGACTTGAGATCAGTATATATGCACACAGCAGCAGTGTGTTAGCAGGCTCATACAGGCCAAATTTCTTTAAATAACTGTGCAGCTTACAGTTAATGCAGAGGCTAATGGTATGTTACAGAATGGGATGCCCCAAGCTGACTTGAGATCAGTATATATGCACACAGCAGCAGTGTGTTAGCAGGCTCATACAGGCCAAATTTCTTTAAATAAATGTGCAGCTTACAGTAAATGCAGAGGCTAATGGTATGTTACAGAATGGGATGCCCCAAAGCTGACTTGAGATCAGTATATATGCACACAGCAGCAGTGTGTTAGCAGGCTCATACAGGCCAAATTTCTTTAAATAAATGTGCAGCTTACAGTAAATGCAGAGGCTAATGGTATGTTACAGAATGGGATGCCCCAAAGCAGACTTGAGATCAGTATATATGCACACAGCAGCAGTGTGTTAGCAGGCTCATACAGGCCAAATTTCTTTAAATAACTGTGCAGCTTACAGTTAATGCAGAGGCTAATGGTATGTTACAGAATGGGATGCCCCAAGCAGACTTGAGATCAGTATATATGCACACAGCAGCAGTGTGTTAGCAGGCTCATACAGGCCAAATTTCTTTAAATAAATGTGCAGCTTACAGTAAATGCAGAGGCTAATGGTATGTTACAGAATGGGATGCCCCAAAGCTGACTTGAGATCAGTATATATGCACACAGCAGCAGTGTGTTAGCAGGCTCATACAGGCCAAATTTCTTTAAATAACTGTGCAGCTTACAGTTAATGCAGAGGCTAATGGTATGTTACAGAATGGGATGCCCCAAGCTGACTTGAGATCAGTATATATGCACACAGCAGCAGTGTGTTAGCAGGCTCATACAGGCCAAATTTCTTTAAATAAATGTGCAGCTTACAGTAAATGCAGAGGCTAATGGTATGTTACAGAATGGGATGCCCCAAAGCTGACTTGAGATCAGTATATATGCACACAGCAGCAGTGTGTTAGCAGGCTCATACAGGCCAAATTTCTTTAAATAAATGTGCAGCTTACAGTAAATACAGAGGCTAATGGTATGTTACAGAATGGGATGCCCCAAAGCAGACTTGAGATCAGTATATATGCACACAGCAGCAGTGTGTTAGCAGGCTCATACAGGCCAAATTTCTTTAAATAAATGTGCAGCTTACAGTAAATGCAGAGGCTAATGGTATGTTACAGAATGGGATGCCCCAAAGCAGACTTGAGATCAGTATATATGCACACAGCAGCAGTGTGTTAGCAGGCTCATACAGGCCAAATTTCTTTAAATAACTGTGCAGCTTACAGTAAATGCAGAGGCTAATGGTATGTTACAGAATGGGATGTCCCAAAAACCAGAGAGCACCTGGCAGGCAGCAGTAAGACTATGCACAGCAAAAGTGTCTTTATCATGCCTAATTTCAATTAGAATAGGTGCAAATGGTTAGGTTCTTAAATAGAGGCTGGTGTATTCACAGAATGGGATGCCCTAAAAACCAGCAGTAAGTACACCTGGCAGGGACAAGTTGTGCTATGCCCAGCAAAAGTGTCTTTATCAGGCCTAATTTCAAATATGATAAGAGCAAATGCTTATATGGTCTTAAACAGAGGCTGCTTTAGTCACAGAATGGGATGCCCCAAATAGGAGTGCACCTGGCAGGGTCCAGTAGTGCTTTGCCCAGCAAAAGTGTCTTTATCAGGCTAATTTCAAATATGATAAGAGCAAATGCTTATATGGTCTTAAACAGAGGCTGCTGTAGTCACAGAATGGGATGCCCTGGGCAGGAATGGACCTGGCAGGGTACAGTAGTGCTTTGCCCAGCAAAAGTGTCTTTATCAGGCTAATTTCAAATATGATAAGAGCAAATGCTTATATGGTCTTAAACAGAGGCTGCTTTAGTCACAGAATGGGATGCCCTGGGCAGGAATGGACCTGGCAGGGTCCAGTAGTGCTTTGCCCAGCAAAAGTGTCTTTATCAGGCTAATTTCAAATATGATAAGAGCAAATGCTTATATGGTCTTAAACAGAGGCTGCTTTAGTCACAGAATGGGATGCCCTGGGCAGGAATGGACCTGGCAGGGTCCAGTAGTGCTTTGCCCAGCAAAAGTGTCTTTATCAGGCTAATTTCAAATATGATAAGAGCAAATGCTTATATGGTCTTAAACAGAGGCTGCTTTAGTCACAGAATGGGATGCCCCAACAGGAATCGACCTGGCAGGGTCCAGTAGTGCTTTGCCCAGCAAAAGTGTCTTTATCAGGCCTAATTTCAAATATGATAAGAGCAAATGCTTATATGGTCTTAAACAGAGGCTGCTTTAGTCACAGAATGGGATGCCCTGGGCAGGAATGGACCTGGCAGGGTACAGTAGTGCTTTGCCCAGCAAAAGTGTCTTTATCAGGCCTAATTTCAAATATGATAAGAGCAAATGCTTATATGGTCTTAAACAGAGGCTGCTTTAGTCACAGAATGGGATGCCCTGGGCAGGAATGGACCTGGCAGGGTACAGTAGTGCTTTGCCCAGCAAAAGTGTCTTTATCAGGCCTAATTTCAAATATGATAAGAGCAAATGCTTATATGGTCTTAAACAGAGGCTGCTTTAGTCACAGAATGGGATGCCCTGGGCAGGAATGGACCTGGCAGGGTACAGTAGTGCTTTGCCCAGCAAAAGTGTCTTTATCAGGCTAATTTCAAATATGATAAGAGCAGATGCTTATATGGTCTTAAACAGAGGCTGCTGTAGTCACAGAATGGGATGCCCTGGGCAGGAATGGACCTGGCAGGGTACAGTAGTGCTTTGCCCAGCAAAAGTGTCTTTATCAGGCCTAATTTCAAATATGATAAGAGCAAATGCTTATATGGTCTTAAACAGAGGCTGCTGTAGTCACAGAATGGGATGCCCTGGGCAGGAATGGACCTGGCAGGGTCCAGTAGTGCTTTGCCCAGCAAAAGTGTCTTTATCAGGCTAATTTCAAATATGATAAGAGCAAATGCTTATATGGTCTTAAACAGAGGCTGCTTTAGTCACAGAATGGGATGCCCCAACAGGAATCGACCTGGCAGGGTCCAGTAGTGCTTTGCCCAGCAAAAGTGTCTTTATCAGGCCTAATTTCAAATATGATAAGAGCAAATGCTTATATGGTCTTAAACAGAGGCTGCTTTAGTCACAGAATGGGATGCCCTGGGCAGGAATGGACCTGGCAGGGTACAGTAGTGCTTTGCCCAGCAAAAGTGTCTTTATCAGGCCTAATTTCAAATATGATAAGAGCAAATGCTTATATGGTCTTAAACAGAGGCTGCTTTAGTCACAGAATGGGATGCCCTGGGCAGGAATGGACCTGGCAGGGTACAGTAGTGCTTTGCCCAGCAAAAGTGTCTTTATCAGGCTAATTTCAAATATGATAAGAGAAAATGCTTATATGGTCTTAAACAGAGGCTGCTGTAGTCACAGAATGGGATGCCCTGGGCAGGAATGGACCTGGCAGGGTACAGTAGTGCTTTGCCCAGCAAAAGTGTCTTTATCAGGCCTAATTTCAAATATGATAAGAGCAAATGCTTATATGGTCTTAAACAGAGGCTGCTGTAGTCACAGAATGGGATGCCCTGGGCAGGAATGGACCTGGCAGGGTCCAGTAGTGCTTTGCCCAGCAAAAGTGTCTTTATCAGGCTAATTTCAAATATGATAAGAGCAAATGCTTATATGGTCTTAAACAGAGGCTGCTTTAGTCACAGAATGGGATGCCCCAACAGGAATCGACCTGGCAGGGTCCAGTAGTGCTTTGCCCAGCAAAAGTGTCTTTATCAGGCCTAATTTCAAATATGATAAGAGCAAATGCTTATATGGTCTTAAACAGAGGCTGCTTTAGTCACAGAATGGGATGCCCTGGGCAGGAATGGACCTGGCAGGGTACAGTAGTGCTTTGCCCAGCAAAAGTGTCTTTATCAGGCCTAATTTCAAATATGATAAGAGCAAATGCTTATATGGTCTTAAACAGAGGCTGCTTTAGTCACAGAATGGGATGCCCTGGGCAGGAATGGACCTGGCAGGGTACAGTAGTGCTTTGCCCAGCAAAAGTGTCTTTATCAGGCCTAATTTCAAATATGATAAGAGCAAATGCTTATATGGTCTTAAACAGAGGCTGCTTTAGTCACAGAATGGGATGCCCTGGGCAGGAATGGACCTGGCAGGGTACAGTAGTGCTTTGCCCAGCAAAAGTGTCTTTATCAGGCTAATTTCAAATATGATAAGAGCAAATGCTTATATGGTCTTAAACAGAGGCTGCTTTAGTCACAGAATGGGATGCCCTGGGCAGGAATGGACCTGACAGGGTCCAGTAGTGCTTTGCCCAGCAAAAGTGTCTTTATCAGGCTAATTTCAAATATGATAAGAGCAAATGCTTATATGGTCTTAAACAGAGGCTGCTTTAGTCACAGAATGGGATGCCCTGGGCAGGAATGGACCTGGCAGGGTCCAGTAGTGCTTTGCCCAGCAAAAGTGTCTTTATCAGGCCTAATTTCAAATATGATAAGAGCAAATGCTTATATGGTCTTAAACAGAGGCTGCTTTAGTCACAGAATGGGATGCCCTGGGCAGGAATGGACCTGGCAGGGTACAGTAGTGCTTTGCCCAGCAAAAGTGTCTTTATCAGGCCTAATTTCAAATATGATAAGAGCAAATGCTTATATGGTCTTAAACAGAGGCTGCTTTAGTCACAGAATGGGATGCCCCAACAGGAATCGACCTGGCAGGGTCCAGTAGTGCTTTGCCCAGCAAAAGTGTCTTTATCAGGCCTAATTTCAAATATGATAAGAGCAAATGCTTATATGGTCTTAAACAGAGGCTGCTGTAGTCACAGAATGGGATGCCCTGGGCAGGAATGGACCTGGCAGGGTACAGTAGTGCTTTGCCCAGCAAAAGTGTCTTTATCAGGCCTAATTTCAAATATGATAAGAGCAAATGCTTATATGGTCTTAAACAGAGGCTGCTTTAGTCACAGAATGGGATGCCCTGGGCAGGAATGGACCTGGCAGGGTCCAGTAGTGCTTTGCCCAGCAAAAGTGTCTTTATCAGGCTAATTTCAAATATGATAAGAGCAAATGCTTATATGGTCTTAAACAGAGGCTGCTTTAGTCACAGAATGGGATGCCCTGGGCAGGAATGGACCTGGCAGGGTACAGTAGTGCTTTGCCCAGCAAAAGTGTCTTTATCAGGCCTAATTTCAAATATGATAAGAGCAAATGCTTATATGGTCTTAAACAGAGGCTGCTTTAGTCACAGAATGGGATGCCCTGGGCAGGAATGGACCTGGCAGGGTCCAGTAGTGCTTTGCCCAGCAAAAGTGTCTTTATCAGGCTAATTTCAAATATGATAAGAGCAAATGCTTATATGGTCTTAAACAGAGGCTGCTGTAGTCACAGAATGGGATGCCCTGGGCAGGAATGGACCTGGCAGGGTCCAGTAGTGCTTTGCCCAGCAAAAGTGTCTTTATCAGGCTAATTTCAAATATGATAAGAGCAAATGCTTATATGGTCTTAAACAGAGGCTGCTTTAGTCACAGAATGGGATGCCTCACAGCAGACTTAAGATCAGTTCAGTATATATGCACAGTTAGTTACTATAAGCAGCCTGAAAACGCTAACAAAGGCTGGATGAAAAAAAAAAAATCTCCCTGTCAGCCAGCTCCGTTTTTCCTACCTTTCCCTGGCTTTCTGTCTGTCTCCTGTCTGTCTCCTGTCTGTCTCCTGCCTGTCTCCTGCTTGTCTCCAGCCTGTCCCTGTCTGTCCCTGTCTCCAGCCTGTCTAACTGCCTCAGCTACACAGCGTTCTGTCTGTCACGAATGCAATAGAGAAATGAGGAAAAGCAAGATGGCCGCCGTTAAATACCGCTGTGTGACGTCACCGGGCTTGCTGGTTGCTGATAGGCTGCATGTGACTGCCCCAGCTTGCACTGGCGCGGGATAGATGTCCAGACATGTCCCGTCCGCCATCTTAGAATGCCTGTAAATGTAAATGAATGGATGTTAAAGGAAAACTTCGAGTGATCGAATCGCGGGGAAATTCGGATTCGATCCGAATCGAATTTTTCCTGAAATTCGGATCGAATCCGGGTTCGTCCGGATCGATTCGCTCATCCCTAGATAAGATCTTCATGAGTTCTGACAATATGTAGTTGTTTATTGTTGCTATGCAACCTGGTAAGCTGGCCTCTTATTGGTGATTCCTCTATTGGCTGCCGGGTTCACGTGTTTGTTTGTTCGGCAGTGACGTCGCAGGTCCTAGATGGACGCTTTGTTAATTTCGATGGAGACGAGAACGCTCCTTAATTAGGTCGCCTGCATGGATAATAATAACAATTCTCTTAATCTTCTTTGAATTTTAATAGCCATTTGCAGTCTCCTGCTGCACTTTGCTTGTATAGTTATACTACATCCTGTTAGGGAACTGGAGGACCTTGAGCACGTGACTGGATTCACGTGACCGGACTTTTCAATCTTTTTTCTTGTATATAATCTCCGCCGCTCTGCCGCGCCACCAGCCTAGTTAAAGTTGCCTTGCGGCGACGAAACGCGTCGGCGGTGGCGAGCGGTGGATCCAGGATCCTTTTTGCCTTTTTTTACCTTTTTTGAACTTGGAATTTTTTAACATTTGGATTAGCACTGCCTGGCATTTGGGAAGTAGCCGGCGAGCGTCGGATTCCAGCGCCGGTGAGACCGTCATTGTGTTTTTAATGCTGACCTTGTTCATCTATTATGTGAGTGCATTTCTGGACTTTATTAAAGTAGATAAGTTTTGCAGAATTACACTATTCTCGATTTTCTGTTTTTTACAATCCATATATTAACATCATCTGAGTTATACCTGATAACTATAACAACTGACACAGAAGATTTGTGGGAGCGGTGCTTATTGTATGCATATCATCTGGAAGCGCTCTGTGTATGAGGAGTCTGCATTTAGCATGCTTGATTAGCACACATTCTACACTGAATTCTATTGGTGACAACAACGCTGTACACCATCTTTTGGAAGCTTTTTATATGCTTGGAAGTCGGTAAGAGTTTGCACGTTTGGTGGAGGATTATTTTGCACATGTACATGTGAAGTGCATGCACCGTGGGATATTTCATTCATTGCATCTATTTATTTTATGATTTGGACTTTCTTTTTTGTCCTTTTCCACAAGTCAGAAATTGTGGTTTATTTATTTATGCTCTGTGTTTATTGTTACTGATTTTATTGAGATAAGGACTTTATCACGTTGAGCAAGTTTTCTTTGTGCTAAATCATTCATTCTACATTTTCATAGCGTGGTTCCGGATTTTATTGGTTTACCATTAACACCATTTTTTATTTAGCTGATTTTGACAGTTTTCCCTTCATGTTGGCTCTGCTGCAGAATCTTTCAGTTTACCATTTTCTCTTTCATATTCTTATTTTTCATTTTTCCATATGATCTCTCTTTCAGCTTTGTGTGTTTTGAGCAAAGCCCAACCCAGGATTTTCACTATCTGGAGCTTTGTTTTGTGCCCCTAGGGGCATCCCGACTTGGGATGCCCTGATATGTGAAATCCCCAAGTTCGCCTGTGAAAACGTACCTTTCCCTGTCCCACAGCGCATGCGCAGGCTCTCATCCAATCAGCGCTGTTTGCACGCAGATGGGAGCCTGAGCAGTAACCTTCCTGGCCGCCCGGCCTGTCTAAATGACTATTTGCGTGAGCGCGCCAGAAAAATGGGGGGATCTGTGGTTATCCAGGGGTCGTTTCACACAGTGGGCATCCTGATTTAGAATGCCCAAGGGGCAAGGTCAATGGCCGGGTCTTATAGACTTCAAGGTCGGCAACTCAGGGTTTTGTTCCACTATAATACCTTTAGATTTTCCTGCACAGTTATTCAAACAACAATTTCAGTTATTTTCAGTCAGTTTAGTTTATTTTGTATAGATTTTACACATTTGAGTCACCTGGTCTCATAACAAAAGCAGCACCTCACACACACACAGCCGTTACCACTGATTACACTGTCAGCCTCTGAGGTAAAGTGTTGCTAGGAGACCAGTGGGCTAAATGAAGCAGCTCACTTAATACAACCCAGCAGATCCTCCTATTCAGCAAATGGACTGAGCCATTGTAATTATACAATTTAAAAGAAAGGCATACATTTTTTCTTTTTTCTATCGCCAGATTATTTATACACGTTAGAAGCTATTGTGTGGCTATTTAATTATTTATCTTTTTTAATGCAAATTTTGCGATACTGCTCCTTTAACTGTTGAGAAGGTTTATTGTTTAGGTTAGCTGGGGAAGAAATTATTACATATCGTTATATCCTTACCGGCTGGAAATTGGCAGCTGCAGAACTACAATGGATCATTATACTGGCAACACACACAGCAACACAGCTATTAGGTTTATATTGCTATTGGTGATAAGAGAAGTGTAATATTATTATTAATATTATTATATTATTATTATTAGGTAAAATCTCTGGCTAGTTCATGCCCGCATGAGCTCCAGAAAGGGAATGTACTAGCTTGGGCTGATTTTCTACCAGGTGTGGTTGGAAGAACTAAAGTGGACTACAATAGTAAATTCTGTTCAGGTATGGTAGTGAAATGTTATGTCATTGCTGTATTTAAAACACCATAATATACTATACTATATATTCTATAATATTCATATCTAAATGTTCTATTTTTTCTTTTAGACTGCCCACCTTTAGAAGCCTCATCGCCCCATCTGCACGCATTGACTACTGATCTAAAGCCTGGTTCCAGGGTCAGTCTGTTCTGTGATCCAGGATATCAAATTGTTGGAAGTTCTGAACAGCAATGTCTGAATTTAGGAGAGTGGGATCAACCATGGCCTCGATGTGAACGTTAGTAATGTGATACTTATACTATACCAATATGGAATGGGTCATGTTTGCGTGTATGTAGAGGGCACTTAGAATTTTTTAGCGCGGTGCAAAGTTGTGGTGATAATTTCTGTAATATTATTGACAATAGAAATTGGATTGGCATAAGGTCTGAAGAGAAAAAAATAACTTATATTCTCCCCTTTAGGGCTTACTCTCTCATGGCATCACATTTTCAGGTTAAAAGTTTGGATATCTGAAACAAAAGTTTATCATTAATGTATGTCTGAATTGCTTTATTTATAAATTGGGGTTAAGATCATGATCATTTTCCTTTCATATTTTTATTTTTCCTAGGTTATGGACAAGTTGATCACTATTTAGCTGTTTTGTCTGTTCGTGGGCCCCTATCCACTCAATGCAATAGCCAAAAAATACAATAGGAAACTATTTCATTTGTTTGCAATGATTTGTCAGTTTGTATTTCATTCACCTAAAGTTTTAATTTAAGGAATAAGCTGTGGAAAACCCCCTTACCTGAAAAACGGTGTGAACAGTGATGAAGATTTCTATGCTGGAAGCACAGTGACTTATCAGTGTAACAGGGGATACTACCTTTTGGGAGACTCCAGAATGTTTTGTACAGATAATGGAAGCTGGCTTGGCACCTCACCTAAATGCTTGGGTAAGCTGATACTTCTTTAAAAAATATTCAACATGGTCAAAGTGAACAAAATCCACCAGCTTCCGAGCCAGCAGCTGGCTTTTCTCCAGGAATCCCAAACCAGGATGCCCTGTTGTGTGAGATCTCCCAGTTCACCTATAAAAACCTAAAAAACTTTCCACGCTCCAACCGAGCATGAGCAGACTCTTGTCCAATGAGAGCTGCCTGCTGTGACTACATTATTCGCCAGGCAGCTCTCATTGTTTTGAATGGGGAGTGCGTGCTGCTGCATCCCCTGTATACCCGGGGAAATGCACACGTTCAGAAAGGCTGGGACAGCAGGTTTGTGAGATGTGCCATTGGAGCGTGGAAAGGTGAGTTTTTATAGGCAAACTGGGGGTTTCACACAGCGCGGCATCCCAATTCGGGTTGCCCCGGGGGCACGGAACAAAATCTTGGAACATCACATTTCCAGGTTTTGTTCCGCTTTAACTATTAGTTTATAATAAGCCAGGTTAACAAACAAAAGGATATACTGTAGATAATAGGCACCCAAAAGGTAAACAGAAAGCTTTCAAATAGGCATTAAAGAGAGACCATCAAGTTTGTTATTATCATTTTTGGTATGATTTGAATATAAAAAGGCACCATTAGGCAATGTGTCAGTAGTTTTCAATCTTTATGTTATTGCTACTGCGTGCTAAAACCATGATGGTGTTACATACATTTTTTTATGTACATTATATGTATTTATGAAAAAGCATCATGAGCTTTTTAATGAAAAAACAAAAAATCAAGTATTTTTTTAAATTATTTTTATTTATTTGTTTCTTTTTCCCAAGATGTTGATGAATGTGCAGTTGGATCAGACTGTGACAAACATGCATCATGCACAAATACTGATGGCTCCTACATATGTACCTGTATCCATCCATACAGTGGCGATGGCAAAATATGCACGGGTAATTTGAATATTCCATTTGTAATTATAAGTGAAAAGTATTGATGGGCTCTGGATCCAGGCTAAAGCTTAATACCTAGATCTTGCTAATTAATTTTGGTTTGGAGAGTCCCAGATAGTGTCCAGATCCAGATCAAACTATCCAGCTTTTGTTTTTAATTTAAAAAAGTGCTCCTCTTGCAACTACCTGCTTGTTGCACCAGGCATAGAGGTTAGTAGCCCAGGACCCAGTGGAGCAGCCAGTCTGACAACCATCAGCCATCCCCCAAGAGCACCAGAACTATCCCAAAGGGCATAGGGGCCAGTAGACCTACAAGAAAAAATGCCAGCCACTTGGCCTTTGGGTCCTGGGCTACAAGCTGTTATGTCTTGAGTGCCAGACTGGTAGCCCAAGGGGGTTACAAATACTGCAAATACATTTGCAGGATTTTTCCTTTCATGGACAGCACGAAATTCTTAGACTGTATGGCTGGAAGGCTTTCAAAACAGATAGACCCCTGACCACCTCATCTCTAATAAAAGGCGACTGGTCTATCTCCATAGTCTTTAAGACATCTGGGCATTTTGACTTATCTCTAATAGAGATACAGTTGCTTGTTTTCACACTAAAAGTATTCTCTCACAAATAGCAAAAGAAATTGTGAGTTGAGTGGGAAAGACTTTTAGAATTAAGCCTCTACAAAAAATGCAGAGGCTTTAAACATTTGCATAAACCTGGCCTTCTTAACATACTGCACATTGCAAGTTCAAAGCTGAGCTAGCATGTAGCTGTTTGTTACATGTAAGAGGGAGAATGATGAATTCTGAGAAGTCATTTTAGTTATGTTGATTTCAATTTCTGTTTAGAACCAGTGAAATGCAGTGACCCCGGTGAGCCAGAAAATGGTAACTACACAGGTAAAGAGTTTAGTGTTGGGAGCAAACTGACCTTTTCCTGTAATGAGGGCTACAACTTGATTGGAAGTGAAATCGTGATGTGCTTAGAGTCTGGTGACTGGAATACTGCAATACCATACTGCCAAGGTACAAAATACTTCAGATATTATGTATTTGTAAAATTGTTTGCTTTGTAGGCTACATCGTTATTGAAGCAGCTGATAAGGAATATTAATGGGTTGTTGACAGAACATGTTGACGGAACATGACTGCATGACAAATATTTGCCTAGTCTGCCCTGACTTTTGCAGAGTCTAATAATATTCTGTTCCATAGGAAGCCAGCATCAGGCATTTTAGTCCCTGTACATGCCCATAATTATTGGCATCTCCTAAATAGGACCATGGGTATAGAAGTGGACGACGAGAGAGGCATAAAGCTCTCCGTCTTACCTTTACCCAGCACTGCAAATGACTGCTCTCTTGCAGCCCTCATATCTGAAACCAGGTGCATTTGTCTGCATTCCAGTCTGTAGGTGGGTATGTGCAGAGTACGAAGCCACAGCAAGCCACCCAATATTTTTTATAGGGGGAACTTACTTCAGATACAAGGGCTATGGCAAAAGCCTTGTGCCCCTCTACCAGCCCTAATCCTAGGTCTGTAGGGATAGTACATTAAATCATGTCTCAAAGCAAAATTGAAAACAACCTCATATCCAACTACCCATTAAAATGCTCACTGTGATTTTCCCAATCCCATGTAGGAAATAGTCATGGTCTCAGCATACATGTCTGCAGGGAAGCTGTGGATCATAAGTGAGGTTAAATCACCCTTGTTATAGTACATGCTAAACTGCAGCAGCTGGGACATTATTCATTATTACTCTGGACAGTTTAGGATGTACTATAACAAGGGGCTAATGGCGGTTTAAGCGTAAGAGGCAAAGGAAGAAGAGGTAGCAAACACTAGCACCACCAAGTCTGTGAGATCCCTGCCTGGTTTATCTTAAGGAATGTAAGGATGTCAACGTTGGCTTTGGTTAGGTGGATCCTCTTGTCGGTAATGACACCCCCTGCAGTGCTGAAAACACGCTGTGACAAGACACTTGCTGCAGGGCAGGTCAGCACCTCGAAGCATAGAGGGCAAGCTCTGGCCACTTGTTCAATTTAGCGACCCAGAAATTGAACCGGGAAGAGCCAGTACCAGGAGATGTGGACAGGTAGTCATCCATCATGTCTGCCTCCTAGTACTACGGGCTGTATCTGATGGTGTTGGAACAATGGAATAAGTTGTTCCACATTGTGGACATGCTTCCCCTCCCCTGTGAGGTGCTCCGGGGACCCTGCTGTGTTGGCACCTTACTTCTACTCCTCCTCGTGCCGCCACTGACCTCTCAAAATCAGTTGGGAACCAATAGTGTGTGCACCAACGTGCGTTAGTACTCTCTCATTTTTCGCTCCAGTGTTGGAATTAAGGTGGAGATGTTGTCCTTATAGCAGGGATCAAGCAGGGTGGCCACCCAGTAATCAGCACTGGGGAATATGCAGGCAACTCTGCAGTTGTTGTGCAGGCACTGGAACATGTAGTGGCTCATGTGAGCCAGGCTGCCCTAAGTCAAGGAGAGGCTGTCCTCAGGTATCAGGTGTTTCCTTCTCCTCCTCTTGCTCCTCCCTCCAGCCATGCTGTGAGAGAAGGTAATCCTCCTTTCCCCCCATCTGATTCTTCCAAAACTGTCCTCTGGTTGGACATTGAAATACCCTCCCACTGTCGGCCCAGCAACCCAACCTGAGAGCCATGTGAGCGGGGAAAATGGGCCTTTCGCCTCCTCCGTCATGGCCCGAAGTGGCAGAGGATGGGGATAGTAGCACTGACGATGGCGTCAATGGCGCTGACCATATTGGTGGCATACTGGAAGCACTGTAGCACCGTGCAGATGTTCCTCATGGAAGCCCACTCACTGGTGGTGAAGTTTTGCTGGTCTTCGACTCAACTGGGCATTTTGTAGCTAGAACTGCTTGCTGCTGCTTACACACCCTTTCCCTCATGTACAATGTGGAATTCCACCTGGTAGGCAAGTCACATTTGAGGCCATGGGTGAGAACAATGAAATTCCTTTGCAAAGCAGACAGGCGAGTAGCAGGATGGGAACCAGGAAGCTCTGCACCACCAAGTTGAGCACATGTGCCAGGCACAGGGTGTGTGTCAACCCGCCTAGGCCGAAGCCTGCTACAAGGTTTGCCCCATTATCGCACACCACCTTGCTAGGCTTTAGGTCCAATGGCAGCAGTCACTCATCTCTCTGATCCTGGATGCCGGTCCACAGCTCCTGGGTGGTGTGGGGTCTTTCGCCCAGACAGATGAGCTTTAGCGCTGCATGTTGGCGTTTCCCTGTGGCAGTGCTTAAGATGGTGGTGCAGGGGCTGTGCTGACTGCTTGAGGAGGAAGCGGTGGAGGAAGCAGAGTAGGAAGAGGAGGATACTGGGCAGTTAGGGAAATGTAACGTCCCATGCCCATGCTTACTTGTCCACGTGTCTGTGGTAAGGTGGACACTGGATGTAATGGCATTGCCCAGTGAACATTTAATTTTTTTTCACAAGCTCTTGGTGCAGAGCAGGAATGGCCTGACGAGAAAAGCAATGGCAGCTGGAAACAGTATATTTTGAGACAGCCATCGCCATGGGATCTTTAAACTGTTCTTCTCCACCAAGCGGAATTGGAGCATTTCAAAGACCAACAACCTTGAAATGCTCCCATTCAGGCTTTGTGGGTAAGATGGGCCCAACTCCTGCTTTCTCTCTAAAGCTTGCAGGATGGAAGGCTGAATGCTGTTGGTACTGAAGCTGGTGGGGTTCCAACATTCTCCCTTTGGGGGGATACAGGTGGCCTTGTTGTTGGGGGCGGAGCTGCAGGCTGAGACAGAGGGAGACTCATGTGTTTGAAGGTTTTTCTGGTAGTTCTGCCACTGCAGCTCATGTTTTGCTTGCAGATGCCTGGTCATGCACAAGGCACAGAGATGATTAGCAGATTTCCCTTGCTTCAGCGACTGTTGGCACAATTTGCAAATGACCTCTGTCTTGTCTGTTGTGGACTGCGTGAAAATGCCATGCTGGTGATATCCTGTAAATCTGCTTTGGTGCGCTCAGTGCTTGGGTGTGGGGGACAGTGGCAGCAACAAGCTGGTTTGCACCCTTCTTCTTCTGCTGGCTGCCTGGGGCTGTGTGATCACCAGCTCTTCCTCCAGACTGTGATGGCCTTCAGTCCACGTAGGGTCTAGGACCTTTTAATCCCATGACCTTCTTCTTCCACCCACTCCTCCCTGCTAGCATCCCTCTCAGCCTCAACTTTGTGGCAAGCTGCAGCAGTCAGCACTTGGGTCTCATCATCATCTATCAGGGTGGCCACGTCCACATTCTCCCACATAAGCTCTTGGGCATCCGTAAGCCATAGGTCTGCAACTGGGGGAATGGGCAGGTGGATGGCCCATAGTATCCCAGCCAGGTGTGTCATCATTATTGACTCCATGATTTTTGGCTGGGACTTCCTTGCAGATTTTAGGAGGGGTGAGGTGGAGGGCTCTGCATTCTTGGCTGCAGTGGAGTGGGTAGAAGAACATCCCTCTCGGCAGAGTGGCCTCACCACTCTGCCAGCAGTACTGGGGCCTACAAAAATCCAGGCGCCTGCTTGCACCAGAGGAAGGTGTAGCAGGCAAGGATGAAAGATGTCCTCTCCCTGCAGCATCAGCTTCATTACCAGCAGCCGATGCAGAAGCGCCACAGCCCTTATTTCCTGCTTTCTACATTGTTTGACAACTGCAGTTACAGCGACACGCTCACCCCAGTGGTTGCAGATAAGTTTGATTAATGGGGTACACACTCATCCCAGTCTTTAAAGCTAGGTCTGCTATAAGGGTACACAATCAGCCCATTAATTACAGCTAGGTTTGGTATATGGGGGTACACACTCACCCCAGTCTTTACAGCTATGTTTGGTATATGGGGGTACACACTCATCCCAGTCTTTACACCTAGATCTACTATAAGGGTACACAATCACCCCATTAATTACAGCTAGGTTTGGTATATGGGGGTACACACTCACCCCAGTCTTTACACCTAGATCTACTATAAGGGTACACAATCACCCCATTTTTTACAGCTAGGTTTGGTATATGGGGGTACACACTCACCCCAGTCTTTACAGCTAGGTCTTCTGTAAGGGTACACAATCACCCCAGCGCTTAGAGCTTGATGTGGGATAAGGGGACACCCAGCCCCCAGTAGTGACAAGTGCTATTAGTGCAGTAGTAGTGACCACCCCACACAGTCCAACCCTACTCTAGCCCTCACTCCAGCTGCTATCCCTAACTATAATTTTAAACCAGAAAGCCTATCTGTCCCTAAACCGCTGCAGCAGGAACCTCTCCCTATCTAAATCAGCTCTGCAAGATGGTGCTGAGAGATGCAGATCCTGCCTGCTATACAGCGGGCTCATGTATCCCGCTGGGCCTATGCCGAACATGCGGGTTTCTGTTTGAAATCCGTGTCCAGCTCCAATCGCTCCCGTGTGTTGGATCCACTCATTGCTACTGATGATTGAGACTGGATGTTGAATCTTGACGATTCTTGTATATTCTTAGTGTTGATTGTATTGATTATTTTGTATCATACTGCACAGCAGATCGGTATCTTGCCCTCGTTGCCTGGAGCCTTCATACAGTACTTTCTATGAATAAAAATACAGGATATAGCAGTACAGAAAAGCTGTACATTTAACAAGATGTATCTCACTTTTATGCTTTATGTATATTCACTTTCAAAGCTTTATAAAATATACTTTGGTGTATTAATTATTATTTGCAATGCGGTATAAGGGACACAAATGTGCATGTAACACAAATTATATTTTTTTATCTACTGTCCTGAGGTTTGAGTTACCATTCTATTTTTTTGCTTACTGGCTTTATATAGCTATGTCTTGCAGTAAGCCACCAATTCCAGAACATGGCAACATTGAAGGCTCCAACTTTACTTATGGACAAAAAGTTACATTCAGGTAATTAATTATTGATTTAATTGTAATACTTGTTTGCACAGTGTGAATCATTATTTTTACAGTACAAAGGAAATAAAAGACATTAGCTCTCATAAGGAAAATTTTAGTTTGAAATGACTTTTCTTTCGTTAAACATACTTTACCTTACATAGAACTTGCTCTACTGTTCAACTAGGAAAGTTCCTTCAAGAAAGTTATTTCGTAGTAGGTGTAGAAAGTGTTTTGTGCATTTCTAATGGTACATAGGTATTTATTCTCCATCAGCCATTACCACACAAAACATTTGATGTGCCTACTATGCATTAACTTGCGACAGGTGACAAAACTAACATACACTGAAATTACCTTTTAAAAAAGACAGTATTTCTATTTATATGGCCTACATGTCCAGTCTCTTTTTATCTATAGCAGAGGTTTCCAACCAGTGTTGTGGATAGCACTGGTGATACACAAAAATCTATCAGGTGGTATGAGGAGGTTGCAGACTGACCTGTACCCCCATTCCTATCTACTGCCATCTCTACTTTACCTAAGCATGATGATGACTGACAATCCAAACTAAAAGTTGATGAAAAAACAGCTGTGAACCTCCAATTTATCTAAGAGACCTGGGAGGTTACTTTGTAATGCTGAAACTATGGTTTGCAAATGGTTGTGTACGTTTCTTGCTTTCTGCACAGCAATGACTCTGTTCTGTTTCAGAATATGAAGGTCTCCAAGAAGTGTAATTAATTAAGGGGAATCTGAATGATAAATCAGCAAAGGGGAGTTTAATAGGACTTTCAGCATTAAGGGAGCAAAAAGCAGGCTAATTTAACATTTTGCTTGTAATGTCCCTATGTATAGATGTGTCACGGTTTAAAATAAGTTAAGATTTTCTGACCTATTTTTATGCAGATGCAAAGATGGATATACTTTAAGTGGCCCTAAAGAAACTGTATGCCTTGCTGATGGTTCCTGGAGTCATGATACACCTTCCTGCGAATCAGTCACATGCAGTAAACCAAAAGAAATAGCCTATGCAAATCTGCAACTAAGTGGTCTAACCTACCAGTCAACAGCAACCTACACATGTGATACAGGATACCGGTAATGTATAGTTTAGATGTGTTAAGAAAAGTGCAAGATTCTATTGTGATGTTGTTTTTATGATTGCCACAGTGCCCTTTTTAATGACACAAGGCTCACCATAGTATGCACTAGTATGAGACAGTCTGCTTGTTATGCATTATAGTGTGACTTAGTAGCAGCAAGAAGGCATTTAAAAAGTCTCTAATTATGCTACACCTTGGTAGCAGAGCTATATTTAGCATTTGTACTGCCCTAGGCACTTTTAGGCCATTGCCCCCTATTGTTGCTGAGCCACACGCAGAGGTCGGCTGGCAGGATGCAACAGCCCACTCTGCAGGATCGATTCTGTAACCTGGCAGGTAAGTGACCTTTTTTTTGTGCAGCCTGGACAGCCTGTACTTTAAGGAAACTAAAATGGAAAAAAGGAGAGGAAGGAGGAAGTGAGCTAAGCTAAGAGGGAGGAAGGTAGAGAAGAGACAGTGAGTGGGGAAAAAAGGGGAAAGAAAGGTGAAAAAGAAAGTACATTACAAGAAAAAGAAAGTACATTACAAGAAAAATAATATTAAAAAATAAAATAAAAAAAGGGGGGGTTGGGAAAGAATATAAATGGAAAGAAATGAAGAGGCAATAAGGGGACAGGAAATAGATGAAAGAATAGATAGATAGATAGATAGATAGATAGATAGATAGATAGATAAATAGTTACATGGATACGTAGAGAGATGGATAGATAGATGGTGGGGGTTGTACTGAGGCTTGACATGTCCCCTACAGTTGCAGTCACTGTGGTTTACCTAAAGTGGTAATAAAGTGTAACTGCATGTGTTCTAACAGATAGCATAGTTTTATGTCCACAGCCATGGTGTCAGGAATTTAAGGTGTGTACCAACTAAAATTTGCTTTGGTAAAAAAAAAAAAGTCTAAAAATTAAATTTATCCAAATAAATAGGCTAGGTAGAAGCACATCTTTCTTCTGAGCCAGTCTGTTCTGGAATAACAGCTTTTTGCTATTGCAATTATTCTGGTGTGTGCAGATGCTTTCACCTCTCAAATATTTAGAGTGGCTAATGCTGCTGTTCCTCATGGGTGGACTCAGGAGACATTGGAACAGATCACTCCTCTTAAAGTTGAATATAACACTTAAAAACTGTCACCCCTGGACATTATTCATGCCAGCAAAGGAACACCACAAGCTTGAGATTTCTATAAGGTATATAAGTAGCTCCTCTATTCTTAGTATGTCACACACCCCGCTTCAAGAATCCTTAACATGTGGGTAATATCGTCCTGAAGAGGCGTTCCTGCAGAGATGATAGCAAAAGAAAGCCCCTCCCTGATCCATAAATACCTGGGACCTCCCACTCATTACCCAGTTTTCCATCTCTGCAAGACGGCGAGCAAGTCAGAAGATGATGGCTCCTCCTTGCGCAGGGGGATTTAAGGTAGCCGGGATGTTTCCCGGCCCGTTATGTATTTTTCCGTTTGGACCTCTTTCTCCCTGTTATATATATATGCCTCCCAGCCGTGGCTGCAGGTCCAGGCGAGGGTATATGGGTACCTCTGGTGCCTAGGAGCAAAGCTCCGCCGTGAGACCCTGTACAAGAGGGTGGGCGGCTTCACCGGGTTGGTGACCCCGGTTTGGGATGCCCTGTCCCTTAGCCTCAATATGAGGATGGTCCTCCCAGGATCCCCTTTTGCCACTGTGGCGATGGGGGGAGTGGGCCCTCTGTTTTATACACTCTTTACTTTTCTTTTTCACTCTGTCTTTATTCTTTGGTGTTAGGTGTGTGTCACTTTAATTTTCTTTGCAGCCGCGGGCGGCTGGCTGTTTTTATTGTTTGCTCCTGTGCGGTGTCGCGATTATCGGGTCAGCTTTGAGGTATTTTACCTCAGGACTAGTGGTAGCGGGGTATCAGAGGGGCGGGGCCGGACGTTCAGCGCGGGCCGGTGTCCGTTCCTCCTGGCCTCCTCTGCATAGTTCTGGCCTTGCACCGCAGCGGGCTCTAGCTGCGGCGCCGGCCGCTTTGCCGCCTTTTTTCATGAGGGGAATTTTCCCCTCACGATTTCTATGGGGGCGGGGCCGGAATTGCGGCGCGCATCGCGGCCCGCCCAATGCCTTTCCAGCGCCGCTGAGGACTGTTGCTAGGCATAGGAATGGGGGGGGCGGGACCTTGGCAAGCGCGCGCGTCCCGCGCTGGCCACGCCCCCTCCGCAGCCTCATTCTCTCAGAAGATTATTCTCCTCACGCTCGGGTGGCTGTGTCACGTCCTGGCGGTATCGTGAGTAGCCTGTGGCCCTTCTACCTTTTACCTTGCTTGTTATTGCTACTTTCTCATTGTTTCTTTCTTTCTTCTTCTTCTTTCAGAACGGAGGCTTGTCATTTGTTTCTATAGTATTAGAAATTCTCTCCTGGTCCTCATCCCTGGGTTCTTTTTATATTATCACAAATCCTCCCACTCGGGACATCAAAGGGGCATCCCGGGTTGTCTAATTGGCGTAATTCCCTGGGTCTTAGCGACTATTCAAAGTTCACCTTATGGAGGCATCCCCAGGTACTGGGACTGGGACTCCTTCGGGGCATCCCAAAAAGTGTATTTTGTGTGGGGTATCCATTACTGGGGACGATGTTTTACTGTGTATTCCATGTGCACGGCTAACCATCGCGCGGCAGTCCGAGCCCCGTACGTCGGGGTCAGCACGGCCGGTCACTTCTTCTCCCCCTCCCGCCTTGACGCGTGCCCCGTGTGACGTGGTCATCGGCAGGGATATACAATCTGAAATGTGCGCCAGATTGGCTAACCTTGAGAAAATGGTTTCCGGCTCGGTTGCCCGTAAGGCTCCGACTAAGAGAAAGCATTTGTCGCCGGCTCTGCTGGAGGATGACCATGATGACGTTGATAATCTGGATTGGTCTGATTATTCCCAGCTAGAAGAAGGAGAGGTTGATGAGGCGTCAGATGCTTCGGACGATGAGCTGTCCTTTGCTGCTGAGGCCGAGTCTGTTGACCTGAGGAAATCGGTGGATACTCCTCACACTCTGGCTCTGATGCTGGAGGCCTTAAATATTTCTCCTCCTGTGGAGGTGTCACAGCAGAAGGATGAGTTGTTTGAGGAATCCAGGCCGCGCTTGGAGTTCCCTACACAACGGCATTTTGACAAGATCATTGATAAGGAATGGGACAGGCCTGCTCGGCTCCCTGGTATCCCTCAAGGGTGGGATAAGAAGTATCCCTTCCCTTCGGAGGTAGTTAAGCGCTGGGCTTTCCCCCCCGAGGTCGATGCACCGGTTTTGGGGTTGTCTAATTCCTCGGTTTTAAATAGGCCAGATTGTTCCACCCTCAAGGATGGTGAGGACAAACGCATTGACCAGTTGGCTTGCCACGGTTTCACTAGCGTCGGGTCAGCCATGCGACCAGTTTGTGCTTCGGAGCTGATGGTCTTGGCTGCCAGGTCTTTGATCAGGGATCTCCTGACTTCTTCCGGTCTTCGGCCGGGGAGTAACGAATTCATTAGCCTAAAACGTTGTGAGTTGTTTTTATCTTTTGTGCTTACAGCCTTAGACGATACCTTGATGATGTGCGGAAGGACGTCGGCCCTACTGGTGACTATACGACGGTCGGTGTGGCTGCGCCAGTGGGCGGCTGATTTTATGTCTAAAAAGTCCCTGACGGCTTTACCTTTTGTCGGTCTTCGGCTCTTTGGTGAGACTTTGGACTCTGTCACCCAGGGTGGTAAGTTACCTCAGCGAAAGAAGCAACGTCGTCCCTTTCGGGGGGCGCCTGCATTTACCCCCTCCTTTCGTGGGGCCAGATCTGGTAGGGGATCTGCCCTTCCCTCCTCCAGAAGAGAGTCTGGGGGCAGGGGCAGGGGGCGTGGCCGCTCTGGATATAGCTGGGGCTCTAAGCCCAAACCGGCGACTAAGTCTGCCCAGCAATGAGGGGGCGCCCTCACCCTGGCGGGTGGGGGGACGGCTGCGTCACTTCTCCCAGATCTGGGAGCAAGAGGTCTCGGACAGGTGGATACGGGAAGTGGTGTCCTCCGGCTACAAGCTAGAGTTCGAGCTCCGCCCCCCCTCCAGATTTCTCAGGTCTCGGATGCCTTCGGAGCCTCTGGCAGCGCAGGGGCTCCTGTTGGCAGTGGAGAATCTTCTGAAATTGGCCGTCATTTGCCCGGTGCCCCCCTCGGAACGGGGGGAGGGGTTTTATTCCAATCTGTTCACGGTGCCCAAGAAGGACGGATCGGTCCGACCCATCCTGGATCTGAAGTTTCTCAACAGGTTCATCAGGCCGCGGAAGTTCCGGATGGAAACGCTGCGCTCGGCTATCCACTCCCTTCGCCAGGGAGACTTTCTCACGTCCATAGACATCCAGGACGCTTACCTGCATGTTCCAATTTTTCCGGCGCACCAGAGGTTTCTCAGGTTCGTGGTGGAGGATCGGCATTTTCAGTTTGTGGCTCTGCCTTTCGGTCTCACCTCGGCTTCTCGGGTCTTCACCAAGGTGCTAGCAGGGGTGATGGCTCTGCTCAGAGTTCAGGGTATCCGTGTTGTGCCCTATTTGGACGATCTCATGATCATGGCCTCCTCATTCAGCCAAGCGGAGTTGGACACCGGACTGGTGGTGTCCACGTTGGAGAGGTTCGGTTGGGTGATCAACTACCCCAAGTCGACTCTGTCTCCGTCCAGAGTTCTGACCTTTCTGGGGATGTCTCTGGACACCTCGCAGGCCAAGGTCTTTCTGCCTCAGGCCAAGGTTCTTCTGATACAGGAGTTAGTTCGGCTTCTCTTGTCGGACCCTCATCCGACCATTCGACTGGGGATGAGGCTGGTGGGGCTCATGGTGGCCTCGTTCGAGGCAGTTCCCTTTGCGCAGTTTCACACAAGGACGCTTCAGCTTCATCTGTTGAGGATTTGGGACAAGTCTCCACAATCGTTGGATCAATCCTTCCTGATGACCCCCCGAGTTCGTCTGTCCCTGCGATGGTGGTTGCGATCTGTCAATCTGTTGAAGGGCAGGTCTTTTCTGGCTCCGTGTTGGGAAACGGTCACCACGGATGCCAGTCTGTCAGGTTGGGGGGGTTTTTGGAAGGACCTCCAGTTCCAGGGTCTGTGGGGCCCGCAGGAAGCTCACGAACCCATCAATATTCTGGAGTTGAGAGCCATCAGACTGGTTCTGTTTCACTTGACTCATCAGTTGAGAGGCCTGCCGGTGCAGGTCCGGTCGGACAACAGGACGGCGGTGGCCTATATCAATCACCAAGGAGGGACTCGCAGCAGGAGTGCCCTCAGGGAAGTGTCCTTGATTCTGGACTGGGCAGAGACCCACGTCCCGTGTATCTCAGCAGTCTACATTCCGGGGGTGGAGAACACGGAAGCGGACTTGCTGAGCAGGGCCTCCTCTCGTCAGGGGGAGTGGTCTCTCAGTCCCAGGGTGTTTCGTTCAATATGTCTCAGGTGGGGGGTCCCAGCGGTGGACCTCTTTGCCTCTCGTCACAATCACAAGCTCCCAGCTTTTGTGTCTCTCTCGCAGGACCCTCTGGCTCTGGCAGTGGATGCCATGTCTCTGAACTGGAGGGATCTGGGGTTTCTTTACCTGTTTCCCCCGTTCCCAATGCTAGCCAGAGTGGTGCGCAAACTGGCCTTGGAAGGCGCGTCAGCAATTCTAGTGGCCCCAAGGTGGCCAAGGCGAGTTTGGTTCGCAGATCTTGTAAGGCTGGCAGAGGATCAGTTTGCCCTGCCTCTGCTGCCGGACCTGCTCACCCAGGGTCGGCTATGCTATCCCAATTTACCATCGCTGGCTTTGACGGCATGGCTGCTGAATCCGCCATCTTGAAGGAAGAAGGTCTTTCTGACGCGGTGATTCAGACTCTTATCTGTGCCAGAAAGCGCTCTTCCTCTTCTATTTACTACAGGACTTGGAGGGCCTATATTGATTGGTGTGAAAGTAGGTCTCTCTCTTGTCGAGAGTTCTCCATACCTAGAATTTTGGAGTTTCTTCAACATGGTCTAGATCTGGGGCTCCAGCTTAGTACATTGAAAGGGCAGGTTTCTGCCCTGGCGGTGTTCTTCCAAAGGTCTTTTGCACTTCATCCTTTAGTCAAGACTTTTTTCCAGGGGGTTACGCATGTTCGGCCTCTTAGGAAGCCTTTTGTTCCAGTTTGGGATTTGAACCTGGTTCTGTCGGCTCTCCAGGGTCCTCCGTTCGAGCCCTTGAAGGAGGTAGATTTGTCTTCTCTTACGCAAAAGGTGGCCTTTTTGGTGGCGATCACTTCGGTTAGGCGTGTTTCTGAGTTGGCAGCTTTATCCATTACAGCTCCATACTTTGAGAAACATCAGGACAAGGTTGTCTTTCGTTTCAAGCAGGATTTTCTCCCTAAAGTGGTCTCGGAGTTTCATCTGAATCAGGACATCGTTTTGCCTTCTCTATGCCCAAATCCCCGTGACGATAGGGAAAGGGCTTTGCATTCCTTGGATGTAGTTCGTGTTGTGGAACATTATCTGGAGGTTACGTCTTCCTTTCGTAAGACTGATGCTTTCTTTGTGGTGCCCTGCGGGCCTAGGAAAGGTTTGGCTCCTGCTAAGTCTTCCATTAGTAAATGGATTCGTCAGGCCATCCTTGGGGCATATTCCGCCAAGGGGAAGAGTCCCCCTTTTCGTGTTACTGCTCATTCTACTCGTGCGGTTGGGGCGTCCTGGGCCTTCCAGCACCAGGCCTCTGTTGAGCAAGTTTGTAAGGCCGCTACTTGGTCTTCTGTTCACACTTTTTCCAAGTTTTGCAAAGTTGATGTCCGGGCTTCAGCGGATGCTGTTTTTGGCCGCAAAGTTCTGCAAGCTGTTGTGGTTTAAGTTTTATATTGTTGCCTAGTTTGGATCCCCGCCCTTGTTATGGACACTGCTGTTGGATGTCCCACATGTTAAGGATTCTTGAAGCGGGGTGTGTGACATACTAAGAATAATACCATTTTGTGAATACTCACCTTGTAAAATGGTTATTATGAGTATGTCACACACCCCGCTTCAACCCGCCCTTTTGTATTCAGGATCCTCTTTATGGCGAACTTTGCGTGGTTGTGGTTTACTTTTGCCTCTTCCTGGTCCCTTACTTACTGCTTCTGTATACTGGGTAATGAGTGGGAGGTCCCAGGTATTTATGGATCAGGGAGGGGCTTTCTTTTGCTATCATCTCTGCAGGAACGCCTCTTCAGGACGATATTACCCACATGTTAAGGATTCTTGAAGCGGGGTGTGTGACATACTCATAATAACCATTTTACAAGGTGAGTATTCACAAAATGGTATTTTTCGCTATCCAGCATGTTTAAATGCTTAGATATTATATTATATATAGATATATTAGATGATGTCGCAATATAGTTCCTTTCAGAAAGTTTAGGTAGCTCCATAGCTAATTAATGACAGATGGTTCCTATCCTTGAGCCATTCACCATTTTGTTTTGATTTGATTAACAACATTTTTTTCTTAGCTTGCAGGGTCCACCAACTTTGGTTTGTGAAGCTTCTGGCAAATGGAATGGCGACATTCCAATTTGTGAACTTTTATCCTGTGGACCTCCTCCAATCGTTATAGATGCCATCTCTAAAGGAGACAACTTCACTTTTGGAAATGTTGTGACCTATGCCTGCAAAGAAGGGTAGAAACATTTTATTTTCTAGCTTTTATTATATAATATGTTAAGCCAACATACTACTTTGTAGTAACTGTTGTTTTATATTTAAACAGACGCACTTTAGTTGGTCCAGAAACTATAAGTTGCCTGTCTACAGGGAATTGGAGTGAGAGCATACCAAGGTGTATGGCTGTATTATGTGATGAACCTCCCAACGTGAGCAACGCTTCTTCTCATACTGCACATCGGCTCTATGGGGACATTGCTTATTATTACTGTGATGATGGGTACAGCATGTCTGATAACAGTATTATGCATTGTAATGCTCAAGGTAAATGGGTACCACCTGCTGACAAGGAAATTCCCCATTGCATAAGTGATTTCTGTGAGAAGCCCCCAGAAGTTCCTTATGGCATACTGGAATCTCAGACCAAGGCAAAATTTGTGTATGGTACAACAGTCAGTTTTAAATGCACGGAAGGCTTTGTGTTAAATACAACAAGTAAGACAGAGTGCATGCGAGGTGGACAGTGGAACCCATCACCTCTAAGTATCCAGTGTATACCAGTCCGCTGTGGACAACCATCTGGAATCAGGAATGGCTATTTCAGCGGAAACAATTACAGCTTTGATGCTGTAGTGGCCTATAGCTGTAACAAAGGATATTACATAAAAGGGGAAAAGAAACGAACATGCCAAGCGTCTGGAGAATGGAGTGGTCGCTTGCCAACTTGTCACCCGGTATCCTGTGGCCAACCACCCGAACTTGAAAATGGAGTTGTAGAGGTGTGTGTGTTCACTTCTTTTCTGATTCATAAAGTTTGTTTTGTTTTAAATATTGACATTTAAACAAGACATGTAGAATCAGACTGCAGTATTTTGGACCCATCAGATATAATTATCCTTGGTGCCCATCCTTTACATATTTAGGAAATAATAAGACCATTCTTAATAATGTAGAAAAAAAAAAAGACTGTGTAATGCAATGTTCAGGGGTCCTGTGTGTAGGGTTTCATTGAGCAGGTGGACTGAGGAGTTTTCAGTTAATCTGGATAATCTGGAGAATTCCAAAGGCCAATGCTGGTAGCTAGTGCGTTGTAGCTAGAAATTTGTAGAAAGAAAGGAGAGTTTTAAAAAGTTATATTGTAGTAAGTTAGGCTGGGAAGCTGAGTAATGGTCAACAACTGGTTGATAATGGGTTGGGTGTTCGTGTCAAAATTACTGGGTGTCCAGTTGTTGTCAGCATCTGCTGTAGTTAGTATTTGGATGGTAAAATCTGGTGCAGTTGGCATGTGGTGGCCCTTGATTGGTTTGCATATATCGGCCTGTCTGGTAGATCCTGGTAGCCTTGGGTGGTTACACTCGGTGTAGCTTTGCACTGGTAGGCCAGGTAGGGGCATATAGTACCCTTGGACTTCACAGAGAATGGTTTCCCAGGAGTTGAGGTGTTTGGCTGCATGTGGCCACCACTGGAGGGTAACTGGAACCCTGGAATCTTGAGTGACAGTCTCATTACCCAATCATAATGGCAGCAGTCTGGCTGTGTGACAAGACAATCACCCACTTACCTCATCATCAGCAGCTCTTTATGAGAGACCAGCTTCTGCTGTGGAAGTGTGCTCACAGCAGGGACCATGTGATTTACTTATTTTTTTGATGCCCCAATTATGCTAGGCTCAGTGAAAGGGGTGTGTGGAATGGAAGGGCCCCACGATCCCAGCCCCTTAGGCTGGGCAGAATTAGGGATTTTAAAGTAATTTTAAAAAACACAATTGACTAAAATGTAATTCTTATTCAAGTGTTTCTTTTTTCTTTCCACAGAACAAAACAGGAATGGTGTTTCAGGATGAAGTGATATATACTTGCAATCCTGGATATAAACTAGCTGGTAGTCCCAAACGTGTATGTCAGTACAACAAACAATGGTACACAGAGTCTGCACCAACCTGCCTTTTACTGAGCTGTGAGAAACCACCACCACTTAAAGATGGATATGTTAAAGGAGAAACCATTGATGTTGGTTCAAAGATTACATTTGTATGTGATGAGGGATATGAACTAGTTGGGGATTCCAGCTGGACTTGTCAGAAAAATGCAAAGTGGGACAGAAAACAATTACCAAAATGTGTACCATCGAAATGTCAAGAGCCACCACTGATAGAAAACCAACTCATCCTTAAAGAAATAACAAGTGAAATAGGTGTAGTGAAATTTTCATGCAGAGAAGGGTATGTTCTGGAAGGTTCCTCTGTGTTAAGATGCTTGCCTTCTCAACACTGGAATGATACATTTCCAGTGTGCAAACTTGTACTCTGCCCAAAGCCACCTGACATAGATTTTGGAGAGCCCAAATCTACACCTTCTATCTCTCCTGAAAATGATTTTGGAGACCTTAAAACAGTGGATACTTTTCAATTTGGTAGCAAGGTACAGTATTCTTGTATAGATGGATTTCTGCTTAAAGGGAAAGCTGAAATAACTTGCAATATAGTTGGCAAGTGGAGTCCTGATCTTCCAAGTTGTGTTCCCGTAGAGTGTCCCCAGCCTGATGAAATATTAAATGGAATTGTTGATGTTCAAGGGCTTACTTATCTAAGCTCAGTTCTTTATACATGTAAGCCTGGATTTGAATTGCTAGGAAACGCCACGTTAATTTGTGGAGCTGATGGTCACTGGATTGGTAGGATGCCAGTCTGTAAGCCTGTCAAATGTCCTCCAGCCAAAGAAATTCCAAATGGTAGAATTTCCTCCCCTAGTCTTTATTTTGGGCAAACTATAACCTATTCATGTAACAAAGGCTTTAGACTTCAAGGACAACATATTCGAACCTGTCTAGAAACAGGAGAATGGGATGGTGTCACTCCTACTTGTAAGGAAATAGCCTGTGACCCTCCTGAGGCTATTGTCAATGGCTTTGTAGAGGGAGCAGATTATAGATATGGTGCAGTAATAATTTATAGTTGTATGCCAGGGTTTCAGCTTACTGGACCTGCTATACAAACATGTGAGGACATGGGTTGGTCCAGTGCTGCCCCCATGTGTGTGCACACAGATTGTGGTTTGCCACCCCATATAGATTTTGGTCATTATACAAGACTCGAGGAGCACATGCTAAATGATATGTTCAAAAGTGAAATGTATGATACTGCGATGCCTACTCAAACTCCAACCATACCAAAAAGCTGGAAAAATGCAAGTCATTCAATAGACAATGAAGAACCTGATTTCTTATATGGAACTTATATTTTATACACCTGTTACCATGGATATGAAATTGTAGGTACTGCAGTTTTGGCTTGTGAGGAGGATGGGACTTGGAATGGAAGTGCCCCTGCGTGTACCCCTATAGAATGCAACATACCTGTAGCTCCAGAAAATGGCAGTGTGTATTACACAGATAATACACTTGGTAGCATTATTCACTATAAATGCAAACCAGGCTATGAGCTTATTGGATCAGATACCAGCACATGTTTATCTAACAGAAAATGGAGTGATGAAATACCACAGTGTGCCATGATCTTCTGTAAAACACCTAATAGCATTTTAAATGGATTTATAGAAATCTTAAATTACTCCTATATGGGCGAAATACATTACACATGTGACCTGGGATATAAATTGCATGGCCCCAGCAAAAGAATGTGCAAAGAAGATAAACAATGGGGTGGAGATGAGCCTATCTGTATCCCTGTAGCTTGTGGCCAGCCACCGGCACTGATAAATGGCCATGTCATAGGAAACAATTACACTTATGGTAATGATGCTGAGTATCAATGTAATGAAGGGTATAAACTTTATGGAGACAAGAAAATCACTTGTCTTGATAACGGTCACTGGAGTGGAGCAGCACCATCTTGCTCAGAAATTACATGTGATAAGCCACATGCTATAGCAAATGGAGAAATAGTGGGCAACGAATATGGTGTTGGAAAAAAAATTGTTTTTAAATGTAATCAAGGATATGAACTTAAAGGCTCAGCAATGATTACTTGCGCGAAAGATGGAACATGGGATACTTCAGGACCAATATGTGAACCAGTGGATTGTGGTCCTCCTGAGGATATATCACATGGCTTTCTTAATAGTTCAGGATTTAGTTATAATGAGCATGTTCAGTATGCTTGTTTCCCTGGTTATCAAATACATGGAAGTGCAACACGACAGTGTTTAGAAAATGGTTTATGGAGTGGAAGTCCCCCCACTTGCTTACCTTGTGAATGCTCCAAACCTTTTGTTCAAAATGCAGTTGTCATCGGAGACGATTTTAGCTGTGGAAAGGCAATCAGAATTAAATGTCATGATGGATTAAATCAGTTTGGACCTTCTGAATTTAGCTGTCTATCAGCTGGAAAGTGGAGTTCAGGTTTCCCTTATTGTGATAAGGGTTCTTGTGGTTTCCCACCGGTTATTCCTCATGCTTTTGTGAATGGAAGCAGTTCATCAATGGAAAATGCCATCTCATATAGCTGTGAAACTGGGTATTCTCTGCAAGGAAAGCCAGATGTAGTGTGCACTAAAGATGGGCAATGGAAAGCACCGTACCCTAGCTGTCTCCTGATCACCTGCGGACCACCACCTGTAATCCCCAATACTGTGATGTCTGAAAAGTCCTATACGTATGGAAGCACCATTGAATACCTGTAAGGATTATTTGTCTATATATTTTTCACTGTATATTATATTTTCACTTACATTTAAAAGACATTTGATGAAAAAAGTCCTTATGGCATGGTCAGCCAGCAGAGATCTATACATATTCTCCTTAGCATGACGAGGGAAAAAAGACACTTTCCTAGAACGGAGAGCATTTATACAGTGCTCAACACAAGGAATAATAGACTTACCTTCCATTAGTGGATACGTACAAGCAAATACTTGAAGCCTTGTGCTGATGAGGTTCATAATCCCGAAAAACACGTCCACAAGTGAAAGGTGTTTGGCTTTGCAAATGTTAAGATAATCCTTGGCATTTCTGAGTGCCTAGAATGGCACCTACACATAAAGGGATGCTTTGCATGGCTCTGCTTTCTGCAAAGAGTGATGGGTAAATCTATTATTTCTTGTGTTGGGCACTGTGTACATTTTATACTTTTATAATTTTTTTTATTTTATACTCTGTTCTAGAAAAGCACCTCTTTTCTTTCATATTTGAGTAGAGAGCTTTTTGGTCTCTTTAGTCCTGCTATATTTAAGCTTAACATGGGTCTCTCCACATGGTGGCTTGTGATTTTGGTTTCAATGACAAAATACTACAAGTCTTTTGTGCTATTCCTGTTTTCTCACATAGCACAGCTCTTATGGAAGTTCTAATCATACAAAGGGTTATGCACTGGTTCACAAATGGCCGGCCATGCTTGGAACCGAGCTTGGTCAGTGGTGCTTGCAAGAAAGCTAATAACATATTTTACAAATGAACTGTAGGACCACTTGTACAGTGGCAATGCAATGTCTTCATGCCCCTGTTTAAATGGCATGTTTTTGTCATGTAAACAATCAGACCAAGAAGAATCATTTAAGAACATTTAAAAACCTTAAATGTCACCTATGATCTGTACAATTCAATTGCAAAACAGACTGAAATATTTCAGGGTGAAAAATGAAAATAAAAGAAGTAAAATCAAAATGTTGCTGCATAAATTTGAACATAAGTGAATACTTTGCTGAATGACCCTTTACATTTATGGCAGCATTCAGTCTTTTAGGGTAGTAGCCTATCATCATGGTCCATCTAGATGGCAATATGATCTCCTTCATACAACTCTCTTACTCAACTCATAGAATTGTAATTTCATTCAGGGCTTTGGTTGAGCTATTCCAAAACTTTATTGTTTATGTAGAGGTATGATTTGGGTTGTTGACATGCTGAAAGGTGAAATTCATCAGCTAGAGGCCAGAATATGTTGTGTTAAAATTGACTGATGTTTGGAACTGCTTACAACACCCTCAGCCCCAGGTGCATTATGGCCAAATAGTTTAACTTTGGTCTCATCAGATCATTCTTTTCCCACATGCTTTTGCCAAACGTAGGTTTTGACAAAACATAGCCGGTCTTGGATGTTTTTCAGACATTTAAACAGACGGTTAACAACACTAAAACAGACTATAATTGCATATATATAAATCCTTTCTAATACATATCAACAAATATTCTCCACAAAGGAATGAAAATGCTAGTGTAAATACCACTATACAAAACTGAAAGTGCAAGTGCTAAATAAGTGCAGAATAAATGCATACAATAAACGCACCTAAGAGGTGAAGGTGGTATGCCAGGTCATTATTGTCCTGCACAGCATCTAAAACCATAACAAACTACAGTGTTAACTATGGTCCATTGTAGTTGAAAGTGCAAGAGAAAAGGCATATAAAATGTTTACATCACCAGATATGCAGAGCCAAGGCTATTGTTAAAGCAACACCTTTTGACGATAGCCTTGGCTCTGCATGTCTGGTGATGTAAATATTTTATATGCCTCTTCTCTTGCACTTTCTACCAGAATTATAATGCATATGATTATGTGGAAGTTATCTTAGCCAGTAATGAAAATTTTAAGCAGACCTAAAATCAAACAAGACTAGGTACCCTTGAAGTGGAACAAAACTCTGGTTTTTGACTAGCCCGGGTTTTGTACCCTGTCCTGATTTGGGATAGCCCACTGTGTGAAACCCCACAGATCGCTCAGAAAAACTCACAGTTCCCCCGGTCCTACGGTGCATACACCGCCTCTCTTCCAATCAGAGACGTTTGCAGTGCATATTAAATTCTTTGAAAAATAGCTCTGTCAGGAGCATGATCAGCTGCATCCCCAGCAGAGGACACGTTCCTGCCCACAGCCTATCTGAATGGCTGGGGTTGGGAGCGCACACACAGCCCAAGAATGCTGGGGATGCTGCCACTATCATTTAAATCAGTGGAGGGAGCCAGACGAAGGTGATCTTTACGGGGGGTGGCCTGGAGATACAGGGTTGGGATCACCAGTGAAGTGAGTGTTCTGGTTGATCCCTGGGGTTTCACATAGCAAAGTATCCGAATTTGGATGCCCTGTAAAGAGGGAGACCATCAGCCCTAGAATCTTATAGACTGTAGGAAGGTGGTTGTTTAATAGCTTTCCATGCTGTCTCCCGGTTTTCGATTGGCCCTTTTCCCTAATGAAGCCTTAAAAGCCTGAAACATTCTTTTAATGCTCCAACTTATTGGATTCCACCAGCCTTTGCTCCACAGGCTGGTTGAGTTTACATGGTGGGCATGCACACATACCTTGCATGTTCCCTCAGCAAAGCCATTTGAATACTGGTAGTCATTTGGGCCCATAAAGAGAGACGCAGAAGCGTTGATGGGTAAGTGCAGTAATAAAGCACATTTTGGGCCTCTTTTAGGTGTGGGGCATAGGTTATTTAAATGATATACCATATTTTCCACTATATAAGATGCACATGGGGTTTAGAGTGAGAAAATATTCTGGACCAAATGGTGTGGTGATTTTTGTGGACGGTTTTGTCTGTTCACTACTGACACAACAGATCAAGTACATAGAGTATAAACTTACTGCCCAGTAACTTATTGCCCGGAAGGAGGAATTACTGCACCCAGTCTGCAGCAATACTCTGTCCCAGAAATGTTCAGGTTGGGGGTACAGATAGATGTGGCTGTGGGTCAGGTTGGGGGTATAGATGTGGCTGTGGGTCAGGTTGGGGTTACAGATATATGTGTCTGTGGGACAGGTTGGGGGTACAGATGTAGCTGTGGGTAAGGATGGGGTACTGAGAGATGTGGCTGCAAGTCCGGATGGGATAAAGTTAGATGTTGCTGTGAATCAGGTTGGTGGTACAGATAGATGTTGCTGTGGGTCAGGTTGGAGGTACAAATGTGGCTTTGGGTCAGATTGGGGGTACAGACAGATGTTGCTGCAGGTCAGGGGTACAGATAGATATAGTTGCAGGTCAGGTTTGGGGTACAGATAGATATGGCTGTGGGTCAGGTTGGGGGTACAGATAGATATGGTTGCAGGCAGGGGCGGGCTGGCCATAGGGCATACCAGGCAGAATCCCGGTAGGCCGGCACATGGGAAAGCCGCAGGTGGTGGCCGATGAGCAGAGCAGTGTAATGGGTGGACGCCGCTCTGCCTGCCGCCACCGGCCCCGCTGTCACACACCCAGATTATCTGCGTGTAAACATTAGCGTGTGTGATAGCGGCGGCGGGCAGAGCGGCCTCCACCCATTACACTGCTCTGCGCATCGGCCGCTGTTAGAACATTGGCTCCGCGCAGGCTCGGCATCAGCAATTACACTTACAGGGACGGGGAAGCAGAGGAGCCGTTATAGCTCTGTGTCATGTGACAGAGCAGGATATGTGTGCACGCTGCTGCCCCCTAGTGACAGCCTGTCCCAGGAGCTGGAGGTCAGTGGATACTTCACACTAGGTTCTGCCATTTGTAACTCGGCTGCAGGGACGTGTAACTGCTGCTGCTTCTGCCACAAGGTAAAGGCTTCCCTTTGTGTGTCCTCCCTCCTGGCAGCTTATTAAGGAAAGTTTAGATGTTCAACCCCATTTTACAATACAAACAGTGTCCCATGTGCTGTCCGTAGACTCGGCTGTGCAGAGCTCCATGTTGTCTGTCCCTGTGTTCTCAGGTCCTTCATATACTATATGTCTGCTAAATGTAGCTTCTCACAGCCCTGTAACAGGAGAGAGGCCGGGTGGCCAGTGTGACCAATGAGAAAACTTCTACAAAGCCACCTCACATCTGTGTCCAAATCTGATCTGCTCCTGATCTGTGTCTCCAAATCTGATCTGCTCCTGATCTGTGTCCAAATCTGATCTGCTCCTGATCTGTGTCTCCAAATCTGATCTGTTCCTGATCTGTGTCTCCAAATCTGATCTGCTCCTGATCTGTGTCTCCAAATCTGATCTTCTCCTGATCTGTGTCCAAATCTGATCTGCTCCTGATCTGTGTCCAAATCTGATCTGCTCCTGATCTGTGTCCAAATCTGATCTTCTCCTGATCTGTGTCCAAATCTGATCTGCTCCTGATCTTTGTGTCCAAATCTGATCTGCTTCTGATCTGTGTCCAAATATGATCTGCTCCTGATCTTTGTGTCCAAATCTGATCTTCTCCTGATCTGTGTCCAAATCTGATCTTCTCCTGATCTGTGTCCAAATCTGATCTTCTCCTGATCTGTGTCCAAATCTGATCTGCTCCTGATCTGTGTCCAAATCTGATCTGCTCCTGATCTGTGTCCAAATCTGATCTGCTCCTGATCTGTGTCCAAATCTGATCTTCTCCTGATCTGTCCAAATCTGATCTGCTCCTGATCTTTGTCTCCAAATCTGATCTGCTCCTGATCTGTTTCCAAATCTGATCTGCTCCTGATCTGTGTCTCCAGATCTGATCTGCTCCTGATCTGTGTCCAAATCTGATCTTCTCCTGATCTGTGTCTCCAAATCTGATCTGCTCCTGATCCGTGTCTCCAAATCTGATCTTCTCCTGATCTGTGTCCAAATCTGATCTGCTCCTGATCTCTGTGTCCAAATCTGATCTGCTCCTGATCTGTGTCCAAATCTGATCTGCTCCTGATCTGTGTCCAAATCTGATCTGCTCCTGATCTGTGTCCAAATCTGATCTGTGTCCGAATCTACTCTTCCACCAACTGATCTATATACTAAACTAAATTGTGCTGCTAACTGTTCTGTGCCCCAGCTTTATCCACTACTGACTCATCTGTGCCCAAATGCATACCTTCTAACTTTTTGGTGTGGGAAATAGGGACAGTTGTTAAATTAAGCCTGTAAAGTGGGATGCCCCTCTCAGCCTGTAAAGTGGGATGCCCCTCTTTCTTTCTTATTTTTGTCCTCCTAAGCCCTGGTAAACCATGGAACAAAATAAGATATATATATACATATATATATATATATATATATATATATATATATATATATATATAATTATGTGACATTAATATACTATACTGGGCCAGGAACAGTAAAGCAGGGCCGGTGTGCCCCAAAAAGTCCCAGTCCGCCCCTGGCTGCGGGTCAGGCTAGAGTATGGATAGATGTGTCTGTAGTTTGGGCCAGGTTGTGGTACAGATAAATATGATAGTGAAGTAGTTAAATGGGGGAGCTCTTAGTGAAGACTAAAGGTGGCTGGGAACATCGACGGCATAATTGTGTTTTTATTTTTCCCTTTTGGTTGAGTAATCTGTAGCAGGTCACAGAGTGCTGTGTGCTTCCAGCATTCATTATAGCTGAGCATGAGCACCTTTGATCCTCCTTTGATCTGCTGTCCTCCTCTGGACCTTCACACAGCAGCATGGAGTGTCTGGGGTTAGAGGTCAGGGGGCTGATACATCCTATCAGTGCATGTGTGTATCTGTATATACACACACACAGATACTAGGCAATCCCTCAGATACTAGGTAAGCTCCTTAGTCCACGATCGCCCTCCACCCCATCCTGGTTCTCACCGCTGCCTGGGATGGCAACCTGGGTCTTCATTGGCTGTGTCAAGTGATGGAAGGCAGAGAAAGTGCATTGCGGTCAGCAGCCTTTCCTGCTCCCCGAGGGAATAGGCAGGTATTCCTGGACGGTGGCGGGTGTTCTCTCAACGGCACTCCCCCCATCCCACCCATACTCAGCTATCATGGGTGCATTCGCTTCATAAGATGCACACCTATTTTCCCCATCTTATGGTGAAACGTTTGCATCTTATGGTGCGAATATACATATATATATATATATATATATATATATATATATATATATATATATATTATTTTTATACATATTCAAAATATATATTATTCATTTGATTTTCTATTTCTTTCAAGCAGCTCTTTCCATGTTTAACACATATAGTGTGTATGCAGCAATGCAGTTGTCATTCATTTGAAGTGAGCACATATCATTTTATGAAATATATCTTAAATAAGATAATGTATTGTACAGGTGCCAAGATGGTTACATAATGGATTCTCTAGTGACAACTAAGACTTGTCAGGAAGATGGTTTATGGTCAGCAGAGGAAATTATATGTGTTCCCAGGAAATGTACATTACAGTCCAACACGTTCAAACTAAAAGCGGATTATGATATCAATAAAACTGTAACAGTTGTGTGTAAGACTGGCTATACTTTGTCTGGACCAAAGACAGCAACTTGTATGGTAAGTTAATATTTCTGATTTTAGTTTGAAAAGAAAATGAAAAGGTATAAATTACACTAATCATTGTAATCTTCTTATATTAAATCTTAAATCTAATTTGGGCTGGCTATAATACAGAAAACTCCTTAACTCACATAATTCTACATAAATACATAGAGCAATAAAAAATCTCTTAAGATACAAGGAAATTTACTTCTAAACTAGCTTACTAATAAGTAACTATATAGTAATATCAATGTTTTCATATTTATGTTTTCACTAAAGATTATACGGAATTAAACATCAAGTCGATTTAAGTTTCAGCAATATAATTGTTTTAAACTGCTAAAAATAATCCCCAAAATATACATTCTTTGGCTGTGAATAATTTCAGCTAATGTAGGGTGCGGACACTTTTCTACCCAAAACACTAATCTTCTTCCTTCCAACAGCCTTGTAGTGAGGGTATAATCATGTGAGGCCTCCTTCCACACTGTCAGCATCTCACACTTCTTTAATGGGCAGGCTGATTCATCACTAATAGCGACAGATGAGGTAGCGACAGATGAGCGTCTGTAGCAGGCATTTTAGAGCGCCCGCTAGTAGTTGCTGTGCTCAGCCGTGGGTCGCTAGTTCATAGCAGCAATGATGAATACATTGTGATGAGTCGCTATTTGACCAGTACAGCGCTGTATGGGAGCGCATGTTAGCGACTGGTCAATGCGACCGACTCACAACATATTCATAAAAAAAACAGCCTCACACAACTCCGGCACTCAAAAATGCTTCTCTGAAGCCCAGAGCGCCGGAGGCTGTGTGTTTAAAGTGTGTATTCTCAGTGTGTCACACACCCAGCTTCCCCTTTAATTCTGACGATAGGGTTATCTTCCAGCAGGAGGTGACGTTGCAGAGAGAAGTCTTGAAAAACGAGCCCCTCCCGGCCTACATATACCTGGGACCTCCCACTTAACACCCAGTGTTTTCTCTCTGCAAGATGCGACAAGACAGAAGAAAGAAGTCTCCTGCTTGCAGGTTGCCGGGGTCAAACCCCGGCACCCCCCCCCCCCCCCTTGGTCTATTTCTGCCCAGCTACTTGTTTTGTATTCTTAGTTAAGATATTGGAAGCCTCCCAGCCTAGGCTGCTGGCTGGGCAATGGTAGACGGCATCTCATGGTGCCTAGGAGCTTATCTCCTCCGCTCTTCCCCACGCGTGGGGCTATGCGGTTATCCGGCCAGTGATCCGGATTTGGGATGCCCCGTCCCGGTTCCCCCTTTAGCCTGCCTTCTCCCGCTTGGTCCCTTCTCCCTTAGCGTGGGGGGGGGGTGGCGTTTGTGGGGTGTCTATACTGATTTATTCTGACTAGGATGGTGTGTGTGTTTTGTGTGAGTGATGGCAGCTAATGGGTCGGCGCTGCGGTCTAGTCTGAATGTGTCCTCGGGCTGCGGGGGCTCTGTTTCGGTTTGTGTATGGCATGATGAGTGTGCTTTTTGCGGGCGGGGTGCCTGTTTCTTGCACCCGCCTCGCTCGTACAGCGTGGCCATTTTTTGCGGGCCGTGGTGCTCGTCTTCTAGGGGGCGGGGCCGCGTTTCTTCGCGGCCCGCGCTGCGCTGGCGTGAGCGGGGGGTGGGGCCGGAGCGCTTCGCTCACTTTGTCCGGCCCGCCCTTCGTCTTCCTTGCTCCGGAGTTTGGCTGACGGCTGTCTGGGTTCTGCTGAGGAGGGCTCTGTCTTGCAAGTATTGCTTTTGGCTGTTATTGCTATGATATTATGTCTGTTATCTAGCATGCATTTATTCTTGTATATACGTATATAGAATATATGTTCCTATGTTGATGTGGCTAATATGGATGTATTACCTCTATGATTGGTTGCACTGATTCATTACTGTGCTGGTGCACTTTTGATAAGGCCCATTGGGAGTATAGAGGGCTGCATGTTTATATCTATATATTTAGGTATATATATATATATATATATATATATATATATATATGTATGTGATTGCCAATATACCTTGTGTATTTAATGTATAGTGACTGTATGTGTGTGTTCGCTTGCTGCATACCTTTTTGTATTTTCTGGAGGCTGATTGTGGTCTCTTTCTTACAGGTCCGGGGATTCCCGCGCTGCGGTGGGTCTCCCGGTCTGATATACCTGGCTAGTCTTATTGTCTAAAATCCTCCCACTCCCGGGACTTTAATTATAAAAGGGGCATCCCGGGTTGCTTAATGCGTAAATCCCTGGGTTATTGCGAATACCATAATTTCACCATATGGAGGCTTCCGACATTACCGGAAACGGCTCTTCGGGGCTATCCAGGCTGTGTGGGGGTTGTGGGGCTCCGCTCCCAGGCGATGATGTCATAATATGTATATCATGTGCACAGCGGAATATTGCGCGCCAGTCCGGCACTCCGGCTTCTGGCTCCTCGCAACCTCCGTCATCTCCTACACCCCCTCCCCCACCGGTTCCGGACCCCGTGTGACGTTGTCAAAGGTGGGGATTCGCAATCCGAGGTGTGCGCACGGTTGGCCAGCCTCGAGAAGATGTTTTCCGCCACGGTGGCTCAGAAGGCTACGGCTAAGCGGAAGCACCTTTCTCCGGCGTCGCCTGTTCCGGAGGATGAGGTGTTGGAAGTGTTGGATTGGTCCGATTGTCCCCCGGCTGAGGAGGGGGAGCTCCTAGAGGAGTCGGACGAGCCTGCAGACCAGCAATTGTTTGGTACTGTAATGTGAAGAACCCGCGCTGCTATCTTAAGGCTTGAATTTAGAAAACACTATGGTTACTTAAATTGAGAACTGCTCGACGTGTTAAAACCTCTTATCCCAAATAGAGAGTGTATAACAAATATAAATATATAAACACAGAGCAGAAAGAATGCCTCTATTAGGTCTAATTAGGAGGTATTGGCTCCTTGGTTGGCTCCTATTCTTAGAGACACTACTCCTTTAACACTTCTAGTGTCAAAATTCAAATTAGGAATACAGAGCTCATTCTTAGAACGCTGCACCTTTAGCACCTCAGGTATCAAAGTTCAAATTGTAAATATAAAACTACAGAGAAATGCTGCTAGCAGTTTTCTTAACAGGTGACACTGGCTCTTTAAATAGTCCTTGTTTATATAGTGGTGGAGTTATAATTCTTCCTCTTCCATTCAAAGTGATATCTGGCTGTAGTTCTTTCTTATACAGTATTTTCAGTGCCCATAAACTTATAAAGTCACCACTGTGCCCGTCACCGTTGCTAGGTACTCTTACCGGCTGGTGAATGAATATAGAGCTGTATATATTAACTCCTCTTAGATCTTTCTCCTCTGTATAGATATCCAATTAGGGGCTATAGGTGCTGGTTGCACTAGATTTCAGCTCACCAGGGTAGTACAGGTGTAGGATAAAACAAAAGAGAGAAAATCTAGTGTATTCCCGCTTTTTAATGTTAAAAATTATAAAATGCAACCTACAAGTGCGCACTCACATTTAAAAAGTGACAAATCGCTTGTTTTAAGGATAGGCGAGGCTCTCACCCGACTCCAGTCACCACGGCCGTCGGTGTTACTGTTTAGAAGGGCGGGATAGCTATCGCAAGTGGATCCTCTTTAGTTTCATATGCCTGTCGCCATCAACGCGTTTCACTGCCAGCGGCAGCTTTATCAAGACTCTTGATATCAAGACTCTTGATAAAGCTGCCGCTGGCAGTGAAACGCGTTGATGGCGACAGGCATATGAAACTAAAGAGGATCCACTTGCGATAGCTATCCCGCCCTTCTAAACAGTAACACCGACGGCCGTGGTGACTGGAGTCGGGTGAGAGCCTCGCCTATCCTTAAAACAAGCGATTTGTCACTTTTTAAATGTGAGTGCGCACTTGTAGGTTGCATTTTATAATTTTTAACATTAAAAAGCGGGAATACACTAGATTTTCTCTCTTTTGTTTTATCCTACACCTGTACTACCCTGGTGAGCTGAAATCTAGTGCAACCAGCACCTATAGCCCCTAATTGGATATCTATACAGAGGAGAAAGATCTAAGAGGAGTTAATATATACAGCTCTATATTCATTCACCAGCCGGTAAGAGTACCTAGCAACGGTGACGGGCACAGTGGTGACTTTATAAGTTTATGGGCACTGAAAATACTGTATAAGAAAGAACTACAGCCAGATATCACTTTGAATGGAAGAGGAAGAATTATAACTCCACCACTATATAAACAAGGACTATTTAAAGAGCCAGTGTCACCTGTTAAGAAAACTGCTAGCAGCATTTCTCTGTAGTTTTATATTTACAATTTGAACTTTGATACCTGAGGTGCTAAAGGTGCAGCGTTCTAAGAATGAGCTCTGTATTCCTAATTTGAATTTTGACACTAGAAGTGTTAAAGGAGTAGTGTCTCTAAGAATAGGAGCCAACCAAGGAGCCAATACCTCCTAATTAGACCTAATAGAGGCATTCTTTCTGCTCTGTGTTTATATATTTATAATTGTTTGGTACTGCTGAGGGGGGGGGGGGGGGTTCCTTGACACTCCTTCCATTTTGGCTCAAATGTTTGAGATTTTGGCTTTGGATCCGCCTGAGGCGCCCCCCCCCCCCCCCCCCCGCCGAAGGGTGAGTTGTTTGATGTGCCCAAGCCGCGTTTGGTGTTTTCCAGACAACAACACTTTGTGAGGGTTGTCCTTAAGGAATGGAAACAGCCTACGCGCCTTGTTGGAGTTCCTCCTAGTTGGGATAAGCGTTATCCCTTTCCGGAGGATTTGGTGAAGCTTTGGTCTGTTCCCCCTGACGTCGATGCCCCCGTGTTGGGGCTGTCTAACACGGCTGTGTTGCACTCCCCTGACACTACTATCATTAAGGATGGCGAGGATCGTCGGATTGATCAATTGGCTCGCCATGGTTTTATAAGTGCTGGATCGGCCCTGCGGCCGGTTTGTGCTTCGGCGCTTCTGTTGATGGCTGTCAGGTCCATTGTTAGAGATTTGTACACAGATCTTGATCCCACTTGTGATGAGTTCTTTTCTCTCAAGCAGTGTGAGTCGTTTATTTTCTTTGTCATGACCGCTCAGGACGATGCACTTGCGATGTGTAGCAGGACCACGGCCCTGTTGGTTGCTATTCGTCGGTCAGTGTGGCTACGTCAGTGGACGGCAGACTTTAGCTCTAAGAGGTCGCTTACAGCTCTTCCTTTTATGGGTTTGCGCCTGTTTGGTGACAAATTGGATTCGGTTACCAAGGGTGGTAAGTTGCCTCAACGCAAGAGGCCGCGTCGTTCCTTTCGGGGAGCGGCTTCTTTTAGTCCCTCCTTTCGGGGAGCCAGAGCGGGCAGAGGGGCCTCCTTTCCCGCTACCAGGGGTGCAGGTTGGACCCGGGGGAGGGGCCATGGCCATCCCGGTCAGTCCTGGGGCGCCAAGCCCAAGCCTGCTGGCAAGCCTGCTCAGCAATGAGGGGGTGCCCTCACCCGTGTGGCTGGGGGGACGATTGCGACACTTTTCCCAGGTTTGGGACCAGGCGGTTCCAGACAGATGGATTCAGGAGGTGGTGTTGTCCGGTTACAAGCTGGAGTTCGAGTCTCGTCCTCCTTCACGGTTTTTCCGGTCTCGGGTGCCCACCGATCCTTTGGCCGCGCAAGGGCTCCTGGCGTCGGTGAAGAATCTTCTGAACATGGCGGTCATCCGGCCAGTGCCGCACTTGGAAGTGGGCCTCGGGTATTACTCCAATCTCTTTACAGTACCCAAGAAGGACAGGTCGGTTCGCCCCATTCTGGATCTGAAGTTCCTCAACAGGTTCATCCGTACACGGAAGTTTCGCATGGAAACTCTGTGATCGGCCATCAATTCTCTTCGGCAGGCGGACTACATGACGTCCATAGACATCAAGGATGCTTATCTTCATGTTCCCATCTGCCAGGCTCATCAACGTTTTCTTCGGTTTGTGATGGGGGATCAGCATTTTCAATTTGTGGCACTTCCGTTTGGCCTTACCTTGGCTCCAAGTGTGTTCACCAAGGTACTGGCAGGGGTGTTGGCCATTCTCAGAACTCAAGGCATTCGCATCGTACCTTATCTGGACGACCTTCTCATCATGGCTCCTTCTTTCAATCAATCGGAGACGGACACCACAACGGTGGTTTCCACGTTGGAAAGCTTCGGTTGGGTGATCAACTATCCCAAGTCCTCCCTCGCCCCGGGCAGGGTGGTGTCCTTCCTGGGAATGCGGTTGGATTCTTGTCAACACAGTGTGTTTCTGCCTCAATCCAAGATTTTTCTGATTCAGGAATTGGCTCGGTTTCTTCTTTCCAATCCTCGACCGTCCATCCGCCTGGGGGTGAGACTGGTGGGGTTGATGGTTGCCTCTTTCGAGGCAGTTCCTTTTGCCCAATTTCACACAAGGACGCTTCAGCTTCATCTGTTGGCGTCTTGGGACCGGCGACCACGGTCGTTGGATCGGCCCTTCCAGTTGTCCTCCCGGGTCCGGCAGTCCCTTCAATGGTGGTTGGTCTCGATCAATCTCTTGAGGGGCAGGTCTTTCCTGACTCCTCTTTGGGAAATTGTCACCACGGACACCAGTCTATTGGGATGGGGGGGTTTCTGGAAGGATCTTCAGTTTCAGGGGCAGTGGGGGCCTCGAGAGGCCCACTTGCCCATCAATGTTCTGGAACTGAGAGCCATCCGTCTGGTTCTTTTTCATTTGACTCAGCATGTTCTGGGCCTTCCGGTTCAGGTTCGCTCGGACAATCGGACAGCGGTTGCTTACATCAATCATCAGGGAGGGACTCGCAGTCTGGGTGCCCTCAGAGAGGTGTCCCTGATCCTGACCTGGGCGGAGGCCCATGTTCCTTGTCTCTCGGCAGTTTTCATTCCGGGGGTGGAAAACAGGGAAGCGGATCTGTTGAGCAGGTGCTCTTCCCGTCTGGGGGAATGGTCTCTCCATCCTCAGGTTTTTCGGTCTCTGTGTCTCCGGTGGGGGACACCGGAGGTGGACCTGTTTGCCTCTCGTCACAATTGCAGGCTTCCGACCTTCATGTCGCTCTCTCAGGATCCTCTGGCTCTGGCGGTGGACGGCATGTCTCTGAGCTGGGGAGAACTGGGGTTTCTGTACCTTTTTCCTCCGATACCCATGCTAGGCAAGGTGGTACGGAAGCTGGCTCTGGAAAGGGTGTCCGCCATTCTCGTGGCTCCAAGGTGGCCAAGGTGAGTGTGGTTCGCAGACATCGTTTGGCTTGCGGTGGATCAGTTCATTCTGCCTCTTCGGCCCGATCTGCTCACTCAGGGTCAGCTGTGTTACCCCAATTTACCAACGCTGGGTTTGACGGCTTGGCTGCTGAAACCTCCATCTTGAAGGAGGAGGGTCTTTCTGACTCGGTTGTTAAGACTCTTATCTGTGCCCAGAAGAGGTCTTCTTCTACCATCTACTATAGGACTTGGAGAGCTTATATCGCTTGGTGTGAGGTTAGATCTTTGCCTTGTAGGGTCTTTTCAGTTTCCAGGATTTGGGATTTTCTGCAATCAGGGCTGGACTCTAGTCTCCAGCTGAGTACTTTGAAAGGGCAGGTTTCTGCCTTGTCTGTCTTTTTTCAGAAGCCTTTTGCACTTCATCCTTTAGTCAAAACTTTTTTCCAGGGGGTTACGCATGTGTGGCCTCCCAGGAAGCCATTGCTCCCTGTTTGGGACTTGAACTTGGTTCTTTCTGCTCTTCAGGCTCCTCCCTTTGAGCCCTTGCAGGATATTGCTCTTTCTACCTTGACTCGGCGTGTCTCGGAGTTGGCGGCCTTGTCGATTCAGGCATCAGGACAAGGTGGTTTTTCTTCCTAAGGTTGTTTCTGCTTTTCATTTGAATCAGGATATTGTTCTTCCCTCTTTGTGTCCTAAGCCTAAGAATGACAAGGAGAGGGTTTTGCATTGTTTGGATGTGGTACGCTGTGTTAAGTACTATTTGCTTACTACTTCTCCTTTTCGTAAGACTGATGCCTTTTTTGTTGTGCCCTGTGGGCCTAGGAAGGGTTTGGCTCCGGCTAAGTCTTCCATTAGCAAATGGATTCGTCAGGCGGTTGTTGGGGCCTATTCGGCCAAGGGGAAGGTTCCCCCTTTTCGTATCACTGCTCATTCTATTTGTGCTGTTGGAGCGTCTTGGGCTTTTCAGCACCAGGCTTCTGTTGAACAAGTTTGTAAGGCTGCTACTTGGTCTTCCCTTCATACTTTTTCTGCGTTTTACAGGGTTGATGTGCAGTCTTCAGCGGATGCTGTGTTTGGCCGCAAGGTTCTGCAGACTGCAGTCGTTTGAGTTATGCTTCATTTTGCTGTCGGATACCCACCCCTTGTGGACACTGCTTTTGGATGTCCCTATCGTCAGAATTAAAGGGGAAGCGGGGTGTGTGACACACTGAGAATAATACAATTTTGTGAGTACTCACCTGTAAAATGGATATTGTCAGTGTGTCACACACCCCGCTTCACCCGCCCCTTTTTGGTATCCTGGATCCTCTATATGGCGAAGCTTTCATTTATTTTATTTTGAGGGTTACCGTTGGATTTCCTGGTACCTTGTCTTACTGCTGTTTGAATTCACTGGGTGTTAAGTGGGAGGTCCCAGGTATATGTAGGCCGGGAGGGGCTTGTTTTTCAAGACTTCTCTCTGCAACGTCGCCTCCTGCTGGAGGATAACCCTATCGTCAGAATTAAAGGGGAAGCGGGGTGTGTGACACACTGACAATATCCATTTTACAGGTGAGTACTCACAAAATGGTATTTTTTCAGCATGTATCCACCAGTAACAAAGCGAAACATATAGAATTACATTGTAATAACATTGTAACATGAACACTTTAATGCCAGACCTGTAATGTAATTTCTGCAGAAGTATATAAAACATGAAAAATATTTCAAAAAATGGCTTTTTCTATGTCAGAAGAGGTCACATATCAACATTATTTGAGATTTTTAAAAAAAAAATAAGAACAAACACCCTGTTTAAAAAGAAATAAAAGAATGGCCATTGAAATGTATGGGAGAGCGACAGGTAGCGAGAGGTCATACCTTGCTCTGTGCAAGGCTGAACGCCGGCGCTGTGATAATGATGAATCGGACGCTATATGGCGTTATCCCAGTCGCTCAACAGATTCTGCTTGATAAATGTGTAATTGCGTGCCGTGTCCGGCGTTCACCTGTCGCTACCTGGCGCTACCTGTCATTTACAAGGCACTACCTGACGCTATCCCTTCATGAATAAGGGCCTAAGTGATAGAAGGCAGTCTAGTTTGCTGAGGTGAAGACTGGCCCACAATGATACAAGTGTAGGTTTGCTTTAATAACTGTACAGGCATAATATTGCTTAAAAATACATGTCAGAAGATTATATGAACAATGGCAACTGAACTGTATTAGTTTGTATGAGTTATTTCCAAGAGTATTAACAAGAGATCAGAAGATGGCAAAAGCGGTGGAAAAGGAGTAAACCTATTTCCCCCCATCTTTTCACCCTTCCTTCCTGCTAGAGTTCTGGAGGTAACACTGCTTGGCAGAAGAGGGGAAGCCAAGTCTATGAGGGTATAAATGCCTTTCCCTGTGATGATAATTTAAAGCGGAACAAAACCCACCAGCGGTCGGATTGGAATATTCCAGGGCAATATTCCTGACATCTTCTCCAAGCCCAGCAAGTTGCTTGAAGTCTCCTGGCCTGGCATCTTGCTTAAAGGGGAACAAACCCCAGAAATTTAACTTTCCTGTGTTTTGTTCAATGCCCCCGCGGACATCCCAGTTTGCTCCTTGTCTTTCCACACTCCAATGGCGCATGTGTGGGTTCTCATCCAATGAGAGCCACCGGCCATGACTACTTCCTTTCGGCAGGTAGCTCTAATTGTTTTGAATGGTGAGCTTGTGCTGCCGAATCCCCTGTATTCCCATCATCGTGCATAATTTCCCACCCGTGTCTATACGTATATGCATGACATATATTATGAATGGGGAGTTGGCATATTTTGAATGGGGAGCCGTGTATATACATATGACGTAATCACAGCAGGCGGCTCTCATTGGACTAGAGACCACACATGCGCCATTGGAGCATGGAAAGGTGAGTTTTTATAGGCGAACTGGGGAGTTTCACACAGCATGTTATCTCAATTAGGGATGCCCTGGGGGAACAGAACAAAACCCAGGAAAGTAGAATTCCCCTGTTTTTTCCGCTTTAGGCACGATGCCAGGCCAGAAGACTTTAAGCAACTTGCTGGGCTTGGAGAAGATGTCAAGATCCAGAAAGAAGACAGCACTGTGTGGAATTATTATTAGTATTTTCTGCTATCTCGTACTATTTTTTTTAACTTCTATTGGACTGGAGATGGGACCCAAGGCTATTGGTTGTGCAGCTTCTGCAGTAGTCTCATCAAATCCAACAAATAATAGACCACGTGTGCACCACTACTACCATTTCTTCCTCTTTCAGACAGAAGCGAAACTTGATCAGGCCACCACAACCTCTTGAAAGGTTATGACATCCTCAGGCATCTGTGTTATGTTTGAAAGAGAAACAGAATGGCATGAGAGGAAGTGGGGGATTGCAGCACACCCTGGATATCCCCTTATAAAGTCTAGGGATTGCAAAACTACTGTGCAAAAATGCACAACCTGTCACTGTGCAGATCCATTAGAAAATATCAAAGGCTTATTTTACTCATTAGCTCATGTATAAATCACTTATAGGTTTGCTTGCAGCTATAGACTGAACCAGTTTATCCACATGTACACTACAGATGTAGCCAGAGCCAGAGAGGTGTATCTCCAAATTGGTTAAATTAAGCTCATGATATGTACAGTATATCTTAAGAGGTATAGTTAAAAAAAAAAGTTAGGGCTCATCTAACTGGCAGGCTGATTTATTACTAGCACCAGGTAACAGCAGATGAGCGGCGCTAAGAGCGAATTAAAAAAAAGAAAAAACCCTATTTAAAGTGAAGAAAGGTAGCGTCCATTAAAATGTATGGGAGAGCGACAGGTTGAGACAGGTAATACCTGGCGCTCTGGAAGCTTCAGTGCCGGCGCTCTACGCTCAGAATTGGATAATGATGAATCGGACGCTACATGGCGTTGTTCCAGTCGCTCACCAGAATCGCCTTTAATAAATGTGGAATTGCGTGCCGTGGTCGGCTTTCATCTGTCGCTACCTGTCGCTTACAAGTCACTACCTGGTGCTATCCCTTGATGAATAAAGCCCTAAGTCAAATCTTGATCATGCAAATTCTTATTTTTTTATCTCAACCCTGTAACCTGTTGTTCCTTTTATTAAAGTCTTTTTTAATAAGGTACATATAAATAAATTAAGGATGGTCCAGTAGCAATCATACATGCCTGTCAGCTTTTAATTCGAGTTAAATGAATAAAAGCTGGTTGTAGAATTATACGCAACCATTTTAACGCACTTCACAGCTTTGCAATACTGATTTTTAGTCTTTTTTTCAGGCAAAAATGTAACCATCATTTATACCCCAAAAATCATAATGAAATAGCAATTTTATTTTTGTTTAGACTGACGGCAATTGGTTACCTCCATTATCTGATGATGTTTGTTCTCCTGTATCATGTGACAAACCAGCGGTGCCTGACCATGGAGCCGTGCTTGGTACTAGATTCCTTTACAAAGATATGGCTCTGTACCAATGTGATCCTGGGTATGAATTACAGGTAAGCAAATGCAGGTACTTCAAACGTACATTAAAAATGAATGGCAATATCTTTTTATTACTATAAAGCACCTAACAATCAGAAATGGGTAAATACTGTAGCACTCATAGTGACCTAATGTCATGCAGTTACACAGAGGCACAATAAAGACAACTTTGGGGAAATATAAAAATATAACTGCTATGCTTTCTTTCAGTCAAGAAACTTTATTGAATAAACCTTACCAGCATTAAGCACCTGTAAAACATATTGAGTTAATAAAGCTTCAGTTTCTTGAACATTTATGTATTAAAGCGGACCAAAATCCACTGAACCACTGAAAGACATTTGGCAAAAACCCCTGCCGATACTCCCTCCCTTATAACTAAAAAATGGATATTTTCACTTTTCAAGTCGTCCTACAACACTTTTGCTCTTGTTTGCTGTCCCTCTCTGCAAGATGGCATGGGATTAGTCATTGCATAGGTGTGGTAATGACATCATTGCCACACACAACAGTAGCAATGAATGGAGGAGGTGGAGATTTACAGCTAAAACAGGCACCATTATCTGGGATTAGAGTGAAGCAGGAGCTGTGAAAAATGGCAAAAAGGTCCTCTACATAGGGGGAGCAATTCAGGGGATGCTAGTTAAAAATGTGGGTTTTGGTCTGCTTTAACGTTGAGCAGGTAAATGCTGTTTCAAATTCTTGAGGTCTAGGTTTGAGTTTTAACTTCCTTGCATGCATCTGTAAAGATGACAAGGGGCAAATGGTGAAGAATAATAGGAATGGTAACTATGAGGTTTCTGGTTCTGTTAGGATACAAGCAGATAAACCTCTTGGTTTTATCTTATACTTTTCTGGTCTTAACTTTAGTAGAGTTTTCTGTGATAAAGCTGCAGCACTGGTGATACTCTTCCATAACATACTGGAATTGGCCATATTGCAAACGTTGAGGCTAATTTAAGACTAGTGCCATGTATTGCCATGTGAGCGTCTATGTAGCTGCGGTTAGAGCGTCCACAAGTGGTGTCGCAAGCGGGTGTCGGGTGCTGTGACCTAGCTCAGTGACCGGACAAGTGACGCTGTAGTATCCTGTGAAGTATTGATGAATGTAATGTCTGAAGGGCGCTGTAGAAGCGCTCTCCCTGATTCACTGCAGAGCCAATCGAGAACACTAGGTGGTGTCCTGAGTTAAAGTGCCCAAAACTAGGCTACATCTAACAAAAGGACAATGCTCCAGTGAGCGAAAGGTAGCGCCAGTTAAGTGCGTCCAGCACTCGGCACTGAAGCCCATATTTAAGAAAAAACTAAACACAACCAGCATCTGCTCTCTAAAACTGGACGCTCTAGCATTGAGCCCCAGAAGATATTTGATAAAAGTCTGTTTATAAAGACATAAACACCAGCACCAAGGCGAAAACATATGGAATGACATTATTTCAACACTGTGACAATGACACTGCAATGGCAGACCTGCACATACTATTCTGCATAAAAAAAAACAAAAAACGCTATTTATACACAACCAAATACAATACCATTGAAATATATGGCAGAGCACTACTGAGCAACAGGTACTACATAGTGCTGCTGAACACACAGCGCCAGTGCTTTACACCGAGCAACCGCTAGTGATACATGTGACGCTACATGACGCTATTAGAGGCGCTCATCAGATTGACTTTCATATATATGCTTTTCAAATACAGCACCCATCATTCACCCAACGCTACATGGTGCTACCTGGCGTTAGCATTTCTTAAATGTTGTACCCTTGTCACCAACTATTTAGCAGGAGGGAGAAGCAATAAGGTACAACATTTACTCTGGAAATATCTTTTTTCATGTGACTTGGATTTTGGTTGAGGCTCTTTTTGCTCTAAATTTGGTGGTTATATCTTTTCTGGTATTCTCTCTTTTCTGGCTTTGTCCACATGTTCCTGCATAGCCTTCTGTTATTACTATGTGTTTGTTGCCCTGTCTGAAACTCTCCCCTCCTTAGAATTGCCCCCCCCCCCCACAAAGCTTATTGAGCGTTCTAACTTGGGGAAAGATTACTTGAGGGAAAAAGCTGGCAGATCTACTTCAGGCCTCCCTGCTAAAATTGCACACACAGCATGCAGACTGTGGTAATTGTTGTGGGATAGTAAGATCTATCTATCAGTCTGCTTATGGTTGCACTCTTTTTTCATTCCATTCCATTTGGAGTAGAGCTGAATTTTATGGCCTTAAATTCCGAGTGACATTCAAAACAATGACATCCAACACAATAGGCTCGATTCAGAGAGACAAAAATATACTTCCGTTTTAGTGCCGATCTGTTTTTTTTTGGAAATGTTTCCGCTCTCGTATGAATGTGCGAGCGATTCTATGCATGTATTGCAATCCTTCTGTAAAGTTTCCGTCCGTTCGTACGGCAGAGTACGAATACGAGGATGTCATTTTCCAGTGTGACTTTTCCGTTTCATTTTCTCATGTTACAACGTAGGCTTTCGTTTTTGCCCTTTTCCCATCGTATCCTCCCACGAATCCTTTACTTTTCCCGTTAAATTCTGTTTCCCTTTTTCAATAAATATTCGTCCAGACGGAAATCCTTACGATCTTGCGCCTGCGCACTACAAACTTAACTCATTAAAGTGCTCGCCTACATATTTGCCACCCTCACTTCTACTACAATGTTTAGCTAAATCACTTAGCACTATCCTCCATCTTCCCTTTTGGACCCTTAAAGCTCACCCAAACCACTTTGCGGTTAAGTTCTTCTTCCATTTTAGGTCCCTAAAACCTACCCAAATCACTTCTCGGTCATGTGAATATTCATCTTTAAATATTTCTAGACCCATTAGTTTTATGTTAATGTATTTTGTAAATGAATTTACACTGAAACATTTTTTTTATTCCATCATAAAATATAAAATCTTAAAGAATTTTGAAAATTTCAAATTTTTACAACTATAAAAAACAAAATACATAGCAATGGTAGGCCACAGAACATTATTCTTCATCTGTGGTCCCCAACGAGTTGCGCAGCTCCTGCATATCGCCCACCAACTGAAGGACCCTGACACTCAGTTGTGCCACTCTAGCACGTGTGGTCCCTGTTGAAAAACGTAAATTAAATTATTGGTATAACCTTGTTGGGGTCATACTGCAGTGCCCCCTCCCCTGTATGGTCCAAACACCTAAATCTGGTCTTCAAAAGCCAGAGGGCCCGCGCCACCACGGCCCGGGTTTTGCATAGTACTCGATTAGAGAACCCCTGGCCTGCATTCTGCAGGCAAAGAACCGGCATCAGGAGCAAGGGCAGGAGTGGATATCCAGAATCCCCTGAAATAATTTAAAAATACTAACATAAAATACACATTCTAAGCTACAATATTGTTTAACATGTCATAAATGGATTGATGGAATGTGAGCAAACTTACCCAGGAGCCATCCACCAGATAATTCTCCTGACTCAAACTGACTAAATAAGCCGGAGCTCTGCAATATATAAGCATCATGGGACGACCCTGGATGCCCTGCAAGAACACTGAGGAATCGCATAGCTGGACCAAACACTGCTTGTATGTTGTGCGAGTGGCACATCTTGCGGTTCCTGCAACCAAATATAAAATAATTACACAAAGCAAAGGTAACCGACTAAAACAAGAACTCCTACAACAAATTAAGATTCAAGTTCAACAATCCAAATATAATTCACAAAGGACATAAGTCTAAAAAAATATAGCAATTATATGGATGTGTGGGAAAATAAAGGTTTACATGCTAAGGACTAATTAAGGTCAGCATTAAAATGCTTCTATAAGGCATACATGAAATGTATTGATTTAGGTATGCATTGCTAGACAATTTATGGCCTCGGCCATGCTGATACATGCAATGCCTTGGTGCTAAAGGCGCGCAGACTCCTCCACATAGCCGAAAAACATGTTCAACAATAGCAATCCGAGCCCTCAAAGGTCCCGTAAGTGGATCGGAAATGAAACAGATTTATAGGGTGGTGGTCCGTCAGAAATCAGCTCTCTGAATCAGACGGAAACCCATCCCAACAACGGAAGTTATCTGAACGAACGAAAAAATACAACTCTGTGAAGTACTCACCTGTAGAGTTGATATTATACGCATACAGCACGTCCTGCTCCCGAATAGTCATAACATGTGGGTAGTCCTCCGCCTCCGGCGCCGTGCACTGCAGACAAGTAGAAAACAAGCTCCTCCCAGCCCTACATATACCGGGGGACCTCCCACAAATCCCCAGCATTGAAAAGCAGTGAGAACAGAAGCCAGGAGGAACCAACCACCCAGAATAACTGGTAGCAATATCTTAATGATAATAATCACCATACAGGGGATCCAGAATGAACAGTGAAATCAGGGTGGGGTGGAGCAGGACGTGCTGTATGCGTATAATATCAACTCTACAGGTGAGTACTTCACAGAGTTGTATTATTCTAAGCATACAGCACGTCCTGCTCCGAATAGTCATAACATGTGGGACATCCAATAGCAGTGTCCATAAGCAGAGTGGGATCCCCAGAAAAAGCAAGGCACAGCGGACAGTAAAGGCGCTGTCATCTGCAAAACTTGCAACAGGCATGACAAGAGCAGAGGCTCCAACGTCAGTCTCATAACAGAACCAAGAAGGTATAAACAGAGACAGGCCATAAGTCAAGTAATTGAACTAACAGAGAAAAAACCTTGGTGCTGAAGGGTCAGTAATACCCAAGCACCCATGATAACAGAGTAAACAGTAACGGGGAAGAAACGCTCCCCTGAAGGAACATAGGTCAGTGTAGTGACCCAACCAGCTCACAGGCAGGGAAGCCTTGTGGCAACTCTTGTAACACCCCCAAGGGGAACAAAAACAGGTCACCCGACCAAGGCGGGAATACAGACTCTTAATTATCAGGAAGCCAAAGCTTCCCCAGGATCAGAGAGCATCCAGGAGGATCGATCCAAAGGCGCAATGGCGCTGGAATAGATATCAGGTGCATACCTAAGGAGGCGCCCGTAGACTCCAAGAACAGCAGTCCCCCTAAAGGCCAGGAAGGCCGGCATGGGGAGAAGTGCAAAACCTGTAGAGGGATGTAGGCCCTCATATTTAGTATTATTAATAATCAGCCCATGGCTATACTAAGGGGCTGAATCAAGGGTCCAACAGACCACCTGGACCAGAAGCCCAGCATAAAGGGAACACCCCCAGGCATGCGGTGCCTGTAGCCGTATATAGCTGTACATGTATATATGTGTATACATAGCGTCAGGGAATAATTTACCAGAACCATCGTCTCAGGCACATGTCTGACGGAGTCAGGAGGCCCCAGAAGAGCGGTCTGGCCTACAGGGCAGCTGAGACCGCCTCCAGGCAGGGTCCCCAGGAAGTCCGCAGGGTAACAGAATGAAAAAGGTTGTTCCCCACAGGGACTTATGGAACTACTGGGGAGGTGCAGCTAAGCAATCCCAAAGAGAATACTCTACAAGGGTGACAGAACCAGACTCCTGCAGGAAGGCCAAGACAGACCTACACCATCAGAGTCCCCAGATGGGGAGCCAACCCCAATTTATGCTGTAATGGCTTTAAGGCCCTGGGAGCCGATAACGTCTCACAGGGAAGAGACTAAGGCCCATGCCAGTCAATATGGGATACCACCAAGCCATTATAGGCGGAGTAAAGGGAAGCTGGGGAGCTAGCTCCCAAACCTCCTCTCATACTAAGTCACCCAGAAAATGAGGCCCGCCCCCAAGGGACGATTAGCAATCAATCCTCAGACAGAAGACCTTTGATTGGAAACAGGAAGAGACTTGATAAGGGCAGAACCGCACCCCAACGGAGATATCACAATTCAGCAGCCTTCAGCAGAGGCATCTGCGAACCATTACTCCCAGGGCCGCCTAGGCCATAGATCCCATGGGACTCACCATCCGGCCAGCCGTTCGCAGAACCCAAAGGTAGGATGATGAAAGGAAGGCATATGAAATAACAAGGCTATGCCTAAATACTCAGGCCCCCTGACCGGAGTCAGAATATCCTGGGACAGTAGAGACAAGGACAGAGGCCCTGTGTCAGGAGGGGGACCCCTCAGAGCCACGCTAGGCTCCCCGGGCAACCCGGGATAGCATAACCTGCCACTAAGGGCATCCATAGAAGCGAATACCGCTGAGAAGCCGGGGGGGGGGGTAGAACCCCACCCAGGCCAGGGACAGAGACCCTCCAGAGGTAGCAACCTGTCACAATCTTTAGACCAGCATTAAAAACATGCCATCGTCTTTCAACAGACCAGGAGTCCCCCATAAACCGACCGGTCCTGAAGGAGGGGAAGGCCCATCATATAGAGTCAAAGGGGGCCACCGTTTCAACAAGCCCAGCAGATAAGATGGACCCTTTAAGGGGCCCAACCTAGAACCACGGGGGTCGTGGAAGAGATTTACCTTTCCCCTGCCAAACCAGCGAGACTTGGCACCCAGGGTGACCATACTCTAGGAGGTGCTGGTAAGGAAGGGGAGTGCCCACCTGACGGGGCCCTTGCATATGGGAAGCTCCAGGGGAACCACCTTACCAAGAAGGCATGAGTACAGACCAAGCACCGGGGTGCTGGAACAAATGTAGGTTTAGTAACCTACTGCGCCTGAAGAGCCCGAGGGCCCGGCATACAAGTGACATCATCTTGATGTGCCACCAACAGGCCCACCAGCTGCCAACCCGCCTGGTGAAGGCAAGGCGCCAGGAAAGGGGGGGGGGGGCAGAGCCCCGTAACCAGGGGTCCCCTAATGTCAGAGAAGAAGGCAGCAAGCCTGAACCGATTTCCCAGGGACGGGGAATCGTGGATAAGTGGCCGTGAGTGGATGAGTGTTCAAGCAACCATCCAGTAGCTTCTGGGGGACACTGTTGGCCAACCGACCCACTCCGTCTGATGCAAAGGCTGGGGCGTAAGGGAGACGACCCAGTAGGTCCCAACGCATAAGCCCCACCTCAGGCGTGTCCCAGACACGCCAGGCTAGTAGCCTGGGCCGAAAGAAAGGCCCCAATAGTGCCTCAAGCCACAGGGTTGATCCTGTGACACTGACTAGAAATAGTCGTAGGCGTCCAGCCGACCCCAGGTAACTAAGAAGAGCTAGATCTTCGTAATAGGCCGAACCCCCCCCCCCCCCCCGCGCAGGGGACCCGTGACCCAAGACAGAGTTGTCATATATGGGCTACTTGCGATTGGTAGAATTGCTAAGCCTGTCATAGGCCAACGGGGTCCAGACTACCTCATACTGATGAGGGGGGAGGATGGAAAAATTAGATACAGAGGCCATGGCCCCATACCGTTAAGGCGATTAACAAGCGCGCCCAACACTGCAGGCCCGGTCCGGCCTGCGCCAGTTTCAGAAGGGAGAGCAGGGCCCGAGAGCCTATCCTGAGCCCAGGTGGGTTACATCCCAGAACCACCAGAAGGGGGGGCATATTCCTGGATGTGAGACAGCTGTGCAGTCGCCCCCTCGCCCAGACGGGCGATGGCGCTCCTTCATGCTTGCGAGGTTTTGGCAGATTTGGACTTGGTCCTGCCAGAAGGCCCAGGGCGCTGTCTGCCCGCGCCATGTTGGAAATCCACGCCGAACAGCTGGAAACACACCTCAGATTCACGTTTGACACTAACGTAAGGAGGTGGAGGGGTGACCCTGCCTCGTGGAGGCCGGAGCGGCCTTCTGCGGAAGGGTGCTATAGCCTTTTTGCCAAAAAGGTCCAAGCGGGCCCCGAATAACCACCGTCCTCTGAATGGAAGGCAAGTGAGAGCCTTTTCTGTAGCTCCATCAGCGCCCCACTGTCGCAGCCAGACCAGGCGGCGAATGGCTACTGCAAGTGCTGAGCTCCTAGCACACATCTTAATGGTGTCATCCAGTGCCGATAGAATAAACTTCACAAAGGCTTCACATTCTGATAGCGCACTAAACGCCCCCCAAGGGAGATCCTCAGGGCGGTCATCCGGTATCTTTCTGATAAGAGTCCTGGCGGCCACCGCAGTGATGGCCGCGGCACAAACCGGGCGCAGGGCCGTCCCAGTACACGAGAAGGCGTGTGAGGCCAGTCTGTCAATGCGCCGGTCCTCAGCATCCCGAAGGGTATGATAAAAGGGGGCAGTCATAAAAGGGGGGTTTGTGACCCCTATAACCGGCACGTCCACCACCAGGGGAGCTGACCATAAACTGACCACATCAGGGGGAAAGGGGTACTTCCATTCCCAGACCCCTGGAATCCCTTTGAGCTTACCAGGCGATTTCCATTCCTGGGATATAAGATTCTGGAAATGTTCCTGTTCTAGGAACTCCAAGCGCGCCGGCGCTGTATGGAAACTCTCCCTTTTAGGCTTGGGGATCTCCCCAGGGGGAGAGATTGACAAGACCTCAAAAATCTTGATCAGGATTTCATCCGTGTCACACAGACCCCAGGAGCCAGGCTCGGATTCCTCACGGCCCGCGGGCATCCCATGGGAGGAGCCCGAGTCTGAAAATAGCTCACCTTCCTCAGAAGGGTCAGGGTCCTGCATATCAGCAGAATCATCGGTATCGTCAGGAACTGGAGAGCCTGGAGGCGTCAGGGACCGCTTTTTACCAGGGCCCATACGCTCCGCCAATCCAGAAAGCACCTGCTCCGCCGTGGGCAACGCTCGCGGCACCTCTTGCAGGTCATCCCCGCTGGAGTGGGACTCATCATGAGCGATGTTTGGGAGCGGGGAGACGGGGGTGAGGAAGGGAGGATCCTCTGTTAGCAATGCCTGTGCTGCACACTGTCCGCAGACCTGTGCCCTGTCGGCCTCAGCCAGGGGCTGGCCACACACTGCACACAGCCGGTCACGTCCCGGAGGGACCCCGGTTCCATAATTGTGAAATGCCTCCATATGGTGATTTTTATGCAGTATAACGCAGGGAATTATGCAATAAGCAACCCTGGATGCCCCAACCCGCTAGTAATGTGGGAGAATTTGTAAAGAGGACCCGTGTAATATATGTTAGGCCGGGGCCGGTAACGAAGTCTTGGCTTCTGAAAGACACAATGGGACAAGGGGAGAGGAGTCAGTGCCATGCTCTGTTTGAAAAAACCTAGAAACCATAATGGGCACTTACATGACCGAGGGAGGAGACGAGCCACACCACGCGCGCGCGGGAAGATAGAGAAAATGGCGCCAGCGAACATCGAGGGGAGGGCCAGGCCAGGCTGTGACGCAAGATGCGTCAGGCCGAGTCTCCGCCTCCCCCAAAGAGCGCGAAGCTCTAACCGACAGAAAAGGTAGAACAGAGGGGAATAAGTATACCTCTCATGCTGACACGCTGAATGAAGCTGCCAAGCAGCAGATAGTTAGTAAAAAAAGCCAGCACACGCTGTATAGCGAGACGCGACACTGACCCCCTAACTCCGGAACCGAAGTCTAAAGGCGAAATAGCGCTAGGGCTGCCACACATACCCCCCCCTTCTTTTCCCCCCGAGTTACGGGAGGAAGCGAGGGGGAAGCTGACGGTGTACATGGACTAATTCTGTGAGGGGCATGGGCAAAATTGCGGGAGGGGCATCCTCTAGAGGCTCACCATCGGCCTGACCGCCTACCCTATGGAGGGGGATTGCGGTGGAGCATGGCTCCATTCAGCACACAGGGTGCTACCTACCTTCACCCGACCCGCGCAGCCAAGGCTGGGAGGCATATTTCTTCTGAAGAGGATGGGTGGAAATAGTCCCACAGGACCTTGGGCCGTAAGGCCCGCTCGCTTGCGAGAGCGTGATACTTCATGTCTTCGCAGTTCCAGCACTGCAGAGAAATCTGGGGATTTGTGGGAGGTCCCGCGGTATATGTAGGGCCGGGAGGAGCTTGTTTTCTACATGTCTGCAGTGCACGGCGCCGGACTACCCACATGTTATGACTATTCGGGAGCAGGACGTGCTGTATGCTTAGAATATATCAGATTTTGTTTGGAAAATGATCCGAACTAACGGAAATGATCAGATTTGCTTTCGTTCATCGAAAGTGCATATACACATTTTCCCGAACGTTCGTACGAATGAGAAATGAACGAAAAAAAGCAAAAAAATGACAAACACCCACTAAAACTTTCACAAACAGCTACGGAAGTCCAGACGAATGTGTCTCTGAATCGAGCCTAATATACAGTAGTGCCTTGTGTTCCAGTCCCCTATTACTCCACTGCATTAAGTTACCTTAATGCTTCACTTACAGACTTATATACATTTGATGTAATACCCATTTTTTTTTCAAATATTATGGCAAAGTTATGAACACAGAAGAAGAAAACCTTGGAAAAATTTCACAAGTTTAGGTGTTTGTATCATGGACCAGCAGGATGGGAAAGGACCCACAATGGAGAAATAAGAACTCCAGCTTGGCCCAGTGGGGTGTGGGAGACCTATCTTTTGTTTTAAAGACAATGAAGAAGAATACTGCTTATAGCTTGGAGTGGCAGGTGAACCAGTTGGAAAGTTAGAAAGCCAAGCTGGGCCCTTTGAGTCTACTTACCTGTTTGTCACAGCTATCTCACAGCAGTTTTTTTATAAAATCTACTGTATTGCCCATCTAGCCTCATCCTCCTGTATTTAATTTGTTACATCAAAGTCAATAACTTGAATAGCCGATGTATATCACATGATTTATATAAATAAATCCTAAAACTATACTACTTTTAGTTTTTTTTTTGATTAAGCTGTATCCTTAGCAACAGCACGTGTTTCTGTGCAAGATGAGGTAGGGCAGAGGGTTAAAGGTATTAGAAGACAGATCTGAAATTCTAGTTGAGGCTATAAGGACATTTTATTCAAATGAGGCTAAATTATCTTATGCTATTCTGCTTTAATGCAAACTTGAAAACTTTTCAGGTAATTTCTCCCAGAGTGACTTGTTAACCTTAAAAATGTTTGTCGCCCACATTGCATTTTCAAGATTCATTTCAATACAGATCTCCTCATAGAATGCATATAAACCATCCAAATACTGTCTAATTTACAGGAACAGAAGTTCTAAAGTAAATGCTAAACAAATAGAGTAATTGATGATAAATTACACTCATGCATATTTAAAATCCTCCAACTGTTTTTATGAATCATCTGAATGCTTTAGAAGAAAAGAGGTCATAAACTTTCATAGAATGTGCAGCAAAAATATTTGAATTTGAAAGATGCCGTTGCTTCACTTGTATTGTAGAAATGTATGTATTTATTTTTTAGTGTTTATTTCTATTTTCCATCAGGGACCAGCTGAAAGAGTTTGTCAAGCTGACAAATCATGGAGTGGAGTAGAACCTGAGTGCAAAAGTAAGATATTTTGAACCTCTAACGCCAAAATCCAGATTACTGAAATGTACAGTCTCCCTTTAATGGCTATAAAGTTCATAGTCATACTCCAGACAAAATAAAACTATATTCTACTTTTATGAGTATGTACTTTTTATTTTAAAGGACCAGTCCAGTCTAACTAACTCATATTGTTCATGGGTGCAGCCATGACGGAATTACTGCATAATGTCATTGTCTTCTGTTGAGAAGAGAAGGCAGGGTTAGTGCTTTGTCTCATACAAGATAATGGTGCTGCATTATGCAGTAATTCCATCATGGCTGCTCCTATGAACAATACAAGTTAGTTAGACTGGACTGGTCCTTTAACAACTAGCAAATTCACACTGGTCTGGAAGGTTTGTTATAATTCTTTAATCTCTAAAGAGACAACCTCTATTTTTAAACTGTTGACAGCTCTCAACCTGTTCCAGATATCTGAGAGGGGGGGGGGGGGTTACTTAAGATACATTTCAACCCTTAAATAATGGCATGCACTTCTGTAACTATAAAACTGCTTCTATTATCTACAGGGAATTATTACCTTTCACCTTTACAACTCCACAATATTGCATAAAACCCACTGTTGCACTTTGCAGACGTTGAGGAGATGATGCATGCTAGCACTCATTACATAAAAACCCATTAGATAAAAAGTGTTTTTGTTTGTTTGAATCCAAGTACAAGAATAACTCAAACTAATTTGGTTACTAGTAGAGTTGAGCAAACCATAGTTCGCTGCGAATTTCAAGAATCTTTTTAGGGTTCGTGTGAATCGAATTGAGGACATTGCCCAGCACTGGATCAGGGACGGAGGTAAGCTAATTCTCTGAGAAAGTATGTTAAAAGTTTGATTCAGCTGAACCTGAATTTCTTGGGGAAATTTGGCGAATCACCCGAATCAAACTTTTAAAAAGCTTGCTCATCTCTAGTTACAAGGTATTTTTGGCATAAACATTTATTGGTTTGTTTCATCTGAAGAGCAGAATAGCTAAGAACAGGACATTTAAAGACATATCCACCCAACAGCAATAATACGGCAGCAAGGAGCTCACTTGTTGCCCGTCTGATATTCCTCTACTCCTTTTCCTCTACTCACTTTTCCTGCAGTGTCAGGTAGAAGTTGTAGCAGGACACAAACCTTTGCCCTCCTTTCAATTTCCTTCCTGCAGGACCAATAATAAATTGTCTAACAGCCACCCTGTTCCTCGGTGCTCCCAACGTGAGCAAGCCTGGCAAGACACTGTGGTTCAGTAGCTGTCTCTGGTGATAAACATAAAAGATCATAGCTCCTTACAGCACAGATTGGCGCTGGCAGGCCAGTAGATGCAAAGTAGCAGAGTACAGTATGTTCATGACTCATAAAGCTGAATCATAACATGCCTTTCCCAGATCAGCCATGATCCAGAAATCAAACCTTGTGTGCTCATAAGCATTGGTATCATCAAGAGATTATTTGCCTATAAAGTGATTCAGATGAAGATATCCAAATTGTCCCACCACTCTCGCACAGCCTCTACGAGCAACTGCGGATGGATCACCCCGCGGCATTTGTCACAGAAACTATGGTGCACCCCTGCATTGCAGTGAATGGTGTGCCAATTTTTAGTGACAATGGTGTGGGGTGGTCCATCAGGTGTTCAATGGAGTGCAGCTTAAAGATAGTGGTAGTTGCATGGGTGGAGCGGGACTGGGATTGGGCATCCGATCCGTTAAGTGCCTAAGTACTGGGCTATCAGTGATCGCCTGCAGGGGATTAAAGGTGAGCATGTATAATAATGCTGTCTGCAATATCTTTAAAAACTGATTTTTGCTATAGTTGTACACTTGGGACCTTCTCATATCTTTTTGAACTACTGCCATTAGAGGGTTATTTGGGAAAAAAAGTATTTTCAGAGGAGAACAAATCAGCACAACTCAGGTCAAGTTAAACTTTAACACAATTCTGATCACCAACATTGTGGGTAGCATTGGAATGTTTCAATATTTTATGGCAACTGCATACCAATATCTAATCTAAGTTTCCTTTTATTCTTACTAAAGATAGTACTACTTTATTGGAATTTGAGTAATGTGTATATCCTGTATAAGTGCTGCAAAGTAGTGTGGCATGCATAATAAATAACTCTGTGAATAAACAATAGCCAGTGTTATTAAAAGTGAGTGGCACCATTAAATACAAAATATTTCTGGCTATAAGGATATTATGCTTTTAGTAGCCTATGTTTAGCAACTGCAAACTATATATATAGCAGTTTTGAATTAAAGTTTAATTTTATTCTTACTGTAGACAGCACTAGTTTACTGTAAGATTGAATACTGTACAACCTGTTACAATTCCTATGAGTTTAAAGTAATGTTTAGTAACCTTTAGCACCTGCATATTATGCAAACTACCCCTTTATCCCAGATCATTCATTTTGATAACCCTCATATGTAGAATATATACTGGTATTTTTTGCCTTATTAGACACACCTACTTTTCCCCAAAAGTGGGGGGAAATGTCAGTGAGTCTTATCGGGTGAATGTGGAAAAAAGAAAAAGGAAAAAAGTCAACTCACCTTTCCATCCTTCCCGCCGCTCTGTCCCCACCGTTTTAGCTGCATCTACTGTCGCTGCCTGCATACACAGGCACCTGCTTCATACAGCAGATGGACGTGGCCGACACTCGAGCATCATCAGCCATGCCCACCGCTGAATGAAGCCGGGTGTCTTTGTGTGCTGGCACAGTGAAAAGGAGCGGCAGATGTAGCTGCCTCCGCCACTTCTTCCTTGTGGCACCAGCACACACAGACACCCGGCTTCATATACAGTGATGGACGTGGCCGACGCTCGAGCATCGGCCATGCCCACCGCTGTACTGATACGGGTGTTCACTCTGTGTGTGCCAGCCTGAGGAGAAGAAGCACCGGAGGCAGCTGTATTTGTCACTCCTTCTCCACGGCGCCAGCACACAAAGACACCCGGCTTCATTCAGCGGTGGAAATGCCACACTGCCTATGGGGAATGGGATGGGGGGGTGCCATACTGGATATGGGGAATGGGAGGGGGAAATGCCATACTGCCTATGGTGAATGGGATGGGGAATGCCACACTGCCTATGGGGAATGGGATGGGGGTCTTGTCACACTGACTATGGGGAATGGGATGGGGGATGCCACACTGCCTATGGGGAATGGGATGGGGGTCTTGCCACACTGGTCATGGGGGATGGGGGGGGTGCCACTCTGCCTGTAATTGGGGACTCTGCACCTTGCCTAGTATTTGGTTCTTGGGGGACGATGTGTTAGCACAACATTTGGTTGAGAATATTTATTTTCTTATTTTCCTCCTCTAAATCCTAGCTGTGTCCTATGGGCCGGTGTGTCTTATAGATATAAAATAGTTATAGTACAAATTACTAAACAAATTACTATAGCAAAGGACCTCATTTATGATAACATAAATGTTCCCCTTACCTTTTTAAATTGACAATTAGGGCTTTGCTCATGATTTGTGTTGTATGCTGTCTGATTTAAAAGGCCACCTATGATGGAGCAGTATTTTGGTGGTCCGATTACTGCACCTAAGGCAGCCTCCCACATCCTTTTGTCATATGCAGCCAATCACGGTGGGCCGTAGCCCTGCCTGAAGGCCAATCCAACCAATCTGCATCCAAACCAAGCACAGCAGCACATCTGCATGCCATACATGGCCCCTCTCCTTGCTTTCCATCTGCCCTCATTTCCAGCTCCCCAGAATTGCACACCCCTGTCCATCTCTATGTGGCCTTGTTTAGCATGTGTAAGATTGGCCCATGACTAAATATACAATGATCTTAAAGTGGAATGCCGCATTTAGCCAAAAGGCTAACCTGGAAGGAGAACTCTGGGGAACCATTTTATTAAAGTGCCAGTTATATATATTATATATAATATGCACCCTTAATTTACTCTGAATTGTCCCTTCATCAGTACTACAAAAAGTTTCAGAGCTATATGTCTCATTTTGTCCAGGACTGCATATCCTTAGAGTGCACCTCACATCCATCCCCAGACCAGGGCCCTAACACAGACTGTGTTTCTTATTTTACTAAAGCCTTTCCTCAATATTGCTAAAAACAGGAAGAATCATGTGGCTGCTATTCACCATAATATTAATTATTGCAGTTAAAATTAAACTGTCACATTAGGCCAATACGGGAGCATTTGAGCTGCGCATATTTTTAATGATAATATTAAATAAATATTAAAGTAATAATTTACAAAGCTACAAACAATGCTGAATTGCGCTAAGGAAAAAAAATATAAAAAATATAAAAAAGTGAAAAAAAAATGTAATCTTGTTTTTTTTCCACAGTGCAATTCACAGTGCATCTTTTTTTAGCTGTGCACATTTTATAAAACATTTGCACAGCTATACATGCTGCTGAATTGCACTGAGGTAAAAAATCAAGATACATTTTTTTCTACCGTTTTGTGAGTACTCACCTTTAAAACGGGTATTATGAGTGTGCCATACACTCCACTTCCTTCTTCATGACATCTGGGTAATCTCCAGTAGAGGGCGAACTTCGGCAGAGATGAATATGCAAAAAAGAAAGCCCCTCCCGGCCCATAAATACCTGGGACCTCCCACCAATTCCCCAGTGTATAAAAGCAGTAAAGGGACCAGGAAGAACCAAATATAACCGTAACAATCAAAACCAATGGTTCACCATATAAAATCCCCAGAATACCTGAAACAAACAAGGGTGGGGCGAAGTGGAGTGTATGGCACACTCGTAATACCCGTTTTAAAGGTGAGTACTCACAAAACGATATTTTTCTAAGTGTGCCATACACTCCACTTCCTTCTTCATGACATCTGGGACATCCAATAGCAGTGTCCGTCATGGGTGGGAACCAGAAACAGTAAAGAATGTACCAACTCAAGCCACTGCAGCTTGCAGAACCTTGCGGCCAAAAACAGCATCCGCTGAAGCCCGCACATCAACCTTGTAAAACTTGGAAATGGTATGAACGGAAGACCAAGTAGCAGCCTTACAAACTTGTTCAACAGAAGCCTGGTGCTGAAAAGCCCAGGATGCACCAACAGCACAAGTAGAGTGCGCAGTGAAACTAAAAGGGGGAGTCCTCCCCTTAGCAGAATAGGCCCCAACAATGGCCTGACGAATCCATTTGCTAACCGTAGATTTAGCAGGCGCCAAACCCTTCCTGGGCCCGCAGGGCACCACAAAAAGGGCGTCCGTCTTGCGGAAGGAAGAAGTAGTCACCAAATAGTACTTCACACAGCGAACAACATCCAAATTGTGCAGAACCCTCTCCTTGTCATTGTTAGGCTTAGGACACAAGGAAGGGAGAACAATGTCCTGATTGAGGTGCAAAGCAGACACCACCTTAGGTGGTTTAAAACAACACCACCTTAGGTGGCTTAAAACGAAAAACCACCTTATCCTGGTGTCTCTCAAAGTAAGGGGCCTGAATCGACAGGGCCGCCAACTCAGAGACACGCCGGACAGAGGTAATAGCCACCAAGAAAGCAACCTTCTGAGTGAGAACCAAAAGAGCAATATCCTGTAACGTCTCAAAAGGAGGAACCTGCAGAGCCGAAAGAACCAAATTCAAATCCCAAACAGGGACTACAGCACATGCGCGACCCCTTGGAAAAAAGTCCTAACCAGTCGGTGTAAAGCAAAAGACCTCTGGAAGAAAACCGACAGAGCAGAAACCTGTCCTTTCAAAGTACTAAGATGGAACCCAAGATCCAGATTATGCTGAAGAAACTCCAAAATTCTGGGTATAGAAAAAAAAACCCTGCAACGCAAGGCTCTAGCCTCACACCAATCAATATAGGACCTCCAAGTCCTATAGTAAATGCCAGAAGAGGACCGCTACCTAGCCCTACTCAGGGTCTGAACAACAGCCTCAGACAAACCTTCTTATTTCAAGATGAAGGTTTCAGCAGCCAAGCCGTCAAAGCCAGCGTTTGTAAATTGGGGTAAAGTAGATGACCCTGAGATAGCAGGTCCGGCAGCAAGGGAAGCCGGCACTGGTCTACGGCCATCCTTACAACGTCTGCGTACCAAACCCTTCTTGGCCACCTTGGAGCCACCAGAATCGCTGGTGCCCCTTCTAGAACCAGTTTGCGTACTACCTTGCCCAGCATGGAGACAGGTGGAAACAGGTACAGAAAACCCAGGTCCTTCCAAGCCAGTGACAAGGCATCCACTGCCAAAGCCAGGGGATCCTGAGAAAGAGACACAAAGGCCGGAAGTTTGTGATTGTGCCTCGAGGCAAAGATATCCACCTCCGGAGTCCCCCACTTGCGGCAAAGATCCAGAAAAACCTCGGGATTGAGAGACCACTCTCCGTGGCGAGAGGATCCCCTGCTCAGAGAATCCGCCTCCGTATTCTCCACCCCCGGAATGTAGACTGCCAAAAGGCAAGGAACATTGCTCTCCGCCCAGTGCAGGATCAGAGAGACTTCCCTGAGGGCACTCCTGCTGTGAGTCCCTCCTTGGTGATTTATGTAAGCCACTGCTGTTGTCCGAACGCACCTGAACCGGAAGACCCCCCAACTGTGTGGTCAGCCGAGCCAGAACCAGTCGAATGGCTCTGAGCTCCAACACAGTGATGGGGGTGTGAGCCTCGTGGGGACCCCACACCCCGCTGAACTGATGACTCTTCCAATAACCTCCCCAGCCCGACAGGCTGGCATCCGTGGTAACCGTCTCCCAACAAGGGACCAGAAAGGATCTGCCCTTCACCAGATTGCTCGAGTCCAGCCACCACCGAACGGACCGCCGAACCCCGGGAGACATCTTGAAAGGTTGATCCAATGACTGTGGGCTCCTGTCCCAATACGTCAATAGGAGAAGCTGAAGAGATCTCATGTGAAACTGTGCAAATGGCACCGCCTCGAAGGAGGACACCATCAGTCCCACCAGTTTCATCCCCGCTCGGATAGAGGGACAAGGACTGGCCAGAAGAAAACGGATCAGGCCCTGAATCCCCTGCACTTTGGCTTGGTGCAGAAACACTCTGGCCCGACTGTTATCCAGATTGATGCCCAGAAATGAAATCACACGAGACGGGGAGAGAGAAGACTTGGTGCGGTTGATCGCAAACCGGAGGAATCTCTGGTGTGCCTGAAGAATTGGAACATGCAGATACGCATCCATGATGTCTATGGATGTCATAAAATCCCGAGCGCAGAGTCTCCATGCGGAACTTCTTGGCTCTGATAAACCTGTTGAGAACCTTGAGATCTAGAATGGGTGTCACCGAACCCTCCTTTTTGGGAACCGTGAAAAGGTTGGAGTAGTAACCCCTGCCTCTTTCCAACGGAGGCACCGGACATATAACCCCCATGTCCAGAAGGTTTTTTACTGCTAACCGGAGCCCCTGTGCAGCCTGAGGGTCCGAGGGCACCCGAGACCTTAAGAATCTCGGGGGCGGCCAGTACTTGAACTCCAGTTTGTACCCAGAGGAGACCACTTCCAAGATCCAGTGACCTCCCGGGCCCAGACCTGGAAGAAGAGCCGCAGCCGTCCCCCCACTCATGCGGGTGAGGGCGCCCCTTCATTGCTGAGCCGGTTTAACGGCAGGCTTGGGCTTGGAACCCCAGGCAGCCACGGGGCGTGCCCGACCTCTGCCTCTGTTCCAGGACGAGCCCCTGACACCTGAGAAGGCCAGACCCCTAGACGCTCTGGCCTCTCGAAAGGAAGAAGTGAACGAGCCTGCCCCCCGAAAGGGACGGCGCTGTTTCCTCCACTGAGGTAACTTACCTCCTTTAGCAACAGCATCCAATTTATCTCCAAACAGCCGCGCACCCAAGAAGGGGAGAGCTGTGAGCAACTTCTTGGCCCCAACGTCTGCTGTCCACTGACGGAGCCAGACCAGTCTGCGCATGGCCACCAGTAAGGCTGACGTCCTACTACACACGACAATGGAGTCTTCCATCGCAGCCATGACAAAATCCATGAACAATTCGCACTTCTTAAGTATAGCGAACTCAGCGCCATCTGGATCAAGCTGAGCGTTATTCAGCCAGTCCCTGATAAGAGACCTGGTAGCCAGCAACACCAGTGCAGATGCACTAACAGGCCGCAGTGCCGAGCCCACGTTGGCAAATGCGTGGCACGCCATCTGATCCAGGCGCTTATCCTCGCCATCCTTAAGGGAGGTGGCGTCAGGGGTGTTCAGCACAGAAGAGTTGGTCAAACCTAAAACAGGCGCGTCGACCTCGGGAGGAGAAGACCAGCGCTTGACCGCCTCCACCGGAAAAGGATACTTTTTATCCCATCCCTGAGGCACACCAGGAAGCCGGCTGGGCCTCTCCCATTCTCTGAGTATCAGCGCATCAAAATGACCCTGGGTAGGGAATTCCAGATGGGGCTTGTGGGCCCCAAAAATCTCCCCCTTCTTAAGAGGGGGCGCCTCAGGTGGATCAATATCCAACACCTCCAATAAATGTAACAAAACAGTGGCCGTATCAACCGCATCTCCCAGCGCCTGCCCGACATTGGAATTCCCAGGCTGACCATAGTCAGCCTCTGAATCCTGATACAATTCCCCCTCCTCTAACAGGGAATAATCAGACAAATCAGCGGACTCGTCGTCAATATCCCACAAAGGCTGGGCCAATGACAACTGTCTCTTTTTAGCCTGGGCCTTCTTGCCCACCGTGCTAGCAATCATTTTCTCTATGCTGGCCAACCGAGCCCAAACATGAGAAAGCGACTCCCCACTGGTACCAATGTCACTTGGGGTATGGATCAGGTGGGGAGGGGAAGGCGATGAAGCGGGAGGAGCCGACCCAGAAGGCTGGGTACCAGACTGCCGCATGGTATGCAAATCAGCACATTCTCCCCGTAAGGGATACCCCGCACCCCACACATGGCCCGGATTGTCCCGAAGGGATTCCAGGCCCAGTATCCTGCAGAGCCTCCATATGGTGAATTTTTGTGGTCAGTTGCAAGACCGCAGGGAATTACGCATAAGCAACCCGGGATGCCCCTTAAAAGTCCCGGTGGGAGGATTTTTGGGTGGACAATTTTTATAACTAGGGACCCCAGGACCAGGAGGGACCCCTTAATATGCACATATACAGGGCAACCTGTAACACACAAAATAAGCCACATAAGAGCAGAACAGTGTAAAAAAATGCAATAGCATTTGATCTAACAGCCAGCAATGGAATTATATATATATATATATAGGTATATATATATATAATATATATATATACCACACACAGCCAAAACGGAGACCAGTCGGGGCCCCCGCTAAATAGGGGCCCCCACGCACATACAAGCTAAAGAAAATGGCCATCGGGCCCTTACCACCCCGAGTGCAAGCTGCCTGCCAGGGAAGATGGCCCCCATGCAGCCTCGTGCCTGGAAGGGAGAGCAGGGGGAGGGCGTGCCAGCGCTGAATGCGCGTTTCCCGAGGCCACGCCCCCCCTCCCAGCAACGCGGACCCCTAGCCAACGAGCACTGTCATCGCGCCAAATAAGGGGGCGGGACTACCGCCCCCTTCCCAAACGCAGCCTGAGGGGGAGAAGCTCCCCCAGGCTGTAGTCAGACCACAAGGCCAGTAACAGCAAACACTCACACACACACAAGTGAAACACTCACACCGTGACTAAGGCTGGGTAAAACGGAATATCGGCCAAAATGAAATATAGGCCAGCCCCCCCCCCCCCCCCCCCGGAGGAGAATCAGGGACCCGGAGGGGGGGAATCCAGCCAGGAGCCGGCCATAAGCCGAACGGGATGGGGCATCCCACACCAGGATCACCAAGAAACCTGGATAACCGCCTACCCCATAGTGAGGTCTCACGGTGGAGCAGTGCTCCTGCTGCACCCGTAGGGTGCTCCTACCTTCACCAGGACCCGCAGTCTAAGCTGGGAGGCTCAATGCAGGGTAATTTAGAAGGGGCCTGGCAGTAATAGGGATAATAGAAGGCCGGGCCGAGCCCGACTTACCTGAAAGCAAGGAAGTCCTCATCTTCTGTCTTGTCGCCTTCTCTGCAGAGAAGAAACTGGGGAATTGGTGGGAGGTCCCAGGTATATATGGACCGGGAGGGGCTTTTTTTTTGCATATTCCTCTCTGCAGGAGTTCACCCTCTACTGGAGATTACCCAGATGTCATGAAAAAGGAAGTGGAGTGTATGGCACACTTAGAAAATAAATGTGAGGAAATTTTTTCACAGTGCTGAATTAGCCCTAATGGCAGTTAGCTTGAAGTGCTCCCCATTGCTGAGCTGTATTTACAGTGACTGAACGTATCATCGCTGGGCGGAGCTGCTTGGCCAGTGAGCAATATTGACAACTGCATCCTGTTCTTGTTGTTATGAATATTGGGCAAAGTCTTTAGTAAAAAAGAAACACAGGTCGTTTTGGGGTACTGACCTGGGAATGGAAGGTGATGACATAAACTTGCCCCGGGGTATAGGTGCCCTTTAAATTACAGATCCATCTAGTTTCAATGTGTAATATTATGTTTTCTAGATTACATCCCCTGATTGTTTCATGAATTCTGTTTAGGCCTTGACAAATAACTCTTTTCTGCAAAATGCATTGTAAAATGACATCCCATTGGGGTCTGCATCTTTCTGTTCTGAATATCTAATATGTGTTCATAAATACGCATATCTAATTTTCTGTTGTGTGTTGCCCACATAAAATATTCCCTTGGGCAAGACAAGAGACATATCAAGTTTTCGGAATTGTAATTCACAACTTGTCTTGCTTTTTCATATTTTTGTTTGGGGAGGCACAATAATCTGCATTATTTAATTCTATATACTACAACCCTTGAACAAATATTTTAATGCCATCAGTTGCTATTTTAAAGTTTGCGTTTAACCCCCTGTGAACTGCTAAGGGGTTCTTGAGACCCCCTATACCGGTTCACAGGGCAGAAGGCACTGGTAAGTCACCTGCCCACAAGCGTGTGACTTGCCATAACCCCCTGCCTCATTACCTGCAACCTAAAGCCCAGGGCTTGTAAGGGCAATGTGGGCTGGTAGCCATCAGGACCGGGGGCCAGCCATTCGACCTCTGTGCCCTGCTCTACCACTTCCTATAGCTGGTGCCTGGGCTGGTTTTATTTGTATGGGGGGGATCCCACGCCATTTTTAAAAAATTGTTTAAGCTTTATATAATGAATATGAATGTGCAAGGGACATATATACACTATATAAGATGTAGTGGCTTTCTGTTAATTCTTCAATAATTTGTAAATTTACATATGTACCACATCTGGCCATGCTTGCTGGACCATGTGCCTGTGGTTAAGAGAACTATGCCACTGATGGTGTTCTGCAGAGATAGGTTAAATAGGTTTTTGCAAAAAACATGCATCTTGCAACAAAGCATCTTGTGCTGCAGTCTATGCTCACTAGTCTATAGAGCAGTTGCTGTGCCGAAGGTATGCAGTACCCAGGTACCCCCTAGCGATAAGTGGTTACAAACAATTACCCAAAAGGCGGTGATTCATTATAAATAATACCAAAATAAGTAGGCTATAGGCCTTGTGGCAGGTTTCCCTTGTAAAATAATATACCAGACAAGTCAGACACCCCCTGAAGGTTTGCCCTGGAATGCTGCCGTGTACCCCCTGGGTTACGCGTTTCGCAGGTTGAGAATGGTCTAGAGTACTGTTTCTCAACTTGCGGTACAAGTAGCCCAGGGGATAGGTGCACCAACAGGGGGGGTTTATAGGTCTGATATAGGTCTGATATATTATTTTAACAGTAAAACATTATTTTTTTCTTGCTATAAAAATTGCTTCAACGTTGAAATCTACTTATTTGGTGACATTAATAACTGATATCTTCCTTGATGGTACTTGGCTGTAAGGTTGTAATTGCTTGTTGAATACATGATGTAAAAATGTGGAGGAGCACTGGTTTAGATACTCAAAAAGCTGGGTGAAGGAAGGCTGTCTTTTGAATACACCTACAGTAATACTTGAGTAGAAGCCAATGCTGCAGACAGCATAGTTGACTCCCCTACCAGTCTCTGCTTCCTGTTCATTTCTCTGAAATGTTGTGCGTAATTATTATCAAATAAATAGAGAGGTCTAAGGCCCTGATACAACCCCTAAACAAATTAGCCTTATTCTTATAGGGGGCAGCAGAGGCTACTTCTGTTACTTGATCAAGGAAGGATATTGTGGCAGCTGTAGAAGTGGGAGGAGGAGCATGGTTGCCTAGCTGGCTAGAGTACTCACTACAAAGAAATGTATACTGTATGGTTTTGGACACCTAGCGCCTTCTTCCAGCAGGGTACTGCTCTGCAACACACTATTCTTCCTGCCCCCGCTTGCTCTAAATAGACTGCCTGGATGTTTCACTTTTTGAAATTCCCAAAGTGGCACACAATTTCTTAACTTTCCGCCGATCCCTCACTGCGATTGTGGGCCACGGATGCATTCTCAGTATCCCTGCAGCTGAGGCACACTCCCACACCCAGCCAATCAGGCTTAATGCGAGAGCGCAGGCACTCCACAGGGAATCTGGGGTGCGGTTGTCCTGCTCCATATGCCGATGCTCAGTCCAAAACAATGACTTTATGTCATGCCTTAGTAGGCACAGCATGAAGGGATGATTGGATGAGAGCCAGTACATGCCCTGTGGAAGTAGCAGAAAGGTGAGTTGAGAGTTCAATCTAGGCAGAGCATCCGGACCTATCAGCAGAATAGTGAAGATTCTGGTGATAGGTCCACTAAAATGCTTTGATCAATTTCACATAGCTATGTAGAATCATTGTGTATATAAATCAACCTGTTTCTGCTTAGGAATTATCTGTGACCCTCCAGACACTTTGGAGAATGGAACAATACAAGGCAAAAGCTATCAATTTGAGGATGAAATTCACTATAGTTGCAATCAAGGTTTTGAACTTCATGGACCAAGTCGAAGAATCTGCCACATGAATGGACAGTGGCTACCATCCACAGCTCCTACGTGTGTGAGTAAGTAACTGAAAAAGCTTTTTGTATACCTCAATTAATAGTTTTGGAGAATCTTTCAACCTGATTCTGCACCTCAACTTTAAAACTACACCTCAAAACCCAATAAAGTGCAAGAGATTGAAAATGATTCCACAACTGATTCCACAACTGATTGTGTACGGAGGTAGAAAAGTTCAAACCATAGGCCTGTCTCAACCACTATACTCCGAGACATCCTAATTTGACGTACAGGTCCCCACCACACCACACACAAAGCCCAAAAGCTGGGCAAGATATAGTTCCATCTGGGTTCCCACAGCTGCATCAACCTGTGTACAGCCCTGGGGACCTCTCCTACAAAAAGTCATTGATCAAATAGAACAGTTCCAAGGGCAGAGTACGAAAATGGTGGAAGGACTAACCACATTAGAAAAGACTGAAAGAACAGCCTAAGATAAAAGGGGAAAAGGGGGGGCATGATTGAATATTTAAAATATGTGAAAGGATTAAAAGGGGTTCAGGAGTAAAGTTTTTATTGGAGTAGTAGAAACAAAAGGTATCTGAAAATTCAAGAGTACGTAAATGTAAACATGCCTGGATAAGCATACATCTATCCTAAGGTAAAGGAAAATTGTACACATAAGTGCAGACTGAATGGACCATGTGGTCTCCTTCACCTGTCAATCATCATAGTTTCTATTGTAATGAGCCCCCAACTGAATTTGAACATTTGCCTGTAACAACGTGACAATCAATTTCACCTAGCTTTACTTAATTTACATTTGTGTTTGTTATTGTAGGCATACTTTGTGAGTCTACACCATCTGTACAAAATGCTATTTACATTTCTAAAGGAAATACATTTGGCAGCAACCTTACCTTCATATGCAATACAGGCTACCACCTTGTCGGGCCAGAGAACATAACATGCCTTATTGATGGAACGTGGAGTCATCCTCTCCCATTCTGCAAAGGTAATTCTAGTTTGGATCTTGGAGGGTACAGCAATAGTCTGGTGAGAGTATTTTATAGTACAATAAAGTGGTTAGGGGTGAGAATGGAGCTTTGCAAAGTCCTAAAACTGAACTTTAAAGTAAACGTCTGTTCCTGTCTGGTGTAGGCAAGGGGTAGATGACACCAAAATACGCCTTATATCATTGTGTGAAACAGGCAAATATAGTTCAGGATCTGAACTGATCTATAGCATTTTCTGTAATATATAGAGGAGGAAAATAAATTGCCCATAGCAACCTGGAAAGAGCTTCATATGTAGGGATATGCGAACCTGCTGGAGTTTGGCCCGAGACCCAAATTTGGGAGACCAAAAATGGCTGTAAGATGAGAGTAGCAAGGATTAGAGGGCTGCAAATAATGGGTTACACCAGGGTGATTGCCCTGCAGAAAATGGGCTGGAAAGTACTTAAAATAATAACAGAAAACAAAAAAATAAAGAAATACATTCATAAGTGAAAAAAACTTAATATTGTTTTTAAGGGGTTGGAGAACAAATTGGTGTGGGAACACCTGGGCGATTGACCTGCACAAAATGGGCTTGAAAAGTACTCAAAATAATAACTAATAAACTAAAAAGATAAAGAGCTATATAGATACATAAATAAAAATAACAAAATATTCATTATTTAATGGGGGTTGGAGGCCAAATTGGGGGGGGGGGGGGTGACCTGGATCATTGCCCTGCACAAAATGGGCTAGGAAACAGAAAACTAAAAATTAATACATATATATATATATATATATATATATATATATATATATAAATTCATCAATCAAAATATACATAAATGAGTAAATAAGTAAATAATTACTTATTAACATAAATATTTACATAAATAAATGAGGAGGAGGAGTTATCCATGCCTGGTTCATCTTAAGGAATGTAAGGATGTCAACATTGGCTGTGGATAGACGGATCCTCCTGTCAGTGATGGCACCCCCTGAGGTGCTGAACACATGTTCTGATAGGACACTTGCCGCAGGGCAGCCAGCATCTCCAAGGCATAGAGGGCAAGCTTTAGCAACAGGTCCAGTTTATTGACCCAGAAATTGAATGGGGAGGACCCATCGCTCAGTACCAGGAGACATGTGGACAGGTAGTCATGTGCCATGCAGGTCAATGTCTGACTACTGGTATTATGGGCCGTATCCGATGGTGGTGGATGTGGCAAATAATGTAAACAAATGTTCCCCTGTGAGGTGGTACCGGTGCTACTGCTCCATTTGCGATTTGCTGCTCCTCCTCCTCCTGAAACTGCCACTGAGCCCTAAAATTCAGCTGGGAACTCGACCAATAGTGCATCCACTATTGTGCGTTTGTACTCTCTCCTTTTGCGATCCAGCTCCAGTGCTCGTATCAGGGAGGAGATGTTGTCCTTATAGCGGAGATCCAGCAGGGTGACCACCCAGAAATCGACACTGGTGACTATGCGGCTACTCTGCGGTCATTGTGCAGGCACTGGAGCATGTAGTGGCTCATGTGAGCCAGGCTGCTGTCAAGGAGAAGCTGTCCTCGGTGTCAGGTGTCTCCTCCTCCTGCTCCTTCCACCTGCCACACTCCAGTCATGCCCGGGAGCTGCGCTGAGTGCCACTCTGCTGGGAGAGAAAGTCCTCTTCCTCCTGCCCCTCCTTCCCCTTTGAAACCTCCAAAACTGTCCGCTGGCTGGACAGTGGTGTACCAGGCCACTGTTGGCCCAGCAACCCACCCTAAGAGACATGTGCACACCTGGAAAAAATGGGCCTTCCTCTTCCTCCTCTGCTTCCATCACATCCTCCATCATGGCCTGAAGGTTTTTTTCCAGCAGGCAAAGGGGGGGATGGGGATGATAGCGCTTATGATGGCATCATCAGCACTTACCATATTGGGGGTTTACTGGAAGCACTGCAGCACCACGCAGATGTCCCTCATGGAGACCAACTTATTGGGGGTGAAGTGATTTTGGTCTGAAGTTCTACTCACATGAGCATTTGAGAGCTGAAACTCGACTACTCGCCTGCTGCTGCTCATACACCTTTTCCAGCATATACAATGTGAAATTCCACCTGGCAGGCAAGGGATGTGCGTCAACCCACCTCAATCCAAGGCTGCTACAAGGTTATGCCCCATGACGCACACCACCTTGCCAGGTATCAGGTTCAACGGCAGTAGCCATTCATCCATCTGCTCCTGGACACCAGTCCACTGCTTCTGGGTGGTGTGAGGTCTTTCGCCCAGAAAGATGAGTTTTAGCACCGCATGCTGTCATTTCCCCATGCAGAGCAGACTGCATAACGAGGAAGCAGAGGAGGAAGCAGAGTAGGAGGAGAAGGCAATACTGGGTGGCAGAAGGATATGTGCCACAATGTTTCCCGCCTCAGTCTCAGCCACCACTACATTGACCCAGTGGGAAGTAAGAGAGATGTAACATCCCTGCCCATGCTTACATGTCCACATGTCAGTAGTTATGTGGACACTGGAACTAATGGCATTGTCCAGTGCACATCTTATTTTTCCCACAAATTGTTGGTGCAGGACAGGGATTTTTTTTTCATAAGGGTATTAATGAGTACCCACAGCTAAGGGGTTTGAGCTAGTGGTATTACAGTGTACTGACACCCAACCTATCTAGCCCCTTTCCTGAAAAAATATCCTGAAAAGGACAATAACATGCTTTACAACCTATCTAGCCCTGACTCCAGCTGCTTTCCCTCTATAAAAGCCCTAAAAGGACAGTTTTATTTAAAAAAATGAAAGCCCTATTTGTCCCTGAACCACTGCAGCAGCCAGCAACACATTTCCCTATCTACTCCAGCATCAGCGCAGCATGACGCGGACCCGCCTTTTATACAGCAGGGTCACATGTCCCGTCTAGCCAATGGCTGCTGGGAGAGGAAGAAGGCTGATTGGCTGCTGTGCAGGTGGGGGCAAGCGGACGCATGGGTTTTAATTTAAAATGGAACTTGGGTTCGCCCAACCCATTCATATGCTAAAATTAAACTGACAACATTTAAAATAATTGTATGCCTTCCGAGATGACTTTTCTCGTATAGCTTTGTTATATTTTTCTCCAAATGGGTTATGATGCCAACTGCCAAGTTTCTGTAAAACCAAGATGAGCAACAGATCTGAATCTGGTGCAAGTCTTTAATATCCTTGAAATTGTTGTGTTAACAATGTCAATATAAACACTGTTTCATTTAATTTTTGAACAATTTTAACTAAATTGGGCAGTGGTATCTATTCATCATGTCTCCTTTTTATTTTAAATATTTTATAATTTTATACATGCCTGCCTGTGTCTAAAAAATAAAAAACTGAAAATTGCAGCGTGCATATGCATTCAGCCACCTGTACTCTGATATCCCTAAATAAAATCCACAGTGACTAATTGCCTTCACAAGCCACTGAATTAGTAAATAATGTCCACTAAAGTCATTTTGGGCCTTATTTAACAAGTGCGCCATTTAGAATCATTTTCCTGGAATAGCTCCAATTTTTGAGCGTCGGTGTCTTTCTTTTTTGGTGCTGCTATTTTGACTAGAAGTCACAGTGCCCCATGTTAAGTAATTTGCTTAAATTGTAGCATTAGGTATTGGCCAGCCTGTGTCATCTCCTGTTGTACCCCACTGCTGATTATAACAGCGTCACTGTGTGGCACTTTGTACCCTGAAAAGATTGTAGCTGGAGCTGGTCGGTGTTTTATCATTACATCATACAGTTATAGGATATCACTGCTGGGGACAAATGGGAAAAACTACAGCTCCACTATAAACTGGCGCAGCATAAACAAGAACGCCTGGGTACTGTGAGCTATGTGGTGCTAGTGATAAATTAGACGCAGGCTGGCAGCCACATTGGGGCTGCTTGATTTTTGTTTGTTTAAGTGCCGCTGGGGAAAAAAATCGTATTTAATGGTATTAGCAGATGCTGATAGCTGCTTGATAAATCAGGTTCCCATTCTCAGGGTAACTTCAGCTGATCTGTGAAGGCCTCAGGTGTTTGTTAAAGAACATTAGTGTATGAACAGCATCAAGAAAACCAAGAAACACACCAACTAGCTTAGTGATACATTTATAGTGAAATTAGTTGAATGGAGCAGTCAAAATCCAGACCTAAATCCCATTAAGGATCCGTGGCATGACTTGAAAATTGCTGTTCAGAAACGCCCTTCATCCAATATGACTGAGCTAGAGTGATTATTGCAAAGAAGAATGGCAATTTCAGCCTCTAGATGAGCAAAGCTGGAGACATACCGGAACAGACTAACAGCTGTAATTGCATCAGTTCAAAGTATTGACTCAAGGGAGATGAATACATGCCAACATTTTCTGTTTTTCTCATTTAAAAAAGCATGTATCTTTTTTTTTTTTTTTACACTAAACACTTGCTACTTTGTGTTGCTCTAGCACATACAATCTCAATAACATAAGTCTGTGGCTGTAACATTTAAAAAAGTTCAGGGGGTATAAATACTTCCCCCCCTCTCTCTCCCTCCCTCTCCCCCTCTTTATTAACGCCCAAACTGCAGTGGCACATAGCGCTCTGTGGCCAAAGTGGCACTGTACCTTTTGTTGTTTGATTGATAAAAGTAATGAGCTATTGAACCCAGATCCCTGATTTACACTGTGTGATTGTTTTTAATTAATATTTCTCTATTTTAGTCATGCCACACCAGTGTTCTTTAACAAACCCAAAGAGAAAGCACCGCAGACAAATCCATTCAATAATTATACTGTATTTTTTGTGTAAGCAAAATAGCAACAAAAAAAATGACTGCAGATTTTTCCAAAATACTGTCTGGGCTGTGACTTATTTACTGTGCCTACAAGCCTACAAGTTTAAAATACAAAAATGTTACTTTGTTTGTAAAGTGCTTATTTTTTCACCAAGGGCCTAATTTATTGTGCATCTGTTAGCAACTGTTTGTGGCTATAGCACCAGTTTCATAGTGCAGACATTCCTGTCTAATCTGATGCTGTACTGGGTACTACATTGGCGCTAGCAGGCGTTGAACCGAACACTAATTTATAAAGCTTTGATTGTTGCAATGAGGTATTGGCCAACCTATGTCAGCGTCTATTGGACCCGCCAGCTGATTAGCGCAGCGCCAGTGAGCGACACTTTGTACTGCCATTTTTCCAGCCCTCCCCAGCATATTTATGAATTTTATCCTACTTGAAATCTTTGGAGCTGTATTTTTCCTGGCGCTGATTAGCGTTTCATTATTACAGTTACAAGTAACCACTTCTGGGGACAAACTTTACAGTGCGTTTAGGCTGTGTTTTAGTTGATGGTGTCCAAATGACACATTGTTAAGCACAAGAAGCCATTTCAATTAATCTTAACACAAAAATCAAATTTAACACACAAAAAAAAACATTTTGGACCATCTAAGTCCTGCATTTTAATTATTGACAAGTCCTAATGCAAGTTCTAAACAAACCCATGTGTTTAATATAATTAAAAGCATTAAACACTTCAATCCAGTTCTGCTCATTGTGCTCTATGGGATCATGTTTTCATCTGGTGCTGCATCAACCAGAGTGCCTGGTACTGCATAATTTTCGGTTCTATAGTTATATATAATATATATATATATATATATATATATATATATATATATATATATATATTATAAATAAGATGCTAGCTGGCAGCCATATTGGCATTAACGTTTTTTCAGTTGTTAAACCTAATGCTGAGGCTACAAAAGTGCCACTGTGTGGCCCTAAATAAGGCTCCCTCTTTCACTGTCTATGGCTCTGCTCAGTCTATGTTGAGCTGCTATTGTTTCATGGTTGTCAACACATTTTTTTGCTTTTGCCCCACTATGCATTAATGGGTCCCAATGTCTCACTGCTGTTCCGAGGGCATAATTACAAGCACAGTTCTTGGCACTCCAAAGAATGAAGTAATCATTTGTGCCTGCCAGGCCAGTCTGTGTGTCTTCGGCACTGTCAGATGGCATGTCTGAAACTGGCACCGATAGTGCTTCCTTTGGTTCCGCCATCCAATGTAGTATGCAGCAATTGTGTAGCACACAGCAAGCCAGGATGATCTTTGACTTGACACCTTCTCTGTTCTGCATAGCATCCCCCCTCCAGGCGGGCCAAACAGTGGGTGCGTGCTTTCAGTGGGCCGATGGTTCATTCAACAATACATCTGGTCTTTCGGTTAGCGGCGTTGTACCACTCATCAGATCTTGCTGCCCACTATGGCCTTGCTGCACCCAGTGAAAGGGTCAATTTTGTGGTGAATTTGCTGGTACCAACCAAACATTGGTTCAAATCAAAAATGCTAGAAATAATGCTATGTAAGCAGCGAGCAATGTAACATAAATGCAAAACCAAACTAGAGGAAATGAGTGATCAAAAATACACGGAAGTGCACAACACGCACACAACAAACAAAATAACATTGTGAAAACAGTCACACAAACACTTGTTAGGTCACATGTAGCCTGTGCCCAGTGTTGCCTGGAGAAAATCAAAAAGGAGAATCAGCTTGACACTAACGGCGCTGACAAAATGACAGTCATAGCACCTAAGACAACGATATGCTGTGCGATTTTGGAACGCCAGAAAAGTTGTGCTCTGTGCCATATTTAAGATGTAACAACAGCGATTGTGTTGGCGCTAGGAAAATTTGCCACTAAGCCACTAAGTGCCAGGCCTGTAAAAAATGAGAGCACAGTGACAAAGCAACAATACCTGGGATGACATTAGTGGCACATAAATGACTTTACACACAAGTGGCAAGATTTTAAATGCAAGTTAAGCCGGGATCAAAAAAAATGTAACCCAAACAACATTAACAGCATGCAAACTAAAAAGTGTCAGCTGAATTAGCACATAAAAGTAAAAAAAAAACACCAAAAGTACCAAACAAATTAATGGCTAAAAAAGGACCATTGAAGTCTATACGAAAATGACACTGAGCACCTAAAGTTTTAGCATCATAAGTATGGCTTTCAGGTGGTGCAGCTGAAAAATACCTGCTGCTGTGTGATATTGTGTGGCGCTAGTGCTTCTTAAATAAGGCCCTTAATTTTTGTGATAGACTGCATACTACAAAGTGATCAGTGTAAAAGTTATGCTGCTACATATACTATATTCTTAACATAATTTTCTTTCCTTTTAGAAATAAAATGTGAGCCCCCAAATCATCTGGATAACGGTTTTGCTGAATATAACAAAATCACTGTTGGAAGTAATGTGAAATTTCACTGTCATTATGGGTATACCCTAGAGGGAGAGCATCTTGCTGAATGTACAGAAAATGGAAGTTGGAGTCACCCTTCACCTTTTTGTAAACGTGTGTATTTCTTTTAATCCGGCATATTATGTTTTACTTGAAAAGGCTGATCATTTATACAGGGCATATAAGTAAAATGTTCTCTTTACCTGCTGTTCCCATAAGCACAAAAGTAGCAGTTGTACCCTGTGTTAATTCAGCAAACTTTTCCTCAAACTACTTCTGAACCAATGACAGTTGGTCAAGTAACATGGGTCAGCCGAAGACAGAACATTTGAGTCAGTTCACTATCTGAACCAATGAGGGCTCCCAGTTAAGACTAGTGTAAACAAGTCCTAGATATAGAAGTGTTGATATTTACCTGGACAGAAGCATAAACGTAACAATAAGTAAGCAGGATGACTGGATCAGCTGTTTCTTTGAAACTTTCATATGTAAGTACAAAGCAGGTTGAATCAAGCCCACCAAAAGGTTTTCAGTAGCTTTCAGATAAACCATAGAGATTTAGAATCAGCAGCAAGAAGTATGGCATCCATCTACAAGAAAATAAACACAGATATAATACATATATTGGAAAAAGTGTAAGAAATGTAATTAAGCATCTTCTCTTTTTTTTGACCAGCAAACCCGTGCCCTGTTCCATTTGTCATACCAGAGAATTCAGTACTGGCTGAGACAGAGTTCTATGTTGGTCAGAAATTGTCCATCAAATGTCGAAAGGGTTATCGACTTGTAGGCCCGGATGTTATTACATGCAATGCAGATGAAACCTGGACAGAAGCAGCTGCCAAATGCGAAAGTAGGTTTACTTATCGTACATAGTATATTGTATACAGGTATTATTGATTTTTGCTAAGTTATATATTACACAGTATCCAGGTAAACTAGGTGCTAATATTCATGTATGGTAGGATCACTAGATCACTTTGCTGTTAAAGTACATTCAATTAGCTACATGAGTTTTACATTTTTTTTATTAAAACATCTTACTTGATTGTCAACTCCATGTCAAAACCAAATCAGAAATGGGGCATTGAAAAAAAAAGGTTTTAAGTTGCACTTTATTACAATTCGCTATAGATTACTGAATAGTGGTCAACTGAAATTAGGGATTCTCCATTAAGGAGAACAGGCTGTACCACTAGTCATAAGTATTTAGCAAAGTGCCATAAATAAAACTATATTTTTCTAAAGCAATCAAAAAACATTGTTTTATGTTTTTTTTTATCTTTTTTTCTCTTCATAAATATTTCCTATTTCTTAGAAATTTCATGTGGTCCTCCAATTCATGTGCCAAATGCAATAATCCGTGGACTTTTCCATCATTATGGAGATGTGGTAACATATTCTTGTTACGGTGGATACATGTTAGAAGGATCATATAGGAGTGTTTGCTTAGAAAATCAGACATGGACAGCACCACCATCCTGTAAAGGTACTACTTGGTTTTAGATTTTAGTAGGTTTAAGTAAAGAATCTAAGTATACCATAAAATAAAACAGCTTAAAAATAATAACAGCTGACAAAACAATGTGGGCCTAATCAAATCAACTCCATCTCCAAGAGATGTTCTTATATATCACATTTATAGTTCAGTGGTAACATAGGTTGAGAATAAATTATTAAGGAAAAATAGTCAAATAATCACTTAATAGCCTTTGTAAGTTCTACTGGCTTCCTATTGAGGAGAGCTTCAATAAATTTCTGCCCCAAAGTGGAAAAAATGTATTGGTAAGCCCTTGTTCACAAGGAACGAACCTTTGGAAAACACTTTGAGGGGTAATTCGGAACAAATCTTGCCAGTTTAGTAGGGACCATACACGACCTATGAAGAACCATTAAATTAGCCTCAACTAGTCCTGCATTAATGGAAGATCTAGTTGAGCCTTCCCAAATCTGCTCCCAGTCCTCATCCTCCAGGTCCTCCCCCAGATCCGCCTCCCATTTACATGTATAATATGGCCTACCAGAGTCAGAAGTGAGAGAAAGTTCAGAGTATATCAAAGATATTATTCCCCTAGGACTCAGGTCTGACAGGCAGCATCAGACAGACAGACTGCCATTTGGAAGGAAAGTATAGGTTTGTTATAAATAAGATAGTTTAAAGCGAGTTCAGGAGCTTTTGCGAGTTCCGGTTGCATTTGCAAGTGAAGTTGTATTATAAGTGAGGGGACTTTCCATTAAGGAAAGGAAAAGGAAGAGGAAAAAAAAAAGAAATTGTGTAATTTTTTTTCTCTTTCTTGTATTGCAGGGTTTAGCCTTGCATTAAATACATTGGTTGCTCCCATTTTCTAGAGAGGAGTCACCTGGGTGGAGGTGTACCTGTCTAATTAGCAGCCTATTTATTTCACCTGATCTCAGCCTTCTGACTGTTTGCCAGACAGACTGCCATTTGGAAGGGAAGTATTGGTTTGTTATAAATAAGATTATTTAAAGGGAATTCAGGAGCTGTTGTGTGTTCTGATTGTATTTGCAAGTGAGGTTGTATTATAAGTGAGGGGACTTTCCATTAAGGGACTTTTGATTGGGGACTGTGCTAGAATAAGAAGTTAAAAGCCAAAGTTGCTGCAACTGTGAGCACTAAAATTGTTTTTACTGCTGTTTTGTAACTAGGATATGGCTAGCAATATTGGAGGTCTACTTCAGTGCACAGTTTGTTATATGTATACACTTCAGGAGTAGCAGTTCCTGGGTGAATACCGCTGTGGTAAATGTGAGCATATTGCAAACCTGGAAGCTCGGGTTAGAGATCTGGAGACGCAAAATGCAACACTGAGAGAGATTGACAATATGGAAAAGGGCATGCTGCTCACTGAGCAGGCAATAAATGGGGTAGATACAGAGGGTGGAGTAATGGGTCAGGAGGAGCAGATAAGTAGCTGGGTAAATGTAGATAGAGGGAGTAGAAAGGGTGCACAGAAAAGGAAGGCCATACCTGTGTCTGCGCACCCTAGCAAAATTGCCAAGTTGGGTAATGATGCAAGAGTGTCAGTCTCATAAATGGCAGTCCTAACGGATACTGCTCTCCCTAACAGCCGGGAGAACAGCCCAGCTAGTGAGCGGGTGGTTGGGACTGCAGGTAGGACTAGACAGTTAGAGGTCATAGGGGATTCTATTATCAGGCGGACTGATAGAATTATTTGTCACCAAGACCGCCTCAACCAAATGGTTTGCTGTCTCCCTGGTGCCAGGGTTCGGCATGTGGTGGAAAGGGTGGACAAATTACTGGGAGGGGCTGGGGATGACCCAGCTGTCGTGATCCATGTGGGAACCAATGACAGAATTAATGGGAAATGGAGGATCCTTAAGAATACATTTAAGGAATTAGGCACAAAGTTGAAGGGAAGGACCTCCAAGGTTGTATTCTCTGGAATACTGCCAGTGCCATGCGCTACACATGAAAGACAGCGGGAGCTTAGAGAGTTAAATGCATTGCTCAAGTCCTGGTGCAGGGCAGAGGGATTTTTCATTGGGGTACAAACTGTATTCTAAAGATAATTTGCACCTGAATGGAAGGGGGGGGGTGCTGTGCTAGGTAAGAGGATACTAGAGGGGGTGGAGAGTTATTTAAACTAGAGATGAGGGGGGGGGCAAGAGTGAAAAAAAAGTGAAGACAGGTTACTTAGGGGACAGCATATGATGGTGGGTGGAGAATGAAGGATAAGGAGATCCATGTGTTGCAAACCAGCAGTGAAAAATTAGACGGATGCATTACTGCAGAAACTAATACTATACCCCAATGTGTCAAACTAGATAGAAACATAAAGTGTATGTTCACAAATGCCAGAAGTCTGGTAAGTAAAGTGGGGGAGCTTGAGGCTTTGGTGCTGGCAGAGAATATTTATGTTGTTGGTGTGGCTGAGACATGGCTGTATTCCACACATGACTGGACTGTCAATCTACAAGGTTTTGCTCTTTTTCGGAAAGACAGAGCAAAAAGGAAATGGGGCGGAGTGTGTCTTTATGTAAAGCAAGAACTCAAAGCATATATTAGTGAGGGGATACTAGCAGAATATTGTGAGGATGTAGAATCCTTCTGGGTAGAAGTGGGGGGGCGATGTAAACAATGCTAAAATACAGTTTGGTGTAATCTATAGGCCCCCAAATATAACTGAGGAAAAAAGAGGCTGGTACAGTGGTGGTGATGGGGGACTTCAACTATCCAGGAATCGACTGGAGACATGGTTCTGCTTCTACTACAAGGGGGAAAGCATTCCTCAGCTTGCTACAAGATAATTATATGAATCAGTTTGTGGAGGCACCTACTAGGGGTGATGCTCTTTTAGATCTTGTAATATCAAATAATGATGACCTGATGGGGACAGTAACAGTCCGTAAAAAATCTTGGTAACAGTGACCACAATATAATTGTATTTAACATAAACTGTAAGAAAGATTTTCTGCCTGGGAAGGCAAAAATATTAAATTTTAAGAAGGCCAACTTCCCCAGGCTCAGAGCTGCACTCCAGGACATTGACTGGGAGCATCTGTTCAGGAATAAGGATACAGATGCCAAATGGGAGTGCTTTAAATCGATTGTGAGTAGCAACGTTGCAAAATGTATTCCTACGGGTAACAAATATAAGCGGCTAAAATTAAAACCCTCATGGCTGCGGTTAAAAGGGCAATAAAGAACAAAAAAAGGGCATTTAAACATTACAAGGCTGAACTCTCAGCTGTAACACTTGAAAAGTATAAACTAGTAAATAAAATGTGTAAGAAAGAAATAAGGTTGGCAAAAGCACAAAATGAAAGAGATGTGGCCAAAGAAAGCAAAACAAACCCTAAACGATTTTTTAAATATATTAATACGAAGAAAACTAAATCAGAACAGGTAGGTTCCCTAATTAATGATAACGGGGAAATGGTCACTGGGGATGAAGATAAGGCGGAGCTGTTAAATGGATTCTTTAGCTCTGTGTACACAAGAGAGGAGCAAGGAGCCAACACAGGAGATGCCGCTGATAGCAATAGCCCAAGTATAATAATTAACAAGCTAAACATGGATATCATCCAAGAAAAACTAAATAATTTAAATGTGAATAAAACTGGAGGACCAGATGGACTTCACCCAAGAGTTCTCAAAGAACTCAGTTCCGTTATCACATCACCTCTGTTGTTGATCTTTAAAGACTCACTAGCAACTGGTATAGTGGCAAGGGACTGGCGCAAGGCAAATGTGGTGCCCATTTTTAAAAAGGGCTCTAGGTCTTCTCCGGGCAATTACAAACCCGTTAGCTTAACATCCATTGTGGGGAAATTGCTTGAGGGGCTATAAGGGACAACATACACGAATATGTAACTATCCATAATATTATGGATATTGGGGAAATTGAGATCTTCAGGATTAGAAAACACAGTTTGTTACTAGAATTAAAACTGGCTGAAGGATCGTTTGCAGAGAGTTTTGGTTAATGATACCTACCCTGAATGGTTACCGGTTGTAAGCAGTGTACCCCAGGGTTCAGTGATGGGCCCACTATTATTCAACTTTTTATAAACGACATAGAAGATGGAATTAAAAGCACTGTCTCTATTTTTGCAGATGACACAAAGATATATAGCACAGTGAACTCTATTGAAGATGTTCACAAGCTTCAGGCTGACTTAGACACATTAAGTGTCTGGGCATCCACTTGGCAAATGAAGTTCAATGTGGAAAAATGTAAAGTCATGCACTTGGGGTCTAACAACCTAAAGGCCACATATGTTGGCCACTTGTTGAGAAGTATCTGGGGGTACTGGTAAATCACAGGCTAAATAACAGCATGCAATGTCAAGCAGCTGCTTCCAAGGCCACCAAGATACTATCATGCATTACAAGAGGCATGGAAACAAGGGATAGAGATGTAATATTGCCTCTTTAGAAGGCACTGGTGCGCCCTCACCTGGAATATGCCGTCCAGTACTGGGCACCCATTCATAGAAAGGACGCTCTGACTATGGAAGGGTGCAAAGGAGAGCCACCAAACTAATAAAGGGAATGAAAGATCTTAGTTTTGAGGAAAGATTATGAGAATTAAATCTGTTTAGTCTTGAGAGGAGGCGATTGAGGTGGGACATGATTAACTTGTATAAATTTATAAATGGCCCATACAAAAAATATGGGGGAACACTATTTCATGTAAAATCCTCTCTAAAGACAAGGGGCACTGCCTTCGATTGGAAAAATAGAAATTTAGTCTCCGGAGGCGACAATCGTTTTTTACCATAAGAATTATAAATCTATGGAATAGCCTCCCACAGAAGCTTGTCACAGCATCAACCGCTGCCAGCTTCAAAAAAGGATTAGATGCTTATTTAGAAGAAAATAACATTAACAGTTACTATTAGCGGTTATCAGTAAAAAAATAAAACAAAAAATTCCCCTATAAAATAAAAAATAACTTCCCCTACCCCAACACCCTTGGTTGAACTTGATGGACATATGTATTTTTTCAACCGTATTAACTATGTAACTATGAATGCTGAAATGTTGTCCAGAGAATTTTTATCCTTAGTGTAGTTCTCCACAAAATATTAAGCTGGAGGTAGTGAAAAATCTCAGAGGTAGGAATCTGCATTTCAGAAACTTATGTCTGGAAGGAAAGTGTGTCATCAGCCCCCAAAAGTAAAACGGTGATAAGTAAAACGGGTAATCCCAGATTCCATCCAGCTCCTGAAGGAAGTAGGGTAATAACACCTAGGATAAAACACCTGGGTTATGAATAGTGATGAGTGGGTTGATTGAAATTTGGATTCAACGAACTACTGTAGTTATTGTCAGTATTATTAATTTTATTAGTCCTAGTTAGCATTAGTTATTGATTAGTTATTAGTTATAATTAGCATTAATATTTAGTATTAGTTTTAGAATTAGTATTAGTTATTGTTAGTATTATTATTATATCTTTTTTTTTTACCCCCCTTTTTTGTCTCTTCCCACAAGGGAGGATGTGAGACCACCACCACCACCAAGCCTACCTACACCATTCCAGGGCAGCATTCAGCTTTCTATTCCCCAAACAATAGAAAGAAACAGAAAGTGGAAGTTTGGCCCATCTCACCCACGACCCCCGGTCTTGAATGCGAGCATAAATAAATTGCCTCCCTTTAAAATGTCCCCATTCTGGCCACTGGATCTGGAGAGCTTTAGAAATTTTATTGCGAGGGGGGCTGGTTATCTCAGTTAGTTACAGTGTGGGGCTAATATAAATCTGAGGTCTATGGTTGCCCCACAAAACACCATTCCCAGCTGCCACAACTTTCCTCAGCCAGCCATTCCTACCCTGCACCATAGATTGTGGAGAAAATAAGGTGTGCACTGTGTAATGCTATATGTTGCAAGGTCCACATTACAAATGCCCACTGGGTTAATGTGGCTGGGCCCAAGCCGTGTAGTGCTTTGACGCATATACTTCCACCAGCCAGGATTGCCAGACATCACTTGTTGCCTCCTACTCCACATCCTCCTCTCCTGACCCCTCTCACCCGCTGCTAAAAATCATCTGTCTGGTTGAAAGACTACACACCTCCCAGGAGCTGTGGACTGCCACCCAGGAGCAGACAGTTGAGTGGTTGCTGCTGCTGCACCCAGTCCGGCAATGTGGTATGTGTGAGCAGAACCTAGTAGCAACCTTGGGCTGAGCTGGAATAAGGCACATTTGTTGGCTGGCTCATGTGCTCAACTTAGTAGTGCAAAGCTTCTCAGACCATTAGCCAGACATGTCTGAGCTGCTGCATAAAGTGTGCGCCATGTTTACGCACTTTGGGCATTCACATTTTGTTGCTGCTCACCTATTTGCGCAGATGAAACTTTAAACTTTCTACCCACCGCCTCATAGGTGATTAATCAGCCAGGTAGAATTCTATTTTATATGCTGCATGTTGGAAAGGGTGTATGAGCAGCAGGCAATAGTGAAGTTCCAGCAGGCAAGTTGGTAAACACGTGGCAAGAGCTTACCCTCTATGCCTTGGAGGTGCTGGCCTGCCCTGTGGCAAGAGTCCTATCAGAAAGTGTGTTCAGCAGCGCTGAACTTGGCTTGGGAACTTGGCTGTACCAACCCCTGAGTGAGCGGTTGAAGTATTGGCTACCTACACTGCCACATCCACTGAGTAGTTTTTTCTAAGCCTCAGTAAGCAGAATGCAGGTGGTACCCACAGATGAGCTGATGTAAATGCCCAGATGTGACCCAGCAGCTACCCGTACTCAGGGTGCAATGAGAACAGACAGATGCCCCTCCCTAGCTGTCCCTCACTGACACTGTTCTCCCTAACTAGGTGCCTGAACCAGTGGACTATTGGTTATTAATTCAAAAAGAGCCTGATGTGGCCTGAACCAGTGGACACTCAATTACTATTTGTTTGCAGCAGTGGCATACACATGCCCTGAACAATTGGTATTAGTCAGTAGTGACACATAATTGCCCTGAACAATTGGTATTAAACAGTAGTGACCAGAAAGTGCCCTGAACAATTGGTATTAAAGAGGAGTTAAAGCCCATGAGCTGCAAAGGGTAATTTTACTTTCTTTAAAAAATTTTTATTTTATTTTATTATCATTATTGTGTGGGAAAATGATTTCTTCAATGTGCTAAGTTTTGCAACCCTGTGTTATAAAACAAAAAATATTTCCCTAGCAACAATGTGTTTACCTTAGCAATGTGCATCAATTGGTATATTATATGTACAGTTACCGAGACACCCTCACTCTAGCTTGCTAATCATAAGACTGGCTAGGATACAGGTGACAGGTTTAACCCATTCTGCTGTAATTCAACTTATTCAGATTGGGAGATCATAATCTTGTATTCTAGTAGCTAAAGGGTTACTGCCAGTGTTCTCAGCCGGGGTCAGCAGGGGTCATTACTGCTGCTTGACCTAGCTAAAGCTGCTAATGTGCTCACCTGTTACAGTGAAAGGATTCTGGGATATGTAGTCAGTACTTTTTACTCAATGCCAGGAAAAACACTCCCATCTTAGCAAAGGCACACAGGAATATATGAAACTTGGAAGCAGCATGTAAATCAAAGGGCACAATCCTAACACAAATGTTTATTTTGCATTCCAGAATAGGAAAACACTAAGGCATAACACAAAAAAAAACATAAAAAAGGGAATTTATCTTAACTCAAATAGTATTAAAGTGGAAGTACCCCAGTGCTTAGACCAAGTTGTGGTATAACAGGTTACCTCCCCCCAGTGCTTAGACCAAGTTGTTGTATAACAGCGTACACCCCAGTGCTTAGAGCAAGTTGTGATCTAACAGGCTACACTCACTCTAGTGCTTAGAGCAAGTTGTGGTATAACAGGGTACACTCACCCCAGTGCTTAGACCAAGTTGTAGTATAACAGGGTACACTCACCCCAGTGCTTAGAGCAAGTTGTAGTATAACAGGGTACACTCACCCCAGTGCTTAGAGCAAGTTGTAGTATAAGGGGGTACACTCACCCCAGTGCTTAGAGCAAGTTGTAGTATAAGGGGGTACACTCACCCCAGTGCTTAGACCAAGTTGTAGTATAACAGGGTACACTCACCCCAGTGCTTAGAGCAAGTTGTAGTATAAGGGGGTACACTCACCCCAGTGCTTAGACCAAGTTGTAGTATAACAGGGTACACTCACCCCAGTGCTTAGAGCAAGTTGTAGTATAAGGGGGTACACTCACCCCAGTGCTTAGAGCAAGTTGTAGTATAACAGGGTACACTCACCCCAGTGCTTAGACCAAGTTGTAGTATAAGGGGGTACACTCACCCCAGTGCTTAGAGCAAGTTGTAGTATAACAGGGTACACTCACCCCAGTGCTTAGAGCAAGTTGTAGTATAAGGGGGTACACCCCAGTGCTGAAATGAAAAGGTAGGATCACAGTACACACTCACCCCAGTGCTTAGAGCTAGTTGTGGTATAAGGGGGCACACTCATCCCAGTGTTTACAACTAGTTGTGGTATATGGGGGGACAAACTCACCATTGCTTACAGATAGTTTGTTCACACAGGGTTTATCACAGTTTATCAGGTTTATTATATCTCTTCATGCCATCTATTATACGTGAAGATGAGCAAATTTTGTAAAAATTAGTGATTCAGATAATTTACCAAATTTCCCAAAGAAATTCAGGTTGTTCCAAATCAAATTATTAAAGTTTAGTCAAAAAGTGCCCCCCCCCCATCCTGCCACCCTACCCTGACGCTGTAGCAGGATGGCGGGTTAGATAGAAAAAGACCCCTTACCTTCTCCTCAGTCCAGCGCCACTCCCCTGGTCTCTGTGCGGCCACCGTGGAGAAAGCACAAAGCCCCATCCCTGGGTCCTCACGTGCTACAGCCGCCCATTCACTTGAACTTCACTTAAGCGCATGGAGCCGGGGAATGCCGCTCTGTGCTTTCATGCAAGATGGCGGTTGCCAGGATCCGGAGCACCGAGAGATTGGCACGGGCACCTGGATAACCCCCTGCCCTTCCTCAGCGTCAGGGTGGCGGGATGGGAGGGCACTTTTTGACTAAACTTCTGCTTTAACAAAATAGCCAAATAAAATCCTTCCCTGGCCCTGGTGGCATTGGCAGCTCAGTTGTCCTTTTCTTTTTTCAGCAAGCTGGCTCCTATTCATTCTTGACCCATGGTCTGTCCTCTGGCATCCAGTGCAGTCCCCGATCATTTTTAGCAGGCGTCCAGCAGCTGCCAGCTGCCATGTTAGCTAACAGTTTACAACAAGGGAGACAGAGATCTCCTTTCTTTAGCCCACAGCCCGTCGCAAGGTGATCCCAGTGCCAGGCTCAGGCATTTTGGAACAGCCTCTTTTCTGTGACTGGCCAGGGAGTGTTGCCAGTCTGATATCATGGCACACTAATCAGTAGGAAATTTGGATTCGGGCAAATACATCTTTTCCCCTAAAATTCTGAGGGAATTGGTCCAAATCAATCTCTAATAAGAAAACGTTTTAAGACCATTTTCCTGATCATTCTATAAGCAGGGGAATTTTTATAATTATCCAACCTGCAAGTATCTTATCTGCCACTACAATGTATATTAGTATTACTACCAATATATTTAAATATATTCCAGTTTATAAATGAGTGTATTGCTGTGCAAGTGTACATCACACGAAGCAACAAAGATGAAGGAAAATCTTACAATTATAAATAAAATAACAATATTAAAAAACAATATGGCAAAATAGTTAATATTTGGGCTTAGGTGAGGTTTAAAGCAAACTTTTGGGTGATGTTTGGCACAAAAGCACCTTTAATTGAAATTAATGCTAATACACGAAAAGAGCTTACTTCCATTTATGTAAGAAATGCAGTCTGTCTTTATACCAATTAACACCCTCTCTCATAGCCCCACAATAAGAAGCGACAAACTTATTTCCCACAAGGCACCATCCAGTGTGGAAAAAGAAGCTGCAGCAAACACTGCGATGACCAGCATCACTTGCTACTACAGTTCATGCTGTAGTTACTGGTCACCTGTCAGAGGGCGCCAAGCGCACAACAGCTGGGTATCTCCTCACTGTGTGCCCGGGGGAGAGGTGGAAGCATGTATTCAGATTGCCAAGGGGAAGCCTGTCCCAAAATCTGGTAATCAGATGTAGGGCCACTATAAAACAATAGAATATAACAAACACATGTGAAATACATTAACATGCACTCAAACACACATAAATGGTTTGTTCAAAATGCAGCACTTTAAGCATGTTATGTATACTCTTCCTAATAATTGATTGTACTTAAAGTGGACCAACACCCAGGGGTGATCGGCCCAGGAATCTATTAGATTCCCGGGCCGATCACCTCACTCACCGCGGGACATCTGAGATCGGGATGTCCCGTGGGGTGAAACCCCCCAAAAAACCCCAAACTCCTTACCTGATCCACCGCCGCCTCCCGCGCGCCCCTCTAGATGGGCGCACGCCCGCGGTCGTCTGTGAATGGCCGGCGCGCACGCGTGCACGCCGAGAGTGATGCGCGGGAGGCGGCGACGGACGCGCTGTCTTGGACGCCGCTGTCACCCGCTTGGACGTCGGCAGGGATTGGACGGCGCGGTCACGTGGGAGCGGGGAGAGGTGAGTTTTTTGGGGTTTCTGGGGGGTTTCAAAGTGGACCAAAACCCAGGATAGTCAAAATCCTGGGTGTTGGTCCACTTTAAAGTGGCATAGAAACTTTTCACCCTAACTGCGCTCCTCATCCGCCCTCCCCACCCAAGCACCTCAGGCAATGCAGCCGGCTCAGCGGTGGCCGTGTTTTTAAAAAAACAAAGGTTTGCCCCCCAAAGGCCACACCTACATGGCATTTTTGAGATCGTTGATTGGCTGATTTCATAAATAACAGCTGATATGACCCTGCCATTTGCCACATCCTTGTTTTCCCTGTAGTCTGGGGAGAACTCTTGCCCCCCCCCCGGGCTTTCTGAAAATCTAAAGGGAAGCCGGGGATGTGGCCGCCTGCAAAGACAGCATTGTAGGAGCCACTGATAAAAGTAAGTTTACCCTGAGGGTTTCAAAAAACAGGGCATCCTGATTTCGGATGCCACAGGGCAGACAGTCCAGGGGGTCTATTAGACTACAGGGGCAGTCTGTGGTGGCTTTTAGGACTAAGATTAATACTAAGGGGGTTATTTAAGAAGGGATAGTGTCAGGTAGCGCCTGGTTAATGAGAGGTAGTGACAGATAGCGACTGGTCAACGCCGGACACGGCACGCAATTCCACATTTATCAAGCAGAATCTGTTTAGCGACTGGGATAGCGCCATGTAGCGTCTGATTCATCATTTTCACAGCCTCAGCGAACAGCGCCAGGTATGACCTCTCGCTACCTGTCGCTCCCCCATACATTTCAATGGACGAACCTTTTCTTCTCTTTAAACTGTTTTTTTTTTTTTTTTCCCAAAAATCACAAATAATTCTGTGACCTCTTCTGGCACTGAAAAAGCAGTTTTTTCACATTTTTTACATTTTTAAGTATTTCTTCAGAAATGGCATTACCCCTTTCGCTGCCAGCCTACCTGGAGTTTTTGTCACCCTTGGTGCCAGACCATTTTGCACTATTTTGCGCTCCCCATGTTCAAATGTGATTTTTGAAGGGATTTCCAGGGATTTCCCAGGAAAATGATATATTGTTTTTTTCAGCAGAGTCTGAGCTTTAACATGAAATGTCTTGTTTGTCATTTTTTAGGTGTATTCTCAATATTTTTTGGCGAAATATGTGCAAAAAAATTTAAAAAAATAAATTTTTTACAATTTGTAGTGTTTTTTTGTAATAAAAAATGTAAGTTTGTCAATAAAATCTTATTGCGTGTGAAACCCCAATTTCTCCCGGTTACAGCGGTACCACATATGTATAGGTAGACACCTTTTCCTGCCCAGGAGACTCCCCCAAACTGAAACAGAGCTTTAGGGGATTTTCTGAAAAAATACAACTGTGATATGCGCTATGCGTACCTTGCAGTTTTTCCAGAAAAACAACCCTTTACATTTGAAATACCCCCAACAAACTATATATTCTCTGGAAGTACACACCTCAGGCTTTCTAGGCGTACCAGGCTTGTTGATGTGGCCACAGTTTTCTAGAAGTAATCCCTCAATGTATTCTTTGGTTGCAAAGAGTTTCCCTAAAAAAAGGATAAAAAAGAAGAATCAAAGCCACATTTTCCTAAAAAAACTATATACAAACAAGAAAAAACAAGTATGATCTGAAAAAGCAACATCCTCCGAACAGAACGATACCCAACATGCATGGGTTCTGTCAAGGAAAGAGTTGCCAAACACCCCAAAGTAAAGCATGTGCGTAACGGTAATTTTTCTTGAAAATTTCAGCTCTGCAGACAAAGAGGCCGATTCATTAATAGCGCCAGGTAGCGACAGATGAGCGACGCCAGAATGGCGCTATGAGCGCCGGTAGCGAAAACCGTGGACGGTAGAGATTCGCTATACCACGCCTCCTCAGTCGCTACCTGGCGTTGTTGGGAACAACGCCTACATTGCTGAATATGATGTAGAGGTCGGCGCTAGCGAAAACCACGGGCGGTAGAGATTCGCTATACCACGCCTCCTCAGTCGCTACCTGGCGTTGTTGGGAACAACGCCTACATTGCTGTATGATGTAGAACTCAGCTTTGTAGTCGCTGTCAGTTAGACCACGCTATTCAAGGCAGCGCATGCGCTTTGCTTAGCCCTTCAAATCCCATACAATCTGAATGAAACACACATTGAAATTTAGGTCAAAACGTTGATTACATTTTAAAATTAAATAAAAGAAAAGTTAAATAAAGTTTATGTCTTCTGCAAATGAATTTTAATGTGCATCTCTGGGTGCCTGAAAAGAGAGAAAAATTACAGTTTTAATACATAATCCCATTTTTCTTTAAGCTTTACAATAATATAGCATTAAAAGTTCTCCAACATTTGTGTCAAACTGTCTTTAATACTCTAATAAGGGCATAATTGTTATGTTGTTTATCTTCCGCCCCTTATATTTTTTGTGGTTCATCTTAAGCCCCCCTTAGATATTTTGGGTTAATCTGATCCCCTCCTCATCTTCCCCCCCCCCTCATCTTCCTCCCCCCCCTCATCTTCCTCCCCCCCCTCATCTTCCTCCCCCCCTTAGAGTATTTAGCCTCATCTTCCTCCCACCCCCCTCATCTTCCTCCCCCCCCCCTCATCTTCCTCCCCCCCCTCATCTTCCTCCCCCCCCTCATCTTCCTCCCCCCCCTCATCTTCCTCCCCCCCCTTAGAGTATTTAGCCTCATCTTCCTCCAACCCCCCTCATCTTCCTCCCCCCCTTAGAGTATTTAGCCTCATCTTCCTCCTACCCCTCATCTGCTTCCCCCCCCCCTTAGAGTGGTAAATAAACAATTATGAAGGAAGTTCACAAAAAGTAGCCCCCTAATGCAGTACTTAAATTACAGTTAAGCCTATTTAGCTTACTGCAAAAAATGAAGTGATCATGCTTTCCCTTAGCTCATAGCCAGTCTGGGTGTCCTCACTTCTTTCTGCGGCCACGTTGGGGATTTCGGGCACTAGTGCTGTCTCTTCAGGGGATTGAATTCTGTGGCAGATGCATATATTGTGGAGCACACAGCAGGCGAGGATGATCTTGGACACCTTCTGTGGACTGTACAGCATCTCTCCTCCTGGGCGTGCCAAACAGAGAAAGCGTGCTTGCAGCAGGCCGATGGTTCTTTCCACAATGTTTCTGGTCTTGCGGTGTGCTGCATTGTAGCGTTCATGGGCAGAGGTCTGTGGGCTCCTGACCGGAGTCAGCACCCACGTTCTCTGCCCATATCCCTTATCCGCTGTAGAAAAAACACAAGGAGAGAGACAGCAATTAGTACTAGTACATGTCAATTTTTTTTTTTCATCAGTTTGCCTTTCTAGGCCACATTTATTAGGAAATTTTTATTTACATGTTTTCTTATTTACCCAGTAGCCAGCCAGCTGGCATTTCGTTGTTCTCAAACTTCCGGCACAGGACTGTCCGCTGCAAGACGTAAGAATCGTGGCATGAGCCGGGGAACCCCGATCTCACCGCCCGCAGCTTCATCTCATGGTCACACACCACCATCACATTCAAGGAATGGAATTGCTTTCTGTTTCGGTAATACAGCTCCTGTGCACGGGGAGGGCGGAAAGGGATATGTGTACCATCAACGCACCCTAGCACATTCGGGATCCCTCCCATTCGATAGAAGGCATGTTTTATTTTGGCAACCTCCTCCTCATCCTCAGGAAACTTGATGTAAATTGGGATCAAATCACAAATTGCCAGAACTACCTGGATTACTATGCGGCTCATAGTAGGCTGGATTATCCCGCTGAGGAGGGCTGAGGTTGCCTGGAAGGTCCCTCGTGCAAAAATATTAAGAGTGGCACACAGGCGTACTATGCCTGGAATGGATTGAGTGCGTTTGGTGGATGGATCGATTTTGTGCTTAATCTGATCATATAGGGACTGTAGTGCAGCACGATTCAGACGGAAGCGGCTCCTGATCTGCTCGTCACTTAAGTCCCATACTGAAAGGCGGATTCCAAAGGAGCGGGGTGTCCTAAGCCTCACAACACCCCCCTCCCTGTCCTCCTGCTCTTCCAGCATTCTCACACATCCCTGCACCCATACCCCATACATCACCCTCTTATCCATCACACACAAACAGATATTCAAAAAAAATCAAACAAATACAAAAAACACAAACACACCACACACACAAACAATCACACTCCTCACACACTCACTACAATGCAGCTCACCACTAAACCAGAAGGATAGTGGTCAGAACCCTTTCTAAATTAGGCACAACCAAGAGGGGAGTTGCTGCACAGCCCACAAAAGGCACCAAAATCAAGCCTCACTTGCTGGATGCTCCACAATATATGCATATGCCAAAAAAAACAATCTCCTAAAGAAACAGCACTGATGTCCAAAATCACCCAACAAGCCACAGAGAGTGAGGACAAAACCCAGCCAGACACTCTAATGAGCTAAGGGACCAAAGCACCACACCACAGCCTTTGCCACAGTGTAACATTACCTGATTTGTTTCAAATCCAGCCATTTATAGTTCTCTTTCAAAAAGGACTGGTCCGCTTTGCCGCCTTTTGCGTGGCTCTGCTATTTCCGGGCGCCAATTAGCTGATCCAGGTGTGCGTGAAAGGGAGTGCGCACGCGCACGCTAATAGCGCTAATAGCGTACATTAGCTTTAACTTGCGTGCATTAACGCTCACAGCCGGAAATACTGTGGTGGGCCAATGAAAGGTAGGCTGCTGTATTTTTGAATAGCCGTTAGGCTCGCCACATGTCCCAATTGTTTAAGAGGCATGAGTCCATTGTTGTTTAGGTTTGTGTGTTGTTTGGCTAATGAGGTATGTAATGAGTTAATTGCCTAACACACATGCTTCAGTCAGTGCAGGTGTGGCTCCAACAACCTGGCCAGTATGTGGCAATCTATTAATTGTACCTGTTTGTGATTGGCTGTTAGAGCACATAAAACCTGGCCAACCCAAACAGATGGCGATTCCATTCTGTAGTCTGCATGCGTGCTTGTTGGTTGCGTATTGGTGTGTGTGTGCAGCTACAGGATGGAGCCAAATTCAGGAAATCTGCCGGCCACAGCTGGACCAAGTAGGAGTGTGGTGGGGGCTGTGCGCAGACCTCCCTTGCGGAAAAGGGCCCAGCCTGAAGGTGGGGCAGCACCCCAGGCTAGGCGCCCAGGTGCCAAGAGGGAGCCTGAATTTAATTTGGCGGAGAATAATCATCTTGTGCGCCTAGTCCTTGCTAAATGGGAGTTATTATTTGGCTCCCAAAGCAAGGCTATTGGCAAGCAAGAAAGGAGCAGACTGTGGGATGCCATTGGTGAGGAGCTTACTAGCAGTGCTCAACACCCACGTAGTGGCCCATCCTGCAGGAAACGCTTCTACACTTTGCGAGGGGCCCTTATGAAAAAGATGAGCCACGATCTTGATGTGGATAGTGGGACCATCCCCGCTCCAAAGAGTCCCTACAGGCCGTATGAGGAGATGCTGAAGGGCAAAATTCCAATGGCTCGGCTGCAGGGTGTGGATCCTGGGGATGACACCACAGGTTGGCCTGAAGGTATTTATTTTGATTATATTTACTCATGGTAATGATAATGTATGTGATTTTATTTGTCTTTCCCCCCAACTAACATTAGGACCTGTGATTTATTACTTTAAACATCCTTTTTTTTTTTATTTTGTTTTGTCTTTTGCTTTCTGCCTAGTTGCACATGGCGCTGTGGATTTGGCCGAGCCCAGCCAGCCAGCACTTCAGCCAACCTCTAGCCTAACCCAGGCTTCCATTGAAGGTAATTTGCAATAATTGATGTGTTTTTATTTTGTGGTAAAAATGGGTGTGGGAGGACCTTAAGCAAAATTTCTGATCAATGTAGTGGATTATTAATATGGGCCAGCGGCCTAATTGCCATGCTAATTTAACCCTCACTGAAACAAGCTGACAGCCCACATTTGTTACCATATCTTTGGCGGCTGTCGGCCGCTGCCGCCTCCCTTGCGCCCCTGTAGGCGTGCACGCGTCCGCGCCGGCTGTCAGTGAATGCCGGCACGGGCACGTGCGCTCCTAAAGTGACGCAAGGGAGGTGGCGGTGGCCGGCCGCCCCTTGGAAGTTCATGATACCTGGCTGGACTTTCTGGGGGGTTACACACAGCGGGGAACCCCGGATCGGGTTGGCCCGCCGAAGTGGCCCAAAACCCAGGATATTCTAAATCCAGGGTGTTGGTCCACTTTAAGTTTGTTTTACACGGACCTACTAACCTGCATTTTCTGTTTAGCATATGCCAGCTTGCCGGACCTCTCAGATGTCGATTTGCCCCTCTGGCAGCGAGACCCCTCTCCTACCTGTGCCGGATGTCACTGAGGTAACCTGGCTGATTTGGCAGACATTGAAACCCATTGCCATGTTCCTGGGTAGGCCATGAACCAACATGTTAATCTTTATTTTTTTTATATTTTTAAAGGTTGGGGATCCAGAAGGCCAACCTGGGCTGGCCGAACCAGAGCCACAACCGGGAACCTCAACTGAAGTGCCATTCGGCCAAGCTTCGGCCGATCAACCCAGGGTAAGTTTTTAGGTACTATTAATGGGAAATGTTTAAGAGGTGCCTAGCTGCATGGATGTTGGTTTCTTATATATTTTTATTATGTTTTTTGTTAGGGGACAACTACAGCAAGAGGAGTTGGGGCACCAACATCCCGGGAGTTCTATGATCTAGGGGTCCGGATGCTGCAGGACTACAGTCGCCATCAGCCGCATGCTGGAACTAATGAGCGCATTGCGGCGTTGGCAAATCAAGTGATGATGTGTCAGCAACAAATAATCCACCTACAGGAACAAGGCAGACTATCAGAACAGCTTGGTCGCATAGGAAACATAATGGAGCAATCAATCCAGCAGCAGCACCAAACTTTGCTGGTAATTCAGCAGCAGCAACAAACTTTGTTGTCGATACATCAGCTCATACACCAGCAGTCTATTTTTTGGACTGCACTGTTGTCCCGCAACACCACCCCTAGTGAGGACTCCCAACCGCGCCCCCACCCCACCCCTAGTGAGGACTCCCAACCTCCCCGGCCACCCAGCCAAGAATATTGTTTTCTTTATATTTTTATTTTGTGTAAATATATTTTTTAAAAACACCTCGAAATTGTGTTTTTCCTAACATGTCAAAGCAAAATACACAGTCATGGATGATTTGCTCCATAATGTGTACAATGATGCAACCATTTATGTGCCACATTTGTTCACATAGCTTACTAGGGTTTAGACATGAAAAGGCACAAAATGGCTGATGAAATTTACACATCATGTGTTATTTGGCAGTTAACCTATGCTGGTAAAGGCACAACACAGTAATGAGGTATCTAAATTTTTAATCCAAATTTGGCCCAACAGGGTCAACATAGCCCAACAAAGGGCAATAACAAAAAGGCCAACAGGCCCAACATAGCCCAACAAAGGGCAATAACAAAAAGGCCAACAGGCCCAACATAGCCCAACAAAGGGCAATAACAAAAAGGCCAACAGGCCCAACATAGCCCAACAAAGGCTAAAAGCCCAGAGATCCCCCCCCACCCTAACGTCGCCGACGCCTCTTCTTGGCCAGCAGCATAGCTTTCAGCTGTCTGAACGCCCGCCACAGTCTGCGATGCTGGTGTACACAAGCTGTAGAGATGTAGAAAGAAAAACAAATTAGCAATTAGAAAGTGCCCTCATCATACACAGATGTAGCAAGGTAATGTCAGTGTTTCTAAATAGCTGACACTCACATTAACCTTGTGGACCAATGTGCCCTTATAATGTTTAACTCTCGGTTTCCTAGTGGCTTGTTAACATGTGTGCACAACATGCATTTACTCTGAAAGTGGACCAACACCCAGGATATAGGCTCTCCTGGGTTTGGTCCCACCCCGTTGTTGCTCCCAGATCTGGTATTCCCTGATGTCTGTATCCCCACAGTAATCCAGATAAACTCACCTCTCCACGCTCCAACGGGAATAGCCTAAACAAGCCACACTATCGTCTAGCCAGGGAACAGGAACGTACAAGCCTCTTCCGCCGCTGCTTCACGCATGTCACTCTCTGGCTGCGCGTGTGCCCCCGGTGGACATTCACAGAGGGCCGCCACGGGCAAATGCACGTCTGGAGTGGTGCGCGGGAGCCAGCGGCAGATCAGTTCAGATCATTATGGGTTTTCTTTGTGCTTAAAAGCCGCGGTACATGCAAGTCTCTGATGTTCTGCGGGGTGTTAGGTGTTTGTGGGTTTTCAAGTAGATATTTATTGTCCAAAAATCCCCCTGGGTGTTGGTCCAGGTTAACTCTTACTAATCCAAGAATGTGGAAGTCCAAGTAAGGACATTTATGTGTTTAGTCACATCCAAACATCAGGGCCTAAGGAGGCAACTAGTTTGACCTATAATGTTATAGGTCAACACCTAATCAGGGCCATTTGGTTGTGTCTAAGCCACAAATAGTCCCTATGTGTCAAAATCAATAATGTAAGTCACAAATCAAGCATGCAGACAGGCATGTTGGATTAATGTACAAACAAATTGAACATAGATGTGTGTGCTAGTCACACATAGGTACATTTAAAATGTCTGCAGATGTGACTATAATACATGTTTCACTACTGATAAGGCATATGAAGTGGGATGTACTCACCATCGCAGCTGTGGCGGGGGACCATGCTGCTGGCCGTCCCTGGAGCTGGGGTGGGGAGGAGCATTTCTGGCTCCGTCTGCGTAGCAACATCTGTCCAGAAAAAGCAAAAGACAAAACCAAAATTAGTGGGACAATGACACCTGACTTTTTGTCATCCATCTGCTTATGGAGTCTGAAAAATAAAATCCTTGCATGGTTACATACAGGTTTAAATAAATTAGCACATTTCCTGGTGCATTAGTTAATGTAAATTCGTTATGGTTCCAACATGTATCCATAAAGCTAATGTGTAACTAACCTTGACAGTGCTATGTAAATGACTCATTAGCAGTTGATTGTCTAATGTTACTAGTGTGCAACATGTGTTTGCCTTAACAACTTAACCAAATGTAAAAATTGCTACCAAACATCATGGTGTGGGCATAAAGATAGGGGTGGTTGCCAGTTGGCTAGCACTGTAGTGTGGTTTGTGATGTTAATGTACATTAGCTAACCAGCTGTGACAATGGACCAGGAAACGTGTCTGTTAAAAGTGGACCAAGACCCAGGATTGTTAATATTCAGTCCCGTCTACTTTGGCCGAGCAACACAATTTTAGTCCGCCACCGCCCCTGCCTTCCGCACATCACTCCTCCAGTGTGTGCGCACGCGCATGCCATTATGAAACAGAGCGCAACCGCACACACATCTAGAGTGCCACACAGGAGGCAGGGACGATGGCTTCTGCCACCCCCAAAGAGGTAAGTAGTTTGTGGTGTTTTGTTGGGGGGTGGCCCTGGGTGAGGGATGTGATTGGGCAGGGAAGGGGCGAGAATCCAAGCAATATCACCAATGTTTGTTGGTCCACTTTAATGAATGTCATAAATTAGGGAATGAGATGGCTAACAACATACACTTACCACGACTATGCCCGAGGAGTATTTGACGCCAATACGCCATGGAGGTGCCGCCTATATGATGCCCTGCAAATTAGAGAGGAATGGCAAGGGCTAAGCACAAATGGTCAGATGAAACCTGTCACAGACTAACAATGACAAAAATAACACTCACCAGGGGATGATCCGCCAATTGAAGCCCAGGGAGGGCTCTGAGGAGGAGGCGGGGAGCCTCGGCTCCTCACACTCTGGTCTGAAGATCCACCAGCCAAAGGGCCAACCTCCTCCCTCTCACTCCCTGCTCCTTCAGGGAGTGTGGGAGAGTCCACTCCTTCCACCCCACTTGGACTCCCCACTTGAGGTTGGCCCCTTGGCTGTTGAGACTCCTCAGAGTCAGAGTGTGAGGAGCTGAGGCTTGATCCTGCCAGCCCCCCAGCAGCACACTCCTCTGGGGCGTCATCCCCTTCCTCCCCTGGGTCCTCTAAATAGGACCCGCGGGAGGGACCCTCCCCCGATGACTCCCCCGAGTCCGCCTGCCTGGTTCGGGGGAGGAATCCCTTCCCACGTTTCCCCAGGGGAGGACGCTTATCTGTGTGGAGGGGTTGAAAGAAAATAATTAATATAAAGAGCACAAATGGACACAGGTTAGCAGATGATTAGCAAACAAGTATAAACATTGCATAAGCTTTAACTTACCTGATGCGTAGGCATCATATAGGCGGTACACGCCTTCAGGGTCCCGGCGCTTGAAGTCCGACCATTTTTGTTGGATAGCTCGGACCGTGAGCTGGGTGTTGAAGCGCCGGGACACTGTCGCCTTCACCTCCATGGCGATTCGCTTCTTGCCCCCACGGGCATAGTCGTATTGCATGACGCAGAAATCCTATGAGAAATGAAAAAGAAACACTAATCAATACATGAGATCCGAACAATGGCATAAACAGTTATACAGAGACCAGATCAAAGTGGACCCACACCCAGGATTCTCAATATTCTGGGTTTGTGTGCACTTTGGTGTTGCACAACAATATTGGGTGTTCCGCTGTCTGAAACCCCCTTGGAAGGCCACAAAGACACCACTGACCACGCTCCCACGTGACTGCGCCAGCCTAGCACAGGGCTGCATACAAGGCCCTTTGGATGTGCATACCAGCTCAGCTGGCTCTGGGCGCCAAAGTACGCGTGGCGTTTGAATCTAACAGGGAGTGCGCCTGCGCAGAACATTAACAAATGTCTTGCGCAGGGGTACACCCTGCTAGAGGTAAGCGCAAGAGGCATCCGCAGCTCACGCATGCACAGATGGGACTGGGCTGAGGTATTTTTTATGGGCCTCCAGGGGGGTTTATCCACGCAGGACATCCAGATTGGGGATGCCCCACGGGGAGTGATCCAATTTTGCCAGAAAACAAAATTATTTCTGGGCCAATCCTCCCTGTGTGATGTTAAACTTTAAACATAAAAGATAAACAAATAATACTCACTTTTACAACCTGCCCATTTACGCGGCTATCCACTCTAAACCTTTTCTTTTTTGGCTGCCCAGGAGGGGAAGGGGTGGGAGGGGTGCTAGGTGGGGGAGGTGAGGTAGGTGGGGGAGGTGGGGGAGGGGTGGTGGGGTCGGAGTCGGAGGAGGAGCTGGGGAGGCGCATGACCCTTCTCCTGGGCAGCATGGTGGAAACGCAAAGGAGGAAACAGGAAACGGAAATGACCAAAGCGACATGGCAAAAAAAAAAAAAAAAAAAAAAACGCTCCGCGCACCGGGAACAAGCTATTATCAGCTATGTGCAAGCTAAGTGGCGGAAAATGTAAAATGACGCTTTATAACAAGATATTGGCATAAGCGCAAGACAATTTTTAGCTTTAGGTGGCTTTGAAACGCAAAGGAGGAGACCGGAACCGGATATGACGAAAACAACTGGGATTACAAATGATAAATACAAAATCCACACACCAGGGACAAACTAATATCAGCTATGTGCAAGCTAAGTGGCGGAAAAAGTAAAATGACGCTTGCAAACAAGCTATCGCCATAAGCGCTAGACATTTTTAACTTAAGGTGGCGTTGAAACGCAAAGGAGGATCCCGGAACCGGATATGACGCTAGCAACTGAGCTACAAAATTCTAACACAAACATGCGCGCAACAGGGACAAGCTAATATCAGCTATGTGCACGCTAAGTGGCGGAAAACCATTAAAATGACGCTGCATAACAAGCTAGGGCCAAAGGCACAACGCATTATTAGCTTGATTTAGCAGGGGATTCTACATACTGTAATGCATAGGTCCTTCTAAAGCATACACCGTTGTGCTTAATTCTCCAAATCTTATTCCTTCCCAAAGTCAACACACAATGAAACTAGACAACTACCTGAAAATGTGGCACACATGAGAATGCATAACGGGTTGTTATGAGCTAGTACGAATGATTGAAAAATCTGCAATATGTGGCCAGGCACGCTCACAACTACAGTGTATTCATTAACAACGACTGGAGTCGCGGGAAGTGAATTCCTTGAAAATGGCAGAAGGACACATGTATGAACAGCACAGCGACGCACAACGCAGCGCAGCGAGGCACAGCGACGCTCGCGCCGCCACATAGCGAATTAAAACAGCGACTGCACAAACACTGACCAACACAGATTCATCAAGGACAGGGCTGCCGAATAGCTTGGGCGCTGACAATTTCTAAGAGCGAACGTGACCGCCCAACCTGACAGGCTACAAAATAGCTTTACAAGGCCCGTTTGTGTGTAAAAGCAGCGAAATTGATGCCAATGAGTTTGGGTGGAGGAGATGCAATTCCCATGTCACTCACGTTATTACATTGTAAAAAAAAAAAAAAAAAAAAAAAAAATAATAAACCAGCCAGATTCTTTCAACAAATCAATCTAAACATGTGTGGAATTTTTGAGCCAATAAAAAAACCAAAAAACCACTAAAAACAATCATTGCAGCGTCTGCCATTGAAAGATATGGGAGAGCGGCAGGTAGCGCCAGGTAATACGTGTCGCTGTGAAGGAATTTACAGCGGCGCTGTTCGGGCAAGGCGGCTTCATGATGAATGCCGCGCTAGCCGTCGCTCTCGCCGGCGCTAGCCTCATTTAGCTTGATAAATGCGTCATTGTGACCGCCGCCGGGCGTACTTGAGTCGGTAGTCGCCGTTAGCTGCCGCTACCTGGCGCTCGTCAGACACTACCTGGCGCTATCGCTTGATGAATAAGGGCCAAAGTGCGCACCTTGCGATTTTTCAACCAAAACAACCCTTTACATTTGGAATATCCCCCATAAACCATATATTCCCTGAAAGTACACATGTTAAGCTTTCTAAGCGTACCCAGCTTGTTGTAGTGGGCTCATCTTTCTGGAATTAATCCCTCAAAGAACTCTTTGGTTGCGCAGAGTTTCCCTAAAAAATGTATAAAAAAGCAGAATAAAAAACACCTTTTACTAAAATATAAATATGCAAACAAGAAAAAACAAGCTAAGTCTGAAAGCGCAAGGTCCCCCGAACAGAACAATACCCAACATGCAGAGGTACTATTAACCCTTTTAATTGCCAGCTTACTTGAGATTTTGTCACCCTCTGTTGACAGGTCATTTTTCCCCATTTTGCGCCATGTTTTGCGCCATGTTTTGTGTCATTTTTGCTGGAATTTTCAGGAAAATTATATATATATTTTTTGCAGCAGAGTTTAGGCTTTAACATGAAATGTCTTGTTTGTAAATTTTATTTATTATTAATTTTATTTATTATTAAGTAAAAAAAAAATAAATAAATAAAATTTTTTTTTAGAAAATTGACTCCTTTATTTTACATAAAAAATTTATTTTATTAAAGAAAACCATATTGCATGTGAAAGCCCCATTTCTACCGATTAGAACGGTACCACATATTTATCGGTAGCCCCCTGTTCCTACCCAGGAGACCCCCATAACTGAAACAAGTAATTTTTAACATTTACAAATAAAATACAACTACCATCCACACTACAAAGGGTTAAATCGAGAAAAAAAAATGACATAGGGTCCCCCCTCCCGGGAGGGGGGGCCCATTTTTTGGGGGGATTTTTAAGGGTTAAAAATCCTTAAAAATAAAAAAAAATGACATGGGCCCCCCCTTACCCAAAGTAACCAGCCCGGGACCAGCTATGCAGGGCTTGGAGGAACGGGGCGCAGGGGCCAGCTTTTGTGGCCCCTGGCCCTGCAGGCTACATGCCGCATAGCCCGTGGGCCCGGGCTCTTCTGCCCCCCCCTGGGCTTTGGGGAGGCAGGTAATGGGGGTGCCGGGGGTTAATGGCAAGTCACCGGCTAGCGCAGGTGACTTGCCACCTCCCCCAGCCTTGTGAACTGGTATAGTGGTCATGGACCCCTTACCAGTTCACAAGGGGTTAAATGTAAAAATAAAACACAGACACATAAAGAGAAAAAATATTTTATTATTTTTTTTTTTTTAATACTTACCTCCCATCCATAGTGGAGCACTCTTTCAGCCTTTATAGCTGCTGGATGACAGAAAACAAAAGGGTTAATTAAAAAAAAAAATGACATAGGGTTCCCCCTCCTAGGGGGGGAGACCCCATTTTTTTTTGGAATTTTAAGGGTTAAAAACCCTTAAAAATCCCAAAAAAAAATGACGTAGGGTCCCCCCTACCCAGCATTACCGACCCGGGCCAGCTATGGGGGCTTGTAGAACAGGGCGCAGGGGCCAGCGTTGGTGGCCCCTGGCCCTGCAGGCTACTAGCCCACATAGCCACTAAGTGGCCCGGGCCCTTCTGCCCCCCCCTGGCCGTTGGGGAGGCAGGTAATGGGGGGCTGGGGGTTAATGGCAAGCCACCCACTAGCTGCAGGTGACTTGCCATACCCAGAGCCTTGTGAACTGGTATAAGGGGTCTCATGGACCCCTTACCAGTTCACAAAGGGTTAAATGAAAAAAAACGCCACACAAAAGTTTTTTATTAAAAAAAAAAAAATTTTTTTTACTGTACTTACCTCCGATTGTAAGCTCCTTTGTCCCGCGCCGCTCTGCTGACAGATGCCGGTGATCGGCATCAGAGAAGGGGGAGGCAGGAGATCAGAGGATCTCCTGCCACCTCCTTCCCCGTTGCCGATCACCGGCATCTGACAGCTGAGAACGCTGAAGCCGGTGATCGGGGCTGGGATGACGTCATAGCCCCGCCCCCAAGGGGGCGGGGCTTAGCGGCAAGATGGCGGCCGCCATCGAAGAGGAGAGAGGAGAGAGCCTTCCGGGCTCTCTCCTGAAGATCGGTAAGTCCTGGGGGGCGATCGGAGGCCCCCCAGGTGAAGAGGAGGGACAGCGGGAGCCAGCGCACACACAGGTAAGTGAATGTCATTTTTATTTTTTTTTTTTTTTTACAGTTAGCAGCTGCTGCTGCCAAACGGGGGGGGGGGGGGGGCTATTCCGGGGGCTCTCCTGGAGCCATCCGACCCCCCACGGGGGATCGGATGGCACCAAATTAAAGAGGAGACCCGGCCGGATCCAACGAGGGGTCAGGTGAGTATTTTTGACTTTTATTTTTTTTACTAGCAGGGGGGAAAGTCAAGCACGTAGATACTACGTGCTTGGCACTTAAGTGGAGTGGAAGCAAGCACGTAGTATCTACGTGCTTGGCACTGAAAGGGTTACAGGTCTGGCATTAACCCCCTTGGCGGCGATCCCGAGCGTGACTCTGGGTCAATTTGCACTGTAAGTGGCGGTGACCCCGAGTCACGCTCGGGATCGATTTGGGAGCAAGAGCGGGCGGCGCAGCCTCCTTACCTTCTCCCTGCGATCCAGCGATGTCTCCGCCCCGATCGCAGGTGAGAGCCGGGGCTGCGGCGTCCCTCTCCGCTTCCGGGTTCCGTCTCTGTGAGCCGCAGAGGCTCATGGGGGCGGAGCCGTGCGTGAGAGACAAATGCAATGGCAACGCTTTCGTTGCCATTGCATTTGACTATATCGCAACGCCAGGGAGGTTAAAGTGTTCATGTTACAATGTTGTTACAATGTAATTCCATATGTTTTCGCTTTGTTACTAGTTGATAGATGCTTGAAAAAAGACTTTAAACACACCGCCTCCTGCGCTCTGGGCTTCAAACAAGTATTTTTCAGCGCCAGAGATTTGTGAGGCTGTTTTTTTGCTGAATATGGTGTGAGTCGGTCGCTATGAGCAGTCGCTAACATGCGCTCCCATACAGCGCTATACTGGTGAAACAGCGACTCCTCACAATGTATTCAACATTACTGAACAGCGACTGAGTCGCTATAAAGTAGTGACTCACGGGCGAGCACAGTGACTACTAGCGGGCGCTCTGAAAATGCCTGCTACAGACGCTCATCTGTCGCTACCTGCCGCTAATGATGAAATTGCCTGCCCGTCTAAAAGATTAATCAGGAAATAAGAAAGTAAATGTTTGGTATGTTTGGTATCTGTTTTTCCTCTTTCCTTTGCCCCGTTGAGTCATACAATTACTGTGTATAGCCTTGTAACAGATAAGGTTGCATAAAAGGCACAGATCATTCTGACTTTGCTTTTTTCTTACTACTTCAATGGCTCAGCTATGTTTCCACATGCTTATGCTTTCACAAGATGACTAATATTACAAGGTTTACTTTCATGTAAATCATGCAGTAAAAATTTCCTCTGCAAATTTCATAAGTACCATTCAATAAAGATGATAAGTGCACAATATAAAAGCCTACTTTCTTTACAGATAAAATAATATGTGGCTTTATATAAAGGGAGCAGAAAGGGATTAAATATTTATCTTATGGGTATAATTCAGCATGTGTCATTGAGTATGAATAAATGACAAAACATAAAATAAAAGCGTAAAGTCTTAAAAGTTAAAAAAAAAATGTATATAACTTGAGAGCTTAGGGATTCTGCTGAGGGGGGTCATATAGTTTTACATAAATGACTTTCAATTTAAGATGATGCAGGACCCATTTTAGTTCTTTGTACTTATAATCTAAGAATTGTTTTATTCTTAATACGTTTTTATGTCCTGGCGTGCAGTATAATTTTATATGCAGCAACCAATTAATACAAATAGTAGTAATAATAGTAGTGGTGGTAGTATGAGCAGCCTTCTGCTCTATTCTGGTTTAGCACACTGGTTATTGTGTAAGACCTATATCTAGCAGACTGGGGCAGACTGCCATAGGGAGCATAACCATAGGGAGAATCCCTGTCGGCTGCACTTCTTTGGGGTCATCTAGGCTTGCACCTCACCAAGACCCATTGCCAGAATTCACGGCAGATGAGTGTCTGTACAGAGGCACTAACAGCGACCGCTAGTATACACTGTGATCGGCTTTCGAGTGCTGTAATAGAGCACCTCATTAGCTGTAGTAACCTGGCCGGCATTGATGAATGAGATGTATGTTGGGCGTTCTAACACCAGTACACCATTGAAGTGAGCGAAAGGTAGCGCCAACTCAGTGCGACCGACTCTCAGCGACTCACACCATAACAAAGAAAGCAGATACACACAGCGTTGGTGCTCTGGATCTGGTCGCTATAGCATAGAACGGCAGACGCTGTGTGATTAAAGTCTGTTTTTGAACACAACACTACCTAGTGCTATCCCTTGATGAATAAACCCCTTAGTCCTGTTTGAACACCCTACTCAGGTTTCTGTATTCCATGTCTCCTGCCATACCTGGCCCCATTGTATCCTCCCAGCCAATGGCTTTGGGTGGCCATACCTATTCTTGATATGCCTTTGTGCTATTAAGGTTCAGAATCAGTACCACCTCTATTAGAGAAGCCATTTCCACCCGTCACCATGATCTGCTCCTGCAGTGCTATAGCCCCAGGTAACAAAAATATCTGTTAAAGGGTTTCTAAACCTACGGAAACAAACAGACATTCACCTTCACGCCCACACAGCTTGCATGCGGCAGGCCAATGCTGTGAAATCTCCCGGTTTCAGAGAACGGTGCTCCCAGTGCCTTGTGCACCATCCTGCCTCTCGCATCAGTCACACAGTGCCGTCCATTCATTGCAATGGAGGAGCGGGCCAGGTGCCGGCACCATCAGGTGGAAGCTGCAGGGCTCTGACTAAACAGCGAGCGCTCAAAGGAAATCATAGGCTGGTCAGGGCCATCCTCAGGCTGATTTTTGACCATAGTCCTCCCATGTCTGTAAACCTCTTTGTCAGCTCTGAAAACGCTCAGATCTGGAGCATGTTCAGCAATTGGGAGCATCTGCGTAACTGCGTAAATGGAATTGAGGGATAGAATGAGGAACATCTATTCTGTGGTATTACAGTTAGATCACAATGTATTGCTTTCAAAGCATGCACTATGCGCTATACACTATCTCAGTGTGGAATGAAGAAAACTCCTTATTCAACCCTGCTTTCTGTGGTCAGAATGGAGTCCATAGTCAATCCACATTAGTGCTCTGCAGAGTGCATTCAGGTCAGCTAGAGGGATGCCTTAGGAAGTGGTCAAGCAGCCCTTTTTTAAGAGACTTTTCAAATGTAGGTCTCTTTTCATGAGTCACAAGTATGTCCCACTCAGCCGTTTTGTTCAATATGATATCAGCAAGCTCTAATCTAGTTATACGGGTAAAAAACAGCCCCTAAGTCAGCTGACCTTTTTGTGTATTTGATGCACTGGATCTCAAAAGTGGATTGTGCATATGATAATGTGACATGACATGATCTGGCCATCTTCTGTGGTTTGTTACTGACATGTAAGAGGATGTTGGTTCAGCTCTTTACACATCTAATGTGGGCAAATGGTTCGAGCGCAGGTCTGCTTTTGCAAGAACAATATACAGTGCTACAAATTGGCTTTTTTCAAATAAAATATTAAGGAGACATCTAAGAAAACCTTTGTTATTATGTGGAATAATTTAGATGCCCCTTTTCCGGCAGTATCTAGTATCTGTAACTGTAACTAGCCCTCTATCTAGCCTCTTAAAAGTTACAGCACAGAGCCTGGGTGTCTATTGTGTGTTACCTGATACATCTCACCTAAACCTCACCCTAGCTGGAAGTGGCATGGTAGCAACAGTCACATGGATGCGGTGGGACGGGCTCCTATAGTGGTAATAGCAGATCTGTTTATTCAATTTTTGTTTTCTAGTTGCTAGCTATGCTATATTGTCTGATTTCTATTTGTGGTTTATTGGTAAGAACAGTATTTTCACTAAATTCTGTAGCATTTGCACTTTATATTAGGTTTATTGTATGAATTGAATGAGAATGGTCCATTAATAATGCCCAGTCTATCACTGGAAGTTTCCTAGTGTGAAATAGCTGATATGCTTTCAACGTCGGCATAATTATTATTGTTATAGTATAGGGTTTCTCTGCTGCTTTTTATTGTCCTATCTTTATCTGTTTGGTTTTCAATAAAAACATTCCGATTGTATTATTCATTGGTGTGGTGCTAGCTTACTTAATTTGCAGTCCTAGTTTGATTGTATGATCTTTGTATTTAGATTTTTGCCCACCCACAGTGTAGATATTAGAATTGCTTTGCGACAATAACTTATTTCTGTTACCTGATACACCATACATTTTTTTTCACTTGTTATAAACCTTTGGTACTGTGCTTGGTAAAAGGTGATGAAAACAACTAACTGTATTCAAAATTGCATCATCTGTTCTCATTCCAGAAATGAATAGCTTTCTTTCATCGTAGTACAAACACACTGTAACAGTGAAACAGGCTAAACTGAAACTACAAATCCAAAATATTAAATATTGGGACACTGGATAAAATGTAAAGTAAACAAAAATGCTTTGAACACTTAAATATGGCAGTGGGTGGACATTTGACTGACGATTGGGTCGGGTCAGCATGGGACTCGATCTCACAATCAAGTCTAGATCCAAAGCATGGGACTAAAACTGATCATCTGCAGGGGAAAAGGGTGAGTATGAGGTTTGTTTTGTTATAGCCTGGCCAATCGCTTGAAAACATTATTGAATTTTTTGGGTTAGTCTTTTATCTTATTTTCTCAGTTTTAGCCCTTAGAGTGCAGAATCACTTCCCCAATGGTTGCAAAAGAACAGTCCATTGTCAGAATGATTGAGGTTTCTTCAAAATCTTCATCACCTTTTCCAAGTCCCACTTGCTGTAGATGGACTGCAGGTCAATGGGTTTTGTCTGAACTGTATGTTCAGCAGTTTAAACCACCCTCTGCGGAACCTGCTTATCCTGATTGGTTCTGTTCTTATAACAGACTGTGACCCCCTCCACCCCTGAGAATACTCTGTGCGGTGTAGTTGTAGAAGTATTAAAAGTTGGCTATAATCCAGATTTTTCACAATCCAGGGTTTTGGTCCACTTCTCTGGAGCATCCTGATTAGGAATGCCCCACTGTGTTAAACTCAAATCTCACCTATCCTGTGATCCTATGCCACATGTGCAGGTCCTTGCCCAATCTGCACTGTGTGCCATGCATATTAATGCACAGCATAAAGCTCTGTTCACACACAGAGCCCAGCATAGGGGGAGGGAAGCAACAGCATCCCCAGTCTCCCTCCAGCTGATCTGGGCTGTGCATATGAGTTTCTCAGTATTCTCTGAATGTCTGATAATATTATGTACTGTAGATGATGGGATATACAAAGTCTTTGCAAATTCATGTTCAAGACCTTTTTTTTACATTGTTGCACAATTTTTAGATGTGGTTTTCACAGATAGGTGAACTTTTGTGCTTCAGAGAGACTCTGCCTCTCCAACATCTAACATCTCTTTTTATGCACAGTCACATGACTTGTGAAAATTGACCCTTAACCTGTTTTCACTAGTACCACATGCTTCTAGTTTTTGTTATCCCTGTCCAAACTTTTTTGAGGTGTGTTGCTGCCATCAATTTTTAAAGGGGGTCAAATCCCATGTGGCCGGGCCCTGAAATCCAAAAGATTGCAGGCCCGGGCACTAGTCTGCCCCCGGAGCCTCCTACACCTGATGACTTACTGTGTTAAAACCCCTGGGACGCTGGTAATCTTACCTGATCCGGACATGTCCTGCGAAGTGATCTCCGCCAACGGCCGCATCCCCAGTTTCCCTGTGGCTGTGCACGCTCTAGCACCCGGCCTTTCTGAATGCCTGGGTGCTGGAGCGCGTGCACCTGAACAACATGCCGGGGATATGGCCAGCCGGCTGCACCTTTGAGATGAGCCAATTAGTGATCTCAAAAGTACTGCTGGGCATGGCTTCGGTGGCCGAAAAACACAGTTTTCTTTGAAAACTGGGCCACCATCTATACAACAGCAGCGAAGAATGAACGATGGACCCAGAAATGGGTTTCCATCCTCTTTAAATAAATTATGTTTTCAAATGTAACGGTTGAGTGTCTAACTTTCAACTTCTGTAATATTGTTCAATTATGTCTGAATATGTGTTCTATTGTGAATAAAATGATTATAGGAGATTTCCAAACCATTGCATTCTTGCTTTCTTTACATTTTTCACAGTGTCCTAACTTTACTACTAACTAACAAGTAACATTCCTGGTGGGCCACATTATTGAGGACCACTGTGTTCAACATAGCCCCCAGCATGCAGTCTATTTCACCCAGATACAGTTTTTTCTCATTCCCTTCTAATCTTCCCTCCACTCCCTGCCTCCCAATTCTCCTTCATAACCTCTCGCTTTCCCTCGGCTTTACTGACGATACAGCCCATGTTTTGCCCCTGCAATTCTACACCCCCCCCCCCTCCCCGTTGCAACAGTATATGCTCCTGCATTTTTATATTTGGTAAAATTGCTTCTAAAGTGGCCATATCCACCCCTGCCCATAAACTGTCCCTGAACACAGATAGGTTAGGAAGCAAATTAGAGGTGGAATATGGGCAGGTCATATGCTGGCCAATGCTAGCCTCAACGCAAAAATGCACATTGGCTGTGAAGGACATTAGGAGCTGGGCTCAACAACTAATGGGCAGGTCATGGACTGGGTAAGGTCTGTAAAATCCTAGGCTGATTTTTGGCCCCAGTCCACCCCTGCTTAAATGTGTAGAATTCAAAATGTAAGTGCATAGGAGACATTTTTAACAGTGTCAACACATTTCACAAAAAATACATTTACATATTTTACAAATGTCATCATAAATTATATATAAATACTATGTTTTATTATCACAGCTGTCTGCAGGTTTCCATGCCAGAATGGTGGGGTGTGTGAAAGACCAAATGCATGTTCGTGTCCAGAAGGCTGGATGGGAAGGCTCTGTGAAGAACGTAGGTATACGTGATGCTTTTCCAAAAATACTGTGCATCAGCATCATGAAGTTTAATATAACTTTTGTTTTGCAGTCTGTCATCTTGTCAAATGCCAAACACCTTTGTTCACATGCCAAAGGCAGCAGCCATGAACTGAACATGAATCAAATGTGCCTTATTATATACATTTTATATGCACCTTCCCCCTGCAGAGGTGTAACAAAATGTTACCAAGGGATGGTGGGACTTGGAAAATTGTACCTGTGGCTTTAAATGAAAGATTTGTTCAAACATAATGGTTCAGGTGCTGGTAGATACTCAAGCAATACAACGCTCTATTAATTTTTACATTTCTGAGGAACTACAGTGATCTGTGCACCTAAAACAAAGGGGTACTTTATTAAGATCTATATTTATAAGTTCCTCTCCAACCTTGATGAATACTCGTGCCAGTGCCAGTGGATTTCATGCATTTATATAGGGTTTTATCTGGCCACAGATCCTATTTTTGAGCGCAATACTTTTTTTGGCTGATTCTGAATTGTTAACAGTCCCTTGCACTCCTGAAGTTGATGTTAAATTTAGACTTCAGGCAAAACAAGAAGCATTATATGAAAGGTTACCTTGACACAGATAGTGGTGTAGGGGGAGGCAGTGGCATCTTAGAAGTACAAATTACAGAGAAAAATCGCACTGCACATTGTCAAGAGAAAATAGCGCTGTTGGGTTTATATGTCAGTGGCGGACTGCCCATAGGAATAACTGGGTGAATTTCCAGAGGCCCAGAGTTCTTTGGGGCAAGCTGGGTTGCTGTTATTTACACCCACATCTAATCATAGCCCCACCATACTGCCCTAGCCAAGACAGCACCCCAGCCGATGCTATACCCCTGCAATGCTATAGCCTCAGCATCATGGTTGTAGGATATCAAACATACCCCTGCTACAGTATCTGCCCCCACAATACTAAAACTTTATACCGGAGGTTCAAGAGTGTCCATATCCACCCATGCCAGTGAGCTGTCCGTGAAATGCTATAGCCTCAGTGTTAGAGCACACTCGTAGGCTGGAAGCACATGAGGTGGCTCAGGGGGATAATGGTCAAGTCAGTCGTGGACTGGCCAGGGGCTGGTAAAATCTCCAGCTGGTTTTAGGTGCCAATCCACCACTGGTAAGTGGTGCCTACTTGAATACAACTCAACATGAATTTACTTTTGAAGGAGTAAGTATTTACATTTCAGATCATGGCGCTTTGTGCAGTTTGGGTGAGAACATTTTTTTTAATTGTCCACAGTAGACCTTTGTGTTACTGTAGAGTAAGTGAAAACTAAAAATACCATTTTGTGATTACTCACCTGTAAAATGGGTATTATAAGTATGTCACACACCCCGCTTCCACTATTCATGACATATGGGTTATGGTCCAGTAGAGGGCGAACTTCTGCAGAGATGAAAGTAAAAAAGAAGCCCCTCCCGGTCCATAAATACCTGGGACCTCCCACACATTCCCCAGTATATGACAGCAGTAAGGGGACCAGGAAGAGCTAATAAAACATTCTTAACAATAAAAGGTTCACCATATAAAGGATCCAGAATACCAAAGGGCGGGATGAAGTGGGGTGTTTGACATTCTTATAATACCCATTTTACAGGTGAGTAATCACAAAATGGTATTATTCCAAGTATGTCACACACCCCGCTTCCACTATTCATGACATATGGGACATCCAATAGCAGTGTCCGTCATGGGTGGGGATCCAAATACAACAAAAAAATGCACCAATTTAAACCACTGCAGCTTGCGGAACCTTGCGGCCAAAAACAGCATCCGCTGAGGCCCGCACATCAACCTTATAAAACTTTGAAAAAGTATGAACGGAAGACCAAGTAGCAGCCTTACAAACTTGTTCAACAGAAGCCTGGTGCTGAAAAGCCCAGGAAGCCCCAACAGCACGAGTAGAATGAGCAGTGATCTTAAAAGGGGGAACCCTCCCCTTAGCAGAATAGGCCCCAACAATGGCCTGGCATATCCATTTACTAATAGTAGACTTGGTGGGCGGAAGGCACCACGAACAAGGCGTCCGTCTTACGAAAAAGGAGAAGTAGCAACCAAATAGTACTTCACACAATGAACCACATCCAAAGAGTGCAAAACCCTCTCCTTGTCATTGCTAGGCTTAGGACACAAGGAAGGGAGAACTACATCCTGATTGAGATGGAAAGCAGAAACCACCTTAGGAAGGAAATCTGGTTTAAAACGAAAAACCACCTTGTCCTGGTGTCTCTCAAAGTAAGGGGCCTGAATAGACAGAGCCGCCAACTCAGAGACACGCCGAACAGAGGTAATAGCCGCCAAAAAGGCAACCTTTTGAGTGAGCACAGAAAGAGCCACATCCTGCATCGGTTCAAAAGGAGGCCCCTGGAGGGCCGAGAGAACCAAATTTAGGTCCCAAACAGGAACCAAAGACTTTCTAGGGGGCCGAACATGAGTGACCCCTTGGAAAAAGTATTGACCAGATGATGCAAAGCAAAAGACCTTTGAAAAAAGTACTGAGCTGGAACCCCAGATCCAGACCGTGTTGTAGAAACTCCAAAATCCTAGAAATCGAAAACACCCTGCAAGGTAAGGCCCTAGCCTCACACCAGTCAATATAGGACCACCAAGTCCTATAGTAAATGGTAGAGGAAGACCTCTTCCTAGCTCTAATCAAGGTTTGAATAACCGCCTCAGACAAACCTTCCTCCCTCAGGATGAAGGTTTCAGCAGCCACGCCGTCAAAGCAAGCATTTGTAAATTGGGGTAACGTATTTGACCCTGAGAGATCAGATCCGGAAACAGGGGCAGCCTGTACTGATCTACCGCCAATCTTATGACGTCTGCGAACCAAACCTGTCTTGGCCACCTTGGGGCCACCAGAATTGCTGGTGCCCCCTCTAGAGCAAGCTTGCGCACTACCTTGCCTACCATGGAGAAGGGGGGAAACAGGTACAGAAACCCCAGATCCCTCCAGGCAAGGGACAAGGCATCCACTGCCAGGGCCAGAGGATCCTGAGACAGAGATACAAAGGTTGGGAGCTTGTGATTGTGCCGAGAGGCAAAGAGATCCACCTCCAGAGTCCCCCACTTGTGACACAGGGCCCGAAATACCCTGTGGTTGAGAGACCATTCCCCTTGGCGAGAGAATCCCCTGCTCAGGGAGTCCGCCTCCGTGTTCTCCACTCCCGGAATGTACACTGCCGAGATGCAAGGAACATTGCTCTCCGCCCATGTCAGAATTAGAGAGACTTCCCTGAGGGCACTCCTGCTGCGAGTCCCTCCTTGGTGATTGATGTAAGCTACTGCAGTACGATTGTCTGATCGAACCTGAACCGGTAAACCCTGTAGGTGAAGTGTCAGACGCGACAGAACCAAGCGGATAGCTCTGAGCTCCAAGACATTGATGGGGGTGTGAGCCTCCTGAGGACCCCACAACCCCTGGAACTGATGATCCTTCCAGAAACCTCCCCAGCCCGACAGGCTGGCATCCGTGGTAACCGTCTCCCAACAAGGGGCCAGGAACCATCTGCCCCCATCAGATTGCTTGATTCCAGCCACCACTGAAGGGACTGCCGAACCCTGGGAGACATCAGAAAGGACTGATCCAAGGACTGTGGACATCTGTCCCATTTCAGCAATAGATGGAGTTGTAGCGACCTCATGTGGAACTGAGCAAAGGGGACTGCCTCGAAGGAAGCCACCATCAAACCTACCAGAGTCATCCCTAGCCGGATAGAAGGGCGAGGCTTGGTCAGGAGAACACGTATCAGCTCCTGAACCCTCTGCACCTTTGGCTGAGGTAGGAACACTCTGACCTGACTGGTACCCAGAAAGGAAATCTCCCTTGATGGGGAGAGAGAAGACTTGGGGTGGTTGATCACCCATCCAAACCTCTCCAGCGTCGTCACCACCGTCCTGGTGTCCAGCTCCGCCTGGCAGAGGGAAGAAGCTGTAATGAGCAGGTCGTCCAGATACGGCACAATGCGAATGCCCTGGGCTCTGAGCAGGGCCATAATGCCCGCCAGAACCTTGGCAAAAACCCTCGGTGCCCGAAAGGGAAGGCCACAAACTGAAAATGCTGATCTCTGATCACAAACCTGAGAAATCTCTGGTGTGCTGGGAAAATTGGTACATGAAGGTAAGCATCCTTGATGTCTATGGACGTCATGAAATCCCCCTGACGAAGGGAACCGATGGCTGAGCGCAGAGTCTCCATGCGGAACCTCTTGGTTCTGATGAACCTGTTGAGAAGCTTCAAATCCAGAATGGGTCTTATGGAGCCATCCCTTTTGGGAACCGTGAAAAGGTTGGAATAATAACCACGGCCTCTCTCTGAAAGAGGCACCGGGCATATGACCGCCATGTCCAGGAGGTTCTTTACAGCCGTCAGGAGCCTCTGCGCCGCCCGAGGATCCGAAGGCACCCGAGACCTTAGGAATCTGGGAGGAGGCCGGTACTCGAACTCCAGTTTGTACCCAGACGAGACCACTTCCAATATCCACTTGTCCGTAACCTCTTGGGCCCAGACATGGAAGAAGAGCCGCAGCCGTCCCCCCACCCACAAGGGTGAGGGCGCCTCCTCATTGCTGAGCTGGCTTGGCAGCGGGCTTGGGCCTGGAACCCCAGGTAGAGGCTGGACGGGCACGTCCTCTACCTCTGTTCCAGGAACCCCCTCTGAAGCCAGAGTAGGCAAGACCTCTGCCCCCTCTGGCGCCATGAAAGGAAGGACTGAAGGAGCTTGCCCCCCGAAAGGAGTGACGCTGCTTCTTACGCTGAGGTAGCTTTCCACCTTTCGCCACAGAATCCAATTTGTCTCCAAACAGCCGCGTTCCCAGGAAGGGCAGAGCTGTAAGTGATTTCTTGGCCGCAATGTCAGCCGCCCACTGGCGCAGCCAGACCGATCGGCGCATGGCCACCAACAGAGCCGAAGTTCTACTACACGCAGCAGTGAAAGCCACGATAGCCAGGTGTTGGAAAACGCCCTCCATCCCTTGGTCAGAGATACAAAACAGAATATCTGACACCCTTTGCAATGAAAAAATAACGGCAATAGTAAATGATTCCTATGATAAGTTCAGGAAAGTGTGGGACCCATGGGTGGAATATATAGGCCTGCAGAACTCCCAGGTTGACCCGGTCTTCCCGGTGTAATTAATTCCCCCCCTCTGGACTATCCTGAAGAACACCAATACACCATCCCTGGTAATCTTACTCAAGTCACTTCCCCGCCTCCCCCCCCCCCCCCCACCCGCTCCAAACCTATTTCTTCCAACTTTAATTTGTTTGTATTATTCTTAAAATCTATGTCTATAATGTTTGATATCAGCAAAGACAGCACTTTGGACCAAAGCAAAGATTAAGATCAAGGTTTACCTTAGAAGGTTTAATCAGCAACCAGTTCAACTAAATTTCAGTTAAATATTCTTTTATATCCTTTTATCCGTCAAATCCAGGACACTAGCGCACGAAATCAGACAACAAGATCCATAATAGTTAGCAGAGAGACTATGAGCTTTATTTCAGTTGATAACAGTTTAAGACACATCTGTTAGACAATGTCATAGCATGTGATTTTTGATATGCTGTCTTTTGTACTTGAAAACCTTTATAAAACCTTTGCAAAAGTGTCGTCCATAGCCGACAAAACAAAATTCATGAACAATTCACACCTCTTAAGGGCTGTGAATTCAACGCTGTCCGGGTTGAGCTGGGACCCATTTAACATGTCCCTGATCTCCGACCTGGTAGCCACAGCCACGAGTGCCGATGCACAGACAGGGTGCAAGGCTGAACCCACACTGGCAAAGGCATGGCAAGCCATCTGATCAATGCGCTTGTCCTCGCCATCCTTAAGGGTAGTGGCGTCAGGAGTATGTACAACGGAGGTGTTGGACAGTCCTAAGATGGGCGCATCAACCTCGGGAGGGGAAGACCAGCGCTTCACCGCGTCCACCGGAAAGGGATACTTTCTATCCCATCCCTGAGGAACACCATGAAGGCGACTCGGCTTCTCCCATTCTTTAAGAATCATGCTGTCAAAATGATCCTGATTTGGAAACTCCAAGCGGGGCTTAGAGAACCCAAAGAATTCCCCCTTCTTCGGAGGGGCCTCTGCTGGTGGGGAAATACCCAGAACCTCTGATAGATATGTCAGGGCCCTGGGAGTATCCACAGCATCCCCCAGCGCCTGCCCGGCATCAGAATCAAAGAACTGCAGTTCCTCAGTCTCAGATTCCTCAAATAATTCCCCCTCCTCGAGCGGGGAATAATCAGCCCAGTCAGGGGAGTCATAATCATCAAAATCAATTACCGAGAGGATTCTGGAGCATTCTCAGGTGAAGGGGAATATCCAGTTGGGTGGCTGGGACCGGCAGATAGAGCTAGGCCTTAGTACTAATACTATTGCTAATTCTACTTGCATGTTGCACCTATACTTTTCTGTAATAGCTGTATTGTTGGTATCTTTTTGTACCTTTTTGAAAACCAAATAAAGAATTAAAAAAAAAAAAATCAATTACCGGCGTAGCCGGTGACAGGTGCCTTTTCTTAGCAGGGGCATTTCTGCCCACTGAGCTAGAAATAATTTTCTCGAGGTTGGCCAGCCTAGCACATACATCCGAGTGCTACTCCCCACTAATAACAGTGTCACTTGGGGTACGGATGATGCGGGGAGGGGTAGGAATTGAGGCGGGAGGCACGGACCCAGACGCCTGGGATCCCGACTGCCGCGTAATGGCCTGTTGTGCACATGGTATGCAAATTAGTACATTCTCCCCCATAAGGGGTACCTCACAACCCACACATAGCCGGGATTGCCCCGAAGGGAGCCCAAGCCCGGTATCCTGTGGAGCCTCCATATGGTGATTTTAAGGTAGTCGCAATGACCAGAGGGAATTATGCTGGTAAGCAACCCGGGATGCCCCTTTAAGTCCCGAGTGGGAGGATTTATAAGTGCCCAAATTACAGCTAGGGACCCTAGGACCGGGAGAACCCCCTTTTAAGCAAGGCACAGGGAGTCCTCCTGAAAGACACAAAAAATGTGGCCATAAGCACATGCACACACACAGCAACAGCAAAATAAATACATGTCATAAGAAAACAATAGCAGAGAGGCCAGAGCTGCCCCAAGCGGCGACTGAAGCATATTGGCCAAGTATAGCAAGAAGAGGGGGGAGCCCAGCAGGGCACTCACCCACCGCAGAAAATGGTGTCCTATTCAGCCAGCAGCGCCTGAGAGGGAGGGAGGGAGAAGAAGGGGCGGGCCAGCGCGGATCGCTCGCCGTGCCCGGCCCGCCCCCTTCCCTCCGAGTCCTGTAATGCGGTTCCCAGCAATGGGATGGGTCCTCAATGGCGCCAACAGAAGGGGGCGGGGCCGGGCGCTCGCGCGTCTCACAGAATCAGCCTGAGGGGAAGAAGCTCCCCAGACTGCAGGCAGAGCGCACAGCGCAACGTGAATCAGGCGCACAAGCACACTCACACACACATATATAAGGTGAAAAATAGAAGAACAATGCCACCCCCCCCCCCCCCCCAACAGAGGGGACCCGGAAGGGGGAGAATCCCTCACCAAAAGGGTGTATGGGAATTAAGTGGGGACAGGGCATCCCAAACCGGGATCACCAACCTGGATGCGCCTACCCCCTTGAATGCGGTCTCACGGGGGAGCATGGCTCCCTAAACACCTATTAAGGTGAAGGCTACCATCACCCGGACCTGCAGCCAAGGCTGGGAGGCTAGAAATGGGCTTAATGCATAAAGATCCGGGCAGAAATAGAGCACAACATGGCCGGGTGTAAACCCGGCTTACCTGCAAGGAAGAGCAGCATACATCTTCTGACTTGCTCACCGTCCTGCAGAGAAGGAACTGGGGAATGTGTGGGAGGTCCCAGGTATTTATGGACCGGGAGGGGCTTCTTTTTTGCTTTCATCTCTGCAGAAGTTCGCCCTCTACTGGACCATAACCCATACTTGGAATAAGTACTTTTTTCACCTCATTTTGGTGAAAACCAGCATCAGTGCCTGTGTCCCGAAACTAAAATATATCTTTCTCTTTCACATCATTTTATGGAAACACAGCCCATGGTGGCTGTGATGCCGAAATGATATGAGAAAGAAACAGATTTTATGGCTCTATAAGATTTTTTTGTGGTAAGGGTTGACTCCAGGTAATTATACTTAAAAATGAGCAACACCCCCCCTCAAGTCTATAGTACTTTTGGGAAGAGTTGCTCTATCTCTTTATGATGCATTCTGAACTGGGCTGCATTGCTGTGTAAAACCCCTCAGATCCCGATCCCAATCGACTTATCACCCTTATGTGCTCACGCCATGGTCGCATTTAGGACCTGTATGTGTGGGTGTGCCCGTGCCAGGGTTTCCTGTGTGGGTGTCACATGTGTGCACACAGCTAGAGCAACATCAGCACTCATTCCATACAGTTCACTCTAATCTGAATGGAATGAGAGCTGCTGGATGGCTGAGCTGCCCACGTGGCAACCTGGAAAAGGTGAGAGCAACAACATCCAAAAGAATCATTTTCTTGGGTGTTCCTCTTTAAGTCAGTCAACTTACCATTAGATATCAGTACAATACATCAGTATTCCAGGCATCTGGCATATTTGGCTGTGTCACAGCTACTTGTTCTGTAGATCTTGTTCCAGTTATTCTGTCATAGAGGAGCTGTAGCTTTATTAGAGGGGGCACATTGAGGCTGTGCCTGGCATACTCCCCCTGCACACATTGTATGGCGCTGCAAGCTACAGCAGAGGGTGATGTTCCAGCATGGGCTTTAAGCAGACCGCAGATGAGTGGCTAAAGACCAGGAATGAGAGCTGCAAAATGGGTACACCTAAAAACATCAGCTGTGTGGGAGGAATGGTGAGTATATATTTTAACTGCCTACAAATGCACTTCATATGGTAAGACATGGGGAGGCCGATTCATCACTTGCGCCTTGGACAGCCATCTGAGCATCTGGGGAGAGTCGCTATTAGTGCCTCAGCCGCAATGGCAGCCACATGCAGACAGCGCTGTAAGTATTCGCTGTAGCCCTGCTGTAGTTAACCGTGGAGCTGTGTCTTGTCTTTTTCCAATGGCGTTAGCGATAGGTAGTGCCGGTGGGGAGGGCCAGAAATCATTTGTATTTAACATTGAAATGAACAGCGCCATACCATCTGCAATACAAAAAAAGTCTTTAACTGGGGATGGCAGCTCAGTGACCAAGTGAAAACACATGGTTTGACATTGGGAACATACAAATGACTGCCATGATTAGCAGGCATAAAAATGCATGTTCAGCAGGTAATCAATAATTAACGAAAAAAACATTCTGAACACGTTGGGACTGGAATGGCTAATTGAAGTCTATGGGAGAACGGCACTGAGGCCCTGATGTGATCTGGAGACCACAGTGCCGGCGCTAAAAAAGCACCCGGTGCTCTTAAAACACCTGCCGCTATGTGTCACTACATGGCATTAGCATTTCTTAAATAAACTCCTTACTTTATAAGAACACATGGACTCATACTGAACATGCCTTATAGACGGTAAACACTACAATTATAAACTCTTCCATGTGCACAATAGACTGAGCAATACATCATGAAAACCGTAAGAACTCCGGTGCTATAAACCAGAAAAGACTGCACTTGGGAGTTTGAAATATTTATGGGATTTTTAACGCATTCTGGACAAAACAGACCAGGTTCTAAAGCCAAAAAATATTATTATGTTCAAGGGTGCTCCTTTCTCAGCTCACAAATTAAAAAGAGAACAAGGTAACTAAAAAGAAAAAAAATAGCCAAAGCGACCTGTAATCAATTATATTAAAAGTGATCAGTATTTTAAACTTGCAATAGCGGTGTTTTATTTTTTTGGTAAATGAAATCAATGCAACATACCGGAAAGAGCCACACACATTACAAATCACATGGCTATTGTCAATAAGAAATGGATTTGTATTGTGGCAAGATATGTTGAAGGGCAGAGCGGCAATGTATTTTACAGCTATAAACTGCTCAGTTGCCTCATTTCTTAGCAATGATTTAGGCAGGTAGTGACATATAGCAAAGGCTGCAGTAAACTACTTTGGAAGTTATACTTCATGGAAAGGGAGCCACAAACTATTTCGAAACAGGCAAATCAATGACTACAGTACAAATTCCAGATTTATTGCAAGCGAAGGTTTGAAACTCAGCATAAGTCGTTACCATGGGGGAATTTATTGAACTTAAAATCCTCCTTATTTATGAATGTTTATTTCTATTTCTCTAGTTAATTAAATGTTTTATATATATATGTAGTTTTCTGGGGGCCCCTAGCTAATAAACTGAAAAAAGAACATAAATCTTTGGCCAGTAGCATAGCTCAGCAGTAGGACAACTATGGTAAGTAGAATGGTGAGACTAGAAAAAATCCTCTAACTTAGAGTCTATCTTATATGTTTCCCACACGCTGTATATACAGATTGCTCACATTAAAAATCATCCTACCTGCATCTACTGCATGGCATGAGCCTTTAAACATCCAAGATGGCGGCTCATTAAACAACAGGCAGCCTGCAAACAGGAAGTGCCTTCTGACTGTGCTGCTCTGCATTCTGGGATTGCTGACCTTTTCCTGACCCCAGCTCTGCTCTGTCTGAGCAAAGCACAGCTATAACCCGCCCCCCTGTACTTTATCCCACTCTCCTCAGTAAGTGTGATGCTTCTGAGTCAAGATGGCGGCGCCCATATCCTAAAGTCCTGAACAGATTTGTAGCCCAGTGGGGGAAAGAATAACAAGTAAGTGACTAAAAACTTAAAATACATTAATTTTAGATGCTGGGGAATTGTTTTTTAAGGGTTTGGGTTTTTCAATAAATTATAGTGAAGGTCCGGTTTAAAGCATATCTAGGGACTTGAAAGAATCTTTTAATTTACAGTAGACAGAACCTGATTTAGGATGCCTCTGCATATGAAGCACTACGGGACCGCTGAATGCTTACATCGCTCCATAGTCCTATGGTGCATGAGTGGGCACTCTTCCATCCAGAATAGATTGCTGTGAAAAAATAATTCCCACCAACCTATTTTAAATTAATTGATTGCTGGGCGCATCCCTGCGGACCCTTCTCTCCAGCTACACATTTAATAGGCAGGTGCTGGGGCTGCACATGTGCTGTGGGAGCAGGGATCAAGATAAGAATACAGGCTGGAGGTTTATATAGTGGGATGCCCCTGAGAGCAACTTTTTCCCAGCCGTGCAGTCTTTTAGAGTCCTGGACCGTGTGTCAACGGTTTTGTTTTTCCCTCGGTAAAGAATTGAATAATATATATTCACATTCACTGATCCAGATCATTTATACCCATTGAGGAGATCGGGTTCCCAGCATCCACACACACTGCTTCCATCAGAGATAGTGTCTGGTACATCTCCTCTGTACACTGTGATCGAAGCTGTGCAATCCTTTCACCGTGATCCCAGTGGGGGCAGAGTTCCATCTTCCTATTTTATTTGCAAAAGGTCCATAAGACTATCAGGGAGCCTTCCCAACATGCAAGAAGAAGTTTTAGACTGGGCCTCGAAAGGGCCTTTAAAGCCATTAGGAACAGACTCTGATGCAAAGAGGACAGTAGGTCAGGGACATTTTGATTAGGTTGAGATGGAAATCAGAATGGCTGGTTACAGGCCCGTATTTGCCATTAGGCACAGTGAGGCACAGGCCTAGGGCGGGAAGACAGCAAGGGTCGGGTGACAGCCTCAGACGGGCAGCGGCATTGTTACTGCAGCACTCCCAGGCACTGCTGCGCTGTATGTGACATGTACTCTGTTGTTCTTTGTGCGCCCTTCCTCTCCTCGAGGGCCCCTTCCATCTCCCCAATTGGTGTTTTACTCGGCTATTGAATGAACAGCCTAAGCGCAGCCGGCCACACAAGCGGCCAATGAGCTTCACTGTCAAAAGCATCGGGTTACACTGAGCAGGGAGGAGGAGGAGGGCAGCGGGGGAGAGGCTAATAAACGCGGCATCCTCCTCACACACTGATCAGAGGGGGGGCAACATGAGTCTGGCTGGATGGCAGCTTCCTTGTACCCCCCTCCCCCTTCCCAGCTCATCATACAGCATGTCGACTGTGTCAGGCACCACAACCTCTGGCTCAACCGCAGCAGCCAGGGCTTCATATTAAATGAGACACAAGCAGCAGCAATTAGGAGGTGAGGGATCGGGTTGGTGCAGGGACCCGAAGCCACAGCATCCAGGGCTTCTTACTGGAGGTGGTGCTGGCTGCCTCAGTTTGTGCTGTAGCTTCCAGTGCCTCCTGCAGACCCATCCTCGATCAGTTGAGTATAGTCCACTGCGGGGCAGAATTCTGCTTTAAGAATACCTATAGGGGGCGCTACCTTCAATAGTGCCTAGGGCAGCAAGAACCTTAAATACAGCGCTGGCTGGTTACTGTTATTGGAAGATATATGAAGATGGAGATCATACACAGCAATAGATAATTTAAGCTTACTTGAAAATGTCCTTGTACCACTGATAAGGCACATAGGGGGGCAATGCCACCCCTTGTGGATGAGACCCATGTGCTCACACTTTCTGTCGCTGGGGGACAGTGCTCCCTGCTGCTATCAAAAATCCCTGGTGACATAATGGACCAATGACCAGTCCCAGCATCCCTCAAAGCGGATGATGAATGATGTATTCAAGTTTTGTATGTACAATTACTTCTGACAGCTGATTATTTATTTGATGTGTTTTGCTGTAAAATATTCATAAAAAAGCAAATTGCAAAGTACTATACACATGTTCTTTTTCTCATGCAGCAATATGTATCCTTCCATGTCTTAATGGGGGTCGCTGTGTAGCGCCATACAAATGTGAATGCCTAAATGGATGGACTGGATCTCGCTGTCACCTTGGTAAGCAACACATTTCTATACATTTATTTGAAAAAAAATAAACAAATTTGTATTACATATGATAAAACATTTACATTTATAATATACTATAATATATATGTTTTCTTCCAGCTGTCTGTCAGAATCCATGTCAAAATGGTGGCCGATGTGTTCGACCTAACAGATGCAATTGTCCTCCCAGCTGGTCAGGGTCTGACTGTTCTAGGTATGAATTTTACCTGTACATACAACATACTTTAACCTATTCCCACCCCAGTATTATTTGGTATTATGTGAGTTTGAATAACTCTAAGAGAACTATATGTCAGAAAGCCCCAAAGCAAGAACTTTCAGCATATGCAAATCATATTTAAGTTTATCATCCCTTTAGGTGCTTCACAGGAATAAACACAATGTGGGAAGCTTCATTTGAACATGACATAATAGTAAATCTTATGTCAGTAAGGGTTAAACTAAGGTATAGACACAGTAGTATACAGCTACAGCAGTTTTCTAACCAGCGACATTATTACTAATGGTGGTACTCACTTCTGGAGAGTGAGATACAGGACAACTTGAAGTGCTGCAGACCAGGAGGGACATTTAACAGTAAACAGGGAGCAAAGAGGTATCACTGGTATAGGAGCTCCAGAATTTGTGCTTCTTACCCCTCGTTTGATCCTGAGGACAGAAATCTATTTCCTGTCAAACAAACTTCTGGACCCCAAACAGTAACTAAGCATAGATATACCAGCCTTGGTTGGTTGGTAATGACCCATTTGCTTGCCAAGTTTATTCAGGTGGCAGTAACCTAAATTAAAGCCACATTCGTCACCTATAGTTAAACAGTACTTGTGTGCACAAAGAATAACACCTGAGTTCTTTAAGACCAAGGGACATCCGGGGCAATGTGACAGAAATGTGATAGGTAGACCATAAATGGAAAGTCTGCTAGGCATGTAAGACATAAGGACAATCCAAATAGGTCTCCAGGGTCAGCAAAGGTCTGAAACAAGCAGTCAGTAGGCATATCAGCAGAGGGGGGATGAGTAAACTGTTATCGGGAATATAGCCAGGAAACAAAAGTTACAGGTCAGAGAGTTCACGATTGCAATGCATAAAGACGCATTTCCAGTAACAAATAAATTGACCCTTCATTGAGCAACCAAACAAGCATAAGACTCATATGCGGGTGGACGACTAGTGTTAGAACACAGATTTGTTGGCTAAATATTAGTTAGAGCAATTGTTACTGAGATTGCTCATGCTGGTCTCTTAATTTGTTGTCCATGTGTCAATGCGAACAACAAGAAACGTTATGCTTGCCTAAACAATATGATGCTCGATCCACAAACAAATTCTTGGTCATCAATTGATTGCAGCGGGTATTTCCACTGACCTATTCTTGTGTTTGATCGATTGATTGTAGCTGATCAATCCATTGAAATGGGCTATTATGTAGAGATGTGGTCAGAATCAGGCAAGGCAGTCCAAGTAATAGTGAAGGTCACAGATGTATAGATCAGCAACAGATAAACAAACTACCCTCACAGTCACACCTATGCATCTACATGCTATAATAGGCAAGGTGACCGGGTATTGCTGAGGTTTTATAGCAACCCCAACCAATCCTCAGCATATACAGGAACTACTGGAAGTGTGATCATAGGTATTCAGTAAGGTTTCGAGAGCTCTACCCCAGGTAACAACCAAGCACACCTAATTGGGCTTTGAGGTGGAAAAGTTATTCTACTGGGGTACAGATACTTACAGACCTTCTCCATGAATTAGTGAATAATAACCCCATATAGGGAGTTTTAGAGCATTTAGAGTTACAAAATGAATACAGAAAACACATGTTATCTAACATATACTATAGGACCAAAACCTATTTTAGGCAAAATGAGTGTTGGACGGGTCACGAGGAATCATAAGTATTCCCCCGCCTTCTCGTAAACCTGCTCTGCGTTCACCCAGCTAATTGGCCACCGTGATTGGCATGTTGTCTTTTGGAATATCAATTGGACTGCCCCCCCACACCTGAACCAAATGGAAGTCGGCAGCTAACTGACTGCTTCCCCTCTGCAAAGCCTGGTATTTTTAACCTGCATAGCACTCCCAGGAAAAAACCAGCTACCACTGGCCACTGACGATCCCATGGTCTAGTTTCCTTGGGTGTCCGGAATTGTGGAGAAAGTGGGAACAGATTTTGCTAAGGGAGCACTAAGTGGTAAGAAATACTGGGCTGTGCACAGGGGAATGCATGGGGCGGCAATAGGGATGCCCCCTGGCACTCAGTACAATACAGTACCAAAGCAGCCATAAAAAAATGGGTGTTGCATGCTTTAAATGCACATTTCTGCTGTACATGTGTGATATGAAAGGATAACAGAAAACACATATAAAATCAAATTCAGCACATTGACGCTGCAAGTTGTATGAAGGGGTTAAAGAAACTAGTTTTCCAGCTTTTTTTAAAATGCAAATCTAGTAAGTGATGTGCTAAAATTATCCATTGCCTGTGATTTGTGAGCTGTATTAACAATGCCCTTTAGATATGAGCAGGGCATTGTGTTAGATACACCGCCTTACACGTTTTGTGTGCTTTAATTTAATGCAGGAAACAATTTAAGATTGCCTTTGATGTGTCACATCTGTAGTTCTAATCACATCCTGCTTTTGCATTTTTTTGTGTCTTTCAGGAAAAGGAAGAATGGATTTTCTCCTTTTTAGCAAGAACATTGATTCTGTTGCACAAAATAAATTCTATTTTATCCAGGAAATGATCGGGAGTGCATTTAATTCAAATTGAAGTGCTATAATGTGCTATATTTTTTTATGCTTGTGTATTTTTTAGGGTCCATCTGTATTTTCAGAAGCAGACATATTCTGTTATTAATATGCTGCTCAAGGTTGAATGTTGATTAAAGATGGTCAGTGTATATATTTCCCGGGTCCTTTGAATACTGTATATGTTTGTATGTAATTTCTGCCTATAGTAATTGTAATTGCCTAAAATATTAAATAATGAAAAGTATCCCCATTCGCCTCTGTTAACATATCGTTGTTGTTTTATTGTTAAATGAAAACCAAAGTAAGTACAAAATGGTTTACTTTTTATTGTTAAAATATATTAATGTCATCTATCTTCAGGAACATTACCTGACATTTTTTTAATAAAAAATAAGTTTAGGTGTTTTTTCGTTAGGGGGTTGTTATTCTACTTGCAATATATCATAAAATAAGTATCATTACAATGTGTTACAACCATTCATATACCAATCATATAAAAGCATAACTAATGAATATACACGTTCCCAGAAATTATTTTCTCCCCCTATGTGGAACTTCTTCCAGTGGGGGACCTGGAAATGGCAGCGCTACCTACTTCTGGCTTAGCTTTCATTTCTGGTCGTGACTGAGCTGGAAAGGGCAGGTCATCCTGCATCTTTATGAGTCTTGAGCATGCTCTGTCATGGTAAGAGACATCTGCACCACTGTGACTTGCCATGCTCACTTATACGGGGAGGCCGATTCTTTAATAGCGCCAGGTAGCAACAGATGAGCGACAGTAGCGGGTTTTTCACAGCGCCCGCTAGTATTCGCTGTGCTTGGCCGTTGTTCGGCTGTTGGCAGCGACCCCGTCGGTGTGCGGTAATGTTGAATACGGGGTTAGGAGTCGCTGTTTGACAGGTTCCGCGCTGTATGGGAGCACATGACAGCGAACGGCCATAGCGAACGGCTCCCAGCATATTCATTAACAAATCACGCTCAAAAAATTCTCACGCTGTGAAATGCTTGTTTAACCCTTTAAATGCCAAGCACGTAGTTTCTACGTGGTTGCTTCTCCTACCGTTAAGTGCCAAGCACGTAGAAACTACGTGCCTGGCATTTCCCCCAAACAGTTAAAAAATAGAAAAAAAAATCACTTACCTCCGGTATCCCTGTGAAGCCTGGGGTCCCCTCTTCCTTGGGGGGGCATCCGATCGCCCCCCCGTCATCCTCCGTCTTCAGGGGGGGGCCCGAAACCAGCCGCCCCCCCCCCCCCCGTTTCCAGCGCTGATCGCCGCTGTAAAAAAAAAAAAAATAAAACTGTCATTTACTCACCTCCGCGCCCGAGCCTTCTGTCCGGGTCTCCTCTTCACCAGGGGGGGGTCCGATCCCCCCCCTGGGCTGCGCAGTCTTCAGGTGAGGACCCTCTTCCGGGTCCTCACCTCTTGTAATGGCGGCGATGGCCGCCGCCGCTTGGCCCCGCCCATTGTGGGAGGAGCGGGATGACGTCATCCCGCTCCTCCTATACCCCCTCCGAGCTCCGGCATCTGTCAGATGCCGGTGGTGATCGGAGCAGGGCGGGTGTCAGGTGAGGAGGCTCCGATCGGAGCCCCCTCGCCTGTCACCCGCCCTGCGCCGATCACCACCGGCATCTGTCAGTGACAGCGGCGCGGGACAAACAGCGGCGAGGGACGTCGGATCGGAGGTGAGTATAGTGTAAAATAAGAAAAATAAAGATTTTTTTTTCTCTGTGTGTGTGTTATTTTTTTTACTATTAACCCCTTGTGAACTGGTAAGGGGTCCATGACCCCTATACCAGTTCACAAGGCTGGGGAGATGGCAAGCCACCTGCGCTAGCGGGTGGCTTGCCATTAACCCCTGGCACCCCCATTACCTGCCTCCCCAAAGGCCAGGGGGGGGCAGAAGAGCCCGGGCCCACATGGGCTATGTGGGCTCGTAGGCTGCAGGGTGGGGGGGCCACATAAGCTGGCCCCCCCACTCTGTGCCTACAAGCCCCCATAGCTGGTCCCGGGCTGGTTACTGTGGGTAAGGGGGACCCCACGTCAATTTTTTTTTTGATTTTTAAGGGTTTTTAACCCTTAAAAATAAAAAAAAAATGGGGTCCGCCCCCCCTGGGAGGGGGGACCCTATGTCATTTTTTTTTTGATTAACCCTTTGTAATCTGTCATCCAGCAGCTATAAAAGGCTTCTAGCAAGTTAGCAGAAGCCAGTGATCGCCGAGGGACAGAGTGCTCCAGGATGGATGGGAGGTGAGTACAGTGTAAAAAAAAAAAAAAAATTAATAAAATATTTTTTTCTTTATGTGTGTCTGTGTCATTATTTACTTTTAACCCCTTGTGAACTGGTAAGGGGTCCATGACCCCTATACCAGTTCACAAGGCTGGGGGGATGGCAAGCCACCTGCGCTAGCGGGTGGCTTGCCATTAACCCCCGGCACCCCCATTACCTGCCTCCCCAAAGGCCAGGGGGGGGCAGAAGAGCCCGGGCCCACATGGGCTATGTGGGCTCGTAGGCTGCAGGGTGGGGGGGCCACAAAAGCTGGCCCCCCCACTCTGTGCCTACAAGCCCCCATAGCTGGTCCCGGGCTGGTTACTTTGGGTAAGGGGGACCCCACGTCAATTTTTTTTTTGATTTTTAAGGGTTTTCAACCCTTAAAAATAAAAAAAAAAATGGGGTCTCCCTCCCCTGGGAGGGGGGACCCTATGTCATTTTTTTTCCCGATTTAACCCTTTGTAGTGTGGATGGTTTTTGTATTTTTTTTGTGAATGTTATAAAATACTTGTTTCAGTTAGGGGGGTCTCCTGGGCAGGAACGGGGGGCTACCGATAAATATGTGGTACCGTTCTAATCGGTAGAAATGGGGCTTTCACATGCAATATGATTTTCCTTAATAAAATACATTTTTTATTTAAAATAAAGGAGTCAATTTTCTAAAAAAAATTTTTTATTTATTTATTTTTTTTTTCACTTAATAATATTGTAAAAAAAAAAAAAAAATTACAAACAAGACATTTCATGTTAAAGTCTAAACTCTGCTGCAAAAAATATATATATAATTTTTCTGAAAGTTACAGCAAAAATGGCGCAAAACATGTCGCAAAACATGACGCAAAATGGGGAAAATGGCCTGTCAACAGAGGGTGACAAAATCTCAAGTAGGCTGGCAATTAAAAGGGTTAATAGTACCTATGCATGTTGGGTATTGTTCTGTTCGGGGGACCTTGCGCTTTCAGACTTAGCTTGTTTTTTCTGGTTTGCATATTTATATTTTAGGAAAAGGTGTTTTTTATTCAGCTTTTTTATAAATTTTTTAGGGAAACCCTGCGCAACCAAAGAATTCTTTGAGGAATTAATTCCAGAAAGATGAGCCCACTACAACAAGCTGGGTACCCTTAAAAAGCTTAACGTGTGTACTTTCAGGGAATATATGGTTTATGGGGGATATTCCAAATGTAAAGGGTTGTTTTGGTTGAAAAATCGCAAGGTGCGCACTTTGTCTGCAGAGCTGAAATTTTCAAGTAAAAATGCTTTACTTTGGGGTGTTTGGCAACTCTTCCCTTGACAGAACCTATGCATGTTGGGTGTTGTTCTGTTCGGGGGATGTTGCGTTTTCAGATTAAACTTGTTTTTTCTTGTTTGTATATAGTTTTTTTAGGAAAATGTGGCTTTGATTCTGCTTTTTTATCCTTTTTTTAGGGAAACTCTTTGCAACCAAAGATTACGTTGAGGGATTACTTCCAGAAAACTATGGCCACATCCACAAGCTTGGTACGCCTAGAAAGCCTGAGGTGTGTACTTCCAGAGAATATATAGTTTGTTGGGGGTATTTCAAATGTAAAGGGTTGTTTTTCTGGAAAAACCGCAAGGTGCGCATATTGCATAGCATAGTTGTATTTTATCTGAAAATCTCCTAAAGCGCTGTTTCAGTTTGGGGGAGTCTCCCGGGCAGGAAAGGGTGTCTACCAATACATATGTGGTACCGCTGTAACCGGGAGAAATTGGGATTTCACACGCAATAAGATTTTATTGACAAACTTACATTTTTTATTCCAAAAAAAACTACAATATGTAAAAAATTTTTTTTTTTTTTTTTTTTGCACATATTTCACCCAAAAATATTAAGAATACACCTAACAAATGACAAACAAGACATTTCATGTTAAAGCCCAGACTCTGCTGAAAAAAACAATATATCATTTTCCTGGGAAATCCCTGGAAATCCCTTCAAAAATCACATTTGAACATGGGGAGCGCAAAATAGTGCAAAATGGTCTGGCAACAGAGTGTGACAAAAACTCCAGGTAGGCTGGCACTTAAAGGGTTAAACCCCAGAGCGCTGGCGGCGATGGGTTAAAAGTTATTTTTTAACCCCCACAACTATATTTTTAAAAAAAAAAACAAAACAAGTTTTTAAAAACATTTTTTAATATGAATACATTAATATCAGACCTGTAATATCAATTCTGCACAATTCTGCACAATTTTTTTTTTTTTTTACCTTAAAAAAAAAATCTAACATTGCAGAAGTGGTCACAAAATTTTTGACACAAAAAAAAAAAAAACATTTATGGCAATTAATTATGAATATTTAAAGATTGTTCCATTGAAATGCATTGGAGAGCGCCAGGTAGCGAGAGGTCATACCTGTCGCTGTTCAAGGTCGCTCGCTGGCGCTTTGGGGTGAGGCTGGAATAATGATGAATGATTCGCTATCTGGCGCTCTGTCAGTCGCTAAGCAGGATTGGCTTGATAAATGTGTGATTGCGGTGGGGAGCCGGCGTTCTCGTGGCGGTGAGCGTCATTACCGTTCGCTCACCATTCGCTACCTGGCGCTATCCCTTGTTAAATAAGGGCCTGAGAACTCCAAGGGACACAGTGGCTGAAAGACCACTTTTTGTGTGGTCCTAATGGAATGACATTGAAAAAAGGGCACATTTTGAAGCCCTGCTATGGCTTCTACTCTGCACTGTAGGAAATGGAGTAGAGGTACATAGGACAGGCACCAGGTGAGCTGCTTGCTTTCCTATTATTGTTGTTATCTAGACTGCCCCTTTAAATATTCAAATTAGAGGAGCCTTCACTAAAGTGTGGAAAACTTATTGTGTGGAAAAACCTCAGTAGTTTTTCCAATTGACTCTCTGTGAAGATGGAGAAGTCTTCCAAACATATATATAGTGGACTAAAATCCAGGTTTTGGTCCTTGCCCCTGGGGCAATCGGGGGTGCCCCGCTGTGTGAAACCCCCCAGGTCACCCGAACAAACTCACCTCTTCACAGTCCTACGATGCACCAACCAGCCAATCATCCAATCAGCATGCTCGGATGCACTTGAGCCCCTGCGTCCAGGAGCTTGTCAAAGGCGAGCGGATTCGAGCGCGCTGGCGGCAGCATCCCCCGCTTCCCTCTAACAGGGAGCATGCCCGCGCCGGGCATTTGTGAATGGTGCGCCCTGCTAGAGGGATAGCGGGGATGCTGCCGCTGCTCGGGCATACGCCGTTGGACCGGGAAAGAAGGTGAATCAAGGGTCGACCTGGGGGGTATCACACAGCAGGGCATCCTGATTCTGGATGCCCCAGGGGAGGGAATCAATCAGCTCGGGAATCTTATAGACTCCCAGGCTGATCTCATTCCACAATAAGATGAAGACAATACGGGATCAACACCCTTACAAGCAACAGTGCCCATATTTATCCCTCCCCAGGGCAATTCAGATTGCTGCACATAAGAATTAATTCACCATTTTGTAACTACTACTGTGGTTGATTTTTGCCCCTAATAGCATCCAGTGGAGCTGCAAAGAGGAAATGCTGCTGTTTCCTGCCTATGTGCTTTTTTGGTTATGTCAGTTAAATCCAGCAGCACAGCTTTGATGGTGGAAAAGGAAGCCTCCTGGCCAAAATAGCCATGAGAAAATAGGTGAAGAGGCTTTTTAACTTGGATGCAGGAGCAAATGTAAGTGCTGACAATGATTCCGTATCATGCATGCAGATGGGGCAAGTGAGTTTTAAAAAGTTATTTTTGCAACTGTGCCAGGCTGTTGGTCCGGTTTAAGTAAAGAGTTTAGCTAAATACGTTGCTGATGCAAAAGGGTGCCTGCAAGTTTGACAGGTCAGTCTTAAACAGCTTGTCACTCATGGGGGAGAATGCTGACAATGATTTGTAAAAGAGGAGACTTCTTACCCTAGTTCATTTTAAAGCTTTTTGTATTTACCGATGCCCCACCTCCAGTATATTTGCCTACATGTCCTGTTCCTGGACCAAGAATGTCCCTTAGACATTCACACAGTTTTTTTTCATAGCAGGTAATTTCTACATTCTTCCTTGTTACTTATTTTCAGTTGTCTCGTGTTCAAGTAAAATATTAAAAAGTCATCAACCAAGGGATTGTCTGTAACTGTAAACTGAAGCAAATCACAGCACAAAGCGCAGGAGCCACTTAATATTTATCACCACTTATCTCTTACCTCTTTGGTTCCAGGCAATTCTCTTTTGTCAATCCTCTATATCATGCAAAAACTTGGCATCTATCAGACATTACAAGCACTCAGCTTTAGATAAAAATATAGGAAAATATCACTCAACACCTTTATAAGATCATATTACTTTTTAATAGAATATTCAACTGCCATTGCTAGCCAAAAAAAAAGGACAGCAAATATAAAATAGTAAATCATATTAACAGCTCTTTGGATGGCAGGGTGTCCTTAAACATGCAAGTCAACTAGAGGTTCTAGCATTTAGTTGAAATATAATAAATTTACTCATACTTAACTGCACATCTGTTTTTTAAATATTAGCCATGGCCATTATGATTGAAGTACATCTTCAAGTCCTCAAAACAAAATACCCTGGGTTCACTCCTTTCCTCTGTCCCTCTGACAATACAATGTGAGTTTTCCATAGTATAGTAGAAACAAACACCAGCAGGCTGCCAATCATCACACCAATGTATTCTCCCCTTATGGTGCTATGGTAATGTAGAAATAAGGAGGGCTCTGCATCACAAGACTAATTAGCAGAGTGAGCTTAGCAAGATGGGTGGGTGATTGTTCTACCAGTGCTCAGGAGGTTGCATCTAAAGAGCAGTCACTCATCTTAAACTAGGCCAACACCCTTACAAGAAACAGTGCTCATTTACATCTCTCCACAGGGCAATTCAGATTACTGCACTTCAAAATTAATTTACCTTATTGTAACTTCTGCTGTGGTCAATTTTACAAACTGGCATCCCATGGAGCTGCAGGCCTCCTGCAAAGAAGAAGTGTTGCTGGTTTCCCTGCCCCTGTGCATTGTGGGGCTAAATCATTTGAATCCAGGCAGCAGCAGGGCTCAGATGCTGGAAAAAGAAGCAGTCTGGGTGCTCCAAAATGCCTGCTACCGGGAGAAACCTACTGGGGCAGCATTTCAGCTTTGGTACAGATGCAAATGTAAGTGCTGACAATGATCCAGTATCATGCATGCAGATGGGGCAAGTAAGTTTTGGGGAGTTTTCCAACTGTGCCAGGTCATTGGTCCGGTTCAAGTCTTCCAACCAGCCAGGATTGTCTACCAAATGCACTAAGGCATTCACATTTACAGTATATTTAAAGCGGACCTTCACTCTGAATAAGAGTCTAACTTATATGTTTCCCCCACACTGTACATACAGATTGCTCACATTAAAAATCATCCTACCTGCATCTACTGCATGTTATGAGCCTTTAAACATCCAAGATGGCGGCTTATGGAAGCCACCATTTTATCAGGCAGCCTGCAAACAGGAAGTGACTGTGCTGCTCTGCATTCTGGGACTGCTGACCTTTCCCTGACCCCAGCTCTGCTCTGTCTGAGCAAAGCACAGCTATAACCTGCCCCCCTGTACCTTATCCCACTCTCCTCTCCTCAGTAAGTGTGATGCTTCTGAGTCAAGATGGCGGCGCCCGTATCCTAAATTCCTGAACAGAGTTGCAGCCCAGTGGGGGAAAGAATAATAAGTTAGTGACTAAAAATGTAAAATATATTAATTTTAGATGTTGGGGAACCGTTTTTTAAGAGTTTGGGCTTTTCATTAAATCATGGTGAAGGTCCGGTTTAAGGCTAAATGGATATTCCTATTAATCTGCAGCTGAGCTTTAAGATACAAAACATAAAAATATATTTTTTATTGATGACAGGGAAGTCATCAGTTCAGCACAGGCATTAGTCCGCTTTAGTGGAGGTATAATTTGTAACTTCACAACTATGTCTGTGGGTTGGGTCACAGTTTGGTATGGGGCTATTTAGCAATGAACTGTATAAGTGAGCCTTATACAGAATAGGTAGGCCCCATTGAGGATGGAGAAATCTTGGCTGATATACAACAGGGTGGTATTTTGAAGAATTAAATGGTGTAACATTTGGGCTAAATGGGGAAAGAAAATTGTTAATAGCAGCCTGGACATAATACTTCTGCAGGTTTATATTGCTTACATATAGTAAACCCCAAAGCAATGTTCAATATTTTGAGTTATTCAAGAGTATCCATACCATTGCAAAGTCGTTTTTGGGGGTTGGAGTCTGAAAACTATGATAAATAATACAGAGACAAGTTTGTACACACAAGCTGTTTTTCGGATAGATGGGAATGGCATTTACTCCCCCCAAGCACCATAGTTTGCTTTTAATTTGTGAACGTTGCTAGCAACATATTAAGGAAGGGGCGTCTTCTTTTATTTTATAGACACTTTAAAACTTTGTCTATTTACAAGCTGCATTTGCCATACAGAAAGGCCGAACAGGTTTCTCCTGTAGATCTGTGTGGTGGGGTTAGCTTTTTAGACCTAAGCACCTGGATTGGTACTTTTTTGGGGGGGGTCATAGATGACCATAGATGGCTTGCGCACATATTGGAATTCTTCCCCTGCATTTAACCTATGTGTACACATGCCTGGAGCTGTGGAATGCTCTAACTATGGGTCTCAGAGAGCAGTTGGGGGGGGGGGTTAAGTGCTTTGCTCAAATTCCCATGGCTGGGAATCGAACTTGCAACCCTTCGGTCACAAAGCAGCTTGATTGCAATGGAAAGCATGGCGTGTGTATGTTCGTTCAAATGCACAGTATAATGCTAAGGATATACATTGTCTTCTGTATTCTGACCACGTGAACTCTTCCAATATATGAAACATGAAATAGCAAGTATTTTTGAAAGGAAAAAAAGAAAATGATACATGCTTTTCCAAATTTCCTGAGTCAATAAAGACCACCTTTAGTGGCAATATACATACAGCAGAAAGTCTGTTGGGGTATCTCTCTACCAGCATTTGTCTTTGCAAAATAGTTCTAGCTCAGTTAGACTGGATGGAGGGTGTTTGTGAGTAGCAATTTTCAAGTCATGCCACAGATTCCCAATGGAATTAAGATCTGGAATTTTTGAAGACTATTGAAAAACATAAATATAATGTACTTTGATTTCAACTATTTCGGCTTTATGTTTAGGGTGGTAGTACTGCTGCCACCAGCAGGTTTCATGGCTAGGATGGCGTGGACATGGTTATGTGCAGTTTTAGCTTTTCTCCACATAATAGGGTTGATTCATGGTTGTGTGCGAATGAGTTTGCGCATGTTTTTTGGCCTTCTGCCTGATTCATGGTTGTCAAAATGGGATGCGCAATAGGCTCAATTCAGAGAGACAAAAAAAGACTTTCGTTTTAGTGCCTATCTGTTTTTTTTTTTTTATTTTCCCGCTCTCGTATGAGTGTGCGAGCGATTCTATGCATGCATTGCAATCCTTCTGTAAAGTTTCCGTCCGTTCGTATGCCAGAGTACGAGTACGAGGATGTCATTTTCCAGCGTGACTTTTCGGTTTCATTTTTTCATGTTACAATGTAGGCTTTCGTTTTTGCCCTTTTCCCATCGTATCCTCCCACCAATCCTTTACGTTTCCTGTTAGATTCTGTTTCCACTTTTTCAATAAATAATCGTCCAGACGGAAATCCTTACGATCTTGCGCCTGCGCACTACAAACTTAACTCATTAAAGTGCTCGCCTACATATTTGCCACCCTCACTTCTACTACAATGTTTAGCTAAATCACTTAGCACTGTCCTCCATCTTCCCTTTTGGACCCTTAAAGCTCACCCCAACCACTTAGCACTATCCTCAATCTTCCCTTTTGGACCCTTAAAGCTCACCCAAATCACTTAGCACTATCCTCAATCTTCCCTTTTGGACCCTTAAAGCTCACCCAAACCACTTAGCACTATCCTCCATCTTCCCTTTTGGACCCTTAAAACTCACCCAAATCACTTCTCGGTCATGTGAATAATCATCTTTAAATATTTCTGGGCCCATTAGTTTTGTGTTAATGTATTTTGTAAATGAAATGACACTGAAACTTTTATTATTATTTTTTTATTCATAAAATATTAAAATATTTTGAAAATGTAAAATTTGTACAACTATAAAAAACTAAATACATAGCAATGGCAGGCCACAGAACATTATTCTTCATCTGTGGTCCCCAATGAGTCGCGCAGCTCCTGCATCTCGCCCACCAACTGAAGGACCCTGACACTCAGTTGTGCCACTCTGGCACATGTGGTCCCTGTTAAAAAAACGTAAATTAAATTATTGGTATAACCTTGATGGGGTCATACTGCAGTAACCCCCCCCCCCCCCCCCAGTATGGTCCAAACACCTAAATCTGGACTTCAAAAGCCAGAGGGCCCTCGCCACCACGGCCCGGGTTTTGCATAGTGCCCGATTAGAGAACCCCTGGCCCGCATTCTGCAGGCAAAGAACGGGCATCAGGAGCAAGGGTGAGTGGCACATCTTGCAGTTCCTGCAACCAAATATAAAATAATTACATAAAGCAAAGGTAACCAAATAAAACACCAACTCCTACAACACATTAAGATTCAAGTTCAACAATCCAAATATAATTCACAAAGGACATAAGTCTAAAAAAATATAGCAATTATATGGTTGTGTGGGAAAATAAAGGTTTACATGCTAAGGACTAATTAAGGTCAGCATTAAAATGCATACATGAAATGTATTGATTCAGGTATGCATTGCTATACAATTTATGGCCCTTAACATGATGATACATGCAATGCCTTGGTGCTAAAGGCGCGCAGACTCCTCCACATAGCCGCAAAACATGTTCAACAATAGCAATCCGAGCCCTCAAAGGTCCCGTAAGTGGATTGCAAATGAAACGGTTTAATAGGGTGGTGGTTCCTTCGGCAATCAGCTCTCTGAATCAGACACAAGCCCATTCCAACAACGTAAGTTATCTGAACGAACAAAAAATATCAGATTTTGTTGGGGAAATGATCCGAACTAACGCAAATGATCCGATTTGCTTTCGTTCTTCGAAAGCGCATTCCCGAACATTTGTACGAATGAAAAATGGCCGAAAAAAACAAAAAAATGAAAACACCCACAAAGACAGCTACGGAAGTCCAGACGAATGTGTCTCTGAATCAAACCTAATGTGCCAATTTGCGCCTGAAATGTTCCTCTAGCTCCATTGTGGCGCACCAAACTGTCTTTGGCGCCTGATTTATGGTATGGTTAGAGGGCAGAAAAGCATGCATGAATGAGAAAATTTGAAAAGTGAATTTCCTCCAGCAAATAGGTGGAAACTGCCAATTCCAATGTGATTATTTCATCCCAAAATCACATGCCAGCAGCGTCCAGCATATTTTTGATCAATGAAGTGTCAACCACAGGTTCTTTTTAGGGATTGAACCTTTTTTGTTTTTGTTTGAAAAAAATGATAAAAAGTTGTTAAAAATCACAAAAAATAAGGTACAAACAACAAAAATGTGGATATCGGGCCCCAAAGTATGGCAAAAACAAAAACAATAAAGAAAATTATACTTAAATTATTAAGCATTAATTTGCAAACCAAACAGGGAAGAGATGGTTAAAGAGATCATCTGGGACAAAACATTGGGCAAAAAAAGTTAAGGGTTAACTGGAATGAGAATATCCCCCAAAAAACAACCCCCCAAAAAACACAGGTTTCTCAGAGGATACACTTTGAAATGGTGAATAGAGAAGCTGGAGAAATCAAATTGCTATGGAGAAACAGTAAAGGAAAAAACACGGGGGAACATCTGGAGAAGTTAAGCGCTTAGCCGGCCAAATGCGCATGGGGCAGATTTTCCTTGCGGAAGGTGCAAGAAGGTGCAATTTGCACTTCTTGTCACTTGCCATTTGGTGCAATTCGCATGCAGCCATGAATCATGCACCTATGCACATGTGGAATCGTTTGCACCCACCATGAATCAACCCTATAGTGTTTTGCTTTTAGGCCAAAAAGTTCAACCTTCTTCCACATGCCTGTTGTGTGTCTTACATAGCTTGAGCAAACTGCAAACTGACCTTCTTATGGCTTTCAAAAATAGCTTTCTTCTTGCCACTCTTCAATAAAGAGCAAATTTGTGGCGTACATAGCTAATATGAGGGGAGGCCTAGTCTGGGCAGGCAACCAGGGTAATTCCCTAAAAAAATAGATATTACCCTGGACAAAGAGGCAGAGTACAAAATCAGTAGGGAGGACAATGGTCAGATGATCCAAGGTTGGGATCACAGGCAGATGATCAAATACGAGAAGTAGGCCTTAATCAGGGTCACAGGCAGAGGTTCAGTGTTGGAAAGCAACCTGGGTCAAAACAAGATACCAGTCCAAATAGCAGATTCAAGAAAAGACCTAAGGTACGCTCAGGACACAGCAAAGCATGGTTTCAGGGGTCTCCATTAAATAGTCAGTGAGCATGAGGGAAAACCCACAAGAGGACTGACTGTGGAAATGTGTTGGAATAGCTTTAATGCAACAACCTAATCCTGTATATTACTGTCTGATTGTTATGCTATTGATAAAGTTAAAAGAAAAAACAGGAAGTCTTAGACAGACCATGTGACTAAGCTTAACCTGCTAACAGAAAGGAGATGTTTGCTTTTTCTCCACAACTGAGATATCTTGCTGATGACCATGCTCACTTTTATGTTCCTGATTGTTGCTGAATAAACAGCAATTGCTCCTGCATGATGGAAGAGTGTCAAGTACAATCTGCTGCCAACTGGTTATGGGCCAGGGCAGGAATATCCCAGAGCTGAAATAGCTCAGAACATAATAGATGAGTATTTTCCCAGAGCAACTGTGAATTAGAGAAAAGTGAGAAACAGTGACCCCACACTGAGCTGCATAAGCAATAAAAAGGAAACTGCACACAAGAACACTGATTTGAGAGAATATATCTGATTTATTTGATTCATTGACACTTGTTTGGTTGCTATATGTTTGCAATTTGTATATTCATACTAATATATATATAGAGTAAGAAGGTAATTTCAGAACAGAACAAGGTTGGGTCTCAAAAAACCCCTAAACATTTTGTACCCACGCCCAACTCCAAAGTGGGAGGGCGAGGGACAAAACCCCCAAAATTGTGTAAATAGGGGTTCTACAACCTTGTGTGTACACAACCTGGAGCTGACCACAAAGAAAAGAGCGAAGGAAACACAAATAGATGATACCCCTCCTCTCTTTCATCTTTATCCCCCAAAACATAGGTTTGTAGTTGTTTATAGTTGTTTTGCATTTACACATGGAAGATTGAACAACGATCTGTGAGATGTTCAGAGCTTGGTCTATTTTTTTTAAAAACCTAACCCTGCAATACTATTCATCACAACTTTATCTTGTGATAATGGTGTGTTACAATAGAGAAATTCCCAGTTGCCCCTACTGGGAAAAAAGCTGAGCACTGAATATAAAGCAAACCATTACAACTAAATGTGCTATAAAAGTTGTATTGTTTATCGTAAGCCTTTAAAAATTAATATCATCACATTTAAAATCAGGATTGTACCACATGATCATTTGATAGGTTTTGCCTGCGCAATGGCCTTTTTAAAAACGAAGCATGTTGATCTATAATCACAAATGAATATTATAACTTACCTGACAAAACATTAATTATATGCAATCTTTTTAAATATGATTACTACCTCAAAAAGAAATGATAATTATTACTAAAAATATGGAACAAGGAATTAATTGATGAATCATAAAAATATATAACATATGTAATAAATATATATAAATAAGGAAATATATCATTCTTGTAAGGGAATGTCGGACACCCTTCTCTCTTAAGCCAGGTAATCCCCAATCTCCACCGCCTCTTCTGCCTATAGACAAGTCCCCGCTCGCTGGAGACACGGATTATGCCTCTCCAGACTCGGTTACCCCCAGGTCTTATTTGGCGCAAAGATTGCTGGCTTAAGGTGGAGATGGATGAACAGCAGGGTATCCCAAAGCTGGATGCCGGAGTGGATACAGGTTTAAGCGTGGAAACCAGACAAGGAAAGTCCAAAACGAGCAGGGGTAAAAGCCGGGTGGTCACAGAGCGCAGTATCCGAGGGGTTAAACGTAGAATGGTCAAAACAAGCCGAGGTCAAATCAGGAGGGCACCGAAACGCAGTATCAAAAGGATCAGGCAGAGACGTAGTCAGACAGGCGAATGGTCGGGGCAGGCAGCAGACAAGGATGGTCAGAAAACAAGCCGGATAATAATTATAAGCACGGTTCAGAAAGCACACCCTATTAACCAGAGGTTATAACGGGCACTGGAGAATGGGGCCGAACAGTATTTAAGGGAATGCTGGCCAATGGGAAGGGGAACTTGGTGATTGGGGGAGGAAAATGTGCTGATTGGTGCTACTGATGATCCCAATAGGAGTAGTCCCAGGGACTGGACCACCCAGGCCAGACGAACTGTCCAGTCCCTGGGTCTATCCCCCACCAGGACAAGATGATAGAGCCCTTTAAACTTGGCCCCGGCAGACGCGATGGGAGCAGCGTCGCCGAGGGGCATAAACAGAGCGTGCTCGCGCATGCCGGGCGCGCTCCCCGCCGGGAGGGAAGCACCCGTGCCGGCTGAGGAGACCGAGGGGCCGCCCGTGCCCACCACCGCCGCGAACGAAGACAGCCGGCCAACGGGGCCGCGGGAGGACTGGAGGCTGGGATCCCCCGGACGACGCACCGCGGGACAGAGGACGGGGAACAGGTAAGATTCTAACAATTCTTCATTAATATTTAATACTCACAATGCATGACTGTGGTCGCACGCCATGGGAGGAAAGGGCCTAAACATTCCTACTCTAAATTAATGACAATACTACCCTCATAAAGATAACAGACTTCCGTTCAGTGTCATATTTACCTCTGTTTAAAGCCCACTGGTGGAAGCATGTATAGTGTATAGATATTTATTAGGCCAGAAAAAACTATACTGCGCCCAAATGCAGTGACTATAAGATTAATAAAAAGAGAGGGGGCAAAGTAAGATTCTGTCCTATTTAAATATAATCTGGCTCTTTTAACATATTTAAATAGTGAAACAAGGTCTCATTTGCTCTATGTGCCCCAGAAAACCGGAGAGGTGGTAGAGGGTAGTGCGCAGCAACCTTAGCGTTGAGCTAGGACACACAGTTCAAAAAGTCAGCTGTCTTGGGGCTAGTACAGGGTGGCTATGTGCCCGGCCCTGTTGTTCATAAGGATGGCAAGTTGGATATGCTTGGTGCTGTTGGTGCCAATGCAGGCAGTCACCGCCCCCAATGATGTGCTTCTCCCACCAGGGTCACATACAAGAAGCCAAAACACTTCCCGAAGAGGGCAGGGAGTACATCACGTGCCTCCATCCACCTCCCACCCTGGGCACAATTAGCCCCTTTTGGAAATTCTCATGTTTCATTAATTTACAATTAATTAGTGCAATTACATTTAACTAAGTATATTTAACGCATATAAAAGTGAAATGTGGAGGCTGATTCATTACTTGTGCCAGGTATCAGCAGATGAGCGTCTATATAGCGGCGCTTAAAGCAACCGCTAGTAGACGCTGTAAGTGGGTATCGGGCGCTGTAACAGAGTGCCTCAGTCGCTGTAGTAACCTGGCCGGCATTGATGAATGTGATTTACTGTGGGCGCTCTAACACCAGTACAGCTCTGCAGGGAGTGAAAGGTAGTGCCAGCTCAGTGCGGCTGACTCTCAGCGCTCCACACCATATTTATCAAAAAAGAACACACACACAGCGTCGGCGCTCTAAAGCTGGCCGCTATAGCATAGAGCGCCAGACGCTGTGTGATTAAAGTCTGTTTTTGAACACATATTCACCAGTAACAAAGCGCAAAAAAAAATGTCAAACATGCTGTTTAAACACTGGCAAATGAACGCCCATTGAAATGTATGGGAGAGCAACACTGAGCGAAAGGTAAAATACCTGGCCCTCTGGAAGCTAGAGCGCCGGCGCTATACACTGAGCCACCTGTAATGATGAATCAGACGCTACATGGCCCTGTTAGAGGAGCTCACCAGATTCGCTTTCATAAATGTGGTTTTGCGTACAGCCCTGCATTCACCAGACGCTGCCTGGCGCTACGAGGCACTACCTGGCGCTAACCCTTCTTAAATAACCCCCAAAGTGTATTTCGTTATCAAGCTATCCAATGATATGCACTTCTATCAGACTATGCCACATCAGTGCGAATTACATTTTTTTTTACACTGGTGCATGTTGCTGCACTGCAAGAAAACACATTTACTAAAACATTAGCGGTGCAGCAACATGCTGAAAAGATTATGAATTATATTTTGCACTGCTGATATGGCATAGTCTGGCAGAAGTGCTTGATAAATCAGGGCATTTGTTTCATACAGACTCTCTAATGCAAATCAAATTTACTCCAATTCAATATAAAGTAATTCATACACCTTTATCTCAAGTTCACTGTATCAAATCCACATGTAGCTATGTACCGTAGCTGCATATATTATGTAGGAGAAAATCACTACCCAATTTAATTTGTCCCCTTAAATCTAGCTACTTATTTTTTATTAAAATGAACGTAGCTGGGATTCTCATTTTATCCAGGATATTTATGTGCTTGATTCAAGAAAATTAATTGTGTTACTTCTTTGTAATGTCCTCTTCTCCAGATCACTCGCTGTTGTTTCCTTGTATCCAGGCTAATACTTGAAGTTGAAAATCAATCTGTCTGGCGTTTTCTTGTTTTTCATTATGCTGTTTGTTTACTTAAAGCGGACCAACACCTGCCACAATAATACAGGCTGGGGGGGCATCCATAATGCTTGATTCCCCCGCATATAGCCCCGCCCAAAATGCTTGATATTCCTACATTAACCACGATCCTCGACGGAAAAATAGCGTCGCGATTGGCCATCTGGCACTCATGTGGGTAGTGGCTGTGTTCATTGTTCTGGCCACCAGAAAGGCCCACCCACATGAGCATCAGTGGCCAATCGCAGCACTGTATTCCTGGAAATTGTGACTAAAATATAAATATCGGGCATTTTGTGGGGTTATGTACGGGGGGCATCCAGAATGCTGGAGCCTGTCATTGCTGCTGTGGGTCTGCTTTAAGTTCTCTGACAAACCTTTGAGGCTGTCACATAACAGCTGTAATTATTCCAAGAATACAGATGGATTCTATTTACTAATATTACTAGTGTAGTTTTGCTCTATAAGATGCACCTAGGGGTTAGATGAAGAAAATAAGAAAAAAATCTGAACCAGATGGTGTTCTAAAATACCTCCTCCCAATCACCCCATTACAGTCAGTGGGTGGCATCATTCATTAAAGGCAGTGTGCGGCATCCCTCATTACAGCCAGTGAGCGGCATTCCTCATTACAGCCAGTAAGCGGCATCCCCTCCCCAATTACATGTGTGAGGAGACAGTGGAGGACCAGCGGGCAGGAAGCAGATAATTTAGACTTGCTGCCTGATGGTCTTCAATACCCAGCACTACACACACTCATGCCTACAGGCAGCTGATTTTGTTGCTTTGGCAATTGGGCATGGCCTTTATACAGGCTACAACTGTGAATTGCTGGCAGCTGTTCGTAGGTCATGCCCATCTGTACATAGACCACGTCCCCACATATAGGGCATGCCTTCCCCTCTAAAGTGAAGAATGACCGGGCTGCTGCAGAAGCCACAAGAGTGTCTGCAATGTACGTTTTTTTCCCACTTTATAAGATGCACAGGTATTTCCCTCCAGCTTGGGGGGGGGGGGGGGCAAAAGTCTTATTCAGCAAAAAGCTAGGTGTCTTCTGAAGGCAACTGGTCACTTTTCATTTTCTATTTGGTGAGTATCTAAATATAGTGGGTTTAATACATATATGCATGAAACAATTTCAGTTTTTTTATCTTTTTATTTTGTCAAAAATTAGAAAAGCATTTATCATTTTCTATAAACTTCACAAATACTTGCTAATTTGTGTTGCTCTTGATCATAACTGGGTGCCTTACTAGAACAACAGATCTGAGTCACATGCCACCTGACCAGATCAACAGGCACCTCCGCATTCATGATGGGGCACCACCCTCGTCAGCAAGGGGACACCTCTATGCCCCCTATTAATTGCAATGGAGAAGGTGTTCCAGGGCACCCAGGACCGGAATAGGAGTGATCACCTTCAAGGGACTAAAGGTGAGGTTTTTTTTTTTATTTTAGCCTGGAAAATGACCAGGTTTGTGGCTATAACATTCAAAAATGTTGAAAAGGGAGATGAATGCTTATCCAAGGCACTGTATACTCTTACTTGTATATAAATGTCATATTAATAGAAGATCATATCAGGGTTAGCTTAATTTTAGTTGCAAGGGTTACTACTTACAGTACACCCATAAGTGAGTTTTCCTGTGAACCACCCAGTTTCCATTTGGTTTCTGACAAAACAGTATAATAACCATGAATAATTTTATTTTAAAAGGAAACTAGCACAGCACAGAGCCTGGCTGGGATGGCATTGTATGTATGTGCGCAATGTTCAAAGTATTCATTTTCAATAAATAATGTTCATGATTTGCAAGCTGGGCTGTAACAAAGACTTCAAATGCATTTGATCCAAGATAAGATGATTGAAGCATGCGATTGTTGTTGGGATGCTGTGAAGACAGCTTCTCATTCATGGTGTCTAAAATCTTTCCATTTTAATTACTTCAGCAGATGAAAACCTATGAGCTGTGACCTATGCAGAATATAGTATGCATGTACACAGGGCCACATTTAGGGTTTATACTGCCTTAGGTCTTAGTGCTCACGCCCCCCATTTATCCTGATATACATACTTACCTAAAAATACCCATCCTTTCTGCACCTGCAGTTCTTTCCCAGGATATATGCCTATTCATGCAGATTTGTCTGCTGTGGCTGAGGCAGTGATTGAGAGAGAATAGTGTCACTCAAGATCCCACCTGTCCTGATACACTGACCTTCTGGCCAATCCCCTCCATCCCAGCCCTAAAAAAGTTTTTCAATGCTCACTCTCTCACTGCCCGTGATAGCGTGCTGCTGTGTGTTCAGTCTCGTTACCGTGATTGCTCTTTGTTGCCAACCTAGATTGCCTGACCACTCTGTGACCGCTGCCTGGACTGATGCCTGACTAAACGCTGACCTTGAAACCGTCTCTTTCCTTGTACTGTGAACTCTCTGACCTCCAAGCTTGACCTTTGGCTTGACCCTTGTTTTGCTTCTCCCTTGGTGCCATGCTTTGTGAGGACTGCCTACCTGTGTATGACCCCGGCTTACCCGACATGGCCAAGTCTTGCGCCAGGTTCATCTGCCTTCATGGACTGCGGACCTAGTAGGCGAGCGTCCCTCTGGGCTTGACATTATCATGGGCCTTTAAAAAACAGAAACGAAAGAACTTGTGCAACAAGTGCAGGCTGTGGCTACCGCCATAAACCAGCTGGCTCAACTACTCAAGAGAACTGTCAGCTGTCTGCACCACAAGTGTCCTCACCACCTGTTGAGCCGAAAGTTCCCCTTCTGGGGAAGTAGATGTTTTTTGGGGATCGTACAAAATTTTCTAACTTCAAGAATTCCTGCAAGTTATACTTTAGATTGCGGCCCAACTCTTCAGGTACAGAGTTGCACAAAGTGGGTCTGGTCATCTCTCTGTTGCAGAGAAATCCATAGACCTGGGCTTTCGGACTATCAACCACCGATGAGGCTCTCCAAACGGTTTTTGCATTCTTCTCTGCCATGGAGGTCCTGTATGCGGACCCTGAAAGATCTTCGACCGCAGATGCCAAGCCACGAAGCATAAAACAAGAGATGCGCACAACCGAAAAATACAATTCAGAATTCTGCCAATGGACAATTGATTCTCGTTGGAACGATCCGGACGCCCTCTGCAGTCAGTTCAGAATCGGGCTCTTAGAAAGCTTCAAGGATGCCCTAGTGAATTTCCCTCAGCCCAAAAACATGGACGATTATATGCAGATAGCCATCCCATGGGCCCTATCTCCTCATTCTCATCAGCACCAAAGGAGCCCATGCAGCTTGGCACAACTCATCTCTCTCAGGCCATAAAGATGAGGCGTCGGACACAGGGACGGTGCCTGTATTGTGGTATCCCAGCTCACGTTGCTCAGACTTGTCCCTTTAAGAAGTCATTGGTGGGAAACTTCAGCACCTACACATAGTTGAGGGAACTCGTCTAGGCAGTCAGATACCCTTCCCTCACATTAACAATTTGCTATTACCTGACATGATTTTTGTGGGAGTCCTTCAGGAAGTCTGTCACCGCCTTCATCGATAGTGGGGTGGCTGGCAACTTTTTGGATAAGTCTGCTCTAGGTATTCCATCGATCCCCTTGGCAAACCCCCTTCATGTTCTGGCAGTTACTAACTAACCTATCCTGGGGGGATTGGTCTCCTCTAAAACCCCCTTTGTGAAATTAATTGTGGGTTCTTCCCATTCTGAGAGTCTGAAATTCCTAGACTTAGATTGTCCTGACACTCCAGTAGTCCTTGGACTCCCTTGGATAAAGACCCACAATTCCGTCATTAATTGGGAAACTGGAAATTTAACAAGGTGGAGCTCATTTTGTCTTAACCATTGTTTTTGCACAGCCCTTAGGACAACCCATGTCACCTTGGAGGGGTTATCTCCACCCTATGCCGATTGGGTGGACGTATTCTCAGGAAAATCGGCCGATTCGCTTCCTCCTCATAGGACATGTGATTGTCCCATTGACTTGTTGCCAGGTACTATTCCCCCTAGGGGTAAGATTTATAAACTAACCCAACCCGAGGAGTTAGCAATGAAGGAATATATTTCAGAGAATCTAAAGAAGGGTTTTTTTCCGCCCTGCCCCCTCACCAGTGGGAGCGGGTTTCTTCTTTGTTAAAAAGAAGGATGGAGGGTTACAACCTTGCATTGATCACAGAGGTCTTTAAAAAATCACAGTAAAGAATAAATACCCCTTATTGAAAACATCTTCAACCAGGTAATTAGGGCTCATATATTCACAAAACTAGACTTAAACCGGACCTTCAGCGTGATTTAATGAAAAGCCCAAACTCTTAAAAAACGGTTCCCCAGCATCTAAAATTAATATATTTTAAGTTTTTAGTCACTAACTTATTATTCTTTCCCCCACTGGGCTGCAACTCTGTTCAGGAATTTAGGATACGGGCGCCGCCATCTTGACTCAGAAGCATCACATTTACTGAGGAGAGGAGAGTGGGATAAGATACAGAGGGGCGGGTTATAGCTGTGCTTTGCTCAGACAGAGCAGAGCTGGGGTCAGGTAACGGTCAGCAGTCCCAGAATGCAGAGCAGCACAGTCAGGAGGCACTTCCTGTTTGCAGGCTGCCTGATAAGATGGCGGCTTCCATAAGCCGCCATCTTGGATGTTTAAAGGCTCATAACATGCAGTAGATGCAGGTAGGATGATTTTTAATGTGAGCAATCTGTATGTACAGGGTGTGGGAAACATATAAGATAGACTCTTATTCAGAGTGAAGGTCCGCTTTAAGAGGGGCCTATAATCTCATTCGTATACACAAAGCAGAGGAATGGAAGCCTTTAATGTAAAATATGGGCACTATTAGTACTTAGTTATGCCTTTTGGCTTGTGAAATGCCCCAGCAGTCTTTCAAGATTTTGTTAACAATGTTTTTCATGAATATCTGGGTCAATTTGTGGTAATCTATCTTGATGATATTCTCATTTTCTCCCGTTCAGTGCTTGAACACCGACAGCATGTTAAGACGGTGCTGCAAAAACTGTGGGGGAACAGTCTTTATGCCAAGCTGTGTATTTGAGGTCTCCAAAGTCCCTTTCCTGGGGTATCTGGTCTCTAGTAAGGGTCAGGTTATGGATCCCTCCAAGGTGTCTGCAGTCTTGGAGTGGAAACAGCCTAAAACCCTGAAGGCCTTTCAGAGTTTCCTAGGTTTTCGCTAATTTCGACAGGCATTTCATTAAGGGATTCTCCTCGATTGTGGCTCCTTTAACAGACCTAGACCCAGAAAGGTGCTTTTGTGGAAATTTGGCCTCCCTCAGCAGTGAAGGCCTTCCAGACCATAAAGGAGACCTTCACCTCATCTCTAGTATTAATCCATCCTGATATTAATCATCCATTCTTTGTGGAGGTGGATGCTTCTGAACTCAGGGTGTGAGCTGTCCTCTCGCAATATTCCGGCGTTCTGGAGAGAGTACATTCATGCTCTTATTTCTCATGAAAATTTTGCCCAGCTGAGCAAAATTATGATGTAGGGAATCAATAATTGCTAGGAATAAAATTGGCCTTTGAGGAGGGGCGGCATTGGTTGGAACGTCCTTTGCATCCGATTACGGTTTACACTGACCATAAGGACCTCAAATATATTGAATCATCCAAAAGGCTCAATTCTTGTCAGACTTGCTGGGCGCTCTTTTTCTCCCATCTTAATTTCATTATAACGTTCAAACCGGGAGCAAGGAATACCAAAGTGGATGCCTTGTCACGCAACTTTGGGGAATGTAAGGGTAGGTTCGATGAGGTTTGCCCTTGGGTTGTGAAGTTGGTCTCCTACTACCTGATTATCATTTCAGGCAGATTCCCCTCCAGGTAAGCCCCCTGGGTGCCAATTTGTTCTGCCACATCTGTGCCTTTCTGCAGGAATTTCATGATGCTAAAGCCTCAGGTCATAAGGGTAATTGCAAGACACTGGCTGTAGCCAAGCGCCATGTATGATGGTCAATTATCAGACACAATTTGTTTCTCGTTTTTGGAGGGAGTTATGTGCGCGATTGGGCTTAATGTCTCTACCGTCGGCCTACCACCCACAGTCCAATGGTCAGACTGAGAAGGTGAACCAGTCTCTGGAGCAATACTTGCACTGCTTTGTGTCAGATTGCCAAAATCAATAGTCCGGATTTATCAAGTTTTATCAATTCGCCTTTAATAATATGCCCAGTGAGTCAACAACATTTTCGCCATTCTTCTGTAACTACCGGAAAAATCCCAAGGCGTCATCTCTCTCTGGCCATATCTCCAATTTGCCGGCTTTGGAGGAAAGGTTTCGAGAAAGAGCGACCTGTTGGTCTAAGGTTCAAGAGAATCTCAAAGTGGCTACCAGCAGGCATAAGACCTTCGTCAATCGACATAGATCCCTGAAACCGCCATTTCAGGTGGGTGACCTGGTCTGGGTCTCTAGCCAGTTTATTGTCCTACGCCAGCCCTCGTCAAATTTGGGGACAAAATATATTGGCCCCTTTCCGATCGTACAAAGGTTAAGTAACATTACTTTTAAAGTCAAACTTCCTCCTTCCATGAGAATCTCTAAAGCATTCCATGTATCCTTACTGAAACCTGCCAGTAATGTTCAGGTATCATCTCCTTCACCTGTCATAGTGGAACATGAACCCAAATATGGAATTAACAAGATTCTTGATTCTTCAGTTGTACGTAATTCATTACAGCAATTAATTGATTAGAAGGGATTTGGTCCTGAGGAGAGGTGTTGGATACCAGACGTTCATGCCAATATCTTGATTATGAGATTCCATCGTGACAACTCTGATAAGCCAAATAAGGGTCCTGAGGCCCCTCGTGAAGGAGGTTACGAAACAATCACCTTCTCCCCAGTCCTGCAGCGGCCTTGGTCGGCTGCTCAGGTGGCACAGGTTTGAATGGGGTGCCAAGGCCTCTGACGCCCATCAGCCGCATCAGCAGCATCCCCGCATGCAAGCACGGCTATCTTATGCCCTCCTCTGGAGCTGCAGACAGCATGCTCAATGTAGGTTAGTTTAAAGGGCCAATGAGCCCTAATTTTACTGGATTTCTGCATTAGCATTTTTTTTAATGGCTACTATTTTCAAATGATCAAAAAGCTGCCTGAGCTCCCATTTATGACATTTCCTCTATACAATATTCTGAAATTCTAGCCTCGTTTGCCAGTCAGGCTGTTGTTTTTACGTGCCTAAATGAATTCTCACTTATTTCATCCAAAGAAAGTTCTAATCTGTTATAGATTCTGCATTTTGAGGGATCATGTGCCAAAGTCTCATTCAGGCACAGATTCTCCCAGGATGGCCAAAACCTAAATCCACAACTTATAACCATGTTACAAAGGAAAATTATTGATACCAGGGGCACTTGCAGCTCCCTGAAGATTTTGATCTTACAGCGGAACATCTGGCAAAAAAAAAAAAAGATCTGATTCCTCACATCGACCCTTACCTACCTTTTCATGTCGCCAGCGTCTCCAGGGCCCCATCCTCTGCCCCCGGCCGTTTGTAAGTGGCAGCACACCTTCAGACTCTTCAAAGTCCCGCGCTGCTCAGTTAAGTCTCGCAGGATTTCAGGCGGCTCCATTGCATCCTATTCATGGGCACTGCGCAGGCACAAGATCGGGGGCCTCAAGCAGTGCCTGATGGGATGCAAGATGGCGCTGCCGGTTGGAAGGCCGCCCGGAATCCGAGGGACCCAGAAGATGAATCCTCCGACGAGGTGAGTTCCCCCAATGTTCCTCTTTATTCATTGATAAAAAAAAAAATGTATAAAATCACAAAACAGACAAAAAGCTTCCCTTAAAGGAGCAGTATCGCGAAATTTGCATTAAAAAAGATAAATAATTAAATAGCCACACAATAGCTTCTAACATGTGTATGAATAATCTGGTGATAGAAAATGAAAAAAATATATGCCTCTCTTTTAAATTGTATAATTAAAATGGCTCAGTCCATTAGCTGAATAGGGGGATCTGCTGGCTTGTATTTAGTGAGCTGCTTCATTTAGCCCACTGGTCTCCTAGCAACACTTTACCTCAGAGGCTGACACTGTAACGGCTGTGTGTGTGTGAGGTGCTGCTTTTGTTATGAGACCAGGTGACTCTTATGTGTAAAATCTATACAAAATAAACTAAACTGACTGAAAATGACTGAAATTCTTCTTTGAATAACTGTTCAGGAAAATCTAAAGGTATTAAAGTGGAACAAAACCCCATTCTAAATCAGGATGCCCACTGTGTGAAACGACCCCTGGATAACCACAGATCCCCCCATTTTTCTGGCGCGCTCACGCAGATAGTCATTTAGACAGGCCGGGCGGCCAGGAAGGTTACTGCTCAGGCTCCCCATCTGCGTGCAAACAGCGCTGATTGGATGAGAGTCCACGCATGCGCTGTGGGACAGGGAAAGGTACGTTTTCACAGGCGAACTTGGGGATTTCACATATCAGGGCATCCCAAGTAGGGATGCCCGTAGGGGCACAAAACAAAACTCCAGATAGTGAAAATCCTGGGTTGGGCTTCGCTCAAAACACACAAAGCTGAAAGAAAGATCATATGGAAAAAAGAAAAATAAGAATATGAAAGAGAAAATGGTAAACTGATAAAAAAAAACTGGTAAAAAGATTCTGCAGCAGAGCCAACATGAAGGAAAAACTGTTAAAATCAGCTAAATTACTTCTAGAGCCTTTCTCTCTGTTTTAGATATATAAGTTCTGGCCAGGCAATGTTATCTTATGCTGGACGGCTGCCAGCACTGAACAGCTGAGACTTTGATACATTCTCCTCAGTGTGGAACTGATACATTGTATCTCCCCTCTCCTCAGCATGGAACAGGCTAGAGTGTCGGCTGTCGACACTGACAAGACATAAACATGAGCTATTAGTCTCCAGCTGTTCATCACACAGATCTTTTTTTCTACATTTGTAATTCTTACTCCAACACCTACCTACATTCCAAGTACCATTTAAAAATAAGTCACCAAGAAAAATTTGCGATACTGCTCCTTTAAATGTGTTTGAATAGACAGTGCTCCGCCAAGAAAAAAGCTAAGATTTGCCAAGATCACCAACTCGCCAGCCCATGCAGATGGCTATTCCAAAATAATGCCGTAGCTCCAGTCATGATAACGCAATCAGCACCTTACCTTTATTTGCTTATGGAAGTCAAATAATATGGACCGGGGCTACCACTTATTGCTGCCAGATTCCAGGACAAATGATTCTGAATTGAGTAAGTCTGCCAAATGCAGAAAACAAAACAGCAAGTTCAGTTGCTCTGCCTATTCGTACAGACATGCAATATGAACTTCACTGCAACAGTTGATAAGTTGTTGCTTACATTTTTAAATTAAATAATGTATTTTTTTAAATAAAAAAGCGAAAACCGCAAAGCCACATATGCATAGTACGGCTCATTTTCCCATAGGAAATGTTCTCTCACACTATTTGTCTGTGTTCTGTAACATAATCATATTCCAGCTTTTGCTAGTTGCCATTATTATTTGGGAGCGGTATCATCGGCAGAACATTACTTGCTGAATGCTTGCTGTGCTTTGTGCATATTCCTGGCTTTGTGGACAGTAGGGGGGATGAAAGCAGATAAATGTAGCCCAACCACTCGAATTGTATTTAAAATTGAAATGATGTGCTGTGTCCAAAAATCATTAGCTGTATATTTCCTGCAGGATCTGTGCCATTTTGTGACCAGGCTAGCGTTAAAAATAAAATATTAAAACATTTTTGTGATATTATTCTGGGCTCACAGAACACCTTGTATTCCTTCATGAAAAACTCAGTAGGTGGCAGAGTAAACAATGAGAGATGTCTGACAATATCTAACCATGAAATAGCTTATATGAAGAACCTACAATTCTGCATACTGCTAGGGTGTCCTGTCTCTCCACGAAGGATGTGGTCACAGATGACTGAAAGTTTGACCCTTTTGCCCCATGCAGTTGTCTGTTTTCAGTGATTTGGTTTATTTTCCCAGTCAATATTCCAGTAGTAATTTCAGTTGCATTCATTTTTAGAGAACCAGGTGTGCTGCCTGGCCTTGCCAGCAGAGGGATTCCAGTCCTGCCATATCTGGGCTTAGGCCTGACCATGACTCTTAGCCTATTCTGCCTGCACATGAAATTGGCTTGCTTAGCCTTTTTTTAAATCACACATATGTCACACATGCTGCCTGGCCTGGCAATTCCCGCTCCCTGTTTGCATGAAATGGGATTTCCTTGCAGCCCAGACATACCTCTCAACTGTCCCTGACTTGAAGGGGACTGTCCCTTTTTTGAGTTTGTGTCCCCCTGTCCTTCGTTGTTATGCTCTGTCCTTCTTTGAGGTTTAACATGCAGATCTGCATCAATAAATGAGTATTTATATTCTTATAACTGTTACACCCTACCTCCTATCCATCAATCAATCAATCCTACAATAGGAAGAAAGTTTTCAGTTTTTGTAAGGTAGCTTGAAGGTTAATATACACAGTAATTAGCAGTAGCAAATATATGTTCAACACTTCTTCAGCAAGCAGCCAGTCCATGGCATAAGAGTTACACAGTGTTCTGTGCTAAGGAGCTTTAAGATGCGAATCAATATGGCTGTGCCAATTAATGTGTTGTGAGATTAATCTGAACCCTAGCAACCTTGGTGGAAATGATTAATCCAAAAATCTTTTTCTTTAAGTGAAAGTTTTTTCCTTCTTTTCTCTAATTGTTGATAAAATTCAAACCCAGTAACAACTTAGTAAAGCTTCTGTCAGACAGAAACTTTGTTCTGCTATGAATGAAACCTTCCTCCCCCATTTTTACTTGTATCTGCATAATATTTATTTTTCTTCTTTTTTAGTGTGAGTTTTGTATCTAAAATGTAATTAGAGACAATTTTAATTGAATATTGTTACACTGCAGGTGGTTTCCTTGTAAGCTGGGGATTTTTTTCTGCTTTTTATCATAACTAAAACCCTGTAGGTCAAAAACTCATCAATTCTGTACAGGGGTTGACTGGTGCACAAGAGGGGGAGTATCTGATGGGCCGTATTACTTTTGGGTCTATTGAGCTAGCCCCCAGCTTACCGCCCATCCCACTCACATCCTGTGCCAGAATCTACTCATTCCTCTTCTGCAGAGCAGTGTAGTAGCAAGAGGTGGTAGACACTTACTGGTTGATTGTGAAAGGAGGAGGCAGAGCCACCATCAGGGCCAGACGGCCAAGACTGGTGTCCTGGGCCCAAGAGAAGGTCACTCAGCCCAGGTGCTGGCTGGGCATCCCTGATCACAGCCCTGTCCTGAGGTTGCATTACAGCCCCAACCCCCATTCACTTTGGGCTGTGCACACAGCCGTCACACAAGCCCCAAGCTCTGCACTTATGCCATGGGGTCCGCAGATCCCATACAGCCACCCGAGGGCCTGTGACCCCCTACAGCTACTTCACAGAGCCCCTGGTCATCTGCAGCAACCACAAAGGGAACACTGCCTCCCACAGCCACTCCACAGGGTCCCTGGCTCCCCAAAGCCACCATAAGAGCCCCTGGTCCCCCACAACCACCACACAGGGCCTTCTGGTCCCCACAGCCATCAGAAGGGCTCCTGGACCCCCACATCCACCAAACAGGGCCCCTGGCTTACCTCGACCACCTGCAGCCATACCACAGTGCCCCTTATTCACTAAAGCCACAGCATAGGGCCCAGGCCCCTGGAAGCCAACATAAAGGGTCAGCAGCCCCACAGGACTCATGGGCCCCATAGTCACCATATACATATAGGTCCCTGGTCCACTGCAACCACCTTAAAGGACCCCCTGCAGTCACCATCTGGGCCCCTGTACCCCCCCCCACACCCACCAAAAGAACTCCCCCCGAAGCCAACACACAGGTCTCCTGGTCCTCTGCAGCCACCATAAAAGGCCCCTTATCCCCATGGTGAACCCACAGGCACCCTAGCCCCATAGGCACCTCACAGGGCCACCAACACCTATAGCCACCTCACAGAGTACTTGGCCCCTGGCAGCATCCAAAAAGGCACCATTCCCCCCACTCAGAGCCACAACACAGGGTCCCTGGTGCCCCAAAGCCACCACAAGCCCCTTGGTCCCCCACAGAATTGCATCATAACAAGATAACTTATACTACCCCCACCCCGGTGTTGAAAGACAATTTTACATCTTACAGACTTCTCTGTAGTCCAGAATAACTTAAATCAGATTTTCACAATGAATAAGAGCTTATATCATATGTTTCCCGTACATACAGATTTCTCACATTAAAAATGACCCTACCTGCATCTCCTGCTTTTTCTAAGCCTTTAAACATCCAAGATGGCGGCCCATGGAGTCTCAGGCTGCCTGCAGACAGGAAGTGTCTTCTGACTGTGTGTTCTGGGATTGCTGTCCTTAGATGTCGGGGAATCGTTTTTTAAAGGTTTGGGCTTTTCATTAAATTATGCTGAAGGTTCAGTTTAAGGAAAGCAAAACCAGCACGGCGAAGGTAATTCAAAAGTATGGACCAAAAGTTGAATGGACCAAAAGTTTGAAAAAAGAAAATTTTTCCCTAAAGCCCCCCCCCCCCCCCTCTGTCAAAAACAATTTGAGAGGGCTTATCTCCATGCATATGTGATAAGAGACCAATTCTTTGTTGCGGAACTGCATAGGAGCGACCATCTTGTCAAACACATAAGCATGAGGGGAAAGCTGTGCCAGCAGTAGCCCACACCAAACTGAGAGATAAATGCCTCAGAAACATGGGCAGCTTGTGTTTTATGGTATATAAACACACACATGCTGAATAACCAGCTGCTAGAGAGATTGTGTATAAGACGGGAAATCTGCAACGATGTTTCTTTGTCACAGTTTACTGTGGACTCTGGATTTACCACAGACCATTCAGACAGTGTTTCTTCTAAAATGATCTATTTCTGTGCAGCAGAGCAATGAGTTATCACAGATGATTATTTCTACCCGAAATAAAGGAGGATTTCACTTTGTGAGGCTGGACTCATATATGTGGCAAGATGACCACTGCCATGCAGTTATGCAACATAAAATCTGGAGCATGGAGTTAAGCCCTCTCAAATAGTTTATGTCACCGATTACCCAAGTGGGGTATTAAGGGTACAATTTACTGAACTTGCTTTCTTTTTACTTTTGGTTGGTCTTATTTAAGACCAACCTTTTGCTTATTTAAAGCAGTTGTTCGACAAGAGAGGATAATTCCTGTGGTGTAATCAATTCTTGTGTAGCCTCAGCCATTGTAGGACCAAAACTAATGTGGAGTAGCTGGACAGTTCATAGCAAAACAGGAAGTCCTCTTCAGAGTGGAGTATGCCAATCTGGAGACAAACACAAACTGATTCTTCTGTAATCTTCTACTATGCAAGAGGTTCTCTGTCAATGGCAGTGACAACGCAAGAAGATATCAGGTGTCAAGTGAAAATATAAATAGCAATTAAGTTATTTCAACAAATGCACAAACTAAGGGAGCTTGACCCTGAATGTCTTTCTTGTCACTTTCAAACACCTTGGCAGAGACCCTGTTACATTGTTACATACTTTCAAACACCTTGGCAGAGACCCAGTTACATTGTTTCAGGAACCTTTCTGGGTTAGGTCAGTAATAGAGTCAGATTCTTTCCATCTTTGCGTTTCTCCTCAGAGACCCTGGTCAAATCCAATTGCCTTGATTCAGGGACCTCTCTGAGCTTGGTTCAGTAATGGAGTCAAAGCACATGGTGAAAACTAGGTGGAGGAACTTGAGCTAGCCTTGTCCAGGGATCATTGTCTGACTGTTGTGTAAAGGTTCACCAAAGTCCCTTCCTAATACTTGTACCATATGACTGGTGTCATAAGCAAGCCATATGAGAATAAGACCTGTGGCAAGGGGATGCAGAAAACAGGTGAGGTGTGCAAATCATGTCTAAGGATTTGTTGTAGCAGAGCGGAACAAAACCCTTAAGGGCTGGCCACTGACCTTCCCCAATGAAAAAAATCCATATAAATATTCTGAATGGTGGGAGGAGGAGTCACTTACACACCCAACATCAAAAATATACTGTCAGGCTTGTTTCTTTCTTTTAATGGAAGGAAGGGGAAATCTGGGGATACACTCAGAAACCTTTCACCCCTTGATTAAACTCCAACCAGGGGAATAAAACGACAAGCTTGACAGAAGATTTATTTAGCTTGGGTGTACTTTATAAGTGACTCCTCCTCTCATTATCTAATGTGTTTATATGGATTTTTAATATAACACAATTTTTACACCTCCTTTATGAATAGGGTTAGTGACAAGAGACTGGATGACTATAACAATATTTGTCCAGGAGGATCAGCAGGGCATGCTCAGATGGGACAGGGGTGGCAACCAGGAACAGTGAATCAATGCATAGTCAAGCCAGCAGCAAGAAGCAACATAGTAAGATGTGGTCAGATGAGAAAAGTCACTGACAAGCAACACAAAATACAATTCTGTGAAATAATCACCTGTAGAATTGGTATTATACGTATACAGTACGTCCTGCTCCAGATATAATACTTACACTTGGGTTATCCTCCGCCAGATGGCGCTGTGCACTGCAGAGACATGCAAAACAGGCTCCTCCCAGCCCCTCAAATACCCGGGACCTCCCACAAATCCCCAGCATTGAAAAGCAGTGAACAAGAAGCCGGGAGAATTCAACCATCAAAAACAACTGCTAATGATAACAATGATAACAATCACCATATAGGGGATCCAGAATAATGCAAAAACCAGGGTGGGGTGGAGCAGGACGTACTGTATACGTATAATACCAATTCTACAGGTGAGTATTTCACAGAATTGTATTATTCTAAGTATACAGTACGTCCTGCTCCAACGTCAACATCATAAAAACCTTTGAGGTATGAACAAAAGACAAGTAACGGACTAGCAAACTTGTTCAACAAAACCTGGTACTGAAAGGCCCAAGGATACCAAGGCACCAGTAGAATCAGAAAAAAAGTGAGAAGAAACTCATCCCTTTAAAGGAATAGGCCTGAGTAACAGCCTGACGAGTTCAAAACGCCAAACAATAGTCCAGGAAGAAGCCAAACCTTCCCAAGGACCAGAAGGGACAACGATCCAAGTAAAGGCTAGGCCAAGGGCCGCCGAACCCCTGGAAGCAGACGAGATCAGGCACATACAGAGATAGGTGCCCACAAACCCCAAGGGGCATCAGTCCCCCTAAGGGACAAGAGACAATCCAGGGAAAAAACTCCAGCACCTGTCGAGGGAAAGTAGATCCCCTTGCCTCAGCGTTACTAGGAATAAAGCACAGAAGAAAGACAATGTCTTAAATGCATGAGCCTAAGACACCACCATAGGCAGAAGGTCCGGCGTAAGGCGGAGCACCACCTTATCCTGGTGCATATCAAGGAACGAGGGCTAGCTAAACAGAGCCGCCCGCTCAGACACACGTCTGACTGAAGTAACAGTCCCATAAGGACAAACTTGAAGGTAAAGGACAGCCAGACAGCATCCTGAATCGGTCCAAAGGAACACCCAGCAAGGCAAACAGAATAAAAAATTCAAATCCCAACAGGGACCACAGAATTACATGGGGAACGCGATGAGCAACCCCCGAGAGAATGCTTAGCCAAGGAAAATAAGCAAAAAACTTCTACAGGAAGGCGGACAGGGCAGAACCTGACCCTGCAGAGTACCGAGTTTGAGAGCCAACTCCAAGCAATGCAGTAATAACTCTAGAGCCCTGGGAACAGAGAACGCGCAACGGAGAAGAGGCCTAGACTCACACCAATCCATATGGATATGCCATACCTCATAAGAGACAGAAAAAGAAGAAGAGGCTTGCTCTTAGACTTCTAATAGTCACTAACACAGAGAAGAGAAGCCTGTCTCCATAAAGATGGAAGAATCAGCAGTCAGGCCGGCTAGGCCAGAGACTGTAGATTGGAGTGATGTAAAGGAGGCCCTGAGCGAACAGGGCGGCACCCCCAGCAGAACGTACAGATCTACCACCCTTGGTACCACGTCTGCGAATCCACACTCCACTAGGCCACCCAGGGGCCATCAGTATCAATGGTCCTTCAACCAGAGCAATTCTGCGCAGAACCCCGCCTAGCAGGGGGAACGGAGATAAGACATACAGACCAGAATGTCCCGTCAAAACATTACTAAAGCATCATGACCACGGCCAGAGCATCCAGGGGCCGGGAAACGAAGGGCAAGAGCTTGAAACAGTGACGGGGCACCAAACAGATCCAAACTGGTTGAACCTCATAGTGACACAAGAATTAGCACATCCTGTCGCAGAGGGAGCGAATACCACTGATATGCAGGAGACATTATCCTCCACCCAGATCAGGAACATATACCTTCCCGGGGGACCATCCTGCTCCAGGTCCCACACAGATGATTGAGGTAGGCCACAGTTGTCAGACAGACCGAGCGCCGCCAAACAGGCAGGCCGTGAAGAGGAGAAGTCAAGCGAGATAGCGCCAACCTGAAAACTCACTGTTTTCTAAAGGCCCCACCTCCCCCGGACCGGCATGGGGTTACAGATGAAAACCTCCCCATCAACCTGATAGGTTGGCATCCAAGGTGACCGTCTCTAGAAAGGGCAAGAAGGGAACTGCCCCCAGACAGGTTCCTAGAGTACATCCACTCCAAGAGGGACTCCTAACCAGGGGGGAAGGGCACACATGGCCCTGCACCAGGGATACTGGGTCCCTGTCCAGTATTAACCATAGAAGTTGCAGAAGGGCCCCAGGTAGAAGAGTATAAGGGACTTCTTCTAAGCAAGTCACCAAACGGGCCCACCAGCTGCATTCCTGCCAGGTGAAGGGATGGGAACAGCAAGGAGGGGCTGAGCCCACGCAACCAGATTGTCCACCTTATTGCTGAGGAAGGAAGATTCTCGCCTGAACCGAATCTAGATTCATCCCTAGGAATGGAAATACCAATCAAGAGGACAAGGAGGACATGAGGTGAATGAACACCCATCCAAATGACTCCCAATGGACACCACCAGCCGAGTAGCTAACTCGACCTGACGTAGAGATTGGGAAGCAAAAAAGGACAACCGAGTAGGTCTCACGCGGACGCCCCTTGGTCTCATCAGAGACATAGCCTTCATCAGTACCTTGGTGAGCACTCCGGAGGCAGAAGAGAGGCCAGATAACAAGGCCACAGATCAGCAGTGTTGGACTCCCAACACAAACCTGAAGAGCCTCAGTCTCTAGAAGACACAGGAATGTGAGAATAAGCATCCTTGATCTCCCCAGACGGCAAGGGCCCACTAGGCGCAAGGCGCTGATGGCCCATCTCAGATTTTGTTCATGCAGAAACTGCCTGTAATAGAATGCCGACAACCTGTGAATTCAGAAGGGCAGACTGACTCATCCCCTTGGGGAAATGTGAAGAGGTTGGTGTAGCGGTGTCTTGCTTGGGCGTAATTTATCTAAAATTTACAAAAATATATTTGCAGCCCTCAAATATATAAGGAAACTTAAGAGCTCAAATACATGTATATCTCCAAAAGTTACGCCTTGTTTGTCTAATAAGTTCAATTGCCAGTAATCTCCAAGGAAGATGATGCACTTTAAAGTTATTTTATATACCTTGCAAAATGTACAAAACAAAAATACTACAATCCGTGTTACAACATAGAAAGCCTAACAGGGCAAAAGCATATATATATTAAAACGGATTACTCATCTGTTTTAATTGCTCCACGCAGAAAATCAGCAGACCACATCCAAACAAGATGGCTGCTGTACTTGGCTTCACAACGCAGGTCCATCTACCCAAGGCAAAGTCCCATCATCGTCCATCTGGTCAAGCGCACCAGCTGCTCCAGCTGCCCTCCAAAAGAAAATCTCTCCTCTCTCTCTCCAGCCTACTGTTTTTTATCAGGTGGACCCTTTGTTCCATTTTGAAATCTGCAGGTCGTCTGTGATTGGCCCAGGCAAAACTCACAAATGAATACCCTGGCCCCGATTATTCTATCACAGGTAGCCAGCTTAATTTGCATAAAAATGCACACCTGAAACTGGAGCTACAGTCAAACCAGTCTTCAACGAACAAAGGGGGTTACCCACCATTCTGCACCAAAAAAAAGGGATTGTCCTAAATACAGTTATTGCATGTATAAGATTTTTTTACAATTTCTATGGGAACAAAATATATAAAAAATATCATAGCTTCACAAGTGGCACCTGCCTCTGCCTGATAAGGGCAAACTGCAAGTGACCTCCAGACCCCACAGGCCATGCATGGCCTGCACCAGCACCCGAACAGAGGCAGGGACCAGGAGTACCCTGACAATCTTGGGGGAGGCCGCGCAGCAAACTGTATCCTGTATCCGGAGGAAACTACCTCCTGCATCCACCAGATTAAGGCAAAATGCCTCCCGATAGGAGCAAGGTGCTGCAGACATCCCCTCACCCAGGCGGGTGAGGGCGCCCCATCATGCTTGAGGGGATTTTGTGGAAGATTTAGGTTTAGCTCCGCCGGAGGGCCCAGAGCGTTGTCTGCTGCTCGTGGGGCAGGAATCTGCGCTAAGACTCCGGAAGGACACCCCTGGTTCTTGTTTAACGCTATGGTATGGAGGGGGAGGGGTGTCCCTGTCCCGAGGGGGCCGAGACGGGCGCCTGCGTTGGGGTGATTTGCCCTTTTTTCCAAACAGGTTCAGACGGGCCCCAAACAGGCGTTGCCCTCTAAAGGGGAACCTGGTAAGAGTCCTTTTAGCAGCATAGTCAGCACCCCACTGTCGCAGCCAGACCAAGCGACGCATAGCCACCACAAGGGCGGAAGTCCTCGCACACATTCTAATGGTGTCATCCATAGCTAAAAGGATAAAGCTTAGAAATACATCACAACTGGAGAGTGCATTAAACACCTCCCAGGGAAGATCATCAGCGTGATTCTCTCGTTCAATAATTTTTATTTGAAGATAAAAGAATATACAGCAATATTTCCATTAAATCATAGAAATTATCTTTCCAAAAAGAAAAGAACATAATATAAGATTTGCAGGTCTGTTGACCAACATCACAGTTGTTAAAGTATAATGTGAACAACTTTCGACTACTTAACCTATAATTTACACAAGATACAGTGAATCAAGTAATATAAAATAAAGTAACAATAATACTAAAATTATATATATATATATAATAAAAAAATAAAAAAATAAATAAAAAAAATAAAAAAATACAAAAAATAAATTTAAAGGAGGGAGGAGGGGGAGGGAAGAAGCTAAAGAGGAGAAAGAAGAAGGGAAGGGAAGAGGGGAGCACAACCCTGGAAGAAGTAGAATTATCTCAGGCTATGTAGGAGAACGCCTAGCAAGAAGGAAAGGAGCCTTCCCAGTTCCCCATAAAAGAGAAAATGCCATCAGGAGAAGATCTCCCGCGTCTCAGGTTCAGATCTCCAGTAGACCATCGTCAAAGTCATCTGGTAGATATTCTTGGATCCAGGGCTCCCATATTTCCCGAAATCTTTCCAAAGTACCATTATGCAATGAAGTCATTTTCTCCATAGCCATAATATAGGAAACCGAGCTCTTGAATTCCTTAATACTTAGTTTTGGGGGATTTCCAGGACCTGGCGATCACTAATTTGGCACCTGTTAGGAGGTGGTAAATAAGGTTTTTGCCATTTTTGGTGGCCGCCGCTATCAGGCCATTTAGCAAGGCAATCCAAGGGTCGGGTGCTAGGGTAATATCTAGTACTTTGCTGATAGCCTCGAAAATCTTGTGCCAAAATATCTTTACTAAATGGCAGTCCCACCAGATGTGAAACTGAGTTCCTACTGCATCGCATCCCCGAAAGCAAGATTTACCTTTATCTCCGATATTGTGACAAAGACGGTCTGGAACCAGGTGCCATCTTAAGAACACTTTAATATTGATCTCTATCGAGTTCACTGATGCAGCCCTGCCAAAGGAAGCCAGCCAGCCTTTCCGCCAATCTTCTTCAGAGTGTTGTATACCTAGATCCCTTTCCCATCAGTGTTTAAGCGCATTTCTAGAGTCACTATGAGACTTACAAAGCTGGTCGTACACCTCTGATATCGAGCCCCGAGCTCTAGGGTATTGTTTACACCTCACTTCAAACGATTGGGGTTGGTCTACATTTCCACTGGTTCGGATTAATGACTTAATGAAATGAGAGACTTGTAAATAACTAAATAGCTCTTTCCCCGAAAGGCCATATTTTTCTGAGAGCTGAGGAAAAGGGATTATACTCGATCCCTGCATACAATCTGATGTATATCGAATGCCTGCTTCTCTCCATTTAGTAAATCTCCCCGGGTCTGTAAATGTCGGGGTAAACATAGGATTGCCCCAAAGTAGCATCATTGGCAAGTATGGAGAGGCCAAGCCTCTCGAGAATTTAAGCTCGTCCCATAAATGAAGGGAGAATGACAGAATCGGATTTACAACAGATTTTTTATAGCTCGTGGGCAGCCACAACAAATTTTCGACCTCAATTGGGTGACAAATAGCTGCCTCAATTTGGATCCACGCTGGTGCATCAGTCTTTAGGCAGTACGAGGCTAATTGTGCTATCTGTGCTGCCTGGTAGTATTTTGTCAGGTTAGGTACCCCTAGGCATCCGCTGGATTTTGGCAATAACATTATTGCTTTAGTAACTCTAGGTTTTCTATTTGCCCAGATGAACTCGAAGATTTTATTTTGCAAGCTCTGTAGATATGGCGCCGGTATTTTAATTGGTAGGGACCTAGCAATGTATAAAAATTTGGGTAATACATTCATCTTTACTGCTGCTATTCTGCCCAACCAGGACAGACCGAAAGACTTCCAAGTCTTTAATAGACTCAGAAGCTTTGGCGTAACGGGATATAGTTAGCATTAAAAAGGGAATCATAAGAGCTCGTTAAATTTATACCTAGATACTTCACTCTGTCTCTTTCCCAGCGAAAATCATAAGCTGCTTGCAAACGGGACCAGATATCCTGCGGAATGTTTATATTCAGAGCTCTGGATTTCGAGGTATTTACTTGCAGACCTGAAACTTTAGCGAACTCGGTTAATAACTTCATTACATTGGGTAGAGAGATTAGCGGATTAGTAACCAAAAGGAGTACATCATCAGCAAAAAGACTTATCTTATGCTGTGCGCCCCTCACTTCCACGCCTGAGATATCCTGAGATTTTCTGATAATTTGAGCGAGAGGTTCCATCACCAGGGCGAACAGGAGGGGGGACAAGGGGCAACCCTGTCTAGTTCCTCTAGCCAGAGGGAAATGGTCAGAACGGAATCCGCAGTATTTAACAAATGCTGTTGGTCCATTATATACAACTTTAATCATGTCAATGAACTTTGGGCCAAATCCCCATCTTTCCAATAGTGTAAAGAGATATTCCCATGAAACAGAATCAAACGCTTTCTTAATATCAAGCGAAAGAAGCATTCCCTGGATCCCTTTCTCTCTTACCAGATGCACCAGGTGGACCGCCCTCCTGATGTTGTCCCCCGCCTGACGCCCTGGGATGAAGCCGGCCTGATCTTTATTTTGACATCTAAATTAATTAAAGATATAGGTCTATAGTTGGACCATAAAGAGTGATCTGAGTCTGGTTTAGGTAACATACTTATAGAGGCCATCAAGGATTCCTTGGAGAGTTGGTTTCCTTGTCTTAAGTCGTTGAATAGGGCAGCTAATTTTGGAGCTAGGATTGCAACAAAGGTTTTATAATAAATCGCCGAAAATCCATCTGGACTCGGCCGTTTGTTTAGTTTTAAGGTTTTGATTGTCTGCTCAACTTCTAAAGGCCCAAAATCTTCCTCGAGCAATTCGACTAACTGGTTGGGCAGAATAGGCAGCGAGGATGTATCTAGAAAGTCTAAAATTTCTTTCGAATTGGGTGGGTGAGCATTGGCATATAATTTCTGAAGTTGAGTACAGAAAATTTCTGTGATTTTACTTGGGTTACTAGTAAGGGTACCTCTTTCATTTTTAAGTCTAATAGGCTTATAGGTTTGTTCCGGGGATCTAAGTTTTCACGCTAATAGAGAGTCTGGTTTGCTTGCCTTACAGTAATATTTGTGCTTTATCCATCTTAGGCAATTCTCAGCTTTCCCCGCTAGCGCTAAATTCAATTCCTGGGTCACCCTTTGGAGGCTGGAGCGGATTTGCGGGGATAAAGAGGATTTGGCTTTTGCAGAGAGATTTTGATATTCATTTTCCAGGGTAGAGATGCGCTCGTTTCTCTCTCTTTTTTTCTTAGAAGCTAACTGGATCAATCTACCCCTAATTGTGGGCTTGTGGGCCTCCCAACAGATTGTGGCTGACACGTCTGCAGTCTCATTTATAGTGAAGTATTCAGTTAAATCCTTAGCTATAGTGTCTTTTATGATAGGGTCGGCTAACAGAGTCGGGTTAAGGGACCATGTATAACTAGAAGGTTTGCAGAGTAGCGTATTTAAGTTTAAGAGCAACCCTGCATGGTCTGACCATGGAACTGGAAAAATCCTGATTTTCTGTACCATAGGGATTGCTCTTTGGGGCATAAAAATATGGTCGATCCTAGTATAGAGAGTGTGTGGATGTGAAAAGTGTGTAAAATCCTGTATCCCTGGATGTTTCTCTCTCCAGCAGTCAACTAGGGCGAACCTATCCAAAAGCTGTCTGAACGACTTAGAAGCTGCTGACGAATGAGTAGATACCGTGGGCGAGTGCGGGGACTGTCTGTCCAAATATGGATTAAGAGTTAAGTTTGAATCTCCACAAATAACCACCGCACCCCGAGCCACTGCATCTACCTCTTTTAAAAACCCTGACAGAAAAGTCACCTGATTTACATTCGGGGAATAATAAGTAGCAATCGTGATTTCAACATCCTGGATATATCCTACCAATATCAAATATCTCCCATCTTTGTCCCTGAATTCTTTCTGGCATTGAAATTGAGCCCTCTCTGTTTTGTTTCAGCACTTGACATATATATCTGAGGGTATGTGGCATTCAAGAAATTCGGTTTGGAAGATTGCGAGAAATGGGTTTCCTGAAGACATATAATGTCAGGGTGAAGACTTTTAAAATGACGAAAAGCCGTGCTTCTTTTGTGCGGGGAGTTAAATCCCTGTACGTTAAGAGAACATATGATCGTCATACTAACTATTAGTCTAGTTATAGACTAAATTTTCTGAATATTTCTCAACCCAAGATCGATTTAACGGGCGTCTGAGAGAACTGAGAGGGATATCAAGAGCTGGGGAAAGAGTAGAAAGAAAGAGGGAGGGAGGGGGGAGAAGGGGAAGGAGAAAAAAAATAAAAAATAAAAAAGTTCAAAGGTGTGGTCTACAGATCTTTGTCCAACCCCCAAAACTAGGGAGTCAGAGGTTTTCTAATAAATCAAGTTTTCTAGTTGGGTTCAGCTCGGACCCTCAGGGAAGAATGAATAAATTGTAATAAAATATCACTCTTGTCCTTTGGGACCTACTGGACCCAAGACTCTTGGTGTAAAATGTAATCAACTTTAACCTCGTAAAGAAGAGGAGAACACAACCGAAGAGCTAAGTCTATCGGTTCTACTGGAGTGCGAACATGACACTGCCGACGGACAGAGGGGGTTTCATAATAAAAACATTCATATCTTAACATTAAACCATAAAAAGTAACGGTGAGTTAGTCTACTATCTTTAAATGTAACTAAGGTTGAGCTAAATTCAATAATTTCAGTTCTGGTCTAACCTTGGATGGCGGCACAGGAGAGGAGAGGAGCGTAATATGCCCATTCCTTCTATCCCGTGTCGCCATGATAAGTAAGAATAAACATTGATATAGTAACTTATGGGTCAACCTTATGACTCAGAAAATCTGGTCATATAACCATAGTCCACAGGCCGCTGGATCGGTGGGTGACGATTGATAATAGGACCCATGCTTCAGGCCTATGTGACCCAACTAGATGGGTTTGCTAAGAGAGGATGTCCTCTTGCAGGGAAAACCCCATCTGTATCTGATTTGATTATCCTGTAGCATCGTTAATAACGGTTTAAGCTCTCTCCTTCTGGCTATTGTGAGCGCTGATAGATCTGAGAAGATCTGATATTTATGTCCCTGGAATATTAACATATTTTTCTCCCGAGCTTTCCTTTGGATCATTTCTTTCGTCTGGTAGTCTATGCACTCTATCCATCTCCAATCGCTCTATAGGAGTGCCAGGGATCAGCTCTTGGCATAGTGTAGGGATAACTGAGTTTAAGTCCTCAAGATGTTCCGGAAGACCTCTGAATCGTAGATTAGATCGCCTATCACGATTCTCGATATCTTCTATCTTTGCGGAGAGCATGACATTATCTTTTTTAAGTTGCATTACTTCAGACTCTAAAATATCTTGTGACATAATTACTCCATTTACTTTAGTTTCCAGAGCATTTAAGCCCGAGGTGATTCTGTCCAGTTCTTTAGACAGGTGCTCTTTAATTACATTTGTGTTTGACAGTAGAGCTCTTTGCAATAGTCCTTCAAACTGCTGTATAAGTGATTCATTTGCTGAAGCTTGGCTTCCTGTGTGCTCTTGGCTAAGCCCCATGTTTTTGTTTAGCAAAAAGGAGGCTTCTGACTGGGCTATTTCTTCCAGGTCTGCAGCAGACATGTCTTCTGCCATTCTAGAGCCTGAGCAGATTAGCTGTGGGTTATATATATAATTCTGCCTGTCAGATGTCTCAGGCAGGGGAAGGAATAGGCTCCCTCTGATCTCCTCCTAAACTTCTCACTGCCCCCTCTTTCTTTTATGTGTTGGAAGACACTTGTGCAGGCTGTATGTTGCTAAATATCATGAGGTGGATTTATTATACTAAATCCTCCACCTTCTTACAAACAATCTTCACAGCCTGAGCTTGAAGGGGGGGGAGGACTGACAGTGTGTCTGGGCGCTGTGTCGGCTGCTCCTCCGCTCACTGCTTCACTTGAGCTCTGTCATCAGAGCCAGAGTTCCTGCTGTCTGCTGTGCTGCGTGACGCCGCCATCTTGCCTCCTCCATCTGTGCTGCTATGCCCGCCACCGCTGCCACTCCAACACTTCCAACGGACGACTCCCCGCTTCCGTCCCGCCTGGGCACCGATCCTGGGACCTCACCAGGTTAGTGAACTTGCTCGCCTGGCCTGCAATCTCCCCCTCTGTTGCCGTCGGGCACGGAGCCGAGCTATGCTGCGTTCATCTCGGCCTCGCGCGCATGCGCACCTCCATCAGGGTGATTCTCAAGCATCTGTCTGATGAGGGTTCTGGCGGCCACTGCAGTGATGGCTGTGGCACAGACCGGGCGCAGCGCCGTTCCTGCACAAGAAAAGGCGCGTGAAGCCAGCTTATCCATGCGCCGGTCCTCGGCATCCCGAAGGGTACTATAAGCAGGAGCTGCAATAAAGGGGGGGTTGGGAACCTCAATGACCGGTGCGTCTACCACAGGGGGCGATGACCAACAATCAACCATCTCAGGGGGAAAAAGGGTATTTCCAATCCCAGTCCCCTGGGGCCCCTGGAAGTTTACCGGGGTGTTCCCATTCCTCGAGTACAAGAGCATGGAAGTGAGCCTGCTCTAGGAATTCCAAGCGTGGTGTCGCAGTATGGAAACGCTCCCCTCTCGGCTTGGGAGCCGCGTTAGGGAGAGAGATAGACAGGGCCTTAAAAACCCTAATCAACAAACCAATGGTGTCAAACTGATTCCAGTCTTTATGGTCAGAATCGTCATGACTCCTCGGCTCCTCATCAGATGAGCCCGAGTCAGAGAACAGCCCTCCTTCATCAGAAAGGGTGCAGGCACCGCTCAAAAATCACATGCCACAAGACAATATTAAAAGCATTAAAAAACATATACAACACAGAGAAAAAAACATATAATCCGAAGTGTAGGCGGAGGGAAAACAAATCAAATACAATCAAATACATAAAATCAAAATTGCACCTGCCTAAGATTCAAATGCACTATATAGCTGGCTAAATATCCAATAGATATACCTGTGAATATCAGTACAAATATACGCTAAAGTGATAATACCCATAAACAATACCATTAAAAAACACCATATCAATTGTGCAAAACAAATCAATACAATAATATGTGCAACCAGTCCCACAGGGGCTATAACTGTAAACAATCACAATCATAAATGAGTGAAAGAAGCAAAGATCTAGGGAACCTAGAAACAACAATTAGAATGACATGAATGCAACAGTCTCCCCTCCCCCTGTGACCTCACCAATGACCCACACATTCCATGGATCAGAATACCCGCTTTATCAGGCTGGGAAGTTTGCAGAGATCTGTGGTCCAACAAATGTTTTCGACCTTCAGCAAAACAGTTAAAGTGACTGGATACTAGACAGTTTAAAATTGTATGTCATGGCACTCAGCATAAAAGCCTAATATTTAAGATGGTTGCATACTATAACTGTATGGAACTTTGTATTTATTCCTTAGATCTTGTGCCTATTTAAGTTTGTTAACTTTCTGGCTGTGACATTTTTTACGTCTAAATCCTGATGTCCACCACTGATATAAATAATCCCGGTCATCTTGCAGCAAATATTTATTATTATTATTTATTTTATATTCTGAATAAAAAATGCACTGGAAGCAATACCACGGCTCTGTATCACTCTTGGTGTCCGCATTGTCTAGAGCACTGTTTCCCAATCTGTGGTATATGTACCCCAGGGGGTATTCAGCAAAGTTCAAGGGTTTAGCTCTGATAGGTCTGGTATATTGTTTTAACAGTAAAACATTATTATTCTTTCTTGCTTCAAAAAGTGCTTCAAGGCCAGTGGCCAATTTTTTGGGTTACTTGGCTGCAGCTGCTAGTTGCTAGGGGGGTACTTCGCATAAAAACATTGAGCTCTATCCTACTACTCAGTTTGCTGCTTACTTATATATTTTAAGTATACAGTACGTCCTGCTCCAGATATAATACTTACATTGGGTTATCCTCCGCCAGATGGCGCTGTGCACTGCAGACATGCAAAAAACAGGCTCCTCCCGGCCCTTCATATACCCGGGGACCTCCCACAAATCCCCAGATTTCTCTGCAGTGCTGACTGCGAAGACATGAAGTATCACTCTCTCGCAGGTGAGCGGGGCTATCAAAGCCTGCGGCCCTGTTGGACTATTCCCACCCGTCCTCCTTGTGATGTGCCTCCCAGCCTGGGCTGCGCTGGTCGGGTGAAGGTAGGCAGCACCATGCGTGCTTAACGGAGCCATGCTCCACCGCAGTCCCCCACCAAAGGGTAGGCGGTTTAGGCTGATGGTGAGCCTCATAGTGGATGTCCCTCCCGCATTATTGCCCATGCCCCGTGTAGCGGTGGACCCTGTGTTAAGGGTCGCCATCCTCCCTCGTTTTCCCCCCGTATTCGGGGGAAAAGAATGGGGGGGGTGTGTCTGTGTGTTTGGCGGTCTCAATGTACTGTATTGTCACGCTTATGGCCATACTTTTGCCCCTGACTGGCAACTAGGTGTCAGAGCCGCGCTGCTTGCTCCTTCTATTCTGGCCGCCGACGTTTTTTTGCCTTCTCTTTTACTATGCTGGGTGGCGGCGTCGTTAGACTCTACGAGTATCCACTAGCAGGTGCCTTTCTAACATATTCTATGCTTGACTTGTCGAGCCTTGACGGCTGCTTCAGAGCTTCGCGCTCTTTGGGGGAGGCGGGGACCTGGCGTGGCGCGCTCCGCGGCACGCCCAGATTAGGCCCGCCCTTCGAGGTTTGGTTGGCGCCATTTTGTTGATCTTCGCGCACGCGCATGTTGGCGCGGTGGTTCATGGTTGGTGGTTGGTATTTTTATTTTTTGTAGATTGGGTATTTATGTATGTGGAACCTTTTCTAATTGTTCTATTTAATAAAGAGTTGTGAGCCTTAATCATGTTAACGAGATCTCATAGATTAGAGTTAGGAACCGTGGTGCAGCAGTTCAACTTCCAAATACATCTGCAGATGTTTATAAACTTGCTATGAACTACATTCAATAGAGTGCCATTGTCAGTCTCTGGATATATCCCGCTTTGTGGTTTGGGGCACCCCTGGTGGTTGCATTACATCTGCAGATGTGTGCCAACCAGAACCTCAGTTTTTTACAAGATTTTTAGAGACAGATTATAGGATTGGTTGCTAACTAGCATGGTTTTAGTACCTTGACTTCTTTAAGATTTGTCTTGTTTGTTTGTTGGCCTTGAAAAATAAACGTCAAATGTATGTGTTTCAAAACTTTTATAAAGCAGACAACTTTCTTTGTTTTAGAAAGCAAAATGTATTTTTCACCCATGTTTCTGTAAAATAGGTTTATTAACATATATAATCAGTGTGAATTCTCTTTACAGGTGCAGGCTTGGCAAACAGAGAGTCGCTTTTAGGCAAATTTAGAAAAGCCATCCTTTCTGATAAGCGGTTGTAATATTTTTCTGGCCCTGATTGTCTGCACCTGACTAATAATTAACAGCAATTGTTGCTCATTTATTTTCTAAAATATCCAAATGTGAGCAAGCAAAACAGTCTTTTATTTTTGTCAGCTACACCTGTATATTTCTAACAGATGCTGAATTTATACCCTGTTATGTTGCAGACAACTGCTGTTTAAAATTTATGGAAGCCCCGGGCTTCCCACTAGCCCGTGTATAAGGTGATGGTGGTGAATATTTTATTTAAACCGGACTAAAACCCTTATTGTCTCTCATTGTAAGGGGGCTGAATGGAAAGCGCCGCCAACTCAGACACACGCCTGACAGAAGTGATAGCCACCAGAAACACAACCTTGAGCGTAAGAATGGCCAAGGCAGTATCCTGCACAGGTTCAAAGACAGAACCAAGTTCAAATCCCAAACAGGCACCATAGGCTTACGTGGGGGACGCACATGAGTGACCCCCTGGAAAAAGTCCTGATCAGAGGGTGCTGAGCAAAGGACTTCTGGAAAAAAATAGCCAGGGCAGAAACCTGACCCTTCAGAGTACTGAGGTGGAGCCCCATCTCCAACCCATGCTGCAGGAACTCCAGAATCCTGGGAATAGAGAACACACGACAGGGAAGAGACCTAGACTCACACCAGTCAATGTAGGCATGCCAGACCCTGTAATAAATGGAAGAGGAAGACTTCTTCCTAGCTTTAATCAAAGTATCCACAACTGAGGAAGACAGCCCCTTCTCCATCAAGATGGAGGTTTCAGCAGCCAAGGCGTCAAAGCCAGAGTTTGTAAATTGGGATGGCGTAGTGAGCCCTGAGTGATCAGATCTGGCACCAAGGGCAGAGCCTACTGATCTACTGCCAGCTGTACAACGTCTGCAAACCACACTCTTCTTGGCCACCTGGGGGCCACCAGAATTGCTGGCACCCCCTCCAGAGCAATCTTGCACAGAACCCTGCCCAGCAAGGGAATTGGGGGGAAGACATAAAGGAACTAAAAGTCCTTCCATGACATTGCTAGCGCATCCGAGGTCAGGGCCAGAGGATCCCTGGACAGAGAGGAGAAGGAACCCTGACCCCGAAAGGGCCGAGGTTGCCGCCTGCGTTGGGGTAACCTGCCTCCCTTAGCAAAAAGGGCCAGGCGGTCTCCAAACAGACGCAGTCCTTTAAAGGGAAACCCAGCAAGGGCCTTCTTGGCAGGGTTGTCAGCAGCCCACTGGCACAGCCAAACCGAGCAGCGTATAGCCACCACGAGGGCAGAAGTTCTGGCACACATTCTGATGGTGTAGTCCAATGCTGATAGGACAAAATTTACAAAAACATCACAACTGGAGAGTGCATTAAACACCTCACAAGGCAAATCATCAGGGGCACTATCAAGCATATTTCTGATAAGGGTTCTAGTGGCCACAGCAGTAATGGCAGAGACACAGACCGGGCACAGTGTCCCGCTGTAAGTTGTTGTAGGCGCTGCTGTGCATCCTGTGTGAGGGCTAGAAAGAGAAGAGATGAGGGAGGACGGCGGCCACTTAAATAGGGCCCACCGATAGACAGGGGCAAGGGGTAATAGTGCGGGAGGGGCATCCATAGAGGCTCACCATAAGCCTGAACCGCCTACCCTTTGGTGGGGGATTGCGGTGGAGCAGCGCTCCTAAGCACCTGAGAGTGGTGCTGCCTACCTTCACCCGACCAGCGCAGCCAAGGCTGGGAGGCATATTACTAATGGCTAGAAAGAGAAGAGCGTGGGAGTGGGGAGTTTCTATCGATTATGTGGCGTGCACCAGCAAGAGTCTTTGCCTTCAACCTCAATCCAACACAGTGGCAGGCCAGCTACTAGGTCTAGCAAAGCCACACATACTGGTTGCAAAGGCAAATCTAAGGCATGCAATAATGTTGAGCCAACCAGGCCTTCAACTAGGCAAAGAAAAGCTCATTTGCGCCAGACTGCAACTCAAACCAAAACTACAAGAACCAGGAAGGCAAAGGAATCCTCCTACAGCCATACTGCTTTCCCTACTCCTCGCCCTACTCACACATCTCGCACTACAACATCATTAGCAGCTACAAGTGTAGTAAGGGCAAGGGGAAAAGTAGGGCAACACACAATAGCCCCCTAACATCACCCTCTCCTGCTCGAGGCCACTTTGAAAAAACTAATTTTGAGAGCCCCGTCTCACCAGCCCAGCCAAGAACACACACCCAGCCCCTAAGCAAGTCCTCTTCACTCATTAGCCAGTGAAAGTTCTCCTTATTCATCATCCACACCTCAACCGCAAATGTCACCCATTTTGTCAAGTACCCAGGATGATGCAGACAGGCCATCTGTTGTGCAAAATCTGCAGTGTGGCACTTTGAGTGGGGGCTTTAGTGAGGGCCATTGTATGGCTTTGGCTACTGGTGTCTCCGACCATTTCCACCAACTGTATGGGAGCAATTCCAGAGCTACCAGCAAAAATACAACTCTGTGAAGTACTCACCTGTAGAGTTGATATTATATGCATACAGCACGTCCTGCTCCAGAATAGTAAATGTCGGTAATCCTCCGCCTCGAGCACCGTGCACTGCAGACATGTAGAAAACAAGCTCCTCCCGGCCCTACATATACCGAAGGACCTCCCACAAATCCCCAGCATTGAAAAGCAGTGAGAAGAGAAGCCGGGAGGAACAAACCACCCAGAAACTGGCAATAATATCAATTGATAACAATCACCATACAGGGGATCCAGAACAAGTGAAACCAGGGTGGGGTGGAGCAGGACGTGCTGTATGCGTATAATATCAACTCTACAGGTGAGTACTTCACAAAGTTGTATTATTCTAAGCATACAGCACGTCCTGCTCCAGAATAGTAATAACATGTGGGACATCCAATAGCAGTAAATAGCATCCGTAAAGTAGGGTGGGATCCCCAAAAAAAAACAAGGCACAGCAGATAGTAAAGGCGCTGTCACCTGTAAAACTTGCAACAGGCATGACATGAGCAGAGGCTCTAACGTCAATCTCATAACAAGACCTTTGAAAGGTATGAACAGAGACAAGCAATCAGTCTAGTAACTTATTCAACAGAAAAAACCTGGTGCTGAAGGGCCAGTGGTACCCAAGCACCTATATAACGGAATAAAATGAAAAAGGGGAGATTCTGCCCCCTAAAAAGGAATAGTCCAGTGTAACGACCCAACCAGCCCACAGGCAACAGAAGCCTCGTGGAAAACTGGCGCTGGAAACAGGCGCATACATAGGGAGGCGCCCGCAGACTCCAAGGGCATCAGTCCCCCTAAGGGACAAGAAACCCTCAGGGGAAAAATTGCAACACCTGTTGAGGGAATGCAGACCCTCATATTAGCACTATTAAGAATAAGGTCCGTAGTTAGACTAAACAGACTAACACCATGAACATAGAACACCACTTGGACCTGAGGTCCGGCGTAAGAAGGAATACCCCCACGGCGTGGGGTGCCTATAGATATATATATCTATATATATATATATATATATACATCGAGCCAAGGCTAAGTAATCAGATCCACCTTCTCAGGCACACGTCTGACTGGGGCAGGAGCCCCCAGAGAAGCGACTTGGACTACAAGGCAGCTCAGACATCATCCAGCAGGAAGTCCCCAGGGAAAAATCCGCAGAGCAACAAAATGAAAATTGATCCCAACAGGGACCATGGAACTACTTGGGAGATGCACCTAAGCAATCCCCAAGAGAACTCCTCACGAGGAAGACAGAACCAGACTCCTACAGGAAGACAGCCAGGACAGAACCTGAACCTTCGGAGTCCCTAGATGGGGAGCCAACCCCAACCTATGCTGTAATGACTCTAGAACCCTGGGAACCGAGAACGTCAAACAGGGAAGAGACCAAGACTCATGCCAATCAATATGGGTATACCATAAAACCCCAATAGACGGAGGAAGGGGAAGCTAAGGAAGCTTGCTCCTAGCCCCCCCCCCCCATATACTGAGTCACCCAGAAGATAAGGCCCGTCTCCAAGGGGTGAATGAATCAGCTGTCAATCCCCAGACTAGAGTCCGTATATTGGGACGACAAAAGAAGGGGCCTGACAAGGGCAGAACCGCACTCCTGAGAGAGCGAACAGGTCAGCAGACTTCAGCAGAAGCATCTGCGAACCACAGTTCACAAGGCCACCCAGGCCATCAATCTCACGGGTCTCTCTATCGGCACAACCGTGCACAGAACCCCACAAGTAGGGTGACGAAGAGAAGGCATATAAAATAGAAAGTCTATGCATAAGTTTACTAAGCCCCCATGACCAGAGTCAGAATCTTCTGGGACAGTAAAAACAAGGGCGGAGCCCCTATGGTATAAGCGAGACACAACAGAGCCACACTAGTAGGCTCCCAGAGCGACACCAGGATAGCATAACTTGCCGCTAAAAAGCATCCATTGGAGCGAATACCGCTGAGAAACAGGGAACGTAGACCCCTGCCCAAGGCAGGATCAGGGACCCTCCAGAGGGAGCATCCTGCTTCAAGCTCCAGACCAATAATAAAACAGGCCATTGTCATCCAACAGGTCCAGCCGTATAGAGTCAACGGAAGGCACACCATTACAACAAAACCAGCAGGTAAGATGGACCCTCTAGGGGACCCTACCTAGGAACCACGGGGGGTTGTGGAAGAAATTCCCCCCCCCCCCGCCAACCTGCGAGACTTGGTACCCAAGGTGACCATTCACAGGAAGATGCAAGTAAGACAGGGCCCTTGAATATGATCAGCTCAAGAGGAACCACCTTACCAAGGGGGAATGAGTACAGACCAAGCCCCAGGGGTGCTGGAACCCCATGTAAGCTCAATAACCTACTGTGCCGGAGAGCCCAAGGGCTCGGTATATAAGGGACATGATCAGATATGCCACCAACGGGCCAACCAGCTGCCATCCCGCCTGGTGAAAGTAAGATGTCAGTAAAGGGGGACAGAGCCCCCTTAACCGGGAGTCCCCTTGTTGCCAGAGAAGAAGGCTCAAGCCTGAACCGAATCCCAGGAATGGGGATAGCGGATAAGGGACCATGAGGGATTGAGGTGACTGAGCACCCATCCAGTAACTCCCAGGGGACACCGCTGGCCGACCAATCCACTCTGCCTGACTTAGAGACTGGGGAGCAAGGAAGGACGACCCCGGTAGGTCCTAATGCAGACGCCCCCCCCCAGGCATGTCCGAGACATCACCCCCATTCGCGCCATGGCGAGTAGCCTGGGAACGAAAGAGAGGCCACAAATAATGCCTCAATCCGCAGGGTTGGTCCTGCAACACCGACTAGTAATGGTCTTGGTGTCCAGCAGACACAAGGGGAACTTAGAAGATCTAGTACTCCACAGGAGGCCGGAAGCCCCCCTTGCACAGGGCGCCTGTGTCCCAAGACAGAGGTGTCATATAGGGACTACCTGTGAGAGTAGAATTGCCAGGCCTACCATAGGCCAGCGTGGCCCAGACTGCCTCATACTGTTGAGGGAAGGAGGAAGGTTAATATAGAGGCCATAGCCCCATACTGTTAAGGGCAACCTGTAAGTAAGCCCAAACTCTGTAGGCCCAGTACGGCCTGCGCCAATTCCTGAAGGAAAAGCAGGGGCTAGAAGCACCCTGACAACCACTGAGAGGGACCGACCAGCAAAAGCTATCCTGTGTCCAGGGGAATCTACCTCCTGGAACCACCAGAAGGGCGAAGGCGTCCCTTCATGCTTGGGAGATCTTAGCAGATTTGGACTTAGTCCTGCCAGAGGGCCCAGGGCGCTGCCTGCCCACCCCATGGTGAAAATCCACACCGAACAGTTGGAAGCACACCTCAGGTTCGCCTTTGACACTAACGTAGGGAGGTGGAGGGGTGACCCTGCTCCGGGGAGGCCGGAGCGGCCTTCTGCGCAAGGGTGCTTTACCCTTTTTACCAAAAAGGTCCAAACGGGCCCCAAATAACCGCCGTCCTCTGAAGGGAAGGCAAGTGAGAGCCTTTTTCGTAGCATCGTCAGCACCCCACTGTCGCAGCCAGACCAGGCGGCGAATAGCTACCACAAGGGCAGAGGTTCTAGCACACATCTTAATGGTGTCGTCCAGTGCTGATAGAATAAACTTCACAAACGCATCACAGTCTGATAGCGCATTAAACACCCCCCAAGGGAGGTCCTCCGGACGGTGATCTAGTACTTTTCTGACAAGAGTCCTGGCGGCCACCGCAGTGATGGCCGCGGCACAGACCGGGCGCAGAGCCGTCCCAGCACACGAAAAGGCGTGGGAAGCCAGTCTGTCAATGCGCCGGTCCTCAGCATCCCGAAGGGTACGGTAAAAAGGAGCCGTCATGAAAGGGGGGTTTGTAACCCCTATAACCGGTGCATCCACCACAAGAGGTGCTGACCAAAAATTAACCACATCAGGAGGGAAAGGGTACTTCCAATCCCAGACCCCTGGGACCCCTTTAAGTTTACTAGGCGATTCCCATTCTTGGGATATAAGATTCTGGAAATGATCCTGTTCTAGGAACTCCAAGCACGGCGGCGCTGTATGGAAACTCTCCTTCTTAGGCTTGGGGTTCTCCCCAGGGGGGGAGATTGACAAAACCTCAAAAATCTTAATAAGAATTTCATCTGTGTCACACAGACCCCAAGAACCGGGCTCAGAATCATCACAGCCCCCGGGCATCTCGTTCGAGGAGCCCGAATCTGAGAATAGCTCACCTTCCTCAGAAGGATCAAGGTCATGCATATCAGCAGAGTCATCGGTATCGTTAGGAACCGGAGAGCCAGGAGGCATCAGGGACCGCTTCTTACCAGGGCCCATACGCTCCGCCAATCCAGAAAGCACCTGCTCCGCCGTAGGCAGCACGCGCGTCACGGATTGCAGGTCATCCCTGCTCGAGTGGGACTCATCAGGAGTGATATTTAGGTCCGGGGAGACGGGTGTATTGAAGGGGGATGCAGCCATCAGCAGACCTGCCTGTTCTGCACACGGTCCGCAGACCCGTGCTCTGTCAGCCTCTGGGGCTGGCAACACACTGTACACAGCCGGCCATGTCCCCGAGGGACCCCGGGTACATAATTCTGAGATGCCTCCATATGGTGATTATCAGAGCAGTATGCCCGCAGGGATTTACGCAATAGGCAACCCTGGATGCCCCAAGACCCGCTAGGAAGTGGGAGAATTTGTTATGTGGACCCGCTGTAATATATGTTAGGCCGGGAGAAGCCACTGAAGTCCTGGCGTCTGAAAGACATAATGGGACAAGAGGGGTGGAGTCAGTGCCATGCGCAGCCGAATAGACATAGAACCATGCCGCCCCAGAGGGCACTTACATGACCAAGGGAGGAGGCGGACCACACCACGTGCACGCAAAGATTGTCAAAATGGCGCCAAGCGAACCTCGAGGGGTGGGCCAGGGGTGGGCCAGGCCAGGCTATGACGCCTCCCCCAAAGAGCGCGAAGCTCTAACCAACAGAAATGAGTAGCACAGTTGGATAGAAGGCAGTTGTTAATGAAAGACAAACGGCTCGCAACTATATAGCAGAAGCGCGACACTGACATGTCTGCAGTGCACAGCGCCCGAGGCGGAGGATTACCCACATGTTATTACTATTCTGGAGCAGGACATGCTGTATGCTTAGAATAACCACAGATTGCAACTGTGGGAGATTACCAGGCAGGTGAATTGCACGGGCATGGAGCGCAAAGATGTGGATCAAGTACAAAGACAATTTTCAGAATTAAAGTATGCCGCTCTGCACTAAAATTAATAAGCACAAGTTGCATGGGTACAGAAAAAATAGACCCCGTAAGTTGGGCGTAAACACACTCGTTTTACTGCCCGTGTTCTAATCAACAATCAAGGCTCTGAATCATGCGCAAGCCCATACCAATAATGTATCAATTGCGTGAACGTGAAATCTTTTCTACTAAAATACGATCATCGAAAATGCTTATTCGCGCTAACGGAAATGCACATATGCAAAAAAAGACACGAGAATCTCGAAAAAGGCAGAAAATTCTCACAAAAAATACACAAACATATGTTTTTACATGTGAAAGTGCAGGTAAAGGAGGCTAATGTTTGGTTTTGGGGCATACATTTTTGCATTGTTGGATGACTGCACATGTTGGGGTTGATTCAGAGCCAAGTGAAACCCCCCTTTTTTTAGAAGAGGAAACTTCTACCTTGGGGCTGATTCAGCAACAGGATGTACATTTTAGAAAATGAAAAGATGAAAGTGAAAAGGAGTGAGTTATCTCTCCTGGCTCTGAATCGACCCCATGGTAGGACATGGTGGCAGAACCCACTTTGTATCTCATCGTTTAGACAAACAATTGCTCCTGCTAACCATTTCGCAGACCATAGCCTCGATTCAGAGAGACACAAAAAAACGTCAGTTTTCGTGCCGATCTGTTTTTTTTGTGAAATGTTTCCGTTCTCGTATGAGCGTACGAGCGATTCTATGCATGCATTGAAAACCTTCTGTAAAGTTTCCGTCCGTTCGTACGGCAGATTACGAATTACGAGGATGTCATTTTCCATCCAGACTTTTCTGTTTCATTTCCACATGTTACAACGTAGGCTTTCGTTTTTGCCCTTTTCCCATCGTATCCTCCAACGAATCCTTTACGTTTCCCGATAGATTCTGTTTCCATTTTACAAAAAATAATCGTCCAGACGGAATCCTTACGATCTTGCGCCTGCGCACTACAAACTTAACTCATTAAAGTGCTTGCCTACATATTTGCCACCCTCACTTCTACTACAATGTTTAGCTAAATCACTTAGCACTATCCTCCATCTTCCCTTTTGGAACCTTAAAGCTCACCAAAATCACTTCTCGGTCATGTGAATATTCATCTTTAAATATTTCTGGGCCCATTAGTTTTGTGTTAATGTATTTTGTAAATGAAATGACACTGTAAATTTTTTTGGGGATGCCATCATAAAATTTAAAATGTATCTCGCCCACCAACTGAAGGACCCTGACACTCAGTTGTGCCACTCTGGCACGTGTGGTCCCTGTTAAAAAACGTAAATTAAAATATTGGTATAACCTTGTTGGGGTCATACTGCAGTGCCCCCCCCCCCCCCGTATGGTCCAAACACCTAAATCTGGACTTCAAAAGCCAGAGGGCTCTCGCCACCACGCCCCGGGTTTGGCATAGTGCCCGATTAGAGAACCCCTGGCCCGCATTCTGCAGGCAAAGAACGGGCATCAGGAGCAAGGGCGAGTGGCACATCTTGCAGTTCCTGCAACCAAATATAAAATAATTACACAAAGCAAAGGTAACCAACTAAAACAATAAATCCTACAACACATTAAGATTCAAGTTCAACAATCCAAATATAATTCACAAAAGACATAAGTCTAAAAAAATATAGCAATTATATGGATGTGTCGAAAAATAAATGTTTAAATGCTAAGGACTAATTTAGGTCAGCATTAAAACGCATATATAAGGCATACATGAAATGTATTGATTCAGGTATGCATTGCTATACAATTTATGGCCTCGGCCATGCTGATACATGCAATGCCTTGGTGCTAAAGGCGCGCAGACTCCTCCACATAGCCGCAAAACATGTTCAACAATAGCAATCCGAGCCCTCAAAGGTCCCGTAAGTGGATCGGAAATGAAACTGATTTATAGGGTGGTGATCCGTCGGAAATCAGCTCTCTGAATCAGACAGAAACCATCCCAACAACGGAAGTTATCTGAACGAACGGAAAATTTCCGATTTTGTTTGGAAATGTTCCAATTTGCTTCCGTTCATCGAAAGAGCATATACACATTTTCCCGAACGTTCGTGCAAGTAGAAAATGGACGAAAAAAAGCAAAAGCATGACAAACACCCACCAAAACTTTCACAGACAGCTACGGAAGTCCGGACGAATGTGTCTCTGAATCGAGGCTCATGTCTTTTGAATGATCAGATGAAATAATTTAAATAGTGGTCCATAAAATAGTTTACAATGCCAAGACGTGGTGGCCTGCAGAGAGCAGATGTGATGTGACATAGCAGGAAATTAGCCTACCATGGCTTTCTGTACCACCACAGTAGTATGGCCTTCTGTACCACCAGTTTATGCATATGGCTAAGAGAAGATGGACCTTCAACACTGGCAGAATAGTGGTTACCTGTCACTGCTCAGATTTGGGTTAATGATACTTTGATCAGAAGTTTGCCAATTCAGTTCAGTTTAATCAGAATAGAATATTATTATAAATAATAATAATAATAATCATATTTAGGTAAAATTTGGCAGATTTTAAACAAAAATGTCAGTAATGTGTCTTTAGATAATGGTAGATAAATGCAGGGTCTTCTGAAAAAAAACTGTCCTCGATAACAAAAATGTTATAACGGCAATAAGTAATAAATGCCATAAAGCAACAGTCCAGGTAAAGGCAATAATAAGGCAGTAAGAGATCACCTGCTGCCTGTACCATGTGTTCATCCTCCATTTCCTGCAGGACCAGCTAGAAGCCATAGCAGTGCTTCAAAACTTGCCCTCCTTTCAATTCCATTTCTCCAGGATCATGCAAAAAAGTGGTTTAATGGACAATGTTCATGGAAGCTCCTACTGCAAGAGAGCATGGTAAGCCACAGTGGTCACTCAGCTGCCTCTAAGCACAACATAGCATGCTCAAGACTCCAATATTTGTGCCATGGCACTCCCATCCCAGTTTAGCCATGCCCAGTAATAAAATAAAATCCAGGCAGTTTTCGTAGAATGCATAAGGTATTTACAAATAACTAGAGATATTGAGATGCTGTGAAATGGCTCATTTACCTCAGTCCTCAAGGGGATAATATGGGAGGAAGTTGGATTGTACCTGGACAGGGACATTAAAATGTGATTTTTCAAGTAAACTAAAACTACTGTTAAAGTATATTTCCTATATCCTGAATTCCAGCATCATTCATGAGGGTTATCAAAATGATTTTGGACCTTTCAGGAGAGGCTGTATCAGGATACAATAAAAGGAGTTAAAAAAGTTCTTCTTATACTTAAAAATCAAAACTTCTTGCCATAGGGAAGCTCTCCCAGGTGAGGTGCAAATTATTTTAAATGGGGTAGATATTTTATTTTAGAAGTTGCATAACAGAAGCCTATGAGGAATCCAAACACATTTGGAGAGGCTTATTTAATACTTCCTAAATAAAATGTCTACCCGATTAAAAATATTTAATGTTATATTTCAGGCAAAGGCAATGGTTATACCATTATATAACTGTTTTCCATTTTTAAATTCAAGAAGAAATGGCTGAGATATTTTACCTCATGATTTCTCCTCTGAAGAAAGCTGGTGTGGCCTTTGGAGCTGTGATAATAATCATCATAATGGTTGGGGTGCGCTGGGAGCGAGAGTACTTGTGAGAAGGAGGCTGGTTGGGTGAGGGAGGGGTTAGCTGGGCTTGAAAGGCAGCTCTGAGAATGCCATTCAAGCCATCAATACAGAGGGAGGCGTAGTCTGGACTAGCTCCTTAAGCTAGTATTGGTGGCCCACATCGACAGGGTTGCTCTGGAGGGGCAGATGAGGAAGTGTATTTTCTCATTCAGGGCATTAAACTTAGAGGAGGCACAGGGCTGAAGGAACGCTTAGCAAGGTAAGATTCTGTTTATTTTAATAACAGTTGTCATGAAAAATCCCTTTAAAAATATGTTTTTTATTTCACTTTATCGTGTGCAAAGTGAGAAAAGCTGATTTGGATTACCCCACTAATTCTCTTGTTTCTGCTTTATTTTATGACAACCATTAAAGTTACTGTGTGGATTTAGGTTAAATGGACAGCCCAGGCAATGGCAGCAAGTAGCTCACCAGATGCCTGTTCCATGTACCTCACCTCCATTTCCTGTAATACCAAGTAGAAGCCATAGGAGGACACCAAGATTTGCCCTCCTTTCAATTTCATTCCTCCGGGACCAGGCACATACATTTTCTAACAGCCACTCTGTCCCTTGAAGGATGCAGTGGAGCACAGCTGTCTCTGACAACAGCAGAGAATGATCAAGACCCATAGGCTGGTTTCACACCAGCACGGCTGTGGGGCACTCACGCTTTCGGGCAAGCGTCACGCAACCACTAGTGGCAGCATCTGGAGGGCATTAGCGTTTGTGCTGTCCACTCATGTAGTGGAATCGCAAGCCCTGCACCCTCCGGGCGCTGCTTGTTAGGCTTTTGTAAAGCGGTGTGATGGTTCCACAAATGCCAAACATATATGTGAACGCTCCCATAGATTACCATGGGCAACTGAGGGGTGTTCCCTTAAAATTTGAATGACTCCCAGCCATGCTGGTGTGAAATCAGCCTCAAAGCTGCGCCATGACACGTCCTTCCAAGCCCAAGCACATATAGGAAAAGAAGCAACGCCAGCAGCTTTGCTTAGAATACATAAGGTATTTACAAAGATTTCGAGAAGGACTTTATTTGACCAGAGTTTTGCTGACTTGATTCGACCAGAAGAGAATATTTCAATAAAGTCAGACAAAGAGCACCAGAACAAGAGTCATGTTTGAGCAACACTAGTGAGCACTCTTTATTGCAGCAGCATCAGCAACAGCCCATAGATTAAAATCAAAGCAATAATGCTAATACCATTTCTTTTTTTCTATTGCCTAGGCATTCTTACAGTATACTTACATTTTATCATAAAACACACTTGAAGGTTATTAATGCGGGAAGAAGAAATTTGAAATTGTAAGTGTCACTCAACGTCATATACTAATGGCAATGGTGCTCTGTTAAGTGCTACAGATTATGATACAGCAAACTTGTAATATGAGTCAGGATATGATGAATAAAATAAGACAACAATATCAGTTAATACACCATTATCAATTTTCAGCTGGAATGCTACTTTTAAGCCTTTAGATGCCTACTTCAGATTTCAGAAGTAATTGATATTCACTTCAGGTTTTGTTATTCTTCTTGTTTGCTGGGCTGACTAGCACTCTATAAACTGCAGAGAGATGAGATGAAAAACAAACAGTTTTTTTTTTCTTTTGATGCATGTAATCTTAACTGGTTTGACAATAACATTGTATATGTGTGCTAAAAAATAGAAAATTGGTTTCAAGGTTAACTGGATGTGTTTGGCATTTTTATGCTTTTAATTCAGTTTAAAATGGCCTATTTGGGGCCTGTTTATCTTGTGTGTCCCATATCAGTCCCCGCAACCCCTGTCTTAGAGGCTGATTCACTACTAACGGCAGGTATTGCCAGATGAGAGTCTGTATAGTGGTGCTTAGAGCGACTGCTAGTAGAGGCTGTAGGCGGGTATCGGGCTCTGTAACCTAGCCAGCATTGATGAATGTGATCAGGGCTGTATTTACCATTAGGAAAACCTAGGCCTGTGCCTAGGGTGGCTACCTGCAGCGGGGGCGCAGATACTGCTATAGTAAAAAAGTTGTTGGCCCATTAATGCCTCCTTGCAAATGCTCCGGAGCCACACTGTGAGTGTAGAAGGGGCACCTTTGCATTTCTCTTGACACCTGTTCTTCCTATGCATGTTTTCTATTGGTGGACCACAAAATCAGGGCAGATGTCAGCACTGGGCATGCCCAGGCTGGTGCTGGGGCCGCTGCACATTCAGAAGGCCCACGTTTTTTTCCTCTCTTTTCTCTTTCCATTTATTCTGTGTTTCTTTCATCTGTTCTTTCTGACATTCCTTTTCTTTCTTTAAACGTACTTCTATTACTTCTGTCAATCCTTTAATTAATTAATAATTAATTAATTTAATTCTTTCCTTCTAGTCTTAGTTTTTTTTCCTTTCATCTGTTATGGCATTCCCATTCTTTCTTCTTTCCTTCATTATTTTTTTCTGTCTTTCCTTTTATTCTTTTTCTCCTTCCAGTTCTTGTTTTTAAAGGGCCCGTATAAACCAGGAGCTGGCCCTTTCCTTTTATTCTTTTTCTCCTTCCAGTTCTTGTTTTTCAAGGGCCCGTATAAACCAGGAGCTGGCCCTGCTCAATGTCAGTTAACAAAAGGTGGGGCGCCAGCACTTGAAGTGCCTAGGGCAAGATGAACACTAAATACAGCCCATGATGTGAGGTATGTTGGGCGCTGTAACAGTACAGCGCTGCAGCGAGCAAGAGGTAGTGCCAGCTCAGTGCGTTCGGCACTCGGCGCTCTACGCCATATACAAAAAACTACACACACACAGCGTGGGCGCTCTAAAGCTAGGTGCTGTAGCACAGAGCGCCAGACGCTGTGTGATTAAAGTCTGTGTTTGAACATATATCCACCTGTAACAAAGTGAAAACACATGGAATGACATTGTTTTAATTAGTCATCCAGCAGAGAAGTAGCATGAAGACAGTGGCCCTGGTGACAGCCAGACAGCCATACACTCCTGGAAGTGCCAAAGGAAGAGGCTATCAGCCAAGAGAGTGCAGGTGAATATATTCACATTAGAGAAAAAAGAGGATTTTACGCAACTGACCTGTTTAGTTCTGAAATAAGCAGCGGATAGGGAGATTAAAAGGCAAAGTCTACTCAGAATTCTATTTTAAAGCCACATTACATTTTCAAATATTTTGACTCACCTTAGTACTCATACAAATTGTGGACTTCTTATGGGATTAACAGTAATTTACACAGTAATAGGGATAGGTAAAATGCATGATAATTGCACATTTGAAACACATGGGTCTTTTAAAGTGGACTGTCACCCAGGGGTGATCGGCCCGGGAATCTATAAGATTCCCGGGCCGATCACCTCCCTCACCGCGGGACATCCGAGATCGGGATGTCCCGCGGTGAGGGACCCCCCCCCCAAACCCCCCGAAAAACGTACCTCATCTGCCGCCGCCTCCCGCGCGCCCCTCTAGGCGTGCGCGCCCCCGCCCACCTCTACCCAAGAAAATACACTAAGTGGGGAGGTCAGGCTAAGTGGGTCGGGGTATAACTACATACAATATGGGCAAAACAGTGATGTCCCTCTTTCCCATTGCCTTATCCTTCAATGCAAAATTATTCTTAAAGCGGGCCAACACCCTCCGCGGCTAAAATGACAGTTTGGAGGGGTCATCCAGAACACTGGAGCCCACCCTGCACATAACCCCCCTCCCAGAAGCCTGTAAACCTTACGTTAACCTTGCCCCCCCACTGGGAATCCAGCCTTGCAATTGGCACTGTCACTGCGCATGTGAGCACGCTGGGCAGCCAATCGCTGCACTGGATTCACGGCAGGGGGCAAGGTTAAGGTAAGGTTTACAGGCTTCTGGGGGGTTATGTGCAGGGTGGGCTCCAGCATTCTGGATGCCACCCCCAGACTGTCATTTTAGCGGTGGCAGCCACCAGCACCCTCACCACAGAGGGTGTTGGTCTTCTTTACCTACATAATTATGATAAAATAGTAAATGTTATTATAAATCAATAAAAAGGTAATGGTTCCTTATTTCATAGTCCATTACAAATTGTTCTAAAACATGTACCACTCAATTACACATATCATGTAATCAACAGTTATGGCTCATTACATTTAAATATTATAGGAGTTCATCCTCACTAAATAGTATAATGGGGTGTCACTATCAGGACTTCTTCCGTTGTTCTTGGATGTACCTGTTTTGCCAGTTATTAAACTGCCTTCTTCCACATTTACAGCTGTATACAACATAAAAAATTAAAAAGGCAAATAAAACATATTAAACAGATAATATCCCTGAAAGATAAAACGACATAATGGCAGAAGAATAAATATAATAGATTAAAAATGTGCCAAAGCAAAGGATAAGGCAATGGGAAAGAGGGGCATTAGCCATCACTGGCTTTTTCCTTATTGTATGTTGAAAATGACAACCAGAAAAACTATCCAAGTGCCATCCAGTAGCCTTGAGAATTATTTAGGAGGCTGCAGTGTTGTTTTGAAGAAGTTCAAGAAAATTATTCGAGTAGGTGTTAGTGAGCTGATAATGTTGCATTTAACATTTTTAGAAAACATACGTTTTGCGCAATAAGTGTATTACTGTCAGGTCAGGTTCAAACCAAGCCAGGTATGCAGAGTAAGCCAGGCTCAAGGTTCTAGTCCCACTGTCAAAGGATACCTCTGTTACTCAGGTGTACAGTTGCAGTCAGCAAGTGAGTTCCAAAAGGTAAAGCAGATGTCAAAGGGCACAAGCACAAATTCATAAAAGCTACACAAAACCGTTGATTGGCTGATCTCAATATTGCCAGCTCATGTAATCTTTCCACTGGCCATATCTCCAGTGAATGTAGAGTGGTAGTACCACTGGTTTGCACTAATAAAAAACTGTCCAATTTTTGTGTGGGTCCTACATTTTAAATGGCTGTTTTGTGTGTTTTAGGTGACTGACATCACACAGGTGGTACTTGATATAATCAAAAAAATACAATTATGTGAGTACTCACCTCTAGAATTGTTTTTGTAGTATACAGCACGTCCTGTTTCACTAATTCCTTACGTCTGGGTTATCCACCACAAGGTGGCGCAGTGGACTGCAGAAAAGACTTTTGACATCTCCCGGCCCTATAAAGAGCCAGGAACCTCCCACAAATTCCCAGCGTTACAAAGCAGTTAGACAAGAAGCCGGGAGAACAATAATGAAGGGAACCCCAACCAAACATTTGAACAAATCACCATACAGAAGGTAACCAAGAATAATGATAAAAAGGGATGGATGAAACAGGACGTGCTGTATACTACAAAAACTATTCTACAGGTGCATACTCACAGAATTGTATTTTTCCAAGTATACAGCATGTCCTGTTTCACTAATTCCTTACGTCTGGGACATCCAAAAACAGTGTCCGTAAGGTAGAGTGGGATCCCCAAAAGCAATGGCGAGCAGTTCAAACCACTGCCGCCTGAAGAACCTTGCGACCAAAAGCAGCATCAGCTGAGGCCCTAACATCAACCTTGTAAAACTTGGAAAAAGTATGAACAGGAGACCAAGTTGTGACCTAACAAACTTGTATAACAGACGCACCAATAGCACGAGTGGAATGAGCAGTAAGACGGAAGGGAGGCTCCTTCCCCTTAGCAGAATAGGCTTGCACCATCGCCTGACGAATCCACTTGCCGGAGGCAAACCCTTCCTAGGTCCAGAAGGGATAACAAAAAGAGAATCAGTCTTCCTGAAGGATTCAGTAGCTACCAAATAAAACTTCAGAACCCTGACCACATCCAAAGAATGCAAGGTCTGCTCCTTAGGATTATTTGGATTAGGACACAAAGAAGGCAAAACAATGTCCTGATTGAGATGAGAAGCGGCCTCACGAAGAGGCTCAAAGGGACGACCCTGAAGAGCAGATAATACCAGATTCAGATCCCAAACTGGGAACATAGGCTTATGTGGCGGCCACGCGTGAGAAACCCCCTCTTACCCAAATGGTGATTGGCAAAAGATCTTTGGTAAAAAATTGCCAGAGCTGAAACATGACCTTTGAGGGTACTAAGTTGAAGACCCAAATCCAAACCATGTTGCGAGAATTCCAGAATCCTGGTAATAGAAAACACCCGACAGGGAAGAGATTTGGACTCACACCAGGCAATGTAAGCATGCCAGACCCTGTAGTAGATAAAGGACGAGGATTTCTTCCTAGCCCTAATCATGCCAACTGCACAACGTCTGCGAACCACACCCTTCTTGGCCAACAGGGGGCCACCAGAATGGTTGGCACCCCTTCCTGGGCTATCTTGCGTAGCACCCTGCCCAACAGAGGAAACGGAGGAAACACATAGAGGAGCCGAAACCCCTTCCAAGGCATTGCTAGTGCATCCGTGGTGAAGGCCAGAGGGTCCTGTGACAAAGAGACAAAGAATGGAAGCTTGCGATTGTGACGAGACGCAAACAGGTCCACATCCAGCAGATCCCAGTGACGGCACAGGGAGCGAAACACCCTGTTGCTGAGGGACCACTCCCCCAGCCGAGACATCCCCCTGCTCAAGGAGTCTGCGTCCAGGTTCTCCACTCCCGGGATGTAAACTGCCGAGATGCAGGGAACATTCTCTTCCGCCCAGGACAGTATCAGGGACACTTCCTTGAGGGCTCGCTTGCTCCAAGTCCCTCCCTGATGATTGATGTAGGCAACCGCCGTCTGGTTGTCCGAGCGGATCTAAACAGCCCGACCCCGAAGGGAGAGAACCAACCTTATCGCCCGCAGTTCTAGAATGTTGATGGGTGCATGGGCCTCCTGAGGGCCCCACTGACCCTGGAACTTCAGAGACTTCCAAAAGCCCCCCCAACCTGTCAGACTGGCATCTGTGGTGACAGTCTCCCAGCACGGGGGCAGAAAGGTCCTGGCCACTAGGAGATTCCTTGAGTCCAGCCACCACGAGGGGGACTGACTGACAAGAGGGGACAGAGCAAATTCCTGATCCAGGGACACAGGGTCCCGATCCCACACTGACAAGAGGTGCAGCTGAAGAGGTCTCATGTGAAACTGAGCATAGGGGACCCCCTCGAAGCATGAAACCATCAGGCCCACCAATTGCATCCCCTGCCGAATGGAGGGATGAGGACAAGAAAGTAGAAACCGTGCCTGCGTCTGCAGGCTCTCCACCTTCTGCTGAGGCAGGAAAACATTGGCCTGAGATGTATCCAGAGTCATGCCCAGAAAGGACCTCACCAAGGACGGAGACAGTGAAGACTTGGGATGGTTGATCACCCAGCCGAAGGACTCGAGTGTGGAGACCACCATCTGGGTATCCAGCTCGGCTTGATGGAAGGACTGAGACGCAATCAGAATATCGTCCACATAAGGAAGGATGCGAATGCCCTGATATCTCAACAGAGCCATCACCCCCGCCAGCACCTTGGTGAAAACCCGAGGAGCTGAGGTAAGACCAAACGGTAAGGCCACAAATTGGTAACGCTGATCCTCCAGAGGGAACCTGAGAAATCTCTGATGACCTGGAAAGATTGGAACATGAAGGTAAGCATCTCTGATGTCCACAGAAGTCATGAAGTCGCCCGGCTGCAGGGTACTGACCGCCGAGCGCAGAGTCTCCATTCGAAAATGCTTGAACCTGACAAAATTGTTGAGGCGCTTCAAATCCAGGATGGGCCTCAGGGACCCATCCTTTTTGGGAACCGTGAACAGATTGGAGTAGAAGCCCCTGCCCCTTTCTCGGGAAGGACACCGGACAGATGACACCCAATTCCAAAAGGCTTTGGACCGCAAGCCGCAAGCCCTGAGCCAAAAGGGGGTTTTGAGCCATCCGGGATCTGACAAATCTTGGGGAAGGCCAGGCTGCAAACTCTATCTTGTACCGGAGGACACCACTTCCTGAATCCACCGGTCTGAGACGCGCAGTCTCCAGACGTGAGCAAAAAGCCGCAACCGTCCCCCCACCCGGATGGGTGAGTGTGCCTCCTCATGCCTGAGGGGGCTTGGGGGAAGATTTGGATTTGGGACTCCATGGCACAAATGGCGCCCCCCGGCCAGTCCTGGGAGCACGGAATTAGGGGAGGGAAAAACCAGCCCCCCGAAAAGGCCGGGGCCGCCTCCTGCATTGAGGCAGCTTCCCATCCTTGGCAAACAGATCCAGGCGCTCAACTATGAGCCGTAGCCCCGTAAAGGGGAATCCAGTGAGGGCCTTCTTTGCAGCATTATCATCCGCCCACTGACGCAGCCAAACAGGACGACGTATAGCCACCAAAAGGGCAGAAGTCTTACCACACATCCTGACCGCATCATCCATAGCAGAAAGAATAAATGCAACTAATTCATTGCAAAGCAGGAGGGATCTATACTCCTCCCCCCTATTGGCATCCGAGGCATTATCCAGAAGGCACTTGAGCAGCCTTTTAATAGCAAGAGCCGTGATGGCAGAAGCGCACACAGGGAGCAGCGCAGTCCCCGCACAAGCAAATGCGTGACAGGCCAGCTGATCCACACGCTGGTCCTCACCATCCCTCAGTGTAGAATTGTCAGGGGAATGCATAACCGAGGTATTGGACAACCCAAGCACGGGAGCATCCACCTTGGGGGGACACGACCAGTGCTTAACCACATCAGCAGGGAAGGGATACCTCCTGTCCCAACTCTTGGGCACCGCGGGCAATCTGCTAGGACGTTCCCACTCCTTGAGCACCAAGTTATTAAAGTGGTTCTGCTCAGGGAACTCCAAGCGTTGTTTAACAGTGTGAAAAAGCTCACCCTGCTGCTTTTTAGCCGGCACAGGAGGGGTAATACATAGTACTTCAAAAATGTGAGCCAACAGCCTATCAGTATCCTCGGGAGACCATGGATCTTCTCCAAAAGGAGACCCAGTACCGCCATAAACCTCCTGCTGTTTCCCAGAGGAATCAGAATCAATGAAAAGTTCCCCCTCTTCTACGGGGTAAGGGCCAGAAAAAGAATAATGTCCCTCATCCTCCTCAGGAAAAAGGCAAACAGCGGGAGTTAAATGCCCGCATGGCCAATTCATAATGTAATTCCCCGCTAGCATGTCCCTCACTAGGGGTCAAATGCAGGCGCGGGGGGGGGGGGTAGGTGATGTAGAAGGGGGCGCAGAGCTGGGAAGCGTAGCAGGCAACCCAGACTGCAGCGCAAGTACCTTCTGGGCGCAGGGCACACATACCCTGACACCATCACTCACAGGGGATACCCCACATGCGGCACACAGCTGGGCTTGTCCCTAAGGAACCCAAAGCACATTAACCCTGGAAGCCCCCATATGGTGATTAGTATAGGCACAATGGCCAGTACAGGGTCAAGGCTAGCAAGAGCCACTCGGGATGCCCCTCCAACCAGGGATGCCCAGACGCCCGCTAGGGAAGGTGGGAGATGAAAACGGATGTCCCTCCTGAAAGACATAATAATGACAATAAATATCCCAAAATGGCGCCGGAGCGGACCTTAAGGGGCGGACCGCGGAGGTATGACGCAGAAGGCGTCATCCGCGGAACCCGCCCCCCCGAAGAGCGCGAAATCGCTGGTCACATGACCCATCAGTGCCATGACAGTGCAGTGAATCACCTCAGCCTATATCGCCACCCGCCGCGGAGCGCCGTACAAAACGATGCGACAGCGAGCGCACCTCACAACAGTGAAAACACAGCTAAACAGCCAAAAAACCTCTCAGGGCACCCCCCAGAGCGCACCACAGGGAGAGAGCGCGGGGTACAGAGCAGCGGCAGGGGGGCCCAAGCAAGCATTGGATCGTGGGGGGGGAAGGCCACTAACAAAATACCTGACAGCAGGGAAGGGCATCCCACAGAAGGCTCGCCATAAAGCCTGAATAAATAATAAATCAGACCAGCTTGCTCCAAGCTGCACATTAGGACCACAGCCAAACAACATTCACTAAGGCTGTAGGTTTTATTAACCCCTTCTATGGACAATCATAGTTACATAGTACAGTTGAAAAAAGACATAGGTCCATCAAGTTCAACCAAGGGAGGGGGTTGTTTTTACGTTGTTTTTTTTTACTGCTAATAGTAAATGTTAATGTTACTTTCTGCTAAAAGCCTTAAATTAGTCCTTTAATTAGTCCCTTTAATTATTATCCATGTCTACACATGGTATTTACCAATTCTTGGTTATATTTTTATTCACCCTTTCATTTGCAGAAAGTGAAAAATGAACCACATAGTGGGTACATACAACATATACATTTGCATTTTAATTACACTAACAAATAAAAAAAAGTATACCATGTGCAAAAACAAATATAAGGCCTTCAAACTTGTTTAACTACTAAAACTGCCAGTAAAAGACCCCAAATAATTTAACATTTAGAAATAAAAATCCAAATATTTTACTGGATATGTGATGCAATAATATCAATTTATATTTTTGTATGTAATTTACCAGGGAATAAATTAATAACTTTTTTAAAAGGAGTGCCTGATTGTTAAGCATTAGTAATACACAAATACAGTGTGATCGTGAGGAGGTGCTGGGGTACCATCAGTCCATGGACTGCAAAAATGTGAAAAATGGCTGCTGTTCTGGTTTAAAGTGCTAAAAGTTGACAAAACCGTAATATTTCCCTAGGTTTTGGTCCTTGCCCTGGAAACATCCCCTCAGTTCACCCCCAAAACTCACCCAATGCCAGTACCATGCCACATGCATGGGCTGTCATCCAGTCAGCACACTAATGCATATAAAATGTTTAAACACAGATCATCGTCATAAGAGAGAGGGAAACACATCCCCAGTTTTCCTGAGATGTAAAGCACGCTACCGTGCCCATCCTAGCTGGATGGTAGGGTTTGGTATTGTGCCTCAAGTACAGGGCGGTCGGGGATGCAGGCCTGGCTGGCAAGCGTGCCATGGGACCCGCTGAAAAGTTGAGTGAATGCTAGACAATTTGGGGGGTTCCCGCAGTGGGGCATCCTGAATCAGAATGTCCCAAGGTTACTTAACTATCCAGCCCTGGAGTCATTTAGACAACGTAAGGCTTTAGAGCACATGTGTTCAACCTATGGCCCTCAGGGCCGTCTGATGTGGCCCCTGACCTGCTGTTGGGAAAGTGGGAAGGGTAAATAGAACTGATGTATAAAAGGTAGGTAAATTAAAGATGGGCAATTCCATTTAGAGTGATATAGGAGGGGTGCATTGGCAAATAGGTGACAGCAGTGGCAAGGAGGAATGTGGTGCCATTGATTGTTCGACACCACCCATGGCTGAAATCTTTGGCAGAATAATTTACTGAAAAAAAAAATAATTGTATGTTTAGCATTGGTGGGAGCTTAGGTGGGTTGAGTATTGGAAACATGATTAGGATGTGAGACTGATAGCAGATCTATGTAACATATGATACATATGTTACATATGAATGTAGGGGAGGCCGAAAATCTGTATTAAGCTGTTCCAAATGAAAAATTCTGAATCTATACATTGTGGCCCACTCCTGCTTTGGAGAAATCATTTTATTCTTCTTTGCTTTAAAGTGGACAAAAATCCCACCTATGAGACTCCAAAGCAGGTGTACTCCCTGCCCCCGGGGCATCCAGATTCGGGATGCCCCGCTGTGTAAACCCCCCAGGTCACCCAATAAACTCACCTTTTTTCTGATCCAACAGTGAAAGCACGGACGCTCCCTGCTATACCCTTAGTAGGGTGCGTGCCATCACCATTTGTGAATGCCAGCGCGGGCACCCTCCCAGCTATATACCCTATAGCTGGCAGGGATGCGGCCACCGGCACGCAGCTAGACTCAGCCAGACACGGCTGTTCTTGGATGAGTGGGTGGGAGAGCACACTGATTGGACAAGTGACCACGCATGCACAGTAGGACTGGGGAAAGATGAGTTAGAATGGGCAACTGGGGGTTTCACACAGTGGGGCATACCACATCGGGGTGTCCCGGGGCAATGACCAAAACTCAGGACAGTCAAAGTCCTGGGTTTTGGTTCAATTTAATACACTCTATCTATATCTGAGAATCCTGTCATAAAAATTCAAGTGCAATGTTTGAAAATCGCTAGTGCCAGTTATTTTGCATCTTCCTGTAGACTGACAATGACTTCTGGGAATCAGTTAAAGTAATAATTTTGGAAAGATTTTTTACTTTCAAGCCATGGGATTGGTTTCCTTGGCATCCTTTGTAATTAAATTTGGAAGACTTGCAATAGCATGGTCCCCTTGGAACAATTTCATCACGCAAATAACTAATGCATAAAGCTTATTTCTAAAAATGATACCCTTAAGATCATGCGACACTGGAGAGAATTATTTAATGCTGGTAATAGATAATATAAAAAAAAGGATTTTAAAACTACTCCATCCATTCTGAAAAGAAAACGTGTATACCTAAACTCAATAACAGCACCTGAAATCAACATATTTTACGTACTCAGGACTCCACATCTAAGGTGGCTGTTGGTACTTAAAGCAGTCCCATGATCAAGGATGTCCCATGGTCAAGTGGTCAAGGTCGGCCCACGTGACCGCCGGCGGCCAATCAGAGGTATGCATTTTGGCTGAGTATCGAGGTATAGGTAAGTATTTTAGGGAGGGGTGGTTGTGAGGGTATTGCGCAGTGGGCTTTAACCCTTTCACTGCCAGCCTACCTGCAGCTTTTGTCACTCTCTGTTGCCAGACCATGTTTCACTATTTTGCGCTACACATGTTCAACTGTGATTTTTGAAAGGATTTCTAGGGATTTCCCAGGAAAATGATATATTGTTTTTTTTCAGTCTGGGCTTTAACATGAAATGTCTTGTTTGTAATTTTTAGGTGTATTCTCAATATTTTTGGGTGAAATCTGTGAAAAAAAATTAAAAAAAATATTTTTTTACAATTTATAGTGTTTTTTTTGTAATAAAAAATGTAAGTTTGTCAATAAAATCTTATTGCGTGTGAAATCCCAATTTCTCCCGGTTACAGCGATACCACATATGTATTGTTAGACACCCTTTCCTGCCCAGGAGACTCCCCCAAACTGAAATAGCGCTTTAGGGGATTTTCAGATAAAATACAACTATGCAATGCAATATGCGCACCTTGCAGTTTTACCAGAAAAACAACCCTTTACATTTGAAATACCCCCAACAAACTATATATTCTCTGGAAGTACACAACTCAAGCTTTCTAGGTGTACCAGGCGTGTTGATGTGCCCATAGTTTTCTGGAAGTAATTCCTCAATGTATTCTTTGGTTGCAAAGAGTTTCCAAAAAAAAAAGATAAAAAAGCAGAATCAAAGCCACATTTTCCTAAAAAAAACTATATACAAACAAGAAAAAACAAGTTTAATCTGAAAAAGCAACATCCCCAGAACAGAACAACATCCAACATGCATAGGTTCTGTCAAGGGAAGAGTTGCCAAACACCCCAAAGTAAAGCATGTGCGTAACGGTAATTTTACTTGAAAATTTCAGCTATGCAAAGTGCGCACCTTGCGATTTTTCAACCAAAACAACCCTTTACATTTGGAATATTCCCCATAAACCATATATTCCCTGAAAGTGCACATGTTAAGCTTTCTAAGCGTACCCAGCTTGTTGTAGTGGGCTCATCTTTCTGGAATTAATCCCTCAAAGAATTCTTTGGTTGCGCAGGTTTTCCCTAAAAAATGTATAAAAAAGCTGAATAAAAAACACCTTTTCCTAAAATATAAATATGCAAACCAGAAAAAACAAGCTAAGTCTGAAAGCGCAAGGTCCCCCGAACAGAACAATACCCAACATGCATAGCTACTTTTAACCCTTTAAATTGCCAGCCTACTTGAGATTTTGTCACCCTCTGTTGACAGGTCATTTTTCCACATTTTGCGCCATTTTGGCTGGAATTTTCAGGAAAATTATATTTATATTTTTTTGCAGCAGAGTTTAGGCTTTAACATGAAATGTCTTGTTTGTAAATTTTATTTAGTTTTTTACAATATTATTAAGTTAAAAAAATAAATAAATAAATAAAAACATTTTTAGAAAATTGACTCCTTTATTTTAAATAAAAAATGTATTTTATTAAGGAAAAGCATATTGCATGTGAAAGCCCCATTTCTACCGATTAGAACGGTAACACATATTTATCGGTAGCCCCCCGTTCCTGTCCAGGAGACCCCCCAAACTGAAACAAGTACTTTATAACATTTACAAATAAAATACAACTACCATCCACACTACAAAGGGTTAAATCGAGAAAAAAAATGACATAGGGTCCCCCCTCCCGGGGGGACCCCATTTTTGGGGGGGGATTTTTAAAGGTTAAAAAAAATTGACATGGGGTCCCCCTTACCCAAAGTAACCAGCCCGGGACCAGCTATGCAGGGCTTGTAGAAACAGGGCACAGGGGCCAGCTTTTGTGGCCCCTGGCCCTGCAGGCTACAAGCCCGCAAAGCCCGTGGGCCCGGGCTCTTCTGCCCCCCCCTGGGCTTTGGGGAGGCAGGTAATGGGGGTGCCAGGGGTTAATGGCAAGTCACCCGCTAGTCACAGGTGACTTGCCACCTCCCCCAGCCTTGTGAACTGGTATACAGGTCATGGACCCCTTACCATGTAAAAAAAAAAACACACACACGCAAAAAGAAAAAAATATTTTATTATTTTTTTTTAATACTTACCTCCCATCCATCCTGGAGCACGGTGTCCCTCTGCGATCACTTTTATAGCTGCTGGATGACAGAACACAACATAAATATAAGGAAAAGCATATTGCATGTGAAAGCCCCATTTCTACCGATTAGAACGGTAACACATATTTATCGGTAGCCCCCCGTTCCTGCCCAGGAGACCCCCCAAACTGAAACAAGTACTTTATAACATTTACAAATAAAATACAACTACCATCCACACTACAAAGGGTTAAATCGAGAAAAAAAAATGACATAGGGTCCCCCTTACCCAAAGTAACCAGCCCGGGACCAGCTATGCAGGGCTTGTAGAAACAGGGCACAGGGGCCAGCTTTTGTGGCCCCTGGCCCTGCAGGCTACAAGCCCGCAAAGCCCGTGGGCCCGGGCTCTTCTGCCCCCCCCCTGGGCTTTGGGGAGGCAGGTAATGGGGGTGCCAGGGGTTAATGTCAAGTCACCCGCTAGTCACAGGTGACTTGCCACCTCCCCCAGCCTTGTGAACTGGTATACAGGTCATGGACCCCTTACCAGTTCACAAGGGGTTAAATGTAAAAAAAAACACACACACGCAAAAAGAAAAAAATATTTTATTATTTTTTTTTTTTAATACTTACCTCCCATTCATCCTGGAGCACGGTGTCCCTCGGCGATTACTTTTATAGCTGCTGGATGACAGAACACAAAGGGTTAATTAAAAAAAAAATGACATAGGGTCCCCCCTCCCGGGGGGACCCCATTTTTTGGGGGGGATTTTTAAGGGTTAAAAACCCTTAAAAATCCCCAAAAAAATGACGTGGGGTCCCCCTTACCCAAAGTAACCAGCCCGGGACCAGTTATGGGGGCTTGTAGGCACAGAGTGGGGGGGCAGCTTTTGTGCCCCCCCCACCCTGCAGCCTACGAGCCCACATGGGCCCGGGCTCTTCTATCCCCCCCCCCCGAGCTTTGGGGAGGCAGGTAATGGGGGTGCTGGTGGTTAATGGCAAGTCACCCGCTAGGGCAGGTGACTTGCCACCCCCCCCAGCCTTGTGAACTGGTATAAGGGGTCTCTTGGACCCCTTACCAGTTCACAAGGGGTTAAATGTTGAAAAAAAAAACACAGACACATAAATAAAAAAAATGATCTTTATTATTTTTTTTTTTTTTTTTTAACTTTACTCACCTCTGATCCTGTGTCCCCCGGCGATCTCCGCTGACAGTCTGCTCACGTGTTTGGAAGAGAGAGCCTGGGGAGGGGGCGATCACAGCCCTCTCCTCCTCCTCTGCTCTCTGCTCCAAGCACCGAGCAGACTGATTCAGAGTCTCAGGTGCTGTAGTTAAGATGCCGGCTGCTGGTGACATCACAATGATGTCACCTGGCCCCGCCCCGTTAGCAGTCGCGATCCAGGAAGTGGGGGGAGAGGGCATTTTCTGCCCTCTCCTCGCCACGGAAGAGGCTGGGGGGGCGATCGGAGGCCCCCCCCCAGTGAAGAGAAGACCCGGTGGGAGGCAGTGCGACTGCAGGTAAGTAAATGTCATTTTTATTTTTATTTTTTACAGTTAGCAGCTGCTGCGGATCGGATGGCACCAAATTAAAGAGGAGACCCGGCCGGATCCAACGAGGGGTCAGGTGAGTATTTTTCATTTTTATTTTTTAAACTAGCAGCGGGGAAAGTCGAGCCCGTAACACCTACGTGCTTGGCACTTAAGGCCCAGCCAAGCCAGCACGTAGGTGTTACGGGCTTGGCAACAAAAGGGTTAAAGAAACTGTCCAAACAAGGGCATCTCCTTACCTCTTGCATACTGCTGGCAAGCTTATCTCCCCTATACTGATCTTTTTTTTCAGAGCCGTACAGTGTTGTAAATCAACTACATCCATGCCTTTCAGATAAACGTCTCCCAGATCAAGCTCAGGCCTGTCTGTACCATGTTTATACCCTCCCCCCCTGCTGCCACACTTGTATGAGGTTAAGGTACATCTTACATTGAGGACAGTTAAGGTACATCATACAACCAGTAAGACAAGTATATTTCTTTTTAAGTTTAGAAATAATATCACCCTATGGGCTATGCTAAAGAATTTGGCAAATTATTCTACATAGTACATACGGTTCTGCTGTTTCCAAAGCTAAAATTATTATTATTGAATAGGAATAGGCAAAATGATGTACCTCACCCGTACAAATGACAAATGCCCCAGGTACAGGTGATTTGTGGGGAAAAAGTAAATTTTCTTTTGTAATTCTTTGTGTGGTAAAATGAAAATACTCACCGGGATGCAGGTTGCAAACCAGACAGATAAGCACCCTGGAAGCAACACTGGCTACACCAGATAATCAGCATTGTTCATGCTTGGCTTCTGTAGAACAGTGTTATATATATTTTTTGTTTACATAATTATATAAAAAAAATATATATATATAAATATATATATATATATATATATATATATATATATACCGTATATATTTTGTAACAGTAATATTACTCATTATCATGTTAAAATTAGGGATGAGCGAATCGATCCGGACGAACCCGGATTCGATCCGAATTTCAGGAAAAATTCGATTCGGATCGAATCCGAATTTCCCCGCGATTCGATCACTCGAAGTTTTCCTTTAACATCCATTCATTTACATTACAGGCATTCTAAGATGGCGGGCGGGACATGTCTGGACATGTATCCCGCGCCAGTGCAAGCTGGGGCAGTCACATGCAGCCTATCAGCAGCCAGCAAGCCCGGTGACGTCACACAGCGGTATTTAACGGCGGCCATCTTGCTTTTCCTCATTTCTCTATTGCATTCGTGACAGACAGACAGAACGCTGTGTAGCTGAGGCAGTTAGACAGGCTGGAGACAGGCTGGAGACAGGGACAGACAGGGACAGGCTGGAGACAGGCTGGAGACAGGCAGGAGACAGGCAGGAGACAGACAGGAGACAGACAGAAAGCCAGGGAAAGGTAGGAAAAACGGAGCTGGCTGACAGGGAGATTTTTTTTTTTCATCCAGCCTTTGTTAGCGTTTTCAGGCTGCTTATAGTAACTAACTGTGCATATATACTGAACTGATCTTAAGTCTGCTGTGAGGCATCCCATTCTGTGACTAAAGCAGCCTCTGTTTAAGACCATATAAGCATTTGCTCTAATCATATTTGAAATTAGGCCTGATAAAGACACTTTTGCTGGCCAAAGCACTACTGTACCCTGGCAGCTCGATTCCTGCCCGGGGCATCCCATTCTGTGACTAAAGCAGCCTCTGTTTAAGACCATATAAGCATTTGCTCTAATCATATTTGAAATTAGGCCTGATAAAGACACTTTTGCTGGCCAAAGCACTACTGTACCCTGGCAGCTCGATTCCTGCCCGGGGCATCCCATTCTGTGACTAAAGCAGCCTCTGTTTAAGACCATATAAGCATTTGCTCTAATCATATTTGAAATTAGGCCTGATAAAGACACTTTTGCTGGCCAAAGCACTACTGTACCCTGGCAGCTCGATTCCTGCCCGGGGCATCCCATTCTGTGACTAAAGCAGCCTCTGTTTAAGACCATATAAGCATTTGCTCTAATCATATTTGAAATTAGGCCTGATAAAGACACTTTTGCTGGCCAAAGCACTACTGTACCCTGGCAGCTCGATTCCTGCCCGGGGCATCCCATTCTGTGACTAAAGCAGCCTCTGTTTAAGACCATATAAGCATTTGCTCTAATCATATTTGAAATTAGGCCTGATAAAGACACTTTTGCTGGCCAAAGCACTACTGTACCCTGGCAGCTCGATTCCTGCCCGGGGCATCCCATTCTGTGACTAAAGCAGCCTCTGTTTAAGACCATATAAGCATTTGCTCTAATCATATTTGAAATTAGGCCTGATAAAGACACTTTTGCTGGCCAAAGCACTACTGTACCCTGGCAGCTCGATTCCTGCCCGGGGCATCCCATTCTGTGACTAAAGCAGCCTCTGTTTAAGACCATATAAGCATTTGCTCTAATCATATTTGAAATTAGGCCTGATAAAGACACTTTTGCTGGCCAAAGCACTACTGTACCCTGGCAGCTCGATTCCTGCCCGGGGCATCCCATTCTGTGACTAAAGCAGCCTCTGTTTAAGACCATATAAGCATTTGCTCTAATCATATTTGAAATTAGGCCTGATAAAGACACTTTTGCTGGCCAAAGCACTACTGTACCCTGGCAGCTCGATTCCTGCCCGGGGCATCCCATTCTGTGACTAAAGCAGCCTCTGTTTAAGACCATATAAGCATTTGCTCTAATCATATTTGAAATTAGGCCTGATAAAGACACTTTTGCTGGCCAAAGCACTACTGTACCCTGGCAGCTCGATTCCTGCCCGGGGCATCCCATTCTGTGACTAAAGCAGCCTCTGTTTAAGACCATATAAGCATTTGCTCTAATCATATTTGAAATTAGGCCTGATAAAGACACTTTTGCTGGCCAAAGCACTACTGTACCCTGGCAGCTCGATTCCTGCCCGGGGCATCCCATTCTGTGACTAAAGCAGCCTCTGTTTAAGACCATATAAGCATTTGCTCTAATCATATTTGAAATTAGGCCTGATAAAGACACTTTTGCTGGCCAAAGCACTACTGTACCCTGGCAGCTCGATTCCTGCCCGGGGCATCCCATTCTGTGACTAAAGCAGCCTCTGTTTAAGACCATATAAGCATTTGCTCTAATCATATTTGAAATTAGGCCTGATAAAGACACTTTTGCTGGCCAAAGCACTACTGTACCCTGGCAGCTCGATTCCTGCCCGGGGCATCCCATTCTGTGACTAAAGCAGCCTCTGTTTAAGACCATATAAGCATTTGCTCTAATCATATTTGAAATTAGGCCTGATAAAGACACTTTTGCTGGCCAAAGCACTACTGTACCCTGGCAGCTCGATTCCTGCCCGGGGCATCCCATTCTGTGACTAAAGCAGCCTCTGTTTAAGACCATATAAGCATTTGCTCTAATCATATTTGAAATTAGGCCTGATAAAGACACTTTTGCTGGCCAAAGCACTACTGTACCCTGGCAGCTCGATTCCTGCCCGGGGCATCCCATTCTGTGACTAAAGCAGCCTCTGTTTAAGACCATATAAGCATTTGCTCTAATCATATTTGAAATTAGGCCTGATAAAGACACTTTTGCTGGCCAAAGCACTACTGTACCCTGGCAGCTCGATTCCTGCCCGGGGCATCCCATTCTGTGACTAAAGCAGCCTCTGTTTAAGACCATATAAGCATTTGCTCTAATCATATTTGAAATTAGGCCTGATAAAGACACTTTTGCTGGCCAAAGCACTACTGTACCCTGGCAGCTCGATTCCTGCCCGGGGCATCCCATTCTGTGACTAAAGCAGCCTCTGTTTAAGACCATATAAGCATTTGCTCTAATCATATTTGAAATTAGGCCTGATAAAGACACTTTTGCTGGCCAAAGCACTACTGTACCCTGGCAGCTCGATTCCTGCCCGGGGCATCCCATTCTGTGACTAAAGCAGCCTCTGTTTAAGACCATATAAGCATTTGCTCTAATCATATTTGAAATTAGGCCTGATAAAGACACTTTTGCTGGCCAAAGCACTACTGTACCCTGGCAGCTCGATTCCTGCCCGGGGCATCCCATTCTGTGACTAAAGCAGCCTCTGTTTAAGACCATATAAGCATTTGCTCTAATCATATTTGAAATTAGGCCTGATAAAGACACTTTTGCTGGCCAAAGCACTACTGTACCCTGGCAGCTCGATTCCTGCCCGGGGCATCCCCATTCTGTGACTAAAGCAGCCTCTGTTTAAGACCATATAAGCATTTGCTCTAATCATATTTGAAATTAGGCCTGATAAAGACACTTTTGCTGGCCAAAGCACTACTGTACCCTGGCAGCTCGATTCCTGCCCGGGGCATCCCATTCTGTGACTAAAGCAGCCTCTGTTTAAGACCATATAAGCATTTGCTCTAATCATATTTGAAATTAGGCCTGATAAAGACACTTTTGCTGGCCAAAGCACTACTGTACCCTGGCAGCTCGATTCCTGCCCGGGGCATCCCATTCTGTGACTAAAGCAGCCTCTGTTTAAGACCATATAAGCATTTGCTCTAATCATATTTGAAATTAGGCCTGATAAAGACACTTTTGCTGGCCAAAGCACTACTGTACCCTGGCAGCTCGATTCCTGCCCGGGGCATCCCATTCTGTGACTAAAGCAGCCTCTGTTTAAGACCATATAAGCATTTGCTCTAATCATATTTGAAATTAGGCCTGATAAAGACACTTTTGCTGGCCAAAGCGCTACTGTACCCTGGCAGCTCGATTCCTGCCCGGGGCATCCCATTCTGTGACTAAAGCAGCCTCTGTTTAAGACCATATAAGCATTTGCTCTAATCATATTTGAAATTAGGCCTGATAAAGACACTTTTGCTGGCCAAAGCACTACTGTACCCTGGCAGCTCGATTCCTGCCCGGGGCATCCCATTCTGTGACTAAAGCAGCCTCTGTTTAAGACCATATAAGCATTTGCTCTAATCATATTTGAAATTAGGCCTGATAAAGACACTTTTGCTGGCCAAAGCACTACTGTACCCTGGCAGCTCGATTCCTGCCCGGGGCATCCCATTCTGTGACTAAAGCAGCCTCTGTTTAAGACCATATAAGCATTTGCTCTAATCATATTTGAAATTAGGCCTGATAAAGACACTTTTGCTGGCCAAAGCACTACTGTACCCTGGCAGCTCGATTCCTGCCCGGGGCATCCCATTCTGTGACTAAAGCAGCCTCTGTTTAAGACCATATAAGCATTTGCTCTAATCATATTTGAAATTAGGCCTGATAAAGACACTTTTGCTGGCCAAAGCACTACTGTACCCTGGCAGCTCGATTCCTGCCCGGGGCATCCCATTCTGTGACTAAAGCAGCCTCTGTTTAAGACCATATAAGCATTTGCTCTAATCATATTTGAAATTAGGCCTGATAAAGACACTTTTGCTGGCCAAAGCACTACTGTACCCTGGCAGCTCGATTCCTGCCCGGGGCATCCCATTCTGTGACTAAAGCAGCCTCTGTTTAAGACCATATAAGCATTTGCTCTAATCATATTTGAAATTAGGCCTGATAAAGACACTTTTGCTGGCCAAAGCACTACTGTACCCTGGCAGCTCGATTCCTGCCCGGGGCATCCCATTCTGTGACTAAAGCAGCCTCTGTTTAAGACCATATAAGCATTTGCTCTAATCATATTTGAAATTAGGCCTGATAAAGACACTTTTGCTGGCCAAAGCACTACTGTACCCTGGCAGCTCGATCTCTGCCGGGGCATCCCATTCTGTGACTAAAGCAGCCTCTGTTTAAGACCATATAAGCATTTGCTCTAATCATATTTGAAATTAGGCCTGATAAAGACACTTTTGCTGGCCAAAGCACTACTGTACCCTGGCAGCTCGATTCCTGCCCGGGGCATCCCATTCTGTGACTAAAGCAGCCTCTGTTTAAGACCATATAAGCATTTGCTCTAATCATATTTGAAATTAGGCCTGATAAAGACACTTTTGCTGGCCAAAGCACTACTGTACCCTGGCAGCTCGATTCCTGCCCGGGGCATCCCATTCTGTGACTAAAGCAGCCTCTGTTTAAGACCATATAAGCATTTGCTCTAATCATATTTGAAATTAGGCCTGATAAAGACACTTTTGCTGGCCAAAGCACTACTGTACCCTGGCAGCTCGATTCCTGCCCGGGGCATCCCATTCTGTGACTAAAGCAGCCTCTGTTTAAGACCATATAAGCATTTGCTCTAATCATATTTGAAATTAGGCCTGATAAAGACACTTTTGCTGGCCAAAGCACTACTGTACCCTGGCAGCTCGATTCCTGCCCGGGGCATCCCATTCTGTGACTAAAGCAGCCTCTGTTTAAGACCATATAAGCATTTGCTCTAATCATATTTGAAATTAGGCCTGATAAAGACACTTTTGCTGGCCAAAGCACTACTGTACCCTGGCAGCTCGATTCCTGCCCGGGGCATCCCATTCTGTGACTAAAGCAGCCTCTGTTTAAGACCATATAAGCATTTGCTCTAATCATATTTGAAATTAGGCCTGATAAAGACACTTTTGCTGGCCAAAGCACTACTGTACCCTGGCAGCTCGATTCCTGCCCGGGGCATCCCATTCTGTGACTAAAGCAGCCTCTGTTTAAGACCATATAAGCATTTGCTCTAATCATATTTGAAATTAGGCCTGATAAAGACACTTTTGCTGGCCAAAGCACTACTGTACCCTGGCAGCTCGATTCCTGCCCGGGGCATCCCATTCTGTGACTAAAGCAGCCTCTGTTTAAGACCATATAAGCATTTGCTCTAATCATATTTGAAATTAGGCCTGATAAAGACACTTTTGCTGGCCAAAGCACTACTGTACCCTGGCAGCTCGATTCCTGCCCGGGGCATCCCATTCTGTGACTAAAGCAGCCTCTGTTTAAGACCATATAAGCATTTGCTCTAATCATATTTGAAATTAGGCCTGATAAAGACACTTTTGCTGGCCAAAGCACTACTGTACCCTGGCAGCTCGATTCCTGCCCGGGGCATCCCATTCTGTGACTAAAGCAGCCTCTGTTTAAGACCATATAAGCATTTGCTCTAATCATATTTGAAATTAGGCCTGATAAAGACACTTTTGCTGGCCAAAGCACTACTGTACCCTGGCAGCTCGATTCCTGCCCGGGGCATCCCATTCTGTGACTAAAGCAGCCTCTGTTTAAGACCATATAAGCATTTGCTCTAATCATATTTGAAATTAGGCCTGATAAAGACACTTTTGCTGGCCAAAGCACTACTGTACCCTGGCAGCTCGATTCCTGCCCGGGGCAATCCCATTCTGTGACTAAAGCAGCCTCTGTTTAAGACCATATAAGCATTTGCTCTAATCATATTTGAAATTAGGCCTGATAAAGACACTTTTGCTGGCCAAAGCACTACTGTACCCTGGCAGCTCGATTCCCTGCCCGGGCATCCCATTCTGTGACTAAAGCAGCCTCTGTTTAAGACCATATAAGCATTTGCTCTAATCATATTTATATTATAAGACACTTTTGCTGGGCATAGGCTTACTGCTGCCTGCCAGGTGCACTTCTGTTGAGGCATCCCATTCTGTAACATAGCATACCCCTCTTTATTTACACTAAGCAGCTCTCTTATTTACACTAAGCAGGCTGTTGGAGGCTGAGTGTTACTGCTCACTTTTGGTGTGCATTATATTCTGTTTCATATAGACCCACCGCTGCCCGGGGTTTTTTTAAATATCACCTACTACCACA